>CM063112.1:60967202-61607002 GCA_031841125.1 Acanthococcus lagerstroemiae | reverse complement strand
TGTTAACTCTCTCAAATTCCAGGCTCTAGATCAAACAGAGAATCTTGTAACAGCAGATTTCGGGCAGCTCAAAGCGATGGCGCGCTGTAGTCGTTTATGAATAATTGAGTGAGGGAGTGACAAAGTGAGGAAGTGAATGAATAACTGAATTAGAGAATGAATGAATGAGTGAGTGAGTGAGTGAATCACTGAGTCACTGAGTGAGCGACTGAGTAACTGAGTGAATAACTCAATGAGTAAGCGAGTGAGTGACTGAGTGAATAACTGAATGAATTCCTGAGTTAGTGAGTGAATCACTAAATAAGTAATCGAGTGACTGAGTGAATCACTGACGCTTTGAGTGAGTAATGGAGTAGGGAAGTGAATGAATAACTAAATTAGAGGATGAATGAATGACTACGTGAGTGATTGAATCGATGAGTCACTGAGTAAGTGATGTAGTAACTTGGTGAATCACTAAATGAGTAAGCGAGTGACTGAGTGAGTCACTGAGTAAGTGATTGAGTAACTGAGAGAATTACTAAATAAGTAAGCGAACAACTGAATGAGTGAGTGAGTGATGGAGTGAGGAAGTGAATGAATAACTAAGTGAGTGAGTGAATCACTTAGTCACCAAGTAAGTGAGTGAGTAACTTAGTGAATCACTAAATGAGTAAGCGAGTGACTGAGTTAATCACTAAATAAGTAAGCGAATGGCTGAGTGAGTGAGTAAATCACTGATTCAGTGAGTGACGGAGTGACAAAGTGAACAGATTTCGGGTTCCTGAAAGCGGTGGCACGCTTTAGTCGATTACCTTGTGACTGATCGAGGGAAAGTTTTCATTTACAGGCATACGAAGAAATCTCAAAATATTATGAAAACGAAAGCGTTTATCAAAAAATGGATTGGGACAAAATTTATAGTACATAAAATTTTCCTTCCATTGAGACCATTTTCATTTCAATCTGATGAATTTTTCTAAAGTATGTAGAGTTTCAATAGTTTCTTTTTTTCACGCTCCTAAAATTACAGAGGGCGACTCTTTCGCGCTGGCAGTCCGAATAGTCATTGAAATTTGAAATTCAACGTTTGCTACCGACTTTCAGATTTTCGAAATGTCTTCCACATTTCAGCTTTGTTTCAACCTTTCAAATAACGTTCGATACTCAGCTTGAAACCTTCTGCTTTTTTACGCTCTTGCTACCTCATTGGTCGCACCAGGAGGGACAGGATCCAAAAATTACTCCGAAAATCGATTGCAGCGGCCTCAAAAACTTATAAACCAATTTTCGAATTTTATTCTTCACCACCCCCCTTCATGGTCGGCATTAAGTCACCCGAAAAAAATCTGTGAAGTCTTTAATTGACATCGCACCACGCTGCACCCCACAGAGCGTCGTATCATTTCCATCATTAAATCTTTACACCCGGTCAGCGGTCACAACTTCATAAGCACACGATAGTAAAAAAAAATTGTGGAGGGATTGAAGATATTCGCCGCTCACGATGTTCGAAAAAATTTGACACCCGCTTCCTCCTCCATATGTAATTTGTACTTGAAGGGTCTGGAAAACTGGAAAAATTGGCGTGGAAAACCTAGAAAAGTCAGGGAAAATCATTTCCGAACAAGAATGGACACCCTGTAACGGGATTTTGAAATCTACATATGGCTGATATTCTCTACTACAGGTACTCAAGAATTCCACTCGCAAATCAGTTGGCAAATTATCTTGAATATTTTTAATTCTTTTATGTGGTCCCCATGTGCTTTCATCTTCTTGATATATAATTTTTCAAGCATACATTTTAGATTTCTTTGATTACTTCTGTGACTACTACTCTATGCAACAAATAATATTTTGTTTTATGTATTCCAATAGGCGATTTTCATGTACTTTCCAAAGCTGAACACAGTGCTCGTGTCCGTTTTCCTCTGTCATAGCATAATTTTGAGATCTGAACGTGTCCGAAACTCGTAAAATTCTTTTTACAATTATTGTTTGTGTTCGTTTAAGTGGTTAACACCTTTTGATTTCATGATAAACCAAAGTGACTAACCCATCAATCAGTGTGATCAGTAGGAGTTTCATAAGCTCTTCTTTCGAAAAAGATACGTTCATTCCAGACTGTTCCAGATCACAAAACCCACACGTGTTAGAGAAAAACGGAAGAAAACTATTAAGTCCAGCGTTGAAAAATACCCTAGAATTACTTCTTGAAGTGCGTAATGCACAATGTGTTATATGTCATACCTAATTCAAAAATTTCGAGAGACACCTGCTTCCTTGGATTTGAAACGACACATCATTGTACCAGTAACTTATGGTTCTTCTAGAAAATAGTTTCAGCCTCTCTGAACGTGACTTGACTCAGTAAAAGTGTCTCTCCCTCCTCCGCCCTGGGAAATTCTGCTGGTATCCATAACTAAGGAACTACGTTGCACAGTTTCGGTTTCAGTTTTCCTATAGTAATTATCTTTTTAATGCATCTGAAAATCCGAATGCAAATGGGATACACTCTCGTATTTTGGCGAGCTATTGAAATTGAGGCCCCGAGCGACACGTTGCTGTACATCTCTTCAGTCAAAGTTTTCTGGTTGCGCCGCATACTGGCCCGTAAGCTGTTTTCATCTTAATTTTCCTCAATCTAGCAAATTAACTGAAAACGAAGCGCCGCGCACAGGCCTCAGACCTCGAAATCGCGATCATCGGTTATGTTCAATTTACGAAAAATATAAAACAATTTCGGTTTCCCTCCCACGCCGTGTAAAACATGATCGCGTTTCGCGAAAACAACCAATCGTCGAAGTCATTGGCGACCCCGCAGCCCTGCCGCCTGCCACTGCCGGTGTTTAATGATACACGTACTTAAGATTAAAAATCAGTTTCGCGGTTCGCTTTGATGGTAGATTGTGGCTTAATTTACACGAAAAAACACGTCGAAGTTAAGGTCGAGCAACCCGCCCCCAGTAACCAGGAAACACGAAACATTTCATGCCGGCTGCACGTACTTGCGGGAACCTATCGCAGGCAAAAAGAAAATTGAAATGCCGGCTACCTGGCTGCATTTTACTGCGGTCCGCCAATGTCTGCGCGTATTGTAATTTGAGAAAAATGTCGAATTTTGGCAACATTTTGTGGCTGTATCTTCGTAAAATCAGGCTTTGAATTTTTCTGATACAGGCAGGCACTTAGATGGGTTAGTTATGGAAGTAATATCTCCGATACTTTGGATGCAGAAATGTAGCTCCGAAAATGCTGCTGAGATTAATTGTACCGTTCGAATTGATTTTTTGGTCTAGTGCGATTTATATTTTACCATGTTTTATAAAGGAGATCTAATAAACCTGTGATTTTTGATTTCGTCTCCCACTATACTTTCAGTGGTGCACAATCTCGAAATAAATTTAAATGGCAGTATTTTTCAGTTGTTTCCACAGTTTTCGTCTAGTCCAAATAGCTCTATAGTTTTATGGTCGTTGAAACGCAGGAAATGGAAAAAAATCCTTTTGAAAAATATTGAAATCCAAAACCCTTTAAAATATAGTCAAAATTAAAATTCTCTTTGAAAAAAGATTCTGAGGATTTAGTCCAGGAGAATTAGCTAAAAAAAGAGGTGTTTGATGGAATTAAACTTGGTACAATTGTTTAGTACCATCTTCGGAAAAGCCCCGTGATTCTCCCCTCCTCCCCCGGTTTGAGCATCACTGCTCAGAATCCAAAAAGTGACACCGTCTTTGGCTTGTACCTAGCTTAAAATTGAGTTATAGGTTAAAATATTCCTCACCAAAATTAAAGAGCGTAAAATTCTCTACAAAAATGATATCTATGTTTTTTTTTTCGTGAATCCCATACCAACCAAGATAATTGGCGTTCAACATCACGCTAGCATGTAAATATGGAGTAACCTACAACTTATGCGGTACAGGAATTGAACTCGTCACTTTTAACATGTGACAAGCGTTGAACCACGTTGAACGCTGTAATTTTTAAATCCCTATACTAGATGGACCAGCTTGTTTTAGAAACCGGATTGAAGACAGACAATAGATATGGAGCAACATTATTATTGGCGTTTGGGCACTCCTGTATAGGTGCGCTAGTGTAGTGGACGAAAATAAGATCAGGGTATTTGTACCACAAAAACATGTACAGGTGAAATGAGCTCTAGCATTTTCAGTATTGAAGAGAACTAAAGTGTCAGCCCTTATCATTTCCTTTCAGATGAGCCCAACTTGAGTTTTTTTGCAGAACAGTTTTGTCTCTGATCATCTTTGCGTCCAAATACGCCAATCAGCGTGCCGCATGGGTATCTCTTGTAGCCACTCGTTTGTAGATGAGGTTGTTTAAACGCAGAAAATTGTATACATATAGACTCGGATGAAGATGAATTCTTATAATAATAAAGATAATAAATTGAAATTATATTATGTAACATTGTATGCATCCAGTCATGTGTTTTCGCGATTATTTCAGCGTTCCTATACCGCGTACGTTGTAGGTTACTCCATATTTACATGCTTGTATGATCTTGAACGCCGATTATCTTGGTTGGCATGGGATTCAGGAAAAAACATAGATATCATTTTTGTAGAGAATTTTACGCTCTTTAATTTTGGTACGAAATATGTTTACCTATCACTCAATTTTAAGCCAGATACAAGCCAAAAACTGTTCCCGGGGCACTTTTTGATCTTTGAGGGGTGATGCTCACACTGGTGGGGGGGGGGAATCACGGGGCTTTTCCGAAGAGGGCACTAAAAAATCGTACCAAGTTTCAGCTGTACTGCAATTAATGTCATCAAAAATGCTAATTCTCCTGGACTAATTTTAGTTTGTTAAACAATCCAGCCCATTTTCCTATGAGCCCCACAATCTGTTCGACGGTCACGTATTCATGTTGACTGGTTACACAGTAATGTCCGATCGATCCGAATTATAAGTAACTGCCTTTACTTAGATCAGAAAGAAAACTACTGTATGTAGGTTACGAATTAAAAACAAAATTATCATACAATGAACCAGCGGGAACGACTTTACTTGTAGTAATTAAGAAGCACATATATAAGAATATTTTAAATGCGAAGGTTGACAGCTGATTAAAGAAGTTGATGAGTCAGTATGATTGTGAGGCTAGACGGACTCGGTCTGCCGATCCGATTCGTTTACATAATTACATATATGCTCAGCTGAAATTTATAACTGCTAAAACAACTTTCCAATTACTGCCTTCAATCATCCTCCGTGATATTGTTCCCCTACTTCGGATTTATCATTCGAGTTTTAAAATTTCCACTCAACCAATGGAAGGCATCATTTGCCTTTGGGTAATTATTGAGTTTTTGCTTACTAATTCTAGTAAGACTCGTAGTACAGTAGCGACCTGTAGAACTGAGACTCATAACTTCTACCTCTGTGCTTCTCCTCCGATTCCACTGGTATTTAGTATTAACACATCCAATTTAACTCCGTCTAAGATTTTCGAGAGGCGGAAGGGCTGTGTTTGCTCTTTCTGCTCCTCATATAATCACCACGTCTGCTGAGTATGAAGCCAGTCTCATATGCACATCTAAACATTTAAAGTCTTGAACTATCTCTATGCAACTGATTAGGCATCTTGGGGAGGGGAAGGATGGCTGAATCGGTGTATATAATACCGATGCGTATTTAAAGCGCCTTAAGATTGTGTATATACATGAATTTTGGGTTGAGCGCGTCTTTGATCGCAGTCGATGAACGCTGCTCTACCTTGAAATAAATCCTCGTGTTTCCGAGAATGTGTAAGCGGCTTATTCGAAAATTAACGCCAGTCGACTGGCTGCTTGGCAGAGAAGCAGCTTTTGCAATCAATCGTTCGTTCTACCGACTGCGCCAAGTCGAGCGTTCGCCTAGCACTAAATTAACGTTTAAGCGAACGAGGGAGAGGAAAAAACTTGACTCATTCGTATAATGAGATTACGTATCCGCTTTGCTATAACGGCAATCAACTCAAACGATTTTATCAACATTTTGAAGCGTTAAATGTGACGCGATGATATCGCAAGATTTTTGGGAATTTTTTGAAAAGCGGAGGTGTCAACCAAGTTCATGGAAAGACCCTCTGTTGGTTTAAAAAAAAAAATCATCTTTAAAATGTTTTAAACGAGGAATCAGTGCTTCGCGCCTTGTCTGGATATTCGTTTGCTGTGCTCGCGAATACGTACGGCAGACAACCCGGAGGTTATTCTAGTACTACTTGGCAAAACCCGATTTTGGAAATTGAGTATTTTATTTGGTTAAGCAATTGCCTTAGTTTACAAGTGTCTCATTTGCATGCTTGTAGAAGAGAACTGAGTATTTCTCTCATGAAATATGGATTGTGGCACGGACAGTATACACTTTGTACCCACACTGGCAATCTACTGATGTGTTTTGAATGATATTCTACGTACCCAACCACGAGGCTACATACCTCGTTATTTAAATACCCATGTACCCGGGTTGCACTGCCTCTCTATGTTCTTGTGACTGTCGGTCTGTTCATTTCTCAAGTCAATGATTATAGATATACGAGGAACTGAACTGGATTATCTTTTTCGTAAAAAATCGGTGGTTCCATTTTCATATGAACTTCAAGTTCTACAAATATTTTGCAATTTGTTTTGTAAATGGTAAATTGATTGATTACTTACATCTACATTTGTGTGTGAGGTGGCGCCGTATGCGCCAAGTGCTCAGACTTCGCCGTCCATTGCACTATTCCTCAAGTCGCTGTTAAGGATCAGCTCAGTAGCCTCACTTTTATAGCCAAAGTGAGGATTTTACTGAGCTGTATCCCTTTGACTTCACTAGATGCTGGAAACTCTAGCCCCAATGCTTCGCGTCTTGTCCCGGCTATTGCTGGGCATTGACATATGATCTCTTCTCCACATTACCTACAGGAGCCATTTTTTACCACTTCTATTTTATACCACTTGTGTTTTGTGGCACCATGACCGGTTAGTAGTCCGACCATGAGCCTCACATGTTTCCTGTCATGCCCTAATAGGAACTTGGCATACTTACTGGGGGTGTCCCCTATCAGTGTTTTGCTGACGTTCATGCCACTAGCCAACCGCCAGTGCATTTCCGTCTGCTTACTTATCCAAGCCTTTACTTTGGATTTTATGACGCTGTACGCTACAGGAAGACACGGCCTGGGTGTTGTCAGTTCTTTTTTATGCCCTCCTTGGCTAGCTTGCCAGCGATTATTTTCCCTTTTATGCCGCAGTGTCCCGGTGTCCATAGTATGGTGACCCGGTTCTCCTGAGCAAAGGTGTATAGTTTGTTAACACACTACGCCACCACCGATAATGCTCGAAAGGGCGGATTCCAGGGCTCGGGTTGAGAACAACTTAGAAAAGGAGGGATGTAGTTTGGTGTGACGATAGTACCTTAATAGCCGATTGACTGTCTGTACAGATATAGATCTGTTTATTAACACGGCCCTTCTTCTGGCTTCTATCAATGGCCACCGTAATCGCCATTATCTCTGCTTGGAGGATAGTGACACCCTCGCCCAATGCCACTGAACAGTTGTCAGCGCCTTTTGCATTCGTGATTCCGATTCCTGCACCTTGGTCATTTTTAGAGGCATCTGCGCAAACCGCACATTCTCCTCTTTTCCTGGAATGCTTGGCCACCTCTTTTCCCAAGCCTCCCGTGCGGGTATTAGCGCACGGTATTGCTTGTCGGAGAAGTGTTCCATCGCAATTATGTCCTTTGACATCCCAAAGCATTTGTCTATCGTTCCCGCCATCTTCCATATCCTTCTGTGGCCTATTTTATGGGCCTGAAGGTTTGGTTGACCCAGACGATAAGCCCCCATTATCGCAGCTGCTTCTATAGCAGTACGAAGTGGTAGCAAGTTTTGGAGCCTTTCTACTGCCTTCGTCGGTACCGTACTCCTTGCCCCCGTTGTCATCACACACGCGAGCCTTTGCAGGTAGTCTAGTTCCTCTCTGACTTTGGCCAGGTGGACCCGGCCCCACCACGATTGATTACTTACCGCCAGTAGTGGCAACTTAGATTTTCTTCTTGTTGCCCGACTTTTTAAAACTGGGGGCGGGGGTTGCTAAATTGTTCTTGTCAACTTTTGCGAGAAAAAAAAAAACAGAAAATGTTTGGACAATGCGAATTTAATTTCAAAAATTTCGACCAATCCAAATTTAAATCCAAATATTCAAATAAATAACTTGGGTTTTTGAGGTATTTTTCGAAATTTTTTCGTGTCTTGCCCTAGTGTCGTGTGTTGCCCGAGCCTTGGAGGCAGTACTGAAGTTTCCACCACTGTCTACCGCTCAAGAGTCAGAATTTGAGAAAATCCCTGGGAACCATGAAAAATTCCTGAAAAATATAAAGATCCCTCTAAAACTCTCTTCATCTCTCTGAGTCATTCAAAAATCCCTTCAAAGAGGGATAAAGTCATCATTCTTCAGGTTGGTAACCCTGCTGATAAGATGAAGTAGCAGTCTGTTCAGACAGAATTGAAAGGATCGACAAAAATGAAGGCTTCTTCGAAGGAAAAGGGAAGGATTCGGATGATAGATCTCTTTCTCTCGACCAACTAATTTAGTTCTTTCTCGTATTGGATGGGATTCCTTCAGGAATTGAAAAGTTGTCCTCGAATTTGTTCTCTTTTTTTCTTTCATTTGTGGAGAAGTAGAGTGAACACGATGGTATTCACCTGAATGAAATGGATGTTCGTGAATCTAAGAAACGAATTCTCTTTTATGGAGAAGCTGTATATAGGATTGTGAAGTATTCTCATGTGTAACAACATGTAATTGAAATAGTCAGCTCGAAATTCGATTAGCATTGAATTTGCTGGTGGAAAAAAGAACAAGATGGAAAATGTATGAATGATAGAATGATGAAAGAAGAAAAAAAAAGGCCGAGAAAGGGAAAATAAAAGAGAAAGAAAAAGAAGAGGAAAAGCAAGAGTTGAAGAATGAAGGAGAATGTTTTCAAGAGGAGTAGAATAGTTAATTTGTCTCGAGAAACGTATCACGTAAATCCTTCATATTGAAGAGTCGTAACTCATAATACAGTTTGAAAGAGACTTTTGAAATGGTCCAAACAAGACTAGATACAGAGTCACAGGGATCTTAAATACGATCCTTGAAAGGGTTCTGTGAGACAGTGTTTTCTGACAGACATGTCATGACCATCTCTGAAATCTTCCTTGAGGCTTTAATGTTATTTTGGAATTGAAATATCAGATTACATTTGAAGTAGTTTTATTCAACTCAGCGTTTTCGTGTGTTATCCCATCATCAGTTTCTTAAGTACTCTTTAAGTAAATGATACACCCTATGTTGTGGTTGAGGTAGTACCGTATGGTGAGCCTTTATTAGTTTTTATGTCCTTATTGGTTGTTCGGTGTAGTCGATTTGAGCTAATCCCTGTCAAGTTCCTGTTCAAGACGTTACTACTGTGTAGAATTATTTTTTGTCACAGACTGTTTTCGTAGACTCATTATTTTTCTGATTTCTTTTTTTTTTTACTGCGGTCTGTTTCTGTATTGTCAGTATTTTTTATTCAATATTTAAGTTGTTATCGTATTTTCATGGTTGTTGGAGTAGTTTTCGAACTGCTATTTGTCATCTCTGAGTGTTGGTGACCTTTCATATTCTTTTATTCTTACAGTGTACGTTAGTGTGTCTGAAGGGGTTCTCAAGAAACTCAAAACAATTCTGTATGAGTCTTGAAGAGGTACTAAAAGAGCTTCTAACTGTCGTATCCTGCAGTTAGAGAGCTCTTAAATAGGTTTCGATGTATTTTCAAGTCTAAGCACTAATAACTTTTGAAGAATGAAAGGCAAACTGCAAATTTTTTCGCTCGCTGCCCTCGCAAAGTTCTATATTAGCATGGCTACACCCACTCCGTCTCGTTATTAATTTTAAGGTTTTCTGATGAGGGGAGTTGGTCACGCCTTCTGTAATAATATTAGAGCGGCGGATACAGTCAAAATAACATCAAAAACAAATTCAGCGACCTAGAAACCTTCTTTGAGGGTATAAATAATATGAATATGAAAATAATATGTTCATCGAATTACTATGTAAATTACATGTAAAGCTCTATTTGAAACTTCACTCGCATTAGGACATTAGAAAATTCCAATATTTTTCAACGAAATTTCGCACATAATTTTTATCTCCAATTACAACTTTTCCCCTCAACCTCCGAATTCGATTCTTAAATTTATTTTGGACGTTTTCATTCCACTCTAATGATGGTCATTGTATGATCACAAGCCAGAAAATGAAATTTGAGGGAAACGGTACAGCCAATTATATTAGTCTAATAGACTAAGTTTTACACTTGACTAGGTACTTGATCCTTGATGTTATTGTTATTACATTTACGTAATACCATGGTTGTTCCTGTACATGTAAAATAACGTAGAATAATGGTGTACATGTAAAATAAACGTAAAATTATGTAGAAAAATGAAATCGCGTAGAATAACGACTGATAACAGTGATACGGTGATGTAGTCTGTAATGCTGAATTTATAATGCCATATGGTGAATTTGAATGGACACTGTTAAGTGTAACAGAACCAGCCAACATTTGTTGACAAAATAATTTTTTAGTATCGTTGGAAAGATCGTAAAAAGTAGAATTTTTTTTAATTGGAACCCCGATTCAAAAATGTGTCCTCACGTTGAAAAAATGCTAATCAGTAAACGCTATGTCATATAGTTTCTACATGGCTCTTCAATTTCGAATCACGTGTTCTCAAAAAACAAATTTTGTTGGTTGGTTCTGTTACGCTTAATAGCTTCCAAATATGAAAATTAGTGAAGTTTGAAATTGATTAGGTCCGATTATGATTTACGTACGATATTTAAGAGTTAAATACTTAGAATAATATTAAATTAAAATCGGACACCCCAAAAAGTCTTATACATAATCTGCAAAAACACTTTTAAAATGAAAATAAAACAACAAAAGCGAAAGTATATTCAATTATTTACCGTTTTTTGGTGTTTTTAAGGTTTTAAACAGTTGTTCTCGGCTGAAAAACTTCATGTTTCATTATTCTACGTTATTCTACACCAATCTTAGGATAATATAACATAACTCAATTATTCTACGCGAGTTATTTTACGTTATTCTACGCGTAAAATAACTGTAAATTTACACCAGTTATTCTGCGGAACAACCCTGCGTAATGCACATAAATATCCGCTTCCTAAGGATTGCCAACGTTTCCATCACCACTTTGAGATCGGCTTACTGTCATCAGGTTGGGTTGGCGTGATTCAATTATTCTGAAAAATTTCGACGGGATTGTCTACATTTTTGTCGCCGCTCTGAGGTCAGGCTAAGATCTTAGCTGCTTGTTTGAAAAGTTCTTAAGAGGTTCTCAGCATTTAGTCGCCTTAAGGTTCAGGTCAGGGTCGCAGTCAGGTTAAACCATTTCTAAGTTTGTACGAGATTGCTCACGTTTTTACCGCCGTCTTGAAGTCACGTTGTGGTTGGGTAGATCTGACCATTTTGAAAAGTTCTACGAAAGTGATCACGTTTTCATCGCTGCTCAAGTTATGGTCACAGTGAAGCATGCCCATCTTGAAAGGCTCCCGTGAGATTGCTAATGTTTCTACCGCTGTTGTAAGGTCAAGTTCAGGCCAGTTTGGTTTGACCCTTTGAAAAATTTCTATAATGACTGTTTTAAGGTCAAGTTAGGGTCATAGTCAGCTGCGACCATTTGAGAAATTTCCGTAAGATTGCTGACGTTTCTATCGCTGCTGTAAGGTCAAATTAGGGTTTAACCATTTTGAAATTTTGTATGAGATTCGGTGACAGTGGGGTGTACGGCGTTCGTCCCACTTCATACCCTGGAATTACCCCGATTATAATGTTTCTATTGCCATTTCAAGATCAACTTAGGGTCGGCAATTGAGTTTGAGCATTTCGAAGAATTTCTACGGGATATAGTTAAGTTCGCCCGCGACAAGAAAATACTGTCACGTACAGCATGTCTGAGGTAGGCCCATTCGGGGCGTTTCCGGGATAGGGGGCGCGGTGTCCCGGGGCCAATTTGGCATGGGTGCATCGTCATACGCCCCTCTATCATCGATGTCTACGTATAACTATTGGAAGACTTGATTTAGTTTTCCAATTTTGGAGGACTTTTCTCAGTTTTGCATGAATGACGTTGTTATTAAAAAGTATGCATATTTCGTACCATTATTAGGAAAGATACTTCCCTTTCGATTTTTTGAGAGACTTTTGGAAAACTCAGAGAATTCTTTACTTATCAACTTGACTTGTCAACAACTGAAGAAAAGACTTACGAAAAGGGTCAGCAAGTGGCCTCCTTATTCGTTCCTTGGAGTTTCAGTGACTGACTAAGGAATGACTAAGCGAATTTATCGCAAATTTTGATGCTGTTTTCAGCAAACTGGCTCATCAACCACAATGTATCGTCGCAGCGTCGCTTTTCGCCGATTACGTCCTCGATATTTCACGATCGAAGTTTTCAGGTCGAAGACAAGAGAGTTAAAAACGAAGGGGAGAAAAAAAAATTACAGCGGAAAAATTGGAGCCTTAAGTTAACGACCCGAGATAACGTCGGGCGCGGCAGTAAAATTTAAGCATCGTATCGCTGCTGGGAAATGTAAGCATCGCTCCCGTTTACGTTCTTTTACCTACTTATTTTCATTATTTTTCTACATTTCCCCCCCCCCCGTTTTTCTTTTTTAACTCCTTCGTATTTCTGATTGTTAACGTGTATTAAGACGCGGCCGAGTGGGGTTTCCTTTGAGCCTTTTTCTCTCTCGCCTTTCTCAAAAATAAGCCGGCAGTTACTTTCTTTCTTTCTTTTTTTTGTTTCGTTCAGCCGAGAAAAATCTGCGACTTTGTAAATCGTTGCTCTTCGCTCGGCATTTTCGATTTCGGAAATTTAAAACGCCACCGCCACTCGTCGCCCCCTACTCATTGCGCGATCCGAACAAAGACACGCAGTACACGACTCATTTTTTCGGCTTGTTAGAGCGAGTGCGCTTTTACTTTTTCTTTTCTTTTTTTAAACTTTTCTTTTCTTTTCTTTTTGCGTGCACATTCTTAACCCTTGTTTCGGCATTTGTTTTTCATTTCGCGCTAAAATTTCTCTCTCCCAAAATGCTGTGCTATTCGATGTTTTTCTCGTACGAATGACGATCGCTTTGATCTTCTTCCGTCGGCTCGCTTTTCTTTTCGTTTGTTTCTTTTGTTTTTGTTTTTCTGCTCTCGCGGCGCGGAATTCGCGGAAAACGTTTTTTATATTCTCGTCGAAAATGACGATAGGCTGGTCGTCAGTGTAATATACGCCGTAATGAAGGAAATTAGGAAACCAGGGTGGCTCGAGACGGCGGAGCTAATCGAGTGTGACGCTCCTCGCTGAGCTGAAATTGTGAAACGATTTCAGCCCCGCGGAACAATGACCGAAAATACGACGAAATTAACGTTTTTGATTGCTTCGAGAGGCCGCGAATCGACCGAAAGGATTCGAAGAACGAAATGCGAGGAAACTGAGAAAGCTGCCGCGAATTAAGATGTGCGGGGGTTGTATCGTGAATAAGGCGGAAATGAAGAAGCGACACGATACCAAGGGCGAGAATCCCTCGCCGGGTATTGAGATATAATAGAACGATTGTTTCGTTCTGAAATCGCGCTCGAAGAAGATCCGATATGTTGTAAGGCTAATGTACTGATAGTACCGCTGATTGGCTCAGATTCTAAATTAAGACGTGTTTGAACTCACTCAGACTCGGTTGGGACTGGTCTCATTCGCATTTGTACGAAAGTAGCCTGATTCTTTAAACTCGTATTGAAATTCGTTGAGATTCTGACGAGATTTATTATTCGGACTCGTTTGGGCTCATTCAGACTTTGCTACGACTCATTTAGTTTTACTTGAGAACCGTTGAGTTTCTTTCAGTGGCAGTAGAACTCGTGAAGATAGCTCTTTTAAAATCTGTTCGGACCATTTAAAAGCTTATTCAGATTATTCTACGACCCATTTGTATTTACTTTTAAATTTCGTTGAAACTCTTTCGAAATTCATTGAAACTCTGCTAAGCCTCACTGAGACTGCCTTGAAAGTTATTACGACTGAATCTTTTTCTTCAGGCACCACATTCGATGTCGGATGTTGGGGTTGCGGTTTCTTACGCCTGACTCTCCGGAGCAGTTTAGTCGGGGTAGCTTGCCGTTGTTTTCCCCTCAGCTATTGTTGTGTTGGAGTTTTTTGTCCCTGTGCCGAAGAGTGTGCAGCCACAGTTCGCATCCTAGTTACATGTTTCACGACGTTGAACAAGCTGTCTGCAACGTGCACACGCACAGTACCAATCTTTCTGATCTATTGGTAACACACCCTGTGATTGTAATGCCTTCTGCGTATGAATTGGCGGGGGTTACAGGACGTGCTATGGTTTCCACCTCGATTGATATTGTTGTCGCTCTGTTCGCTAGGAAGTTAGTGGGAGTATTACTCGGCACTGATGCGATGCCCGAAAGGGTAGTTTCCGGTGCTGGGGTGCGGCGTCTCAGTGGGCCATTTTGGCATGCGTGCATCGCCATACGTCCCACCACACCAAATATCACTAGCTTTCCGGCGTTGGTTGGATTTGAACCCGAGACGCAAGGATTGCGCCGCGAGCACGTTACCCCTCGGCCACCCAGCGACTTACGACTGAATTTAAAGTGGATTCACACCCTGCTGACTTATTTGCCCCTTTTTTGGGTTCGGCTTATAATCTGCTTAGAGTCATTCAGGATGCCTTAGAACGCCCAAAACCAGATCCAACTGTGATACAATTCACGTGGCTGCTTGTATACGTAGTTAAGACTCATTAAACCCTTTCAGAACTCATTCAGGTTTTTTAAAATATCATCTCGACCCTGCTAACATCCATTCGCAGGACTCTTTAGAGCTCATGAAACCCTTCTGAAACTCATTCAGACGATCTTTAAGCTGAGTCAGGCTCTCTTCAGACTATTTCAAAATTCGTGAGATCCATTGAGACGTTATTAGAGCTTCGTTTATTCGGACCCTGATAAGAATCAGTCCAACTCTGTTAAGACTAACTTGAATTTTTCTACCTGAAACAATTTTGTCGACCCTGCGGAGTCTCCCAGGGATGGAGTAAATTGTATTCCTATGGCATATTTTCAAAATTAAAAGGACGGAAAGGTTCAACTGTTTGGAAAACAAGATATTAACAATGCGAATTGATGAAAAATTTGTGATTCGAAAATATTTTTAAGTAAGATACTCGATAGACCTGAAAATTAGGGGTCTGGTTGGTCGAGTGGATAGCGCGCTGGTCTCGGAATCCGGAGGTCCCGGGTTCGAGCCCGCGTAGCAACTCGCTACATTTCGACCTAGGCCGGTTTCTCGGCAAGAAGAGAAGAGGGCTGAGACAGCCCTAGCAGTCTCCTGGGCGTCTCTGAGGTAATGCTCGAAAAGGCGGATTCCAGGGCTCGGGTTAAGAGCAAAAATAAAAAAGAGAAGACCTGAAAATTGGACAAAAACTTTCACAAATTGGTATTTATTTGATATGCCTATCAAGATCTATGCGACTTTGAAAAATTTTGGCCACGTAAATGTAGACTCGAACAGAGTTCTCTAATTGGAAGGTGGACCATACGGAGCACTTATATACTTCTTGCATCTTTTGGCAAACAATAAAATTAATGCGTAAAATGTTATTCAGATATCCTCTGCTGAATCCTACCAAGAAAATTTGCAGGGTTGTCACTTTCTGAAAACCGTAGAAAACTTGGAAAAGTCATGAAATTTTCATCCAAATCATGGAATTTTGGTTATCTGAATGACAAATTAGGTTTATTGCTTATATTCTATCAACATTTATTGTCAGCGAATAATCACGCTTAAAAAAGGAAACAGTTTCCTCATTCATTCATATTTAATTAAGAGTATGGTTACATGTCCATCATTCGAATTGTTTTTGCGTGTGAATTGTGCCGATTGCTATCTGGAAAACACGGCGCCAGACAGACGTATGCAGTAGTTTTTTCTTGGTGGCCTTTATGATCGGGATCATGAGGGAAAAAAGTCTTGCCAAAATTCATAACTCCTCCACTGGAAATAAAAAGTCGTGTGAAAATAGAAAAATGGACTTGGAAAACCTGGAAATGGCATGGAATCATGAAAAAAATGGCAACCCTGAATTTAGAAACAAAAAACCGAAAAACAGAAGGAAAGTGTCACTGAAAACTGAACAGATCTAAATCCCTGTGGAAATGACCTAAAACTGATCTAAAGGCTACGGGGGAAAGCTCCTAAATGATCCAAGTCCACCGTTCCGTTGTAATGGTGGCATATATCAGTTAGCATGCATTCACTCAGTGGGCTGACAGAGAACGCCATCTTTAGGTTGGAATTTTACAGACTTCAGTCCAGTGCTATTGTAACTGCATCAAAAAAAGCAGGAGCAGATAGGTGTGAAAATTATCGAACAGTTAGTCTTCTTTTGCATGCGTCAAAAATATCAACTAGGATAATTTACAGGAGAATTGAGAATAGAATAGATGCAGAATTAGGAGATGAGCAGTTTGGATTCAAAGAAAGTAGAGGTACTAGGGAAGCAGTGTTAGTTTTGAGATTAATGGGAGACTCAAAAAGGGGCAGGATACATATATGGCATATGTTGATATTAAAAAAGCTTTTGACAGTGTTAAATGGGATAAAATGTTTGCTATTCTAAATAAGATAGGAATGAAATTTAAAGAAAGACAAGTTATTTTAAATTATATAAAGGACAGAAAGCCATATTAAGAATAGAAGGAGAAAAAGGGGAGGCTAATATTGAAAAAAGGTGTAAGGCAGGGGTGCTCCTCATTTCCGGTAATATTTAATCTGTGCATAGAGTGGGGCTATAAAAGAAATAAAAGAAAAATTTGAAGCAGGTGTCATTATACATGGAGAGCGAGTAAAGATGCTCAGGTTTGTAGATGATTGTTTTATTAGCTGAAAGGAGTATTGATTTGGAAAACAATTTTAAATGGAATGGAGGAGATTTTGAGTGTAGAATATCGTATGAGAATGAATAAAAATAAATCTAAAGTAATGGTGTGTAATAGGGTGTCCCTTATTTTACAAGTTTTCGCCAATTGATTAGGGTCGTTCTGAAATTTGTTCCAATGGACCTAGAAACACGTCATAGAAAACCTGAGCTCAATCTGAGGTCATTAACTCATGCCGCTTTGACCTTAAAGTTATGTGTAATACTGAGATTTTACAAAAAACCGCAAATATCTTGGACCATATCAACTTCAGGACCGAAATGCATGTAACATAAAATGTTCCTTGTTAAATTTTCTATGAAAAAGATCCAATACAATTTTTCTCTAGAACACATGTTCACTGAGAAAATCGCAAAAATGTGTGAAAGTTCCGAGGAACGTGCGGCTTTTGTTATTTTTTCTTTCATGACCGATCTTTACTAGCTACCTGAATCGCAGTTATCTAAGAAAATATTCACTTTAGGACCAAAATGCAAATAACATAAAATGTTCCTTGTTAAATTTTCTATAAAAAAGTTCCATACAACTTTTCTTTAGAAAACATATTTATCGAGGTAATCGCAAAACTGCGTGGAATTTTCGAAAAAAAGTTTTTTTATCATTTTACGGCTGGAATCTTCGAATTCTCAATAAAAACATTGGAATTAATTATGGTTCATGGATGCCTAGTTAACGTTTCAATTTTATGCACTTCCGTCTTCCGCAAATTTTTCATCTCTAGGGTCAGACCAACAGTCCTACCTCTTTGCAACTACAAGCTGTGCAGAAGTGGTTACGTTGCTCGTGCAAGTAAGGTGATACCAGTACTTGGAAAATGTCAGTTTCCGCTCAGGACACTATAATAAACATTAGTACTTATGTTTTATGCATCGCCATACGTCCCATCACACCATAACTAATACCAAATTCAATGATTGAAGAAAACCAAATTTTGCGATCTAGGGTTAACAAACTGTTTTTATGGAGAGCATTTTAAGATTCCGTTGAAGACTTGGGTGAACTTGAGATGATGTACAATCAATAAAATTCCACGCATTTTTGCGATTTTTCGATAAATATGTTTTCTAAAGAAAAGTTGTATGGGACCTTTTTATAGAAAATTTAACAAGGAAACATTTTATGTTATTTGTATTTTGGTCCTAAAGTGAATATTTTCTTTCAGATAACTGCGATTTAGCTAGTAAAGATCGGCCATGAAAGAGAAAATAACAAAAGCCGCACGTTCCTCGAAACTTTCACACATTTTTGCGACTATCTCGGTGAATATGCGTTCTAGAGAAAAGTTGTATTGGATCTGTTTTGTAGAAAATTTAACATGGAACATTTTATGTTATATGCATTTTGGTCCTGAAGTTGATATGTTCCGAGATATTCGTGGTTCTTTGTAAAATCTCAGTATTACCCATAACTTCAAGGTTAAAGCGGCACAGATTAATGACCTCAGATTGAACTCAAATTTTTAATGGCGAGTTTCTAGGTCCATTGGAACAAATTTCAGTGCGACCCTAATCAATTGGCGAAAACTTGTGAAATAAGGGACACCATACCCTACTGTGTAATCGATGTGAACACGATAGCTTAAATAAATATTGGACAGGAAAAGTTTGAGGAAATGAGTGAATTTTGCTATTTAGGGAGTAAAATGACAAAAGATGGAAGGAGTAAAAGGGAAATTAGCAGTAGAATAGCGCAAGCCAAGTTAGCTTTTTATCGAAAAAGTAATCTTTTCAAACCAAAAATAAATCTGGAAATCAAAAAATTGTTCTTGAAAACGTATGTTTGGAGCGCAGTCTTGTATGGATGTGAAACTTGGACCATAGGAAAAGCAGAGAAGAGGAGGATCGGTGCTATAAAGGATATTTAGCATCAGGTGGACGGATAAGGTAAGAAATAAGGAAGTACTTAACAGAGTAGGAGGTAAAATGGATATTTGAAATTATCTGAAGAGAAGAGGAGATAATAGGGCATAATTTGGGGTACCCAGTTGTCGAAAAAATTCGACTTCGACTCTAATTATTAATGTCTCACTATAATTAATAGTCGAAATATTATATTCATGTGGTCAATCAATATCTCCGTGATAGATCTTGAACATGCGATAGCCTCGGATGCTTAACAAAAGCAAAGCATATGAGCCTATCACATCAAATTTCAACGCCGACTACCAGCATTAGTGTTTCGCTAACGTTGATAAGAAAGGTTCAGTCCCTATTGTAATTCCTTGTATCGACAGCCTCAGATATTTCAACAAAGTGAAATTGCTTGAGCCTGTTACTCCAAAACTAACGATAAACCAATGAGTCATGGTCTTGCTCATACGAGCTACAACAGTTGAACTTCATGCAGTTGAAAAGTATACGGTTTCAGCAAAGGCTACAGTACGCTCTTGTGTTACGCTTGTGTTTGTTATACTCAATTTGTCCGCGTTAAGTATTTCAATTCGCGTAAGTGTTTCGGGTTGGTGAAGTAAGATCATCATAGATCTACAGGTCAGATAACCGTTGCATTAATTACAGTTTACCTTACAGTTGATCTCACTCTTGCTCTCTCGCTAACGCTCGCCCTCTTACTTGCCATCTACTGGCGAACACGTTGACAGGCACTGTTATAAGTTAGGCAAATGCCAACTTCAACGGACCCTGCAATATATCTAACGACTCCTCGTGTCGACCAACATTAAATGAACCTTTCAAGTAGTGCTTGGAGTTCGAGAAATCCTTGACTCCGAATCTACCCTAAATTGTGGTGCACTTAATGCTCAAGCAATCCTTGACATTGAATCCACGTATAAGTTCCTGAGTAGGTTTCCATTATGCTGACCACTGGTACAAGTCACTCAAGCAGCCCTACGCCGCTTTGTACTGACTTCACGAACCGCCTTTAGAATCCTACATTGGCTCTTCACCTACTAGACTTTACCGTTATCTTGACATGTTATGACTGACAGTATATGTGTTTGTTCCATGTACTGTTAGATGATGCAGCCCAGGGCTAGTTCGACCTAGAAGTTGCCGACGCCGGAGGAGCATATTTAGAAGTATAATAAGTTTCCTTGTTTAAATTTAATATACGTTTGTTAGTATACCATGGCACCATGGCTTTATTCCTGTAGTAGTGACTCTCAGTACATAAACAATATTGCCTAGTCTTTGAGCTGGCGGTAAAAGCTCATCACAAGCCTTCTACTGCATCAAGTTGAGCTTTCATAACTAATTAATTGGCTGAAATAATCTATATTCCCATCCTTTCATAAATTTGTATAAATCATAAAATATGACATATGAATTTTTGGGTCGTAATATAACTCTGCTTGCAAGAGATTATTTCACACCAGTAATAATATCACTGCTGCTAGAAGGAAGAGCGGAAGGAAAGAATTCGGTAGGGGCCGGCAAAGATTCCAGTATGTTCAGCAGATAATCAAGGATGTCAAATGTAAGTTTTCTTAGGAAATGAAAGAACTTGCTCAAGATAGGGAGAGATAGAGAGCTGCATCAAACCGGTCGTATGACTGATAACCTTATAATATCAATCTATTTTTAGTATCTGGGCTGCACAGAATCGGATGTACGTCGTTGTTTAAATTTATTGCGTTCGGTCAAAAAACGAATTTCGATGTGTACGATACTGAGATCAATTAATATTTTATTTATTTATTTTAATATCGATCCGGTCGGTTTCCGACGATAGCGAGAATGGTTATTTGTGTTATGAAAATGAAATTTTGATGTGTTCTCCAATTCTAATTCGTTGAACCCCTGTAAATTCTTTGGGATGTGAGAATGCGTCCAAAGAAAAGAAAAAAAAAAAGAAAGAAAGAAAGAAAAAGACAACAACTTGGAAATCGGTTCAGTGAATCCGAAAATCATAGAAATAGGTTAATACGTGGCATTTATGTGTTTGATTAACAGTGAGTGAATGACGTAACTTCATCAGTGGACTCTAAAAGCCCTATTTTGAAGACTTAATGCACCCCGATACTGAATTTTTTTCAAATTTTTTGTCGAGTCTTTCTTATTGTATTAAAAATAAGTTTATTTTGGGTTTGGACGCGTTTTTTTTTTTTGGGGGGGGGGTGGCTATTTGTTGGATATTTTAAGAGAAAACCACATTGTTTTTTAAAAATAAAAATCATGTGATAAACTTCAACTACCTTACGCACTGGCTTAAAATTCTTTGTTTTCATGATAATTTTGGCTTCTCAGTCTTTACATCGAAATACACCAATTTTTCTTGAGGAAGCGAAAATCGGGGGAATAAAGACACAGTAAATGGCACCCTACACCGTAGCCCCATTCATCATTTCCCGATAAAACTACGGATAGCACTTCGAAAATGAAACAGAATCTGAGTATGCTTTTTGTTGCTCGTTTTCAATATTGAAAAAGCTATCAACATACAAATTCCTATGGTTAGAATAAGACATCCGAACATTTATAAAGAAAGCAGGAGTTCGATTGGCTTATCCGTTACAATGACATTGTTTTCATTTTGATTTCACATAATATACGGTTTTCGGGAAACGAGGAAGTCGTCTCGCATACTTTTTGTGCGCACAGTCGCACACCCACGCGTTTGATAATCTCGCAAATCGAACGACTCCGACGATGCGTTCCGCTGAATTCATTCAGAAGATTTTTATATTTTTTACGACCGTGTTTCGACTATTACAAAAGCGGAACGAGATACGTAATCTGTTTTCGAAAAATAAATACGCGTTTCCGCGCTGTACCGAGCTCGTCGCGAACGCAGTCTCGCAAGAATTTTCGAACCAACAAATTTTCACACATAAGTGAAATCGTTAACTTTTCACTCTTTCGGTTTTTCTTATATATTATTCGCATTTTCGTTTACTCTCGCTTCGCCCGCTGCCATCTCGCCAGGCATATACGGCGAAAACTTCTCGCATCTCTCGCCTGCTCCTGCCCCGTTATATACGATTGTCGTTTTTCGAATTTTTATTGCGCTTCTCGCCGCTCCGCCGGCCGCTCTCGCTGCAATCTCAATTTCATCGATTCGAACGACGCCGCTTCAACGTTATATCGTTCGTCGTACACGTAAACTGTGCCATTTCCTCGTAGCCCAACGACCGCTTTTGAAAAACAATTCTCGAAAATTATTTCATTCACCATCGAGGCGCTTTCGCCCTTCCGTGTTCTCGTCCGCGAGTCTTCGTACAGCTGTTACGAGGTTACGACGTCGCGACGCTTCATTGCGCATCCAAATCTGTGTAGCGAGAATCGCGTTCATCGCCATGTGTGTACCTTACCTGTTGAGAGAAAGGATGATCTGATTCCATAGCTCTAGTCTGTCTTTACCCCGATTTACGAATGTGGAAACCGTTATCAGGTATCTCCCAGCAGGTAATACCACTGTAAAATCCCTTGTTTCGAGTAGAAATTCGCTAAACATTCAAAAGACAATCATTTTCTAGGTAACCGAAGAAACGAAGTGCAGTCTGATGCAATGGTCGCCAAGTTTATGGCAATTTTTTGATTGATCCGAGAGAAAACTGAAATTTTGATGTAAAGCAAGCAAAGATCGAGTTTTTAAATAGCCCTGATCGGACAATTCAATGGGAAAAGGTCGATATTGAATCAGTCATAAGTCATACTTACCAGTCCTGCAACAGTCGTAAAATCATTAGCCGGACATGGTAGCAGTTTTAAGGAATTAACATCGAAGTCATTGACCGATGCTGGCACACTTGTAAGTTCATTGACCTATGCGGACCTATTCGTTGGTTCATTGAGCAATACTGGCACACTAGTTAGTTCATTGACATCTAGGTAGATACAATGCTCAGTCACAGATCATTGCCTTGTGACGCTGTAACGCAGCAAGTTCTCACATCGTTGTCCCCTCTCCCTTGCCGCTCAAATCAGCGATGAGATCACTGATCCCTAGGTAACAATAATGGGAAGGTAATTGAACCGTGATCTAGTTATGCTGCAAAGCAGTCTATTAGAAGCCCATTAAAATGCAATTACATCTAACCTATATATTTCCCACTGCATTTAGGTAAACTAAAACAATCAAAACTGGTTTAACTAGTCTTCTTTTGTGCCTATAAAAATTTCTAGAATATTCTTAAAACTTGCAGGACCAGTTCATCGAATCAGAATAACCTGGTTACTGTAAGCATTTACCTCTGCATTCAGTACAATATGAGAGTCAGTTTTCTGTCTGTACGCTTGTCCAGGGAAAGATAGCCAGATTTTTAAGCAGAAGACTGGCCAGAGTCGCAATTCGCTTCTCAGAAGCGGCAGGCAAAGAAAAAAAAAAATTGATTGAGTAAATGAACAGTACGAGTAGCTTAGTTTACTGATGTACAGAAAATTCGAGTAGTTGGAAGATAGGTTAAAATCAATCAGCTGTTTAGGTTATATTGAACCAACTGAGCCACGTAACTAAGATACAATGACTTTACAATTACTATCTAGCTGTTAGTGACCTTATGGCTGACTGAGTGATAAGGGAGATGGAATAACCAGTAGGGAACCTGTTGCGTCACGTGGTAATGATCTGGAGACGGGCACTATATCTAGCTAGAAGGTCAGTGAACTTGTAACTGTGTCAGTATTGGTCAATGACCTTGAGATGAACCTTGAAAGTGCCATCCTGCCCGGCTAATGACTTTATGACTGGTGCAGGACCGGTAATTATGACTTATGCCTGATTTATAACAGCTTTTGTAACTACTTACACCTGTATGGACGGCAATATTCTACCTAGGTACACAAATAATATATTTCCTTGTAATATTTGGGCCATGCAGTGTTCATTTTCGATTAATTTGGTTCACACTGGTGAAGAGGTTACAATATTTCGCATTCAGTTTACAAATATCTAATGATTTTGTCTGTAGTTACGTTTCAGGAGGACAAAGTAAAATTGTTTGAAGTCGTATGAAAATCAGTCATCCTCACCTCTCCCATTAGACTTGCACTATAAGATAATTAGTCACCAGATAAAATAACCAGGAGCGGATACAGAAAATAATTTGGGGGGGGGGGTCCGAATGAAAAATGTTACAGACAAAACATAATAGCCCTAGGTCACTATAGACAGATTTAGATAATTTCAGGGAGTGGGGTCCGGGCTTTCCCCCGGGTATCCGCCTCTGAAAATAACAGCATATCATCATGTCTTTTTTGGGGCAAAAAATTTTTCGAGAGAGCTTCGGCGTCGGCGCTGGTGCCAATTACTCAATTTTTCGAGACGAATTCAAATCCGTCGTCAAAATTGAGCTACGATCATTTTCCGACCCAAATTGGTCAGTTTTCCCAACTTTTTCCAGTGTATCTCGGGAACGGAGCGTCGGCGCCCAAATTAATCACCGAATTCTTACTCAGCGTAAAAAATTGAGTTAAAAACAGTCTTTAATTCAAAATTTTTGATTTTTTCGAATTTTGAAAATTTCTCCATACTATACAATATAATGATTATGAAGGACTTGGTGAAATATTTGGGTGGACTGTTCAATAATAATAGCAGTTTTTCTAATAAATCGGTGAGCGGGAACTCTTGTCTGTAGCCTTTGTTTCAACTTTTCTATAGGAAAACGTATGAGATATGCTTTTATAAACGCAATGAGTCCGTCCGTACTTCTGAACTGTTCAGGAAAAACAAGAAAACTGTACAGATCTCAGTTTTGAGTTTTTCCCTCTAATCTTTACGCGACGCTGATCCTCAGCTTTAAGGGATACGTTGAAGAAATTTCATTTTCAAAACTAGGAAGTTGCGAAAACATAAGCCGAAGAAAACTCTCAACCTGAGTCTTACTGCGCGTTTTCAAATCGGGGGAAATGAATCTTTTCATTTACGAATATTGCTCTAACATGAAGGAAACTCAATTTTTGGCAATTCAACTAAGAGATCTTGATAAATTAGGAGTTCTGTTGCGGAATTCTGAGAAGAAAAGCTTACAGCATTTTGGAACAGCATCTCTCTCATTATGAAGTCCTTAGTTTTCTCGAATTGAGTTCTTCAAATATAAACCAGTCGATAGCCATTTTTTAGGTCAGTGGCCCCTGAGGGGAAGGGATGCTAAAGAGGTTGAAAGTAAATTAGAGGTAATTGCAGTACTCCTCCTTCCCATCCATCCAGGGCTTCTCTCATAACCCACTCTCCATAGGCGTTGAAAAGATTGGAGCTGAGTACGCATCCCTGTCGTACTCCTTTGGCGGTTTTGAAATGCTGCGTGAGTTCTCCTTCTACTCTCACTTGAGCAGAGTTGTCTTCGTATACGCTCTTAAGCAGAGCAGTCAGGTGCTTGGGTATTTTTATTTTTTCTAAACAACTGCAGAGTATCCGCCAGTTGACATTATCGAACGCTTTTTCGTAATCGATGAAGCATAAATAGCACATTGGCTTGTTAAACTCCCGAGCTTTTCCTATCACCTGGCGAATATTGAGAATTTGCTCTCTCGTGCCTCTGCCAGGGACAAAACCAGCCTGTTCTGGCGGTATCTGTGGGAGGACGTACGCCTTGATCCGTTCAGTACAACTTTGCTCGCGTGTGATGTCAGCGAAATTGTTCTGTAGTTGGAGCAGTCCACTTTTGATCCTTTTTTGTGGAGAGGGATATAATACTGAAGCAGTCCAGTTCTTCGGCCACTTCTGCTCTTTCCAAATTTTGTTGCATATGAGGTGTAGTAATTTGGTGCTTTCCTCCGGTGTTGCTGTCAGCATTTCCGAAAGTATGCCATCTGCACCTGCTGATTTACCCTTTTTCAGTTTTTTGACTGCTGCTTCGACCTCCGCTAGTAGGATATCTGTCCAACATTTCCGGTTTCGTCCGCCATCAAGTTCTCACAGTATTCGCGTCATATCGTTTTCACTTTCTCTGACCTTGTCAACATTTTTCCGTCACGATCTTTCAGGGGTAGAGCTTCCGTTTCAAGTCCGTGTCATCCTTCTGATTTTCTGAAACATGTCTTTGGCTTCGTTTTTGAGCTGATGTTTCTCGATTGCTTGGCAGATCCCTTCTATATACCTGTTTCTATCTTCTCGGCATTTCTTTTAACTTTCTTGCTCTTCTGTTCGTACAGCTTCCTCGTCCTTTTATCCTGCAGTTCTCCCTTCAGGACTTTCCGCTCCTCGATTGTCCTCCATTTATCATCCGTGATCCATTCCTTCCTCGTTTTGGCTGGTTTTGGTACCATCTTTGTTGCTGTTTCTAGGCTCTCTTTCATTCTGAACTATGTTTCCTCGACATTCATGTCCGGGATTTCTCTTTGGGAAATGAGTTTTTCCTGGTTTTCCTTGACTGCGGTTTTGTATACAGGGTTCTTCATTAAGTTCCATCTATTTTCAATCGCATTGGGGTTTTCTTCGTTCTTAGTCTTGGAGCGATTTCTGCTAGTAGTAGCTGGTGGTTGCTACCACAATCTTTTCCTGGGTACGTTTTAACATCCCATATCGATGTTTTCCGGCCGTTGCTCACCACAAAGTAATCTGTTTGGTTTCGATATATCTCTCCTAGAGACCTCCAGGTGTACAATGTCCTCGGATGATTTCGGAAGTTCGTCCTGGCTACCAGTAGTCGCTTGTCTAGGCAGAAACCTATTAATCTGTCGTCTTTCTCGCCCCTCTCGCCGATACCCCATCTGCCTATTACGTGGTTGGGCGGTTCTGCCTATTTTGGCATTGAAATCTCCCATGAGTATGGGGATTCCTCTGAAGGATACATTTTGTAGGATTTGGCTTAAGTCGCTGTTAAAGTTCACTTAGGATCAAATGGGGAGAAAAGGTAAGAAATAAGGAAGTACCTCATAGAGTAGGAAGTAAAATGGATATTTGGAATTGTCTGAAGAAGAGGGGAGATTAAAAACTAGTATAGGGCATAACTTGAGGCACCCAGGAGATATCACTTCTGCTAGAAGGAAGGGTGGATGGAAATAATTGGTTTTGTCGGTAAAGATTCCAGTATGTTCAACAGATAATGGAGGATGTCAATAAGAGTTACTTGGAAATGAAAGAACTCGCACAAGATAGGGGGAAATGGAGAGCTGCATCAAACCGGTCGTAAGGCTGATAACCTTATCATCATCACGGTCGTGTTTTTCGATTTCCATTTAAAGTGACCCAAAATGATACCCAACCCGTTTCTACGTTGCGCTTTCAACCCTCTGCTGTTAACGGTCTCTGCAAGGTATCCCGGGTGGCGCTTATATCTGCGGTGCGGAGCGCGTTTTCAATAATTAACATAAAAAACGGCTGTCGTTGGGGCGCACGCGAAAATGGGAGAAAAAATTTTCTCTCTGTCTAGGGAAATGTCCGCTGTTATTTATGGTATCTGCGACGGGAATGCAGGGTAATAATTTATTATTCGCGTTGAATAAAGGTTCGGCTGGCTCTGTGATATAACACGTCTCAAGAATTTGTTATATAATTTATTACGGATGATCGCGACCCTCCTCCCGGTTGTATACGGCTCGAGAACAATACAACCGAAAATTTTTTTTCCGCCATCGTTATCGCGATGTACACAGCTATAGGTAATTCGCGTTCCGTAGATTTTTTTATCGCGTAACTTTAATTCTTTATTAAGTTTTTTGCACGCCGGTTAGGAGTGGGCGCGGTGCGGCGGCATGGCAGTCGGGTATCCGACTCAAGGGTGTATTTAAAATCGGGCGACGAACGTCGTATTAATTATTTTAACGAGTTTTTCGTCAGCGTCGCCGTCGTCGTCGTTGCTCGTCAGCTCTCTTCGGCTTCGTGTAGAAGTTCTTCGTTTGTGTCTATCTCGTTCCCTGTATATACATATACCTGCGGGTCGTATAAATTTTTAGCTTCGCCGGATTTTTACGACAACGTTGTGTATCTCGTAACCCAGTTTTCGATCTAACGTTCTAGCTGAACGGGGGGGGGGGGGCGAACCTAGGTGGAACGCAGAACGGAGCGACGATGTATGAGACCTGCTCTACATGCATTAAAGTGAGGGTGAAGTGTTTCCCTCGAAGCGTGAACTCCGAGTGGATATCGGGAATCAGGCTGCAACGACAGCTTTTAGGCTCTCGAAGGGAAAACAAGAAAGAGACTCGGGTTGGGGGACCAGACCAGACAGACATTCAAATTACAAATGTAAAATTACACATGGTTCTGATCGATGTGAAACAGCGAGAGGTCACCGCCATATTCTCGTATTTTTCCAATTTTCGATATTACAGTCACGCTACTGTGAAGGCAGTCCACCCAGATGCCCTCGCGCTTCGTCGTACGCCACTGTAGGTACACCCGGTGGCAGGAACTCTGGCAGCGGACCACGTACATCTTTTACTACCAAGATCACACTAGGTAAATCGTAAAAAGGGCGGAAAAAGACATTTAATCTTAATTTTCCTAAAATTCACCCTCGTCAGTAATTTGTTTGGAAATATTTTTCTTTATTTCCAACAATTTTCTACTAGTGAGCGGCTATTTTCTCGTTTTCCATCAATGCTTTTCTTGCTCCACCCTCCCATGGTGTTCCAGGATGTCTATAAGGTCAAAATGGTTCTGGAGGTCAGGAAGATATCTAGAAATTTCGAGGAATTCACTGAAAGGTCAGGAAACATCTAGTAAATCACCAGCCAATGGAAGATTATGTAGGAACTCTTATAATATGAATAAATGAGAATCAAGAAATACTATTGCATGGACGTAATGAATTCATACAGGAAACCCTTTCTTCTTTCTCTTCAAAACTTAGTTCGTGCAACATAATAGTCTTATGCGAAAGTGGCAACAAAAAAAGAGGTTGAAAAACTGTTGAAGAATTTGTTTACACCCTGCGTTCCTACTTAGAGCACACTATGTCTGACTCTTCCCTAATTCATGCCTCCACCAACAAGATCGTACTGTTAACCATAAATGAAGTAGTCGAAGTGTAAATGGCTGCTGGTTGATCGATATTTTGAACGACTAAATGTCTGCTTAATCCAGCATCATTTGATGAATGTACGTGGTGGAAAGTACAGCATCTAAGTAAGTAACCTCCGCTACCGCCTCTGAAAACAAAAAAACAAAAAAAAAAGTTAGGATTCCCAAAAAATAGAACATGTTCGTGAGGCCCCTGAGACAACACTGTAAAAATTTCAAGGCGCGTTCGACGAACGAGGCAGGCAAGGCAGTACAAAAACGATGGAGCTACCGTTGAAACGTGTGTTAGGAATTGAAGTGCGCACAGTAATACGTTTTTTCACCATACTCGACGCATGGCTGCGACAGTCTGTTGCGAAGGAACCCCCTTGCTCGACTGTATCCTGACCGGGGAGGAGACCTGGGTACACCAGTATACTCCTCCAAGCGAACTCGTCGAGCGCGGTGAAAAAACGTATCACCGCGCACTTTAATTGTTGACACACGTTTCAACCCTAGCTCCATCGTTTTTGTACTGCCCTACCTGCCTTCTGCTTTGTTCGTCGTCCGCGCCTGAAATCTTTACAGTGTTATCTCAGAAGCCTCACGAACATGTCCTATTTTTTGGGAATCTTAACCTTGCCTTTTTTTTTTTCTCAGAGGTACGAGTATAGCCATATTTAGAGTAGAAGCAAACGAAATCTGGCCATTTTCCCCCACAAATGTCTATACACATACTAGACCCTAATCAAAATTTTTAAGTCCTCCGCAATCCCGGTAGGGGAAATTATTCAAGATCAAAATTAGCGCACATGTTCGGAAAATGAAATCTTGTAAGGGAGCAGTGTCTCCTATTTGCCCCAAAGCAACGAGCATACTGTCTTGAATCATCCTATTTGTTATCAATCAAAATTCCAGATCCCATTCCAGCCACACACAACAGAACGTCTTTAAGTAAAATTTAGTGTAGATTAATTACGTCGCAAAAACATTTTCTGTACCACTTAAGATTAAGAAGATTTTCCCAAAACCCCGAGGTAGTGACATAGGTCCACAACGAGAGGGAGAAGGGGCTAAACAAGGCCAGCGATCTAATCAACGTCTGTTTGATTTCTTCTGTGGAGTTTGAATTAGGGGTGCGCCAAGAGGCATATTTTGATTAAAATATGCATTATCCCCCCCCCCCCAGTATCCAGTTAGAGGCAGGTATGCGTTACATTTCCCCATATACCATCACACATTTTTGAATTTGAGGCCCAATTTTGAAAAATTCTACTTTTTACGGTCTTTACAACGATACTAATAACTCATTTTGTTTACAAATGTTGGTTGGTTCCCTTACGCTGATTAGCGTCCATTTACAGAAAACTGAGTATTCAGAAAGTTAATAAAAAGGAGCTTCGAAAAAATTATTAGATTCCTGTAACTTTACAAGATTTTTTTTTTCTTCCTTTCAGTTTTTGAGAGACTAGAAAACATTTTTCTTGTTTGTTGATTCTAATTTCAAATTTTTGTACTACCCCCCCCCCCCAAAAAAAAAAATTGTTTTTCCTTCTTTTATTTCTAACAACATTTACACTCGTAATTAGAATTAAACCATTCAAAGAAAGTAACAGTCGCAAGCCTATCTGCGGATTTGATTTGTAATTCTCTAATTATTGAATACGTAATTGAGATAAAAATTGTTTTTTTTTTTAATGCCGAATTTTCCGATTATGGTGCCAAAATTCACACGTTTCAATGCCGAAAAATCGGGTCCCTAATCATAATAATGATTATTCACTAGTAATAAGCTGAAACAATAGTGTTATCCAATACTTAACATATTTCTGATTAATTTTTGTGAAAATCACATTCACTTCGCAAAATGGCGAGAATTTAGTTTTAGGATGAATAATTTGTCAATTTGCGAATTATGATCAACGTTATTAATTTGGTAGTAATCAATGTTATAGTATGCTTAATGCAAATACAGCATGCGCATTTTAAGTTTAATAAATTCATGTTAATTCAATTCAGTGAGTGCCTGCAGCAACGGTGGCACTCTTAATCTACAGATTTGAATGAATAAATTAGGAAATTACGTTAAGTCTTCAGCTCAGAGCCCTTCGAGAATTCTATATCGCACCCCCAAAACTACTTGTGTGATTTTTGAAAAACAACGAAAACTGACACATCATAAAGTTGTCCTTAATTATCGATATTCATCTAGAAATTGCGCTTTTGAGTATCATTGGATACAACAAAGAATACGGAACCGGTTTCGTATTCTATTCCTGAGACAGGTCTCGTATGTTCTGGAAACAACTCCTTATGTAATAAGACAGTTTTCCAACTAATTCAACCTCAAAAAGGTTCCACAATTTTCTGCTCCTTCCTTCTTTGATCGTTATCCTTACATTCCTTCGCGTGTAAATTGAAATATGAGGAGTTATCTGTCAAAAGGGCCCCTGACGAATAGGAATCCTATTCGTCAGGGGCCCTTCTGACAGATAACTCCTCATATGTATTTCAGATGTTTTTATTTTTACAATTCCAGTCAGAAGCGAACGGCAACATCGTATTCGGTAATGCGTGTTTCTAGAACGCGAAGAAAATGATATTTCTGATTATTTGGTCGACCTCGGCCTACCCACTTCGAATGTCTCACGCATTTTCCGTGTGAGTGATTGGCACGGTGAAATTGCAAAAGTTTTTCGTGTATATACAGAATTTTCTATAAAATTAGAAAACAGAAACAAGAAACTGTTTTTAATTACGTGGATTCACGTTCGACTCGTAAACTTTTTTGTTGCAAAATGTCGACGAATTTCGTCTTAAATGAATATCGAACAAGAATTTTCCCGCGTCAGCAGCGCCCCCGCTTCCATTCTCCACCGTGCCGTTTGCATCATCCGCAGAGTCGTGCCTTCGCTCTTGGTTTTCGTTTCAATCTTCCCGAAATGTTGATTCAGTTCAAGTTTTCCACCCTGGGGAATGAACTGATTTTCTTTGGTCGTATCGTTTGTTTTTGACGAACATCCCTTTCGAGGAAGATGAAAAGGAATGAAGTATCTTTGGTTTCGTGTGGGTCGCCGCGCCGCGCCGTGTTGCGCCTCTCTGTTGTTAGCCGATATGAGCGAGTGGAAATCCTCAGCGATCGCCGACGTTTGTTTGACACACGTTCGCGAACCGCGAATCTCGTTAAAACCAGATACGACTGTAATCGCCGCTGAAACGCGACAGCAGATGAAAGGCGCACCTGAAACCGGATTACCTTGACCTTAATACGCCATCAACGACGATCGTATCCAGAGATTTATATTTATTGCACGAGTTAACCATGTGCAAAGTATCCGACTAAATTACTATACGGGGCACCGTGCGATGTTTACTGTTGGTAAATGCGAGAGACGATATTATGGAAGGAAAGGAAAAAAACCTGTGTGACGCAGTCGTCCAGATCAGTCAACTGACGAGGCTTAAATTACGGAGAACATGTTCGTGGCAGCTGAGTGTGCAGTAAATTTCGTATAGAATTCCTCGTCACCGGCTCACTTCGTGCTGTACGCGAAGACGCTGACTTCTTGTCACCGGACCTTGTCGATGATGGTGCATCTTCATTTCACCCACCTGTATACCGCGACGCAGAGCGACAAACATCTCAAATCCTCCAACAGAAGGTCGCCGAATCTTCAGTTAAAGCTGATTAACAAATCATCCTTCCTAGCTAAAGTGGGTCCACACGAGGCTGGTCAGCTTCTTCTGCTTGGATGATCAGCCAAAGATGAATGTTATGTGCACGTTGAGATGGTTAGCTAATTGAAGCTGAGCAGCCGCGGTCAGCCTTTCATCTTCGATCGACGGGGTGTCAGCCTGTTCGAAAGATCATGAATAGTGTGGACGTTTTCATCATTCATTCAGCTTTATTTTCCCATTTTTTCATGCTTTGGCTGAATGCAAAAAGCTGAACAAGTGTGCACATCGACAGATTTTTATCAACGACTGGTCAGCCGAGACTCATCATCCAGCAAAACACGCTGATCATCCTCGTGCAGGGGCGTACCGATCGCCCTCCTCCCCCGTAGGAACTTTAAACTCAGCAGTTGGGAAAATTTACCGTTTCAGTCAGGTGAGTTGGGAAAATCCAGTAAGCTAATTTTCTTTTTTTTTGCTTTGATACGTGGGAATTGAGTTGAGAAGTTGGAAAAACCCAACAAGCGTCAAATGGTTTTTCTTCTTTTGCTTTCATACTTGGAAATTTTGTGTTGAGTCAGTTGCAGAAATCAAACAAGTAAACATGTTTTTTGTTCTGATACTTGGGAATTCTGAGTTGAGTCAGTTAGGGCATTCACAATTTCACCCCCCCCCCCAAAGGAAGAACTCATCGGTACATCCCTGTCCTCGTGTGGACCTACCTTTGAGTACGTCTCTGCTGATTTGGCTAGACCCCTCTGCGTTACAGCTACTGTAAAACTTGTTTTTCTTGATCATACTTCATTATGGTTGGTGGGATGGTGCGCCGATCTACGCTAGGATTAGCCCCGGGCATCCGATCAACTGAATTTTTCATATTGCTCGGATATTGCTGGGCTCGTTCCAGTAGCAGACACAGAATCGTAGTGAAGGTTTTCGGAAAGGCCATGGGAGGGGATTGCAGATGGATAAGGCTCATTCAGTTTTAATGCGGAAAATTTCCTCATCAAAATTTATTGATTTCCATATCGAGTATAAACCTGACCTATCGTAATTTCAACGTCTGTTAATGGTGGAAACGTATATTCTTGATGCAGAAATAGACGACGTTGTGTCGACCAAAAAATTTGTCGAAAGAATTGCAGCAAGTCGGTTTTCTACTCCATATGGACGTGTTGTAACCGAGTGACGTTCTGAGAAATTTTTGCAACGAAATATATTTTCCGTGACAAAGGTCCCAGTTAGGCCGATTAGGTTACTGTGGTTGTCTTAAAGAAAATACATACACGTACAAAAAGAATCGAAATCTCTCACTCTTTTGTTGCACAATAGGTCTAAAAATGGCTAAAAATGGGTAAAATCATATACGAGTATCTACGAGGAGTTGAAACAGCATAGTTAACCCTCCTGAAATTTTAGGAGATCTACTAAAAATTTAAGATGTCTCCGGCACTTGAAAATTTTGATAAACTCTTCAAATTTTTCATGAATTTTTCGTCTACGAATCACTGGATTCTTTCAATTCTCCTGAATTCAGTTATATTTCCTGAGTTTTTTCGCTAAATTCTCAGAATTTTTTCTGCGATCTCGTGATCATTTACAAATTTTTTTTTAGCGAATTTTAGTCCTATCTTCTGTTATAGTATCTTTTAATTTCTTGGCAAAATTTTCTCAATTGTTGAGAAAATTTTCAAATAAGGCAAAGTACTAAATCGTGATCGAATTTTTTTGAGGTCCCCTAGGGTGGCCTGTGGTGGTCGAGGGGTAAATCTCAAACCAGCATACAAACATTTTATCATTTAACTATCTTTTAAGGGGGTTGTGATTGAAAAAAATAACCCCCTTCCCTCCTCATCTACGTTTGATAAAACTTTCAAAAAACAAGATTTGGCACTAGGTGCAATACATGTTGGTCACTCCTTCGATTCAAATTTTCCCAAAATGTATAAAAACTAGGAGGCAAATAAGACATAAAAGTGCGAGGCGGCTCCCGTTAACTGAAAAACTTAATAAGATATGAGCACTTGAATAAAAAAAAAAAGAAAAAAAAAAGGCCAAATCTTGATCGATTATGATTTGGCACCTGCAAAAATTGACCAACTTTTGGCACCAAAAATTTGGACGTAAATTTTCACATTTTTGAACGCAATTTACTTACAGACACTTCATAAATAAGTTACATATGAAAAACTTCCACAGTTTCTTCAGTATATTGATCAGTACAGTCCTAAAATCAAATTTCAAAATGAAAAAAATGTAGTGCCAAATGTTGGTCACTCCAAAAATCAAAAATTTCATTTGTTAAAAATTTTCATTAAAATCATTTCTACTTGATTATAAAAGGTGTTTCCACTCATCAGAATCGATTTATGTGCGATAACATTCCAGTAATTCAAATTTTTTGTACAGAATTTTGCTTACTTTCAAGTTAGTTCGTATGATGAAAAAAAAATCAGATTTGTCAAAACATGAAGAAAATTATTATTGTAGTATGTTAGCATCATATTAAACCAAAAATGTATCCAAAGTGATCATAAAATTACTTACTATCTCGATTATTCGAAGTCGACTACTTTTTATCTTGAAATTTTCACATTTTCGGAACAACAAATTTCAATCATTGATAAAAAGCACCCAAGCCACTTTATTTCATCGGCCAAGTGGTTTAAACTGAAGAGGAAGGTCTGTTTACAAGTTAAGATAGGTGGCAGCACCAACAGACAATTCGGTGTGACGTCACAGCGTAACGAAAAAGTGACCAAGATTTGGCACTTAGCCTTACTCGCAAATATTTTAAATTTTTAGGATCGGCAACGAGCCTCTTGCAATCTTTTTTTTCTTTTTTTTTCATGATTGATGTTTCTTCTGGTTATTCCAACCATATGATTTGAGTCACAGTTCAGTTCAATGGTACGTATTGCGTGAAGCCAGTCTGTATAATTTAGCTCTTCATGGTCACAATTCAGTTCAGTGGTCTACATTTCCATGGAAATTTTTCGTTAGCCAACCATTTTGTTACATTGAATTGATTGCAGAGTGCCTTCGTATTTTTAATAGAAATTTCCATGGAAATTTTTCTTATTAGAGCAGGATTAAGTCGAATTACTTAATATTTTTCCCCTGGATTTTTTTTTTTCATTATTCTTTGTCGAGAGTCAAGAAACGTTCTCTCTTGCCAACCCTCGAGTAGCGAGGTTACTTGTTATAATTGTTTCATTTCTTCGATGATTTTCAAATCAGTTCATCTGAATTCTGAAAGTGGCACTTGTGAAGTTCTCTTAATCTAAGTAGGCATCACTGAATCAAATGACCCATCGAAACAAGATTTTCCAGACATTGGATTATAATTTTGATTTCTCTTTGACTTAAGCTCCCAAAATCTAATTTTACTCTAAAACTTACGATTCCCGAAAATCTTTGTTCTTAGCATTTCAAACTGCCTTCTAGTCTTTGAAAAATTTTTATTTGGTGACATAGGTACGAAAAGCAAATCGAAATTTTTTGTCTTTTTCTCGTGCAATGGGTTGAACAGTCTAGTTAGTGTGGGAGATTAGAGGAGTATTACACCCCCTATGTTTGAAAATGGACACTCTGCAAATTCTAATAATCAGTCAGAAAGCCCGAAAAAGTGAACAATTTTTTTTTTAAGGTAGGCTTCAAGACAACATTTTTATATTTTAGCAGGTAATTTCACTGTCTAACCCCTGCTCTCTTCCACTTCCAAAAAAAACTGCTAGCTGTAACCTTAAAGTTGATGAGAAATTATAATTATTTAACTCGGTAAAAAAACTTGAAAAAATTTTATGTTACTGATTTCAAAATTACGAAAAGTGAATTTATTTTGTATCTGTTCCCATTTGTGGATCTGCATGCGTACAAACTTCAGTACAAAATTAAAATATGGTACGACTTTAATGTTCACCTAATGGATACATGAAAATTTGATCTAACTCAGAAAACATTTTCCGAGCTAGTTGAAGGTTTTATCGTACGCCGATCGAAATTAGAAGAAAAAAATAGGTGTGAATCCTCGTCTGCTTTGAGGTTTTAGTGAAATATATGAAACACTTTCCTGTTCCATCACCTTCCTTCAAAGCAAGGATTTGAGAAATATCTTCGATGTAAATTCCAAAGTATTAACTTCTTGAAATTTGGAATAGAAACCGAATTAGGGAGAACATTGAAGTTGAAATCCGTTTTCATTTTATTTCTTATCGTGGTACAAAAGTACTGGATGTAAAATCAAAGCGTGAATTTATAAATTTTTTATTATGTGCTTGTAAACATGTCGTAGTTTGAGGGGATTTGAAATTTAGAAAAAAATTTGAAAGTACTGTTCGCGAGCGAAGCGAACCAAAAATTTTTATTTTTGAGGATATTTAAAAGAAAAAGTGTTTTTAATGACTTAAAAGTGGGCTTGTACTTAACGCCTTGATTGTGAACCAAAATTCGGATAGAATAAATCTAAGTTGAAAGAAGACGAGGGATCCCATTCCCTTCAACTTATTCATAATTTGAAACATAATGTCAAGGTGCATTATTTTTGTTACGAACTGGAACTGGAATTATGGAAGAACTCCAAATGAAAACCTTCCTTTTTCTTCCTTCATTTGTGAATCAATACAAATTTAGGGCAGGTATTAGAAAAATTCCGTTCGTGTTAACCGAATTTGGAGAAAATTCAAAACGAAAACTGGTCAGTCAACATTCAAGTCAAATCTGTACCTACTTTTCTCTTCCTTGCTTGTTAATCAGTTATCTGAGCGAATAAGACCAAATTATTGTCCTATGTCTATATCTAATAAACATTTTCTAAATTTGCGACAAACAAAGTCGGAGCAAACTCTGTTCGTACTAGCAAATCGCGAACAATTTAAATGTGATACCTCAAATTTGGGACGCGATTCAAACGAAATAAATAATCTATAACGATTTTGTCTACCTATGTGACCTAAATTTGTCATTAATAATTGGTGTCGAATGAAATGTACCTAATATCTGGAATCAGTGACATAAGAAATCTCTATTATAAATTTTCTTCGAGTTTCTGATGTTTATTGTGTTTATTTAGTACCGGTTTTCAAGGCGGTCCTATCGATCACAAAAATCATGCATAAAATAGAACCATTTTGAAAAGCGGAACTCAGTTTTGCCTATCCGAAGTTATTGTTTGAGCCACTGTGCGATGGAGGGAAGAACGACTTCGAAATTCTGTTTTTCTGTTGTTCCATTAAATCTTCAATTTACCAACTGCAACTGGGCTGCAATTGCAGATTTACCAACTCCTGAACATTTTCCAACTTTCTAGAGGGGGTGAGACGCATATGCCTCCTATTTTGTGGCTAAGGCCCTGATTATGCAGCATTTACTCTTTCCAGCTATTCTATTGAACGTAATAGGAAAGGTGAGTTACACTGTACTCCCTTTTGGTTGTAGAGCAAAAGTTTCTCTCTGTGGCCATTGAAACCTTATCTTGTTTTCGTTACCACGAAAAATAACGGCCGAGCTCGAATTCAAGATTGATGCATTCGAGATGTGTTCTTAACGACCCGGATTTAATGTTTCTTCCGCTCCTAACACGATCATGTTTTGCTTTTTGTTTTGGTATGAATTCAGAATTACCTTTTTCGGACGCTTAGTTCTAAACTCGATCTAATCTAAATTCGGTATCCAGCATTACCGACTAAAAAAGAATCACCGCCGTTTCAAATGCTCTCTGCTCGAAGTTGAAATAGCTGAACCTCGATCAAATACCTTATCGCGGGCATAAAAAACGAGTATTTTCTCTTCTTTTTTTTTATAGAAAATTAGTTTCATTTATCAGTGCGATATATATGGGTACATGAGTATATGGCCGCGGGGCAACTTCTATTACACAAAATTACAAAACATGTTAGATATAACTTTTATAATTCCACGACATTGAAGCAAAGCGGAGTAATTCGTTACACGCCTTCGCCTTTCGCTTCTTTCTGCCCCTCAGAAATAACTGAAGTCGCAAAATTTCGTTTCTAAAAAAGAGATGTTTTTTCCGCTGGCCACGAAATAACACGAGACGTATTTAACTATTCGTGAAATAGGACGAAGGGAAAAAAATGGAAGGGAATAGGGAGAAAAAGGTCTTCTCGCGAATGTGAACAACTTAGAAACGACTTTTACCTACTCGCGAGAAGAGAGGGAAATAGTGAAAAAGAGAAAATCTCGAAAGAGAAAGCTTTTGAACGTGAAATTCGAAGTTTCTTGTTCTTTGAGATTACACACACGACACGAGTTACGCCAATGCGACGGAATACTAAAAGAAAAGTGAGAGAAGTTCCGAAACTGAGTGCTGCTCGCAGAGATGAACGATATGAGCAACAGGGAGTGCGAATCTCCCCATTGACATGGCAAACATTACTATTTCACATTCAGATTAAATTTGCTTGGTTTTGCTGAACAGGTGAGCTCGATAATCGCGCTCCATATATCAGCGAAGTCGAGCAGTTTATTGAATAGTTCGTCTTGTGCTCATTGTTAGTGGTGGACTTTGGGGAAAGTAAAATGTTTCCTGGAACAAATCATTGAAAAGCCTCCTTTTCCCGTCGCGAGGAAAAGCTCTTAACAATTCTTCCTTTTGTACTTCCTATCTTCCCTTTCTCTTCCGTGAGGTTTATTTTCTTCTTTTCTCATTTTTATTTCCAATAGGGAAAGCAAGCTTGCAATTACGAAACTGAGCTTCTGAGGTATTATGTATGGTAACAAAATGAGACCCATGTTCTGAGACAAGGTCAGTCGGACTACAAGAGACTAGTAGGGCACCACAAAATGGCATTTTTGCCTTTTCTCACTGTTCGACGCTCAAATCGGATGCGATAGGGATGTGGAATGAAATGTAGGGAGCGCTTGTGACGCTACACACGTGCACACGTACTAACAAACTCATAGTAAGGAGGTAGAGTGATATTGTCTTATCCTTTCACGCGGGGAACAGATATCGTTATCGTTTTATGAGAATTTCACCTGTTCTTGTTTTGGTTACTGTTTTAATTTGGAGTCAATGTGGTAGAAAACTGATTTTAATAAGCATTTATCCTCAAATAACAAAACTTTTCAAAATTCAAAAACCATTGCCTATACTTTATGGGAGCGATTAATTCGATCACTTAGACTAGGCAGGTTCTCAACTCTGTCGCTAGGTGTCAGCCCCTTCGATTTCGAGCCCTTGTTGAAATTTTCATAATTAACTGAGAAACTCATGTTATAGGCTAACTTTGAAAATGAGCCCATTCGGCTCACAGAGTCAAGAGCCTGAAGTACTCAAAATCAGCCTTATGTGACCGGTTTTATATGATGAATGACAAGTTCTATCAAATTTTCAAATTTTTGAAAATATTAAAGTTTTTTTGATTCCTACGTATTATTTTAGTTATTACACATGCTTTCATACCATATAAATTAATGTTTCTGCATTTGTATACGTGGTCTGCTAACCAAATCCGTGGGTGAATGTTGCCTTAAGCAGTGTTGCTCAAACACAGATGCTAAACTTATTTCTAATTAGCGTTGTCATTTTATTGTTCTCATGCGCTACTTGTCAGTCATTATTTACTTTACTCTAACAGCCTTTTATTGGTCGTATTTCTGCATTCTGTGTGTATGTAAGATAGATACAAGTATATAAATTTAATATACCTAAACATACACTTAAATTAAAACTACAAGCTTAAAATAATTTAACAATAATGCGGACTCACGACTAACCGCCCCATTGACGGGCATAAGCCTCTCCAATTTCACGCCACTTGTTTCTGTTGTATGTGTCCCTGAGCCAAAAAGTCCCTACTCTCCTCTCTAACTCATCTCTCCATCTCGTTCTCGGTCTTCCTTTCCATCTCTTGTATTCATACGGTCTTCACTCTGTTACCACCCTATTCCACCTCTCGCTGTCCGATCTTCCTAGACGCCCAGCGTACTTAAAATTAAGTTTTTTGACTTTATATCCCACATCCACTATGTTTATACTCCCTCTGATAACAGTATTTCTGATTTTTTTTCTTGATACCGAGGATGCTTCTTTCCATTGCTCTTTCGTGGTTCATAATTTTTCTTGTATTATTATATCACCTTCGTTCACCTCTTAAAAGCTTAGTCTTCTTTGCTGTCTACTTATACTTCACTCTCTTAAACACCATTTGGTAGCTGAGCACCATTACATATCTTGAGGCACAACTGTTAGCTTTATTGGGTATAGAAACGTACCGATAGGGGAAGGGAGGCTTCCCTCTGTAGGAAATTTTGTACTCAGCAGCTGGGAAAATTTACTATTTTAGTCAGGCGGAGTTGGGAAATTTCGATGGAGTTGGAAACATCCAAAAAGTCAAGTTTTTGTTTTTTCTCAGGTGGAGGGGGGGAGGGACTTTGATGCTTAGGAATTTTGGGTTAAATCAGTTGGGACATTCATCCCCCCCCCCTCCAAGGAAAAACTCTTCGGTAAGTTCCTGATTGGGTAACTAATGATAACCGACAGCCAGTGAAAACATACATACTAACAGCTTACTGTACTGTAATATCTGAACTATAACTAAAGTGGGTGAATTGGTAGTCAAGACCATACCCGAAATATGTTTTGTCAGATAAACAATTATCTGATGAATATTGGCCAGTACTTTCTTGAAAACTATCAAAATCAAAGTCACGGAATCATTTATCTGCCAATATTAGATAATCAAAGACAATTGAGCTTGCAGTAAATGTGTTCTTAACCTCAAAATCTTCGTGCCAGCATGGTATTTCTCCATACGTGAAAGAATCAATTGAAATTCTGATCTAGTTTTAGATCTATTTTTCCTAGAACTAATGATTATGGATAGTTAGTATATAGTAATTCCCCGTTGTATCTGCTTTATGCTACTGCCAAAATTATCTGTTGGTAATTCTGGAACGTGACTTGCCTGGCCTCATCAGGATCTTGGGAAACATATACATGACACGATGTGCTGCCACACGATGTATTTTTTATTTAACTTTTACAATCGATATAAATTAAGAACGCATCTCGCTGATAATTTCGCGTTTAATAATTTTTATTGCTTTATCTCTGAACTTGACGTTTTTTAAATTGCCTCTGTATTCGCGTAAAAATAGACTATGGAAATTTGATAATTCTGTTCGTAAACATGTTTTTCGCGTTTATTCAGCTGTGTAGTTTGGCGTTATTGTGAGAAACTTCCTAAATTGGCTGCTCTGTATCTCAAACTCGAATATGTGGATTAGTATTGTGAATTGCAGCATTGCTGTGAGAACTACATATCAATATAAGTTATATATGATACAAACTATTCTCTCTTGATGTGGTCCATGATAGTAGGGCGTATGTCGGTGCAAACACTCCAAATTGGCCCCGGGAACCCGCACCCCCTATCCCGGAACTACCCCAGTTGGGCCTGCGTCGGGATAGGGGAACCTCTCGTGATGTGGTACTGTGGTTTCATAGAACACAAATGTATCACGTGTGTCACTTCATTCAAACGCATTCAGCGATTACCATGTAATTGTTATCAGTGCCAGCTTGCTAAGTGAATGCGTGTTGTTGTATGTGATAGTATTGAGCCATTCATGGTATTGTGCGTGTATAGTTCGTAGTACGATGACTTTATCTATGCCACATTCAGTTGATTACGGAAAAAAAGACTATGACAGAGAAAAAGACGATGCTATGATGTAAGGTGTGTAATCTTGCCTGCCAAGGATGGAAGGAGGATCATTCGGGGGGGGGGGATCCAAGAGCAGAATTGTAATTTCCGAGGAGGGCCTGAGAAAAATTGTAAGTTTTTTGTTTTCTCTCGGGCTCGGATTTTTCAACGGCCCCGTCGTGTCTGATGCTTCTTCACATCATAAAATGTAAAGTGCCAGGTTTACACGAATAAGGAAAAGTGTTCAATTCGGAACAATATCGATGTGATAACCAGAATTCCGTATTATAGGGTTACTAACCATTTGCTTTTTGGCAAATGTGTTTGCTTTTTCCAAGTTGCATTTGCCCTTTACCAGATCCAGCAAAGAAACAAGAAAACTTGATATCTTTCACCAATTTATGAAAGTATCCCGGAAAAATGTAAAAATGTAAAAGCATTTAACATTTACAGGGTCATTTTTAAAGGCGTTCATATTGGCGGGATATAAACCTGCACTAGAGTGCGCTGCAAAATCACCTGTATGCATGAAAAGAAATGAGTGACCATGTGTTTTTTCATATAGAAAAACTTCTATCTTCAGGATGGTAGAAAAACGAGGGGAATATAGTATAATCGCACGCGAAAGAAAAATGTTAGCACACGAAAGAGACACACTGAAAAGAAAATTGGAGATAACAACTTGTTATATGTGATCCACGCTATGACGCACACACGACCTTTTTAGCAGGTTTCTACAAGAAATGCAATATTCTAACGCCATAAAACTACAAACAGCCGACCATAATTTGACGTGTCTGAAAAGGTAAATCTAAGTAGCACGGTACGTGCGAGTAGATCCCTATAAATACCAGTGAAGACACACCATTTTGGCTCACACCGTGCCTGTGGATGTCGAATCTGACTATGCGGAGCGTACGACATAGTCAATTACGCATCTACGGGCGCTGTGTGAGCCAAAATGGTGTAACGTCTTCTTCACTCCTATCTATGGAGCTTAAGTACGAGGAACGAGCGTTCATCAGAATCAGTATACAATTGTGTGCAAGTACTCCTTGAGCATTAAAATACAAGAAATGTCGTTTCATTTTTTTCTCTCTTTTCATATGATAACCATAGCGTCCAATAACTTTTTTTCCGGTTTACATTTTTTTTTATCGTGAACTGTTTTCACGTTTATTCGAATTACATGTTTGTGTTTCTTCTCTTTTTTCGCGTGCGTTCATTATTTCTTCGCGTGCCGATAAATGTAACCCAAAAAACGAGTAGTAATTATTCTACCAGTGAAACTGATTATAATTCAAATTTTTGGTGACGATACAGATAAATTTAGGACAAAACTTTCTTTGAAAGTGAATTTCTAATCGAATTAGTGGTAGTTGAAATTTGCTACACACTTACGGGTAAATCATAGGTGATCACTCAAATACATACAGGACTGCCAACACTTGAAATTTTAAGTTTACATTCCAATAGTATTTCATATTATTTCTATGGTACATTGTTTGAAACACCTAGGTTGAGAGCCATTTAAATAGTGTAGTACCATACAAATAGTGCTATTCTTTCCAATATTCTGTCTATGCGACCATCAAAGCGAGTTCCAAGTCTTGTCTTACATTTTTGGAACTTTTGCTTTTTTGTGACTAAATTTGCCCTTTTCACCAGCAACATTTGCTTTTCAGAAAAAATGAGTTGGTAACTCTAGTATTAGCATTTGTCTTACATACTGAAAGTAGCTACCATCCTAATTTCCTAATATATGTTGATTTTACTTTGTAATATGACCCCCTATACTGTGGATTAAGTAGTGTAATAGTAAATGCTGTTGCCTATCTATAAACTGCAATGTGGAACATTAGATACAGTCACTTGATATCTCATTGTCGCATGCAACTGTTTGTTATATGTACAAGCGATTGCGGACCAAAAGTGCCAAAGTAAAAGTTCCAACCCGAAGGTGCCAAAGATTTAGTTCCAAAGAAGGAAAGTTCCACAAACAAATTTTCCCAAAACTGAAAATCCCCAAAGTGTATTGTTCCAAAAATTGGGAAAAACTATCTTATGATAACTTAAAATTGTGAAAGTAATGTAAATTTTACTCAAAACGAGCAGTGTCCCACATTAACTTTTTGTTTGAACTCATGCAGTAGGTAGGTACACTGAGTACGAGTATCTAACGATCCAGGTTCTCGATAATTCATAATTTTCAAATTAGTTGAATAGAGTCACTTACTTTGGCAGATCCAGCGAGGAGCCGCCCCCGTTCTCTTTCCGTTCCCCCACCACTTCGAGATCTTCATTTACTGAAAACTTGTGGAAGATATTTTTTATACTACTTGATCAGAAGCGGCAATGTTTTTCACTGACCTGGTCTGTTTTTTTTTTAAATCTATTTATTTATTTAAATTAGAGACAGGTGATTTTTGTGTGCGTAATTAATTCAAAAATTTAATTTGCTCAGTTAATTACTACAAAGTATAGTATCACAGTCTTGTCTTCAGTTTGTTCACGTCCACAAACAGCATACACATGTAGTGGCCAGCAAAAACGTAAGACGGTTAACATCAAATCGGTAACAGCTGTACTATGTCGTGAATATTTAAATGTGTTCTTTAGTCGCTAATGTGTAATTTGCTCTGTGGCCGAGTGGTTAGAGACGATTGTAGCATTTCAGTCAAATGTTTCAATGGACGCGGGTTTGATTCCCTCCAATACAAAATTACTGGCCAGCAACTTTTTCATGTAAAACGCTTTACATTGAGGGACGTTTACTTTACATGCAGGTTTCATTAGCACTCGATGCATGAATGATAGGCGCTTCTTGTCGTCTGTAAAACACCAATGTAAACATTGCCTTTCTGATCGAGTAGTATAAAAACAAATTTCTGTTGTGCATATAATGTATAGTAGTGTTATGTATTCTGTTTTCTTTCATGAGTCTTCTTCCTGGTTGTGGATTCAATTCCTCTGTGACGTCGAGGTCACCAGTATGAGATTGGTCCTCCTTGCAGTACCCTTTTCCCGTTTCAAGCCACCAACCAGTCGGATAACATGCGAAGCAAAGATTCACCTATGTTATTGCCGTGGCTACAAGCGCGTCGGCTCTTAATTCCCTAGCGAGGATTTGCGTGAATTGGGCACAAAGGAGAGCGAGAGGTGAGGTGCGACGGGTTCTGATTCCAGATAAATTCTTAAAAAACGGTCTAATGTAATCTTGTGTATTTAGTCGCTTCTGAAGCCTACGGTAACGTAATATAGCGTCGATACGATGTATAATCACAACTTCATCCAACATACCTATACGAGTTTGGGAGAGATGCCACACTGGTATTACATGATCTTATTTCTTAGTAGTATTCTCGCCTTGCTATGTATTGCAGTTTTCTTTCTATCATCACTGCGACCTGTTTTTAAGTGATTTTCAAATTTGTCATCAATATTTTATGGAGTCTTTTTCCTTTTCCACAGACATCGCCCCATGCTAACAACTCGGAACTCTACCATCTCTGACATATCATCAGTTTATGTTGGGGAGCTTGTTAGGGCTGGTTAGCCCTCTTCTCTTCTTGCCGAAATCGGCCTAGATCGACTGCGCTATCTTCTTGTCGGATACCCGTATCACTAGCCCCGTAGTTATGACGGTGACTTCAACAAGCACCTGCAGGTAGCGTCTTGCCCATTTACAGCTTTCAGATACTGGCGACTGATTACACACTTCTCGAAAGCCTCTGCTGTAAGTGGTTTGTGTCTCTGTGTACGTTAAGGCTGGTACAGACTAGCGCGCATCAGCTGCAATGCAACATGTAATGTAACATGTAACGAACAAAATTCGGGTGAATGCGCGCATGTATGGACATCCATACATGCTCGCATTCGCCCGAATTTTGTCTGTTACATGTTGCATTACTTGTTGCATTGCAGCTAATGCGCGCTAGTCTGTACCGGCCTTTATCAGAATTTGGTGTTAGAACGTGTGATGAGTTCTTTCGTGCATTACTGATAACGGTGCCGGCGTTGGGACTCGATCCCGGTGCCTTCGGGTTACGAAGCCGAGTTCTTACCGCTACACCACGGAGTTCATTTTGATAGCTATATCATTCTACGAGGTTCAGTAGAATTCCTTGTAGTTGAAGCTTTGAATGTTTTTACGCAAATGTCAGTAATATTCTGCATTGCTGCTTATAAATGAAGAATAACTTTCTCCGTTACACTGGCTCCACCCATGAAGTAATACTCTACACTGTAATTTAAAAAAAATCGCTCGAAATGTCATTGGTGAACAGTTCTCCAAATTCTAGTTCTTCAAATTGTAGAAGCTGAGTCCTGTAATTGGGAATGGACAATAGAAGTACAAAGAGTATCCCTACATTGTTCGCCGTAGTATATGTAGGTTTCACACGTGCTCATTATGTATAGTTGTATACTACTCTCTATTCGCATTTTCACTGTAATGTTAAAACTTAGGTTTATAGTTATGTTGGAAATCCGAGTGAGACTACATTGTTCTACTTCTTATTTGTAAAACCATACTGACTTGTATAGTACAATTTACCAAATCTGAAAAATGTGCGAATTATATTCTCGAATTTGTAAGAACACTTCGCTGTATGTATGCATTCTTGCCCTCGCATAAGATAGTAGTGAAGATATATTATACTACGTATGACTAGGTCGTTTATTCTTGTAATTTTGACTGTATCTTCGCGAATTGTTGACTTTAAAAAAATTACACCACCGAATTTGTAGATTGCAAAAGGGTGGTGGAGTGAGGATAGAGAAAGAGACCCGCAGAATGAAAGAGAAACGTGTAGTATGAAAGGGAGAGAGAGAATAACTTGGCACTCTCGCGAACGAGTATCATTTGGTGAGCAAACAACTCCGAGAACGTGACAGAAATTACTGTGTATCGAGAGGTAAACGCTTCCCTCGTTTCAATAATGACGTCGGAAAGTTTTTTTTCTTCTTTTTTTTTCTTTCTTCAATTTGACGTGTTACGACTGTCTTCCAAGTTCACAGGGTTACCATTTTTTTTCCTTTTAAGAGGCGAGCGGCAAATTTATGGGCTGTACATTTGGTGAGTTCTTCTAGACTGTTTACTCAAGATGTATATCTATTGGAAATGAATGTGCGAAGCCGCATTTTAAATTTATGATACACCTCCGCTTACTGTGTTAGAAGCAGTCCAGTTTCAATATCATTATCGAATATCATTTAATTTTGCATACTCACAAATTGTGTTTCTTTTGTTGCAGGTGAGTAACTTTTCCAAGCACTTAATTGTTTCGAATTGGTTCAGTAAGTAGCTCTCCACTATTTCTGGCCGTGTTGCCGATCTGTAATTCAATAATATCGTGTACTGCAACTGCTGGACACTTTACAGTAAGATAGACATTATTATGGATGATGGAATGCTAGAGTTGGTGATGGAAAAGAAGCTAATTGGAGATAACAACTTGTTATATGTGATCCACGCTATGACGCACACACGACCTTTTTAGCAGGTTTCTACAAGAAATGCAATATTCTAACGCCATAAAACTACAAACAGCCGACCATAATTTGACGTGTCTGAAAAGGTAAATCTAAGTAGCACGGTACGTGCGAGTAGATCCCTATAAATACCAGTGAAGACACACCATTTTGGCTCACACCGTGCCTGTGGATGTCGAATCTGACTATGCGGAGCGTACGACATAGTCAATTACGCATCTACGGGCGCTGTGTGAGCCAAAATGGTGTAAAGTCTTCTTCACTCCTATCTATGGAGCTTAAGTACGAGGAACGAGTGTTCATCAGAATCAGTATACAATTGTGTGCAAGTACTCCTTGAGCATGAAAATACAAGAAATGTCGTTTCATTTTTTTCTCTCTTTTCATATGATAACCATAGCGTCCAATAACTTTTTTTCCTGTTTACATTTTTTTAATCGTGAACTGTTTTCACGTTTATTCGAATTACATGTTTGTGTTTCTTCTCTTTTTTCGCGTGCGTTCATTATTTCTTCGCGTGCCGATAAATGTAACCCAAAAAACGAGTAGTAATTATTCTACCAGTGAAACTGATTATAATTCAAATTTTTGGTGACGATACAGATAAATTTAGGACAAAACTTTCTTTGAAAGTGAATTTCTAATCGAATTAGTGGTAGTTGAAATTTGCTACACACTTACGGGTAAATCATAGGTGATCACTCAACTACATACAGGACTGCCAACACTTGAAATTTTAAGTTTACATTCCAATAGTATTTCATATTATTTCTATGGTACATTGTTTGAAACACCTAGGTTGAGAGCCATTTAAATAGTGTAGTACCATACAAATAGTGCTATTCTTTCCAATATTCTGTCTATGCGACCATCAAAGCGAGTTCCAAGTCTTGTCTTACATTTTTGGAACTTTGCTTTTTTGCGACTAAATTTGCCCTTTTCACCAGCAACATTTGCTTTTCAGAAAAAATGAGTTGGCAACTCTAGTATTAGCATTTGTCTTACATACTGAAAGTAGCTACCATCCTAATTTCCTAATATATGTTGATTTTACTTTGTAATATAACCCCCTATACTGTGGATTAAGTAGTGTAATAGTAAATGCTGTTGCCTATCTATAAACTGCAATGCGGAACATTAGATACAGTCACTTAATATCTCATTGTCGCATGCAACTGTTTGTTATATATACAAGCGATTGCGGACCAAAAGTGCCAAAGTAAAAGTTCCAACCCGAAGGTGCCAAAGATTTAGTTCCAAAGAAGGAAAGTTCCACAAACAAATTTTCCCAAAACTGAAAATCCCCAAAGTGTATTGTTCCAAAAATTGGGAAAAACTATCTTATGATAACTTAAAATTGTGAAAGTAATGTAAATTTTACTAAAAACGAGCAGTGTCCCACATTAACTTTTTGTTTGAACTCATGCAGTAGGTAGGTACACTGAGTACGAGTATCTAACGATCCAGGTTCTCGATAATTCATAATTTTCAAATTAGTTGAATAGAGTCACTTACTTTGGCAGATCCAGCGAGGAGCCGCCCCCGTTCTCTTTCCGTTCCCCCACCACTTCGAGATCTTCATTTACTGAAAACTTGTGGAAGATATTTTTTATACTACTTGATCTGATGCGGCAATGTTTTTCACTGACCTGGTCTGTTTTTTTTTTAATCTATTTATTTATTTAAATTAGAGACAGGTGATTTTTGTGTGCGTAATTAATTCAAAAATTTAATTTGCTCAGTTAATTACTACAAAGTATAGTATCACAGTCTTGTCTTCAGTTTGTTCACGTCCACAAACAGCATACACATGTAGTGGCCAGCAAAAACGTAAGGACGGTTAACATCAAATGGTAACAGCTGTACTATGTCGTGAATATTTAAATGTGTTCTTTAGTCGCTAATGTGTAATTTGCTCTGTGGCCGAGTGGTTAGAGACGATTGTAGCATTTCAGTCAAATGTTTCAATGGACGCGGGTTTGATTCCCTCCAATACAAAATTACTGGCCAGCAACTTTTTCATGTAAAAACGCTTTACATTGAGGGACGTTTACTTTACATGCAGGTTTCATTAGCACTCAATGCATGAATGATAGGCGCTTCTTGTCGTCTGTAAAACACCAATGTAAACATTGCCTTTCTGATCGAGTAGTATAAAAACAAATTTCTGTTGTGCATATAATGTATAGTAGTGTTATGTATTCTGTTTTCTTTCATGAGTCTTCTTCCTGGTTGTGGATTCAATTCCTCTGTGACGTCGAGGTCACCAGTATGAGATTGGTCCTCCTTGCAGTACCCTTTTCCCGTTTCAAGCCACCAACCAGTTGGATAACATGCAAAGCAAAGATTCGCCTATGTTATTGCCGTGGCTACAAGCGCGTCGGCTCTTAATTCCCTAGCGAGGATTTGCGTGAATTGGGCACAAAGGAGAGCGAGAGGTGAGGTGCGACGGGTTCTGATTCCAGATAAATTCTTAAAAAACGGTCTAATGTAATCTTGTGTATTTAGTCGCTTCTGAAGCCTACGGTAACGTAATATAGCGTCGATACGATGTATAATCACAACTTCATCCAACATACCTATACGAGTTTGGGAGAGATGCCACACTGGTATTACATGATCTTATTTCTTAGTAGTATTCTCGCCTTGCTATGTATTGCAGTTTTCTTTCTATCATCACTGCGACCTGTTTTTAAGTGATTTTCAAATTTGTCATCAATATTTTATGGAGTCTTTTTCCTTTTCCACAGACATCGCCCCATGCTAACAACTCGGAACTCTACCATCTCTGACATATCATCAGTTTATGTTGGGGAGCTTGTTAGGGCTGGTTAGCCCTCTTCTCTTCTTGCCGAAATCGGCCTAGATCGACTGCGCTATCTTCTTGTCGGATACCCGTATCACTAGCCCCGTAGTTATGACGGTGACTTCAACAAGCACCTGCAGGTAGCGTCTTGCCCATTTACAGCTTTCAGATACTGGCGACTGATTACACACTTCTCGAAAGCCTCTGCTGTAAGTGGTTTGTGACTCTGTGTACGTTAAGGCTGGTACAGACTAGCGCGCATCAGCTGCAATGCAACATGTAATGTAACATGTAACGAACAAAATTCGGGTGAATGCGCGCATGTATGGACGTCCATACATGCGCGCATTCGCCCGAATTTTGTTCGTTACATGTTCCATTACTTGTTGCATTGCAGCTAATGCGCGCTAGTCTGTACCGGCCTTTATCAGAATTTGGTGTTAGAACGTGTGATGAGTTCTTTCGTGCATTACTGATAACGGTGCCGGCGTTGGGACTCGAACCCGGTGCCTTCGGGTTACGAAGCCGAGTTCTTACCGCTACACCACGGAGTCTATTTTGATAGCTATATCATTCTACGAGGTTCAGTAGAATTCCTTGTAGTTGAAGCTTTGAATGTTTTTACGCAAATGTCAGTAATATTCTGCATTGCTGCTTATAAATGAAGAATAACTTTCTCCGTTACACTGGCTCCACCCATGAAGTAATACTCTACACTGTAATTTAAAAAAAATCGCTCGAAATGTCATTGGTGAACAGTTCTCCAAATTCTAGTTCTTCAAATTGTAGAAGCTGAGTCCTGTAATTGGGAATGGACAATAGAAGTACAAAGAGTATCCCTACATTGTTCGCCGTAGTATATGTAGGTTTCACACGTGCTCATTATGTATAGTTGTATACTACTCTCTATTCGCATTTTCACTGTAATGTTAAAACTTAGGTTTATAGTTATGTTGGAAATCCGAGTGAGACTACATTGTTCTACTTCTTATTTGTAAAACCATACTGACTTGTATAGTACAATTTACCAAATCTGAAAAATGTGCGAATTATATTCTCGAATTTGTAAGAACACTTCGCTGTATGTATGCATTCTTGCCCTCGCATAAGATAGTAGTGAAGATATATTATACTACGTATGACTAGGTCGTTTATTCTTGTAATTTTGACTGTATCTTCGCGAATTGTTGACTTTAAAAAAGGTACACCACCGAATTTGTAGATTGCAAAAGGGTGGTGGAGTGAGGATAGAGAAAGAGACCCGCAGAATGAAAGAGAAACGTGTAGTATGAAAGGGAGAGAGAGAATAACTTGGCACTCTCGCGAACGAGTATCATTTGGTGAGCAAACAACTCCGAGAACGTGACAGAAATTACTGTGTATCGAGAGGTAAACGCTTCCCTCGTTTCAATAATGACGTCGGAAAGTTTTTTTTCTTCTTTTTTTTCTTTCTTCAATTTGACGTGTTACGACTGTCTTCCAAGTTCACAGGGTTACCATTTTTTTTCCTTTTAAGAGGCGAGCGGCAAATTTATGGGCTGTACATTTGGTGAGTTCTTCTAGACTGTTTACTCAAGATGTATATCTATTGGAAATGAATGTGCGAAGCCGCATTTTAAATTTATGATACACCTCCGCTTACTGTGTTAGAAGCAGTCCAGTTTCAATATCATTATCGAATATCATTTAATTTTGCATACTCACAAATTGTGTTTCTTTTGTTGCAGGTGAGTAACTTTTCCAAGCACTTAATTGTTTCGAATTGGTTCAGTAAGTAGCTCTCCACTATTTCTGGCCGTGTTGCCGATCTGTAATTCAATAATATCGTGTACTGCAACTGCTGGACACTTTACAGTAAGATAGACATTATTATGAGTGATGGAATGCTAGAGTTGGTGATGGAAAAGAAGCTAATGCTAATATAATCGGGGATTTTGGATGAGGAATGATGAATGAAAGAAGAGAGCGTTCCGTACAGTTTTGTGCGAAGTATAACTTAATCATAGGAAATACTAAATTTAAAAATCATTATAAAGGAAGGTATACATGGAAGAGTCCAGGTATCGCAGGTAGATATCAAATTGATTATATTATTACGAAACAACGTTTTAGGAATCAATGATTGGACTGTAAAACTTATTCGGGAGCTGATATTGACAGTGATTATGACTTGGTAGTAATGAAATGCAGGCTTAAATTGAAGAAACTTGATAGAAAAGAAGATGCAAAACGGTGGAATTTGAAGAGGTTGGATACTGTTAATATAAAAGGGAAATATCACGAGGATATTGTATTAGAATTAGAGGTTGAAAAAACACAGGAAATTAACAGTGTGGAGGAAGAATGGGGTGAAATAAAGGAGGGAATATTAAAAGTCAGCAGAAGAAAATCTAGGTAAAACAAAGAGAGAAGAAACGAAACCGTAAATGTAGGAGAAACTCCTCAGAAAGATGGATGAACGAAGAAAATATAAGAATACAAACGATAGGGAAGTAGATTAGCTTATCAAAGGTTAAAGAATGAAATAAGGAGAGAGTGTAAAAAGGCAAAGGAGGAATGGACAAAAGAAAAAAGTGATTATAGAAGAGCTTATGAATAGAGGACAAATAAAGTTGGCCTATAGAAAAGTAAAAATGCTGGAGAAAGAAGGAAGAGAGCAAGTAATGTAACAAATAAGGAAGGAGAGCCTACTTACACAGCTGAAGGAAAAGTGAAAAGGTGGGTAGAGTATGTAGAAGGACTATACGTATAGTAATACTAGGGATGAAAATTAAAGAATGGCGAGAGAGGAAGATGTAGACGAAGATGTGATGGGAGACTTAATTTCAAGAGATAAATTTGACAAAACACTGAGAGACTTAAAGAAAGACAAAGCTCCAGGAGTGAGATACCAGCTGAATTATTACAGAACTGAGGAGAATATGTACTTCATAAATTGTACAAATTAGTATGTTATATTTATGATAAAGGGGAAATGCCAGAGGACTTTAAAAAGGATGCTATTGTAACTATACTAAAAATAGCAGGAGCGGATAGCTGTGAAAATTATCAATCAATTAGTCCTCTTTCGCATACGTCAAAAATATTAACTAGAATAATTTATAGGAGAATTGAGAATAGAATAGATGCAGAACTAAGAGATGATCGGGTTGGATTTAGAAAAAGTAAAGATACTAGGGAAGCAGCGTTAGCTTTGAGATTAATTGTAGATGGAAGACTCGAAAAGGGGCAGGATACATAATATAGGCGCAAAGAGTGGGGGCTTGGAGGGGCTTAGTCCCCCCAAACTTTTAAATAGCCCCCCAAACACTGAGAAATTACCAAAGCAAATGATGCGGAGGGGTGATGTTGCTTCATAATATGGGGGCCTAAACCCCCCTAGTTCTGAGCCCTATTTGAGTTTCTGTAGCCTTGTATGGTTGTAAAACTTGGACCATAGGAAAAGCAGAAAAAAGAAGGATCGGAGATTTTGAGATGTGGTGTTATAGGCGGATACTTAGCATCAAACGGACAGATAGGGGAAGAAATGAGGAAGTACTTGACAGAGTCGGAGGTAAAATGGATATTTGGAATTGTCTGAAGAGAAGGAGAGATAAACTAACAGGGCATAATTTGAAGCACCCAGAAATTATATTACTGCTGTTAGAAGGAAGAGTGGAAGGAAGGAATTGGGTAGGTCGGCAAAGATTCCAGTATGTTCAACAGATAATTAAGGATGTCAAATGTAAGTGTTATTACGTAATGAAAGAACTTGCACAAGATAGGGAGAAATGTAGAGCTGCATCAAACCGGTCGTAAGACTGATGACCTTATCATCATCATCATCAGGCATTTTCAGGACAATTTTAACAAATTTTTGATTAACAAAACGTTTTGTAGGTTTTTTTCGTCTTTAGTTTTATGCGATTCGTCTTCTGATAAAATCAGCTTGCGTGGTCTTCGGTTAAAGCTATTATATTCGTACCTCTTTCGTGTCTGTGTCAGCTACACAATAAAAAAATTGTTGTAGTAATTTTTTTATAAGTAGACTGAAAGTGCCCATTAAGTGCGCCCGTTAAAACGAACGCGTGTGAAACGAAACTATAATCTGATTTTGTTGCGAAATTATAGACCTACCACTTCACAAAAAACGGTGCTATACTCCTGGGAACGAATGGCTGTTCGCCAAAACAAAAACTTCGTACGTACGGTCCTAGTGCGGTCTGTCCTTCTTCGTCTATTTTTTTTCTTTTTCTAATTTGGAGTACGCTTACATATTTTGTGAACTCGATGCTAATTAACGTGGCACGTGGCCGCGCGAGATTTTATCTTCCGCAAGTTCGTTTGCCGCAAGGAAGAAGAAGAAAAATACAAGTAAAAAAAAAAAAAAGGGAGCAAAAATTGTTGTTTGCCAGATTTCGGATACGAACTAACGATCGCGTGTTTACGTTGCCTTTCTGTACAATTAAGATTTTCCTTGTCGAAGATAAGTATGTTATAAAAATAAAGAAACGCTTAATTCCGCCGGGATTTTGGCTGATGGCGGCGTATGTTTTTTTTTCTTCCGGTACATTCGGTCACACAGCCGAGCAACAGTTGGTGCGGCTTATTTTTTATCCGCCGTGTTTCAGCTTTCGGGCTAGACCGGCAGCGGCATTTACGTGGGCCCGTGCGTGTACTTTTTACCATACCAAAAGCGACTTCGACTTGTAAACTGTCACATACGATTGATATTGTATTTTGTGTGTGTGTGTGCTGATTGTGGTTGTGTCGCATGGGGGTTGCGAAGACACTTGTTGGCCTGTCGCAGGAATGTCTCGCCATATTTTATGGCATGATCGCACAACAGCAGAGGAAAAGTGTTCATTATGTACAACGTAGGAATTCCAGAACCTTATATTGACGACCAAGTTTGTTTCGGTGCTCGCAGCTAGCTGAATTACGGAAGACTGTGGTCGTCAAGAGCGCCTGGTTTTGTACGAGCTGACACCCCCCCCCCCCTGTTTGGATGAAAAGCTATAGCCGTTTTCATCAGGATTCAGTAGATACTTCTAATTGCCGCGTGGTTCATTTGACGAGCACTATAGCTCTGCGTGTTCATTCCCATCTTTTGGGGCGTTGGGCCTTACTTGCGCCCATGTCAGATCCTTCTTCTTCTTAGTGCCGGTATATCTTATGATAGGTTAGTCAGAGTAGTTTGCCATTCTATGCCGAAGAGCGTGCATAGTCCGCTTACTAGCCACATGTTTCCAAAACATTGAGTAAGCTTTTTACAACGTGCACACACCCAGTACTGAATGTTTCTGATCTGATGGCAACACGCCCTGCAATTGAAATGCCTTTTTCATTCAAACTGGCGGGGTTACAGGGCGCGCTATCTTTCTACCTTGATTGATACCAAGCGGCTCTGTTTGCTAGTTCACAGATCACTAACTTTTTGGCGTTAGTAGGATTTGAACTTGAACTTGAGACGCAAGGATTGCAAAGTGGACGTGTTACCACTTGGCCACAGAGCGATTGTGGCATATCCACATCCTGTGTATCTTTGCTCCACACTTAGTACAGTTTGGATGAAAACATTCAATAGATCAGAGAACCAGATGGAACCAAAAACTGGTGGGGAAACGTCATAAAAATGAGGGGAGACAAAGACCTCATAGTTTGGTGTTTCATTGATCTTGAAGATGTTATGCATGCGTAGCATACAAACCCCAAGAGAAACCCGGCTCATAGCGTAACCGTCGTTATTGACAATCAGTCTTGTGAAGGGTAGTGTTGTGCACCCTTCCTGGTGAAAGCAGCCACCAAGGCTATATAAAGGTGTATTGACGGCCGTGGTGTCACTTGTTTCCAAGTCAAGGCTCACGTTCAGTTCTGCTTCAGTATACTCTGCTGCTTGCTGCATCCAGCTGGTGCACTGTAGAATTGAGAATCTTCAATCCCCTGCCATCAATGTATCCAGTTGTCTGGTGCTCCAGGACAGAACTGACGAAGTCGTGTGCTGCATCCAGAATCTGGTACACCACTACAGAGTCCATTAGCTCAGACCTTTCGTTATTCTTCTTAGGCAGCATACTGTTTCTTGTGTTCCAAGCATGTGTACCCTCACCACGCAAAAACCTCCGACTTGGCAAGTCCAGTTCCGTTGTAAGGCTGCCCTGTGCTTCTGTCTATTCGTTGTGAGCATACTACACCAAGAAAGAAGTTATAATCTTCTTCTTCTTGCTACACTATCGCCGGTTTCCAGAGAACGGCGATCACCGTAGCCATTTCGTTATCTTTGACACCGCCACTTTGAAAATTTCTGCCAACAATCACCCCAACCAAGCTCATATTTCATCTATAAGTTCTGTCGTCTTTCCAGTGTTCGTTTTCTACACACTTTTCTCACAGCAGCCGTGATAGGCCATCTGTGAAATAAAATTTAGGTATCGAATCAGCAGAGTACAATACGACCACTTAGTGGGTGGTAATTTTATTTCAACCATTAGACTTAAATATCTCACGGAGATAAGGCTGGGCAAAGTCACGAACTCAGACCAATAAGCGCAGTGGAAAATATAAATGTCGTTACAGAAAGAAAACAAGAGTATTATTGATAATAACACTTATATTCTTTAAACAACAAATAATAAGAAAACTCAAAATTTCTTCTTCTTCAGGGTTCCAAACTATTCTTTGTTATCTCCATTTCTTGTAACCTAACGCCAAATAAACAGGCCATCAGTCTATGATGTCAGGTACATGAGATGAAGTTTATTATGTACTCTTTAGCATTGGTACGTGAAGTACTGGGTACAGACGTTGAGGACAGCAAAGTTACTGTTTGACCATTGAGGATCTCAATGGTGAGATGCGAGATATGTCCTCAGAAAGTAAAAACTTCCTCGAGGTAAACGCGTAAAGCATAACCATATGCTCAATGTATAGTGTCTGTACAAATACGGAACAGCCAATGGACAAGTAGAAATATACATATACATTCTACTGTCATCGCCCCCCTCGGGTTGGGAGATGGAAGTATGTACGAGAGAGTTCATTGTGAATGCTTGATTTGAGTACTTGAGAGTAAAGGTTCTCATAAATGTAATAAAACGTAGCTAAAATAAGCTATGGTACACTGACCTGATCCATATCCATGACAGGAGGAACTTCAATAACGAGCGCAAGCGCGAACACATGATAGCTTTACTTATAATTTCAGAGCACAAAGAATATGAATACTTCCTAGCGCGGCTAGAAACAGTGTGATGAAGGGTTCTGAGTCACTTGACCCTACTAGGGTAGTTGTTTTCAGCAGGGTACGTCGAAGTGGTGACGTTTTCATTGTTTACGTCGGAGCGGTAACGTGTCATTGTGAAAGCAGGTATTGTGTACGGTTTGAGTCTTGATTGTGCAAGCAGGTGCAAGGGAAGTATTCATCAGTAAACAGCATCTAACTCCTTTCAACATTGTTGAAGTCGAAAAGGTCCAGAGTCCAGGTAGTTTGTTTTTCGACATTTTTGACACCATCTAACCACGCTGAGACCAAGAATCTTGATCCCTTAACCTGTTCATTTGAATAGCTGAAATTGTTCGCCTACAATCCCATATTTCACATCCTGATCCCGGTGATAGACTGACAGGACTCCGGGTTCCAGCCGGATCGCGTAGCGAAGATCTGAGGCTAATATTTGAATCCGATGTCATCATGTGGATAAATGGGGATAGGTGTGACAGTCCCCTTGCCTTCTATCAGTCGGAGGGGTCTGGTTCTAAGGAGCCAGACGCTCGCCTTCTCACCCAATGCGTTAAATAGCATATTTGGCTGGGGTACTTGCCGTGGATGAGGAGTCAGTGGCCTGTGAGATGTTCCTGCGTTATAGTGTGCTTGACGGAGACTCATTTCCGACATTTGAGCCCGCTCCGTTTAACCACCAACTCTTAACGACGAGCTTGAGACTTTAGCCCCCTGCATCAGTGCTAAACCTACCGAAGCAAAGGTCTCCACCCCGTACGGCGGCTGCCATTTCATTTCTCCCTCGGTGGGACTAGCACTTCAAGAATATCGCGTGATTACTTATTAGACAGGTAGCTCAGTTACGACAACCGTACCCCGCGGGGCAGAAGTTAAAACCTAAATTTCTCATTTCTAACCCACGCGTTGTAATTCTTCGGCGCCGACGAATTGATTTACCTCCTTCTTTACCGTATGCCTTACAATTTTTGTCCGAGAAGACCAGGTCTAATAGTGGGGCAACCCCACCAGGCATAACAAGAGGATTTTTGAAACGAATTTTTGAAGGAGAAAAATGAGTGAAGAACAATATGGATACCAATTGATCATAGGTTTTCATAGCCTCCACATTCGATTTTGATGTTAATTCCACCAAGATTTTGAAATTGTGGTCGACAGTTTATTTATTTACGTAATGCAGGGGCACCAGGGGCCACAATTACGGGATTGTACATGTTACAAGATTCAAGAAAAGGAAATCAATGCATATATGCACAATTTATGAGTACTTGCGTGTTACAATCGCGCGTAGATGTTTGCTTTTTAAAGATGGTGGATTAGTGGGTCGGGTGTTACGATTTGGAAAAGATTTTTGAGTGTAAGGGGATTGAGGAGATGAAAGCGTAGAAACGTGACGATTGGGCACTCCAGTAGGAGGTGATTTGTTGAGGAGGAATTCATGAGTAAGACGAGTGTGGTCAGTGAGTAGTCGGATGAGAATGACGTTGTGTCTGCGATGACCGGTGGAGAGGATGACTATTACTGGGGTGTCGAAGATAGATCGAAGTTGACGTGTGGGATGTTGTGCTTGCCAGCATTGTGACCATTCTGCTGCGATGGCTGTGTTGATGAGGTGAGTTGCTTCTGGGTTGGAAGTCCTAGAGTTTCTAGGGCAGTTTCTAGTGTGGGTGCTAAGCGTTTCCGATTGTAGCTTCTGTGGCGGTTGATTAGCGTTCGTGTGGATTTGTTGATGCGGATAATGAAGCGAAGGAAAAGTAGTTGTCGGCGAAGGTCCGGTGGAAGTTCGTTGCAGAGAAAATAGAGATTGGAGCTGGCTGTGGTGGGGAAGGCACCACTGGCCGGGCGTAGTGCTCGATGGTGAATGGCGTTCAGTTTTTTGAAATCAATTTTGGTTGCTGCTGAGTAGATGGCAAGTCCGTAGTCGTATTTTGAACGGATAAGTGAACGATAGATGCGTAGTAGAGATATTGTATCGGCGCCGCAGGATGTATGTGGTAGTTTTTTGAGAAGGTTGAGACATGAGTGGCAGGATTTCTTGAGTTCTCTAATGTGATGTCTGAAGGTGAGTGATTAATCGAAGTGAAGTCGGAGATATTTGATTGCAGGTTGAGTGGGAAGGGAAATTCCATTTAAAGTGATGCTGATGGAGTGTTAACAGGTGTGCTTTGCAGATGTGTATGGCGTTAGTTTTTGCAACTGAAAATTCTAGGCCGTGGCGTGAAGGCCAGGATGCGAGTTCGTTTACTGTTTCTTGGAGCTGACGTGTTCCTTTGTGCTGGAAATGAAAATGGTTGGGTCGTCTGCGAAGAGAGCTGATTTTACGGGTGTTGCTATTTCTTCACAAATGCTGCTGAAACCTATGTTAAAGAGTGTAGGACTTAGAACGGAACCTTGCGGAACTCCATTGTCTAGTATTCGACTTGAGGAGATGGTGTGACCAAGACGAACTTCGTAGCTTTGGTTAGTGAGGAACTGCTGGATAGAGAGAAGTATGCGGCCTTTGATATCCCATTTGTATAGTTGTTCGGTGATTTGTATTTTCTAGATGGTGTCAAAGGCTTTTTGTAGGTGGAGGAAGACGGCTAGTACATGATGGCGGCGGGAGAAGGCTTCGAAGATGGAGTTGGAAAGGAAGGCAAGTTGTTCTTCTGTTAATTGGCCGGGTTGAAATCCAGCTTGTTGAGGAGGCATTAGTTTTTCTATGGAAAGCATGCGTTGGAGCCGAGCGTTGACTATTTCTTCTAGGAGCTTGCAGAGTACGGAGGTGAGTGAGATGGGTCTGTAGCTGTCGATGAGGTATGGAGGTTTGTGTGGTTTGAGAAGTGGTATGATGATTGGGTGTCGCCATGCTTGAGGAAATTGTCCAGTGTTCCAGATGATCTTGACGAGGCGGATAATAATGAATTTTAGTTTGGGGTGTGCGTTTTTGATTTATGTGGATTTCGTCTGGTCTTGAACTTGCTGATTTGGTGCGTCGAATGGCTGATTGTAGTTCTTCGTAGGTGAGTTGTTGGTTTTAAGTGGCTCCGGCGTTATCTGTGGGACTAGTGTTGGTGAAGTGTGGTGGGGCTGTTGCACGATTTGAAGCCTTTGCGAAAGAATCAACGAAGGATTCGGCTATGTCTGTGGACGATGTATGAGGTTGCTGATCTCCGGATATGATGGTGGTGGGGATGTGGAATGTTTGTTTCTTTTCTATTGCCCGTATTTTGTTCCATACTTCGGCAGGTGGAGTGTTTTTGGTGATACTTGAGACGTACAGCTGCCATGAGTGCTTTTTGGCTGTCTTGAATTCCAATTTGGCTTTGGCTTTCATTTTTTGAAGTATATGTAATTTTCTGGCGTGGAGTTTCTTCTGAGTTTTCTTAGCATGTTTTTTCCGTTTTGGAGGACGATGGAGCAAGCTGCGGTCCACCAAGGAACAGGTATCCTGTGGGTGACTGTGCTACGAGGAGTTGGATGGGTTGGATGTGGTGTGCATTTGTGTGATATGTCTACGAATATGAGTTTTATGGTGATAGTTGGGTTGCCTCTTCTGGATTTGTAATTGGAGGAGTAATGATTGAAGCGTTTCTTTTATAGTAGAGTTTCCAGTCTATTTTCCGTTGGTTCAGCTTTGAAGTTACGAAAGGGTGGTTGGGTGGATTTTGTAGTGATTCAACGATGAGGGAGATATGATCGCTGCCAGCCATGTCTGGGTGATACTGGACGACTAGTTGGCTGCTTAGTTGTGCGGTGCTGATAATGAGATTAAGGAGGGACCAAGTGCGATAAGTGAAGTTGAAGTGTGCAGTTTATGGGGGAGGGGTGTTGAAAATTGGAAAATTCAACCAAGATAATATTGGTATACATTTCTGAGAGGTTGCTGAATTCATTTTTGACATCGGTTTGACGCTAAATCCAAAATAATGGCTTCACAAGAATGGATGGGGGACAAAAATGGCGTGAAATACTACAATATTTAAGTGCATTCGTGGACTTCCACTGTCCCTGATTTTGACCTGAAATTATCCGAAATTTTAGGGTTATGTGGCATCGAGGGTGTGGGTGGGGCCTCAGTATTAAAAAACTCAAGGTGTCACTTTCCAGATTATATGGAAATCGCTGATTCTTTATGTCGGTCTTACTCCGAATCTAAAATGGTAGTTTCACCCCTTAAAAGGGAGCGCAAGAAAATCTACGTGAAACATAATATAATAATGGATATCGAAACATAGGTTTTGAAAGTCGCTAAACTCGATTCCAGCCGTAAATTTTTCAGAATTTTTAAGACAGGTATTTATGATAGGGGAACGAAAAGGCTCAAAGTGGAAAAAATTGACCTGTACAATACAAAAATTAATTGTCTCCCCTTCCTCCTGTCTCAGATGAAAAAGAACAATATTACCTCTCCCCTCTCCTTGACATTTCTAGAAAGCCTAAAAAAATTGTCTGTTTTGTTCATTCCGTGGAGGGGGACGATTCTTTTTCTGTGGATTTATATTCCGCCTGATACGGTGGAGGGAGGCCTATAACGTTTTTAAGAAAAAAGTGTTTCTCGTTCCACCCACTTTTGATGACGGATTTGAATCTGTCACCAGATCCCCCACGTATTGAACCGTAAGTTCAGCCTGCCCGAGACTGCAGTTTCTCATTAGCCATACATAATTTTTGTCCAAATTAATGCGTTTTTTTTTTGGGGGGGGGAGGGTTAAATTGACTGGAGTTAATTACGCAAGAATGGTTCTAGGGAGCTCGATGTTCTCACAGTTTTTGTTTCCAACGTTTCTCAACGGCGATGTACACTTCCGAATCCGCAAAAAAGATATTTGTATATACGTGTATATCGACTAAAAAACGAATAAAAAAAACAACATTATACACGAAACGGGAAATCGTCTTGACTTTGCGACTATTACACATGAAATGCGCTCGTGGTTTTCCGGGCGCTCTCTCCGCCAAGCCGGTCGACGCGACGTCCGCGGACTCTAGTCGCCGGTGACATTCGAAAGATGTTAGTATAATTTTCGCCCTCGCGTATTTTCCATTTGCCTGCGACTCTTTCACCCAAGTCTCCGCGAATACCGGTTTATTCAGTCGGAAAAACGTAAAGAAAGGAAAAAAGAAAAAAAAAAGAAGCAAGAAGAAAGTTATGAAGAAAGGATGCTTACGGAAGAGACAGGGAGACTGAGAGCAGGGAAGAGGGACGATGAAGAGCTATTTCGATTATTATTTCGAAATAAATATTTTCTTCTTCTTTTCCTGCTTATTCAAACTCGAGTCACTTCTTTCTCCAGCTCCAGCCGCAGTCTTCGTACACGTTCATTTTTACGTGCTGTGCACGCGAACTCGGTGTAGGACGATGCCACCGCCGTCAGATGCACGGAACGAGGAATTTCGAAAATATTTTCCGGCTCAATAGAGCTGGTATATGGAATATTTTCCATCAGTGTCTTCTCCAAAACGGCGAAGCGGCACGCTAGGACGAACTGGTAAGATTTTACGTCTGGTCTGAGACGGCCGCCGCGAAGTAGGTCTCATATCGAACTATCGGTATTTCGTTAATAAAAATTGTACCGCGTTCCCCTCGGCCCCACATATCGATATAAATTCGATCGCCTCGCATCTCATTTCACTCGTAGGAAAGAATGTCTTCTACTTTCGTACGTTCTGGAAAACAATCCTCCCACCATCGTCAGATAGGAATGCTTCCTCGGGTCGGCGTCTTTTCATGCCAGAGTATTTCTGATTATTTCCTTTTTCTCGCAGAAGACAATTCGTTCGCATACCTGGCAGCACCCCCTCTTCAAATATGATGGGTTCGGGCCAAAAATATTCGGTTACTCGTGGCCGTCCATGAGTTATGGGCCTCGAAAATCGAGAGATTTTGAACCTTTTTTTCTGTGGCACGCGCCAGACTCCCAATTCGAATTTATTGATATTAGAAAAGTGTGTTGGCGAAGTCCGAATTTTCTCGCAGCTCTCCCTAAGATTGCGCGATATCTGAAAAAATAATGTGAACCGAGTTTCAGAGTCATCGAAGAATTGGAATCCGACTCTCAAGACAGGGGTGGATCAAGAATGCAGTCTTGGAGGGGATTTAATATTTTTTCCTCTCCTCTACCTTCCTTAAAATTTGGTCTATTTATTTATATTGAATTCGAGTTCCTCTTCACAGTCATGAAGGCCAACTACGTACGAATCCCTCTTCTCGTTGATATCTAAATGAGAAAATAAAAAAGTAGTACTTGGAGTTTTGAACGATTTGTGTCCCTTGCTTTTCATATTGCTGTAAAAATGAAAACACTTTCCAAAATATGCTGTTAAATTTTTTCAGCTGTTTGGATTCTAGACTCGACCAACAATTTTCGGAGAATTTCTAACATTTATCATATTATTACAGTCCAATTTTCCCCTAGAACAGGGAAATGGAGCAGTTTCTGAAAGTAGCTAATCCTTCAGGCTGTTCATCTTCAAAATCTTTCAGATTTATTTAAACTCTTTAAAGCTTCTCCAAATTCGTATAAAATTCGCTAAAACCGTTCAGAACTGATGTATGACTCGCTGTAAGTCTTTGATTATAACCAGTGGCGTAGCGGGGGGAGGGGGCGAAGGAAACGAATGCCCCCCTCCCCCAAGGCACCTGAAATTGAATGTAAGATATGTAAAAATGAGCAATTTTTCGCCTTTAAAACACGTTTTTTCAAAAATTTGTTGCTCAAGCAGTAATTTTACCCTCATTTTCAAAAAATAGTCCTCTAATATCGGCGATTTTTGAAAAATACCTCAATTTTCGATTTTTTCTCTCTTGAAAATCTTACTTCGCCCCTTTTAGGAAATCCTGGCTACGCCACTGATTTTATAACTCTTCGATGCGTAATAAAGATTTTCCAGAAAGCCCTTTAAGACTCGTATAAGACTCTTAAGACATCTTGAAACTATCAGGAGCTTTTCTGCGGCCATGTGAGACTCTTCCAGATTTATTTAAGACTATGTAACGCTTCTGTTTAAGACTCACTGGGTGTTCAAGAATCGTTTAAGACTGCTTACAACTTTCTCAGCCTTTATCAAGAATCGTGAACACTTATAAAGGTTCTCCCATACTTGTTCAATATTTGTGTACGTCTTCTAAACCTCTTTCAAATTTCCTAATTTTCACTAGGACTGTTCCAGACATGCTCAAGATTCTTTATACTTGATTCTTCTAGACTTACTCAAGACTGTCTTGGACTCCTGAGGACTTGATTAAGATTCTTTCAGACTTGATCATAAGTCTGAAGTCCTCTTGGGACTCTTTAGGGTTTTTAAGGCAGGTTTACTACTTATGAAACTCATCCATTCGTCTTTAGGATTCCCTGACCTCTTTAAGACTCGAGCAGGCTCAGTTCAAACTGGAGCGTTTTTCTGATTCAATTTTATTCTTTGGACAGGGTAATTGCACCACTGCTTTCTCCGTGTATTAGCGCCTGCTCCAATAGGGATGAAGTTCTACGTGTAATTAACATAACAGTTTCGGTTCACATCTGTAAAAATCAGAGACCCGCAGTAGGAATGTGAATAAATTATTTAATGAAGCCAGAGCCTTGAAAAAATTATTTGCTGGAACTGAAGCTAGCGTTAGAAAAATGTCACTAGATTCGGAGATAGAGCAGGAACCAATTTCAGAATGTTCCTGGAACCGCAGCCAGTTTCCAGCTCCGACTTCGGCTTCTGCCCTTCAACCCCCTTGATCTGTCCCAGTCCTTCGCTTATCTGTCTCACCCCTGGCATTATTCGGAGTGGGGGCAACAATCACATTTATGGTAGAGTCGGAGCCATCAAAAATTTTGTATCCTGGTTGAAGCCGGAGCCCGATTAAAATTATTTGTCAGAGTCGGAGCACAGCAGTAGTGTAGAGAAATATATTTACCCGAACCGAAACCAGTTTCAAAAGAATTTTAGCGGGGGCTAAATTTAAAACTGCTCTGGAGCTGGAGCAAGTTCTTAGCTCCGTCTTCTGCTCCGGTTCTTCTCAGTCTCCCTAATTCCTGTTCCTCTCCACCTTGATTTCCTTTCTGCATCCCAACATCTGTCCCCCTCGCCATGAAAATATTCGATGTCGGAGCCAAAACCATATTTTCGGTGGAGATCGAATCATCAAGAATTTTCAGCCGGAGCTGGAGCCTAGAAAAAATGATTTAACGGAATCGAAACAAGAAGAAAATTATTTACTGGAACCGGAGCCAAATTCAGGTTTTCTCCGGAGCCACTCTGCTCCGGTTTTGAGGCCGTCTGTGGGTTCTGAATGCTGAAAAAAAGAAGAATAGCAAAGAATACCAATTTTTCGCAGATTTCTTCCGGAGAGTTTACTTGTTGACACAGTGGTTGAAACACCTCGCCGGACCTCCCTTGCAGTGAGGCGGCAAAATAAGGGAAGGGAGATGAAAAAATAATATTTGAATCGAGCGTCTGTTTGTAAGTTTTTGACCGTTTTTGAGATCGCCAATATCGATTGTTAGGATTTTTGAATCTGATATTGTGAGATCCCACCCCGGGGGGTTAAATAAACCGGTGAAGAACTTAGGTTATTTCGAGATGCGAGATGGCATTTAATTTATAGGTTCTTAAGGTCGCTGAATTCAACTTCAAAAGTTGTTTTCAAATGCAGTCCTTCCAACTCCCTCCTTCATGTCCTCTACTCGTCTTGGGGGGAGGGGGGCGCCTGAAGGGAACTGAAGCCGAGGAGTCAAATCATGTCAATGCTTCAAGAAGCTGTCAGATTTGTGTAAAGGTTTGTTACTTCTAAAACTGAATTGTCAAAGAAATGTTCAGGATGGTAAAATGATGTTCCGATGCAGTAGTAAATTACAGAAATGCCTTCTGTTGTAAGCTCTTTTTAGTGTTATCAAAATAGTGCCTGGTATCGATTCGCACATATTTCATACTCAGAAATCTGCTCACATAATTTTAGCACAACCTCGTTTATTATCATTACTTTTCCAACAAAAAGCGGCCCATTTCCACTTTTTGAAGCTAATTGTATACAAAGTTGAGTTATTTAGCTCTGTATTATCTTTTTTTTTTTTAGCTTTTTTCGAGATTTTTTTTCCCTTTTTGACAATTGGCACGTACAAAGAGACAGTTTCCAACCATTATGATACCGTTCCTGTTGTGGTATTAAGGTTGATGCTTTCTTGTCCATACAGTTTTCAATCCATAAGCGCAGTTTTTGCCAGTTTTTCGTTCTGACTGCTTAAACAAGGCTCTGTTTTGTTTCGAACAGACTGCCTAATGAATACCTACGTAGCATCGTTAAAATATATGTATTGTTGTACCTCACAACTCTTCAGCTCGGCTTGCATTTTGCCGAACTAACCGCAGAATACCAGAAAATACTGCTGGAAACTAACCACATAGGTTTCAAATTAGTGGGTGATGTCTGGAGATACGATTTTTGTACGTGAAATATCAACGAGTTTGCTTTTCAGTTTCTTCCCCACTGTGTGATCAACCCTTGTCTCGTCGATTCCTAGAAATAACCGCGCCTTTTTTTCAACGCATGTGAAACACCCCGAGTACATCATTAGTATATCAGAAGAGCACGCAAGTCGCTCCCTCGACATTATAACCGTAAAGTTAAATTGTTAATCCAATTTTTTTTCGCGCGCATTCTTTTCCGGCATCGAACAGTAAAATTAAATTGTTACCTTCGTGTCAAGCTGCAAAAATAGAATTTTCGTAATACATTTCGTACCTCCACTGTCTTCTTCGAAGAATACCGTGTATTGTGAAACTTGGGAAAGTTTTTCACTGCATCGTGTTCTTTATAATAGGTTTTCTTTTTCTGCGTTTTTTCCCTCTTATTCGTCTCTTGCCGGTAAATCGTATTATTTCTTATATATTCGTTCTGTCTTCGTGTTTCTAGCTGTATAACGAATGATGTATCGAGTTTCATCCGCTTTACATTTTTGCCTCCCTTCGCTGCCCCGTCTTGCTGGAAACAGATTTTGTTTTAAATCTTACATAATATATTCGGGTAATACAACGGCGTACGCGTACGTTTCTTTTTCTCCGTTTTTTTTCTGTGTTTGGAGGGAGGGGAGAGATTTTCGTATGTGGTGTGTGTGTGTGTGTGTGTGTGTGTGAGACACGTTGCCTTTGCATTATTCACTCTGCAGTTTGCATAATATACCTATATTTGTGTGGTGTCGAAGAACCTACAGACGCTCAAAACGGCTTTTCTCGAAAGCTCGAGTGCCTTTACCGTTTTGTTCTCTCTCTGCAGAACAGAACTTGGTTCAACATACATGTCTAAAAGAGGTGAAAATGCTCCTGTGTCTGAATTATAACGCAGGAGCATTAGAATTTGAATTCACCAAGATTTTTTCTTCTCAGAACTTCTCAGATTGGTTTTGTAATCAATTATCAGAAGTCTAGTGATCCCGGTGGAGTGTTTTCTCCTAAAAAACTGCTGAACTTACCACAGAAATCAGTATTTTTTTTTCAAACCTTTTACGAACTATTAAGCCAGGGAATCGGCCTTAAAACCGGAATCGCTCCGACAATCTGAATTTAGCTCTGGCTCTAGTGCACAATAATTTTCTTTGGGCTCTGGCTTTGGCTTCTGCTAGAACATTTTTGATCGCTTCGACATAATTGATAGTTTTAGCTCCGACGTCGGTTAATTTTAGGGGAATAAGGCGAAAACACGGGGGAGGTCAAGAGGGAGAAGAAGAGATTGAAAGGCCGGAGTCAAAAATTCGCTCCGGCTCCAGCAAATAATTTTTTCGGGTTCTTCGACTCTGGCTTTCCAGGAAAACTGCCTGCTCCGATCTCCGACTCCGGGTCATTACTTTCAACGATGCGGACAAAAAGGATAGCTTAAATTGTTTCTCGTTCAATTCTAAAAAAAAAATAATAATTTACAATTTTGTGTAGCTTTCTCCCAAACGTTGTTGAGGTGCATTCAAGATGACCCTTAACGCTATCATATGTTAATACAGGCTTTATTGGGGGAGGTTGTAGAATGTCTCGCGTCATTTCCACTCGTTGATTTCAGAGAATTCAAGGAATGTCGATTACTCCTTGAACTGTTTCCGTACATATTCACCCAACAGCCATAGATGTTTTTTGTCCCTTTCTTCCCAACCCTTGGATACGACTGTTCTAAAAATTATGGTTTCTTAATGCATGCTCTAAAATACGTCTCTATTGCTTTCTGTAACTTGCTGAAAGTTATCGATTCACTACGCTCTGTGGTTTAGGTACAGAATGCGAGTATGCTGATCCGGTCTTCCGGTTGGGGAATATAGTATAATCGCACGCGAAAGAAAAATGTTAGCACGCAAAAGAAACACACAGGAAAAAAATTAAAGCTAACGACTTTTATGTGTGATTCACGCGATGACGCATACACGACATTTTTAGCAGGTTTTGACGAGAAATGTAATATTCTAACGCGATAAAACTACAAACAGCCGACCATAATTTGACGTGTCTAAAAGGGTAAATCTAAGTAGCAGGGTACGTACGAGTAGAGCCCTATGAATATAAGTGAAGACACGCCATTTTGGCTCACACCGTGCCTGTGGATGCTAAATCCAATTATGCGGAGTGTACCGCGTAGTCAATTCGACATTGACGGGCGCGGTGTGAGCCAAAATTGTGTATGTTTTCACTCGTATCTATAGGGCTTTAGTACGAGGAACGAGTGTTCATTAGGTACTTAGTATATTATGTTTGTGTGCAAGTACTCCTTGAGCATTTAAATACGGCAGAAAAAGATGGTGGTACCCGTGGCTGCAAAGACTGTCTCTCTCAGCCAGAAATGCAAGAGAGGTCGACCAGCACTGGCGAAAAAGGTCTTACTGATTTCAATCTTATTTTACTTAGTCCTTAGTCTTATTATTTCGCGTGCCAAGAAATTCGTTTAATTTTGTTTTGTCTCGTTTCATATGATAACCAGCGTTCAATAACGTTTTTTCCCTGTTTACTTTTTTCTTTTATCGTGAACTTTTTGTTTTCGCGTTTATTTGAGTTACATGTTTGTGTTTTCCTTTCTTTTTTCGCGTGCGTTTACTATTCCTTCGCGTGTCGATGAATGTAACCCTTTAACTTTCAGTATCTTGAGAGTAGCCTGGAGCTTCTTGAAAAGAGTTTACAGTTGAAGTTGCCCCAGAATTAAACCTAACGAATGGGACCATTGGTTTGGTATAATTGATGCCCATGTATTCAACTTTCAATATTTCAGGTGGTAGTCTTGTGTGAAACCTTCTGGGTTAGGGTTACAGCTTGAATGACTCCAGAAATGAACTCGGCAACTTGAGAAGTTGTACAGTCAATATATTGGAAGCTACTAACCCTAAGTTTTGTATACTGGTCTTCCGGTGGATTCTTTGGGAGTGGTAGTGGGCTTAAAAAAACTCAAAAACGGGTTCAGTGAATTTGAAAACCCATAGAAATGGATTATGACGTGACATCTATTTTATTTAGAAACGTTATAATTTCATCACATCATCAGTAGACTCTCAGCAGCCATATTTTGGAGTCCAGCACACTCTAAGCACAAATTTATTTTCAAATGATTTCCTGTCGAGTCTTCTTATTTTTTTGGTCTGATATTTGAAAACGCTTTACTTGTAAGTTGTTTTAAAGGAAATTTGTACATTTTCTTAAGGAGAATCGTATGTTAAACTTCAGCCCCTCAACGGACCTGTTCGAAAATTTTCTTTTTCAAAAAAATTTTGGCGACAGGCTTTTTCTCCAAAATATACCATTTTTTCTTATGGGAGTGAAAATGGAAGAAAGAAGGGAAAAAATGAGGAAAAAAGATAGAGTGAGTCCCAGCCGAATATTCGTACTTTATTTCATGAATTTTGTGAACGTCCCCCTGTTTATGTTGCTCGATTTCGAAATGAGGTTCAACCCAACGTCAGAATCGAATTCAGTGACTACCAAAACTTGAGAGATTAGATGATTATTATATTCATTTTTGTGACCTCTCTCCTGCCTCCGAGGTGCCTCAATTTGCAAATAAGAGGATCAATTATTATCAAAATGGAATTCAGAGATCTAAGAAATCTAAAAAATGATGCTCGTATATATTCTTTTCAATTGCTTCATCTCACGTTGTTTTTTGATGCCGCAGACTTGAATTTTGAGTAAAAATAATAACGGAAATGAATTCGTTGGCTTCGATAACTCCATAGCAGGTACCGCATTTTCATTATTCGGACCAGTGAAAGATGATCTGAAGAATTCCAACCTTGAAGTTTTTTTCTAAATCCTACAAAAATTACAAACATGAAAAAATTAACATGGATATATCTAATGACTTGCCACGCAAAAGAAAAACATTCCGCAGAAAACGTTCTCCTAAAAACGCTTCGCAAAAAACGCACTGCAAACGTTCCGCAGGAAAGCGTTACCATCGTGATGTACGTGTATGTAGTATAATAGTTGCGTATTCCTCTTTAAGCGGTCATTCGTTCCATCACGTTTCGACCTGCCTACACGGAAAACGCCAAGCAACGCCGAGAATGGACGACTAGAGAAGGCACTGGAATGTGGATATGCGCGTCAACGCGGTTGCCTCACCTGGACGACATATCCATGTAACAATGTCCTTCCGTGCAGCGGTCGGACTCTTCCCCTTCCTTTTTTATTTATTTTATTTTATTTTTTCCAAATTTACTACCTAAGGGTTGGAAGAGAGAGGACACGAAATTACTATGGATGATGAGTATACACTTTGGGAAGTAGGTTGAAATAACTGGCATTTCTCGAATTCTTTGAGATCGATGAAAGAGAATTGGTAAACTTCACCAGAAGACTTATCTTTTTTTTCGAACTTACTCTCGAGTGTTAATGTATGATAGTTTTGGGGGCCATTTTGAACATCCTCTTCCCCTTAACAGCGTTTAGAATGGGAATGACGAAAACATTGTGTATTGTTTTTTATGTAGAATTTGAGGATCAATTTGTGCTATTTATTTTTTCCCTATCGTCGTTAGTTTTCTAGATTTGTAAGAAAAACTTATTCCTGTGTGGTACGATCGGACTCCGCGCAGAACATATTTTCGTAGGATCACTGAAGAATTTTTGATACATTGATGAGTGGGCCAATCTGAACAGATCTGTAGAAAGAATTTTTGCTGCACAGCTTGTCTATACTCTCTTTTTCGATTTCATTTCCTTGGGTTATTCGTTGGCCAGTGGTACCTAACCTAACGTGGTGAGTGAAGGGTGAATAAATCGACTGTCTGAGAGAATCCACTGACAATTATTACGTAGGGTAACTCCATGAGTGCTGTCGGACAGACCAGATCTCATTATGTTATGATTCTTAATCCCTTCTCGCACCCTCCAGATTTGCAAATCCCGATATCATGTGGCCTCAGTCTCCAGTTATCTAAGTTCGCATCTCATCGCATTAGTGTGCTTCACTCAGACACGCTGGCCAGGGTCTAGGCACGTTCATATTGTATTCCATTCTTCAGGGCCACACTTGCGCTAATTAATTTCGCAACTATACCCGTTAGTGTAGAACCGGACTGCCGTGGTCGAGCCGCAACCATGTTGATGGATTCTGCAGCAGCGTTCGTTTGAATCACGTGTACGTGCACACTCTCTCATCCTCTCCCTCGCGTCCTCTTTTCTAATTACGTTAATTTAGTTACCGGGACCCATTCGAATATTGAAATCTGCATCAGGGTTTAGCGATAATCGTAGATGGTTTCGAATTTCCCCGGAGACCGAAGGGATAGATAACCAACTCCTTTCTGGCAGTACTCGACGTTGATTTTCAATGAGCCTCGATAACCGCGTTAATTACTTTCTTCGAAACTGCAAAAGAGGAGCAGCGAGAAAGAGTGAGACGGTATACGAGTAGAATTTAGCGACGAATACATACGGGCTGTGCGGTTTTGCGGTACTTCCCCGTACTCTGAAGTCATCGCGTGATTCTGAGTTGAGAAAAAGAAATAACTTACGCCGATTCATGAATAATTCATTAATGCAATTGTTTTCTAGCATAATGTAAATTAGGTGTCTGTACTCAAGTTTAACGCGATTTCAAACCAAGGCTTTTTGTACGATCCTCATTTTTTTTTTTTTTTGCTTTTCTTGTTGCGAAATAAAGTAATTCCGGTGGATACGATAAAGTAGGATGGTCAAAATTTAATGAAGGAATCAGTTTCGCATAAATGTATGCTTGACCGTATACGCTGGGGAGGCTTCGTCGTGGCTTGCTTCCTTTCCCTTCGGTGGCACTCGCTTCGCTCGTGTCCATTTTCTTCGACAATTTGCGCCTCGTTATGCGTGTCGGTATTTTTGATATTTGTACACCTTCTTGGCTATTAAATGTCTCTGTTAGTATGGCTGACTGCCTCCCTCTGTCCGTCTATATCACTGTCTCAGATCCTGAAAATTTCTCTTAGAGAGTAGGTTTTCAGTTCACGCTGTAGGGAGAAATTAGGACTGATTGAGACTCTTTGAGATTCTTTAGTACTCCGTTATTTCATTGGATATAGGTAATACAAGTAGAGGGCACTAAGACAGAAATACATGAGAAGCCCGCAAACAGTCATAGACCTAGGGACAGAGACGTACACACATACATATACATCTTCTGAGAGAGATATACACACACATATCTAGTAAAAAATGTAAATATCGGAGAGATCATGGCTCTCACATTCTGGTCTTTACTCGCGCTCTGTTTTTGCTTAGAACGGATAAAAAGACCTGTATCCTTAAGTAACGTATCCGAGGCCAATGAAACCATTCGACTCGGCAGTTATCTTGAAATCGAGTGATATTATGGTTCAATTGATTATTAAGTCGAAAGTCACCGATTTCGAGATATGTGAAAGTAATCGAGTCAAGAGGTTTCATCAGCCTTGCTTGTGTTACTAGGGTTGATAAGGATATAGACTGCAGAAATCTTAGCTTCCGGATCCTGGATCTGTGATCTCGACTTATTACCTTCTAGTAGGGAGTCTGACCGTTTGTTTCCTTGTCTCTGTCTATATGTACCTGACTGTGTTTGTGGGAACAGCTGACCAGGGATGTGAAAGAAGCTGGAAGCAGAAGCCGGAAGCCGGAAGTTTTTATGTATCCTGACTCAAATCGAGAAGCCGGTAGCCGGAAGCCAATTCCAGTTGGAAGCCAGAAGCTGGAAGAGAAGTCTTTTGTTTATCGGCTTCTTTTTGGCTTCCAAGTTCCAATTCAGAGTCAGCATTTGGCCTAATTTGTCAGTCATTGTTTATAAGCAAAGAGCTCTTAAACTCGTTGCTTCAAAGTCTAAATATATTATTTCATTTGAACTTGTTTTGTGCTTCTTATTATTTTGGAAGAGGGGGGAGGGGGGCTTAAAAGATGCTAGAGGTGAAATAAAGTGAAATTTCGGGAGCTAGAAATCGGAAGCTGGAAGTTTTTTGAAATAACAGAAGCCAGAAGCCGGAAGTTTTTAAATTACAAAATTGAAAGAAGTCAGAAGCTGGAAGTTTTTTAAAATTATGGAAGCCAGAAGCCGGAAGAGAAGTTTTTTCAATAAGCTTCTCATCCCTGCAGCTGACAGCGTCTTCTGATTTGTGCCGGATTCTGGAAGTTTCCCCTGCCATATAAACAATAGGAAGAAGGCCATGTTATTGGTAAAAATAGAGACATTGACTGATTAAGATTATTCCAGGCTCTTAAATACGCTCTTAAATTAGTAACATTCAAAAATTTGAAGTGCATTCTTTTCCTTCTTCTTCGTTCTTTGATGTTTGTACAGATCTCACGTTTGGAGCGTACGGTGATGCATGCATGCCAAAGTGGCTTCCGAGACACTGCATCCCTGGCCCCGGAAACTACCCTTTCGAGTATCGCATCAGTGACCAGAGGGACGCATTGAGGCTGGCCCGAGCCCCCATTTCGCCTCTCCACTTCGGATTCGCGCTGTCCTGCCAGGACCTCCGTGGGATACCCTACTGACCGAGGCAACGCTCATCCAGCATTAACCTGGAATTAGGGGGCACCACAGACGGACGCACTTCCTTCCTTCACCCCTCACCTCCTCGTCTTGGTACGTTTGGCGACGCAGGAAGCTGATGACGGCGGAGCAAGCTATGTCGGAGCAGCTCTAGGATGGTACAGGGTTGTTGTGTTCAGTAGTATGGGCCGAGCTTTGTCCGTCGGTCCTCTGCCTCGACCACTCTGTCTGCATCTTCTTCTTCTTCATGATGGTCAGAACAAAGGCCGACACCCGGTTCCATCCGCTTTCACTCTTAAGCATTTCGTCGCTGTCGCTGTTGTTGCCGGGATCGATCGCTGTTACCGTCCCGCGCCTTTCCTGCTCCCAGACTTCACATTCGAAGAGGGTGTGCCAGGAAGTTTGTACAGATCTAGCTCTGATTTGAATTTTTAATAATTTCAAAAAAGTCAAACAAGATCGATCGAATAAAATCAACAGATCAGTACTGCCTGAAAGGGGTGAAATTAGGACAGCTAATGGTTGAAATCAGCCTTTTTAAAATTTCAAATCATTGCGTGTTCTCCAATTGAAATCGCCCGTCACATTACATGGCAAAACTAAGGGCAGGGGCTCAACATTTACTCAGAAGAACAAAAATGTGGAAACAATTGAGAAAATTGCTGATTTATATGAAACTGGACTGGGTGGTTTTTTGAACCCAACTCATCACGCCGAGCGGGTAAGTGAATTTAGAGCAGGGTAGAAAATTCTCTGGATGGTCCGGTTTCTACCACTGTTTTCTGCCAGGACCAAGGATACGTGGTCTTTCGCTCCAGGTCTTTATCAGCCCTGTCCCGCGTGAATTTCCACTCTTTTACCGGCTTCTCTTCGCCTTATCATCATGTTGACAAATATGGGCCTGTTTTGAAGTCCATCAGTGTTACCCGGAATCGATTAAATAATTTAAATGTTCGAGAATATCATTCGTCGTTTCTTGTAGTGTACTGCTTCGACATTGCGTTCTGCGTTTTTTATCATCTGGGTGTGCTGACTGAATAACTGAATGTCCGTGTCTTTATCTAGGGTTAAATTCTCGTGTTTCTTGGACAGAGGGCACAGGCGCATGTAGACGGACAGCTTAGTGGCAGAAAGACAGAGAAACACATACCGACAGACAGGCCTATAAGAAAGCAGGACATAAAACCTGGAGCCCGATGCGCAAAAACCCGCCAGTTACCCGCGGAAAAATTACCCTTTTGTAGCTCTTCGATAACCCGGGTAACTGCCGGGTAACTACAGGGCTACCTGGGTAACTAGAGGGTTACCAGTTACCCACTACGTAAACGGAGCGTTCTGATTGGCTGAATGACAGTTTATGGAAGGTAATCTGAGTGTAACCGAGGGTTACAAAAGGGTAACTTTTCCGTAGATAACTTGAAGGGAACTGATTGCGCATCGGGATGCTAGACAGCTGGTATCTCAGTCAGTTAGATAGAGACACATATTGGTAAACATAGGATCTAGCGAGCCAGAGTGATTTTGCATCTTGGATTCTAGATCTTAACCTTCGGCTCTGAGTCTGGCTGGCACAGAAACAGAAGCAAAGTGGGCGCAGGATGTCGAGAGATGCAGATATATTAGCTTCTAGATCCTTGATCTTTGGCTCTTAGCTAGGGACGTACCGCAGAGTTTTTCGGGGGGGGGGGGATTGTGAAAATCCCAACTGATTGAACTCAGAATTCCCAAGTATCAAAGCAAAAAAAGTTTTGACCTGTTGGATTTTCCAACTGACTCAATTCGAAATTCCCAAGTAGCAAAGCAGAAAAACCTTTTGCCTTGTTCCTTTTCCCCAACTTCTTAATTCAATTCCTAAGTATCAAAGCAAAGAAAAAAAAACAAAAGAAAAAAACCTTTCAACTTGTTGGATTTCTCCAACTCGCCTAACTGAATTGGTAAATTTTCCCAACTGTTGAGTGAAAAATTCATACGGGGGGAGTTGCCCCTGCCCCCTATCGGTACGTCCCTGCTCTTAGCTTCAATGTTTAATGGTCGAGGGGTAGGAGCCAATTAAGTCACGCTCAGTACTGTGTAAAAACGGCCTGCTTTTATGAACAAAATGCAGTGGTGGCGAAATTTGTCGAATTTTGCTTATGAGCCCTTATGAACTCCGTCTGGTACTACTCGGTGAAACCGGATCCAAATATCATTCTCAGTATCGAATTCAGTCGCATAAAATAACTATAACATGAATATCATGTCGACCAAAATTGGTAAACATTTTTGTGAGATCCTTTGGTGTCACTCGGTGAGGGGAGGATGTAAGTTACATTCATACACCGTATTTATGAAACTCGGTGCATCAATTTCCATTTAAGAAACATTTTTCTAATTCGGCTGAACCTTCTTTTGAAGCTATGACTCTCTCTTGAAATTATCCAGTAGTTGTAGAATAACTTGAGCCGCCAATGTGAAATATTTCATTCTTGAAGGACGTCGGATGAAGTATCCACGATAAGAGTGGTGTAATTTCTGACGTTGGTAGTAGTCTAAAAAAAAATATTTCGTTCGAATTTTAAAACTCTGTGTATTTTTCCTTTTGTCTTGAGAAGACGGGAGTGGCTTGGAGTAGCGTAGTATCATTTTGATCGGGTTGAAATTTTGTATGTTACAGTAATTTGATATCAAATGACAACTTTCACAGTTGTCGTTATCACATTGTGAGAAAAACAGAGACGTGAACTACTGTAAGAGTACCCCCATTGCTACGGCGAGTACTGGAACTCCATCAGTACGCTTACACTCTGATCTGAACTGCTAGGACTACCTGATTTGATGACACACTGGTCGGTGTACAGGATCTGTGTGACTGATGGACCTGTGGCTGGCGTTTGTGTTTGTCCGCCCACGTCAAGTGGTACACTTCTGTCACAGTCTCATCAAGCTGACGTTTGGACCGGAGCGGCGCCGGCGGCGGCAAACAAGTCAATCCACTATCGAACACCTTGTTAACCTCTTTTCACCTGAACACCTATCTTAACGAGTTTTATCGGATTTTATTCATATCGTTACACTTTTTTTTTATTACAATTTTCCCTTTTTTTCCTTCTTTCTTTTTTTTTTTGGCATAAGGCGACTCTACGACGAAACAATGACAAGGTCGTCGAAAATATATTGTCATTCCGGTCCGACCAGACCGGAGGAAGTGGGAACTCGAGAGGCTTGCGCGATGATGGAAAAATCAATCGGCCGCGCTTCGAAACTGGTTGCTCGATATATTGATTGCATTGGCGACACTTTTCGCCGATCGCGCGCGCAGTTGGCTCGGAGACATTTTTCGCGAGTTCGCGTCCGTGTGTTCCCCTCGCACTTTCGAAAGCTTGCGCAACGATTTTATAGTTCCGGCTTGGCTGTGTTCGAGGTTCCGGGTTCCTGGCACTGCCATGAGGTAAAGTATAGGTTGGTCTTTGGAAGTAGGCAGATAATTCAGTCACCAACTGTCAAGTCCTGCCGAACATTCAGTGATGTTTTGGCTCCTCTTTCTTGACTCTCGTGGCTCGGAATCATCAGTCATATAACTTCGGACGTGAGGATAGGGGGTAATTCTAATGAATACGAGTTCTGAACTTGAACATTATCTAATGGTTTCATATGCATGACGTACCGATTTTCAAGTTTTAACAAAGTCTAACTGTGTCCTCAAGGAGTCTTGCTGAGCCTTGCAAAAGTTTCGTTCATTTTATACCAACATGATTCTATTGAAACTTGATAATGAGTTTGAAGCGAGTCTTACTACCCCTTAAGTCCTAGCGAGTATTGATTGAGTCTTGATGAGCCTTAACTAATCTTATGGCTATTTTATTTGCCTATGATCGCCATCTCGCAACTTCATTTTTGTCAAGAGTTATTCAGAGGTCTGTGCGTTTTTTCTACTCGGTACCGGGTTAGAGTATATTCAGTCTCTTCATCTTTATATTATGTCCCTCGCGATTTTCTGTTGTATCACCCACGCACCTACCCCATATTTTATTATTAGAAAACTTGAACCTTTGAGGATGGAATGCAGAACGCATCATGCTCACCATACGGTATTACTCTTACAGTGTCAAATTTACCCCAGTTATAAAATCCTCAGTTGTCAGATAAATGCGAAAGAACTAACCCTTGAAAGTGTATTATTAACATAATATCTACTAGCTAAATAAAAAGGATACTTTTCTTTCAATGTTATTAAGATTCGTTAAACTTATTCAGATTAGACTACAATGAAGGAAGAGAATGAGCCCGTTCATATAAAATCCAAGTTAGCGTTTCGTCTTACATGCGCGACCGAGGGCCGAAGCAGACCGCGAAGTCCCCTCTGTGGTTTGGCAACATTCAAAATGAAGTGATCGCCCTCTCATACAACAGTTTAGATATCCCACCTGCACCAAAAGGCCGTACCTGACTAAGATCAAAAACGAATCAAACGAGCATTTTATCTGTCATAAAAAACATAATACGATTCGTTCGGAAGCAGAAATCTCAATTAAAATCGTAATTAAAATTCGCCTTATTTTTCTATATTATACTTCTTCCTTCCTAGCTCATTAAACTGGACTGGGAAACCGGGGCGTAATCTCTGAATTTATTTTTTGATAACAACTACCCCTAAACGTGAACGCGAAAGACTCTTTCTGTTGTATACCGTGCCGCCCTGCCCGGCGTTCGTCCCATCGTCTGGAATATTAGAAGAGGAAAAAATTTTTAATTACAACGGCTGTATGTACACGAAGCTCTCTGTAATCGTTTTTAATTTCTCGCTTCGAAATTCGAGCGCAGAAAATTGCTAGTCAGGTACTCGATAAATTTCACTAGTCGAGGAGAAAAAGGTAGTTTATACAGGGTGTGGCCCGAAAATTCCCCAGCCTTCTTTTTTGTTGCGAAATTGGATCAACACGCTAGTAAATTAGAACCTTTAAGTGCCACGCAAGTTTACTTTTGGGTCAAAAATTTATTTTCCCCAAGAAAAGAAATTAAAACGTTCCACCACCTTGGAATTTCAAATGGAAAAACATCGAAGTAGAGATCGGTAAGGTCTGCGATTTAGATTATCCATTTAAAATTTTGGTTCTACTTCAATTTGAGCTCTAAATCGATTTTCCCTCTTGCCGGAAAATTTATAATTTTGCTGGAAAATTGAACGAAGTAGAGGAATATGGATTGCTTGGCCCCCTGAGTTCGAAAATGTATGCTCCAATTTGGGCCCCAAAATTCATCTTGACCACCGTAACTAGACAAAACTGATCCAGTCTGGAAAAATGAGCTGAGAAATGGAATGGGGTGTTTTGAGTCTCTGATTTTAAATTTTAATCAGATTTCCGATCCTATCCCAATGAAAGAACCAAAATCTAAATGTAACCCCTTCAAATGAGTAAAATTGACCCAATTTAGTACATTGAACAAAGTATCGGAGTGAGTGTTTCTTGGGTTGCTAATTGAGAAACTCAATCTGGTTTTTTCATCAGCTTCAATTTGGGCGATGAAATCAAAATTTGACCTCGATAAATTGATAATATTAACTCGACTTGTAAAATCGAATATATGTACTATCAAAGTATGAGCTCTTTGGGTCTCTGAATTCAAATATCATAATGGAGATTTGGCTTGCCCTTCTACCATCAAATTCCAAATATCTTATTTGGGAAGGTGTTCAGTTGATTCGACTTGGAAAATTGAAAAATTATGGAAATAAGAGCTCTGTGGATTGCCAAGTTTAAATATCTCTTTATGTTATTGATTCGGTTCCTATTTCCGACCCCAGTTTTAAAATTGCGTGTTTGTAAAGGGGTTAAATTAACTTGGTAAAAAAAAAAAAAAGAAAACATCAGAGTAATAATTATTAGAAGATTTTATTGTTAACAACTGACAATTCTTGCTTGAAAAGCAGTATCTTCAAACACATCGTTAAGAAACGGCTGTCAGGTTCGAGGGACGTTTTTAAAAAGAAAAATTTTCGTACTTTGTACCGGGATGGGTCTAATGACATAGTAAATTACGGCAAGTAACTAATTAAATTGACGTGAGAAATTGGACGTGCTACCAAAATAAGAGTCCTTTTAATGATTCTTTACTTGATTCCCAATAAGGCATTTTGTTCCTAATCTCATTACCAACTGAACTGCGTATTCCAAGTTTCATAATAAAAACTTGGGATTTTTCTCGCCTCTTCTTCCCTTATTTGCTCTCAACCTGAGCCCTGGAATCCGCCCTTTCGAGCATTACCTCCAAAACGTCGGGGAGGCTGTCAGGGTTGTCTTAGCCATCTTGCCTTCTTGCCGAAATACCGGCCTATGTCAAAAGGTAGCAAGTTGCTACGTGGGCTCGAACTCGGACCTCCGGATTTCGAAACCAGCGCGCTATATCCACTCGGCTAACCAGACCCCTTCTCACCTCAATGTTCAAAGAAATAGTCTGGGCTTACAGATGGAAAGCCGGTATCAAGCGAACAGTAGAACACAAATATGTAAATCATTTTGGAGTTTTTGCCGCCTTCCAAGTGTCACAATTTTTTCAGGAACTGAAATTTGAGGCGAAATGGAACTCAAGTAGAATGCTCATAATCACTGACCCAAGAACTTCTATTTCGTTGCTTTGTTTAATTTTCCTGGATTGAGTCGATTGAGCTTCATTTCGAGCATAGAATTAAGATTTTGTTAGCTAGAATCGGTATCATATCAAAAATTAAATGAAATTAGCCTTGAATTTGTTGTTTTTTTTAGGTCGGACAGTTTTGCCCATTTAAAGGGCGAAGCGTACATATTAAAGCAGGTATGGAAACTGGATAAAAAATCTGGAGACAAACAGCACAAATGACAACATAAAGTTCGCAATGGAAACGGGCAATAAGACCATAAACTACCTTGACCTAAAAATACAAATAAAAGACAACAAGATACAGTACAACATTTATAGAAAACCCACCCACACGGACGTAAAAATAACCAATGATTCATTCCACCATCAAAAACAAAATAGTAGCACTACACAACTACTGCAACAGAGCAATCAACATATTGAACAACCACAAAACAACAGAAATTAACAAAATCAAACAAATAGCCATTAATAACAAATACCAACCACAAACAGTAGACAGAATAATTGAAGGATAAAGAATAAAAACTCACATTTGCCATTTTACTTCAATGGCGTAAATAGGCAAAATACTGTACACGGGTGCAGGAGTATCTTTGCTGCGCCTGTGAATGTGGAGTATGTTATATATATCGCACATTCACAGGCGCAGCAAAGATACTCCTGCACCCGTGTACAGTATTTTGCCTATTTGCGCCCTTGAAGTAAAAGGGCAAATGTGAGTTTTGATTCTTTACCCTTCAATTAACAAAATTAATGAATACAACAAAAAAGTATAGACACAGAACAACCACAAAAACAGACAAATATGCAGGAGCAATACCATACACGGGGACATACAGCTACAAAATACAGGAAATATTCAACCAATACAACATAAAACTCGGAATCAGAAACAGACCACCTCTGATCAATTAAATAAGCAATGATAAAACAGAAACAAAGGACAGGTACCACAGCAACGGAGTATACAGACTGGACTGCGAACACTGTGACATGACCTACATAGGAGAAACAGGCAGAAAATTCACAAATAGAATAAAAGAACATGAAAAATCACAGAAGCTAAAGGATGACAAATCACTTTTTGGAAAACGCTCTGCAACGACCAGGGACATAAAAACCGCAAGTTGACAGGAAAATACAAAATCCTACACATAGAAAGCAACCCAAGGAAAATAAAATTAAGAGAACAACTTGATATAATAAAGTCGGGAAAAAAATTAACTTCCAAAGCGAAAACCTATTCCAATCAATAACACTGATTGGACAGGGTACACAACCACAGACAACCAACAGTAACACACCAAATAGGTTTACCATACGGTACTACACACCTCTATAAATGCAGGACAATGAAGAGAAAAGTGTTATGGTACTCCACTGTAGATGGCATAACAGCCGAAAGCACTCTGGACTACAGAAGGAAGAAATTTTGAATTGGTACACTCTACATACAGAATTGGACTTCATAATCTAAATTGGGATCGGATCGAAGATTCATTGGATTTTGTAATCCGAAAAACCTCTGTTCCAACACTTTGTTCAATTTTCCAAGTCGAGTCAGTTTTGCCCATTTGAAGGACTCAAAGTTGGATTTTCAAAATCAGCAACTTAGAGAAACCCAGTCTGATGTTCGATTTTCCAAATTGGTGTCCGTTTTATCTATTTTGAAGTGATCAAATTTGAATTAGGGAAATCAAAAGAGGGATAGATCAAACGTTTGCTTCAATTTTCCAGATCAGCGACTCAAGACACCTCTATTTCAGTATGTTTCCGTTTGGAAACATGAGGTTTCCACCCAAAAAACACTTGACCGTGGCACTTGAAGATCTTCATTCGTCCCACATCGATCTGGACGTCGCAATCCGGAAAATACTGGGGAATTTTCGTACCTCGTACCCTGTATTAAAGATCCGGACATCGCGTGAAAAGGAAATTCGTGCGCGGGAGTATCACGGCCTCTCTCTCTTCCGCTCTCCTCTTTCGCTTGCACTAGTACTAAAGGAAATCCAAAGTGGCCGAGGACTGTATGTGTAGCTGTGGAAATCAAACAAAACACGACCGAGGCCGATTACAAGTACTGATAAACTGGGCTGGGAGGCGAGTGAAAATACGAAAAAACGAAAAAGAAAAGAAAGCAAAAAAAAAAAATGAAACCATTGCCAACGTAGGTTGTTCTCCAAACTCCCTCAATTCAGAGTGTATACTTCAAGTAGCTCGTATGTCGCCCTTAATTAATACCTTCAACGTTTTCGCCCCGCTTTTCAAAAATTTAATGTCGACGTCGTCGTTTATTCGCGTTCGTACGTATAATATAATTTTCAAACGATAGTTTTCCCTTTTTTCCCTCCGCTTTCTTTTCCTTCTTTCCTTCAGCCCTGTCACCGTCCCCCGCCCGGTTTTTCGCTCAGTTTTTTGCTAACGTACATTTGTTAGCGTAATGAGCAACCCGTCTCTCTCCCTCGTCTCTGTCTCAAACTGCCTCTCTCGCTCTCTCGTCTCGGTAAAAGAAAAGAATTATAAATGCGAAAAAGGCGAGACACGTAACAAATTTCAGCGAACGTTTACCAGAGCGAACGTTAAACGCAATCGTTAATCTTTTCTATAATGAACGCGTCTGTCACGACCTGCTTCCCCTGCGTCCTCTTTGGCATTAATACAGATTATTCGAAGCAGTTTTATTTGATAATCGCTGTTTAAGTACTCGAGTGCTGCACAGTCGCCCTCTCTGCATTTTCCATTCCGGAGATGACCACCATAACCAGCCTTCTAACTCCTAATTTGATTACGGACAGCAGCTGCACTCATTAGCCCACTCGCAACAACTGCTTTGTTTTTCAAATTTACTCCTATTTTGTTCGTGTCATCTTCGACCTACGTGCTCTGAGTTGTGCATGCAGTCTGGTCAAGTTGGTTTTATTTAGTGTATAAAAGTTAGTACAAGCAAATTGGACACATAAAACGACTAATGTAAAAAAAATAAAAAAATAAAAAACAGTTTTGGATAAGAAGCGAAATTTGACGGAAAATTATCCGGGCGCAGTGGTCATCTGGTCAGTTGGTCAGTTAGGCAATTCTAAGTGGGCCAAGTCACGGACATGATGTTCGCCGAATAATATAAAATCCACGCCAACGTATTCCTTTTGAACGCTTCTTGTCACTTGCTCACTCGATCTCTCCCCACTCAGTTCCTTAATTACCTTACCACGCTAATAGATTCCGCACACCACAGTCTTGAGAAGAACGCGCTGAGGGAATGTCGTGTTTGGTTGTGTTCTCTGTTTAATTGCTGGCCGACTAATCATGCGAATTGGAATTTTTCTCTGTTTTGAAAACACCAGCGTCTGAAGTTGACAGCTTAATATAATGAATTGGGTGACATGTAAATGAAAGCCTCCAGTTAGATCAACTTTCTATGTTGTGGGAAAAGTAACTTAGAATGACTCAAAATGAATCACAAATGTTTATGTATTTCTTGAAGTGTTTACTACTTGCAGCGTAAATTTTGTTGGCGATAATGTACGACAAACTTATTGATTTACTGATACAAACATGTTGAAATTTTGTAGTAGGGTTTTTTTGTTTTTTTTTTTGAGAAAAAGAATGGTAACAATGGTTATAATTTGTTTACTCGTTTGATTTTGCACAACTGAGCGAAATGCTACATTCAACAGAATCTCAACAATTGACTGAAGAGGTTAGAGTCAAAACCAACACTTGCTATTTTACTCCAAGGGTACAAATAGGCAACATACTGTACACGGGTACAGGAATATCTTTTACTGCGCCTGGAAATATGTGGCATGTATTACATACTCCATGTTCACAGGCGTAGCAAGAGATATTCCTGCACCAGTGTACAGTATTTTGCCTATTTGCGCATTTGAAGTAAAATGGCAAATGTCAGTTTTAATTTTAACCTCTTCAGTGTGAAATTGAAATTCTTATACCAATGGTGTATGTTAGGAGGAGTATGAATAACATCCTTGAAATATTTGAAGTGAGAAAAATATGACCAGAAAATGGAAGCCAAGCAAGTAGAAACAATTTTAACCTGACCCACTCTTAAAATTGATGTCAAAATATTAATGGTGTGAACGATACAAATACTATTGCTACATATTGTTGAGAACGGTAATGTTAAGTGCCTGTATGAAGTTGACACTTCAACAAATGTTGGAAATATTTCTGCAAAGAACTTGAAGTACTCTGCTGTAAGTTTTTTCTTCTTCTTTTTTTCCGAACATGTATCATATGTATTCCCTCTGGCTACTGATGCGATACTCGAAAGGGTAGTTTCCAGTGCCGGTGGTGTGGTGTCATAGGAACCACTTTGGCATGCGTGCATCGTCATACGTCCCGCCACACCATAACTGTTATTCTCTTCCGAGTTATAACTCCCTACTTAACGTTTTTACAAAGCAGGATAACTCATCAATGCTTTTTAAAAAGAATAGTATATTACACACCAAGAGTCAAAAGTGAGTGTTTACATGGCGAGTGGCACGAAAATCTCAGGAACTATTGAATCAATTGATTCCAAATTTTGATATATTATAGAGAAGTACACGAAGTTGTGCAGGTAAAAGTTTGATGACAACCGGTCGAGTCGTTCATGAGTTTCCTCAATTTAAGTTCAACATAAGAAGCACGAGGCGACTTACATACTCAATGTTTTTTTTGGAATTTAATTGATACGAAATCTAATTTTGATAGCCGCGTAATTCTGTTGTATTATACAAATGTTTCGGTCTTACACGTTTTCGCCTTGAATGTGTCGATTTCAAATGTATACAAACTCTAATTTTGATAGCCGGGTAGTTTTCTACTTTTATAATACTATTCCTTGTCGAGAGTTGCGTTTTTTGTTGTTTTTTTAAAACGTGAATGGCCTTAAACATTTCGGCCGAATAATCCGAGTGCTTTTTGGTTATTTATTATTGATTTTTAGAATTAAATTTAATATTACTTTAATTTATAATATTTTTAATTTTAATAATTTAAATTTAATTTTTGTAATTTTAATTATTTTATTAGTAATTTTAGTTTATTATCATAATTTCGTGAAAGCAGTTTTTATTTATTTAAATTGTAGACAGGTGATTTTTGTGTGCGTAATTAATTCAAAAATTTTATTTGCTCAGTTAATTGCTACAAAGTACAGTATCGCAGTCTTGTCTTCAGTTTGTTCACATGCACAAACAGCATACACAGGTAGTGGCCAACAAAAATGTAGCGATGGTTAACAACAAACGGTAACAGCTGTACTACATCGTGAATATTTAAATGCGTTCTTAAGTCGTTATTTCATAATTTGCTCCGTGGCCGAGTGGTTAAAGATGATCGCTACATTTCAGCCAAATGTTTAAATGGATGCGGGTTCGATTCCCTGATATGAAATTACTGGCCAGCAATTTTTTCATGGAAAAAAGCTTTACATTGAAGGATGTTTACTTTACGTGCAGGTTTTGTTAGCACTCGATGCATGAATGATAGGCGCTTCTTGTCGTCTGTAAAACACCAACGTAAACTATGTCTTTCTGATCAAGTAGTATAAAAAATAAATAAATCAATAAACACACACAGCATCGAAACAGATGTTTCGGTCCACCCATTGGGACAGAGGCCTTCCCCTTGGTGACAAGCCATTACTGGGGAATGGTTATGAAAGAGTTTTCCTTCTTTATAAGGGACATGCAACCTGCATGGCACACCAGAACTAGTCAGGTGTTAGTAGTTGATAGGTGTCGACTAACCAGTTGTAGTCTTTTTGAATTCCGGCGGAAGCATTAAATTGAACTCCACCTCTCGCTACAATTGGTGTGGCTTGGTCGGATGTTAAAGTTTTTTAATGTATTTTGTTGTTTCCTTATCATATTTTAATCTTAAAAATTCGCATTCTGTGCTGGGATTCGAACCCGCGTTCCGTGGTTTAGGAGGCAGCGTTCGAGTCCACTCGGCCACCAAGTCATCCGATGCTTGTCAATCACAGCCTTAAAATATCAGTATTTATTTATGTTTGACATCTCTATTTTGAAGTCGAGTGTTGCGTATTTTGAATCTCAAATTTGAAGTGGTTTACCTAAATCAATGCTGGATCTAAAATATATAACAAAATGTTTGAAATCAGCCGTTAAAAAACTTCGCGTTAACAATTTCATTTAAAATATGGAAGTCGGTTTTCATATCCTTCTCAGTCATGGCAGGTGATCGCCCTATAGTGTTTGCTTATAATGTAGAAATCGGCGACTAAAGCGATCATGTCTCACAGCTGACTAGGAGTGGTAGTCAGGATAGTTCACCATTGCGTTCTCCACGGTATGTTGCGTTAGAGTATTTCCTTTTGCATGCGTAAGACGTGTACACTGCGTGCGTACCTGAATCATTATTAGCCACAGGTCTCAAAACCTTGAGTAAACAATGCACGAAACTCACACGACACGACACCAATCCTTCAGGTACTGGTGTTAACGTGTTCTGCGAGTTCAGTTATGTGAGCACTGGCAGAGGACTACAGAGCATGCTATCTACTCACCTCGGGTGGTTCTGTAGCCGCTCTGTTTGCTAGGATTCCAATAAGTAATTTCCTACCCTAGATTTTGTTCATAAATGTTGTGATTCCTTCAATTTTTCACCCATAAAGCCTACGTTAATACAAGCACCGCAGTCAGGGCCGTACTCATGAGTTAAGTAGGGGGGATTGCGATTAGGTTAAATTTTTTTCTGAGATCTGAGTACCAGGGGTATAATCAGTCGCAGATCCGCCCTCCTCTCCGTCTCAGTCGATTGTTTTTCCGTGTTTTTTTTTAATCAGTGGGGGATGGGATAACCCCACATTACAGCTAGAAAAAATTTGCAGTGATACTTTTTGGTCGTAATTACCCTACAGTTATACTTTTTCTGGCAGTCCCTAATATCTCTCCTCAGTTTTGAGAAAAGTGGAGAGAACAGAAATCTGCGGCGCGAGAAACAAACCGTGTTGTCGCACTCTGGTATTCACGAGGAGGCCATTGCAAACCCATTTACAGAAAAATCTGCGATTGTAATGTTTTTTATTTCCAAGTGTAATTTAGTTGGATATAAAAATGATTTTTTGAACGCTTTCATTTCTTCCCGAATACGTCTTTGAAGGAGGAAAGTAGTCAAGGTAACTTTTTCGAATTTTTGAGTAATGCATTCAGTATTGAGGAGAGAAAAGGAATTACTGTTTGTTTATTTATTTATTTATTTTTCTGAAAGAGTTTGTTCAGGAGGAGTGGACATTTCGAAAAATACATGACATGAGCTCGGAGATGGCGACGACATAGTCGTCGTCTCATCGTCTGTTCCTCGACTAGTTAAGTCAGATGAACAAACAGCAGCGATAAATAAAATTTTCATCGCGAATACTACGATATTGCTATGGGTAATAATTGAAGCTTACAGAAGGATGATGTAATATTTACAGGCGGTATGCTTTCTGAATGTTATTTTTCGTTTTTGTCGTTCAGGGCTTACATTTTTGATGACCCTCGAATCGCAATCTTCACATGCGGATTCGTACTCCGGGAATTGAAATTAACGGTTTGGTTTCCGGATTTGAATCTCAAAGCTTTTGCATGCAAGTAAATACGTAATCCCGAGGGTAAAAAGTATACATAGTACGTACACTTTATTCGATGATAGAGGGGCGTATGGAGATGCACGCATGCCAAATTGACCTCGGAACACCGCACCCTCTATCCTGGAAATACCCCGAATAGGCCTTCATCAAGATAGGGGGGGGGCGTACACTTCATTAATTTTTACCAAACTTCGACTTAATGTATTTTATTAATATCGGAGAAGTTGAAATAAGTGAATTAGTCGAGTAACCGAGGAACAGAGCTCGCGATGACGAGTTTTTGAATATGCGACATGACTGTGAAAAGTAAACGAATTACAGCATCGAATAGTCTTGGTGAGGTCGAGGTCAGATTAAAAATTGCCAACGTAATTACAGAAATTGAATTTTGAGTTCGTGATTCGTCTTTTGAAATATGTCACTGGAGTGGGTGATGTCGGATTTGCGAACGTTTTTGAAACTGACAGGACCGAACTCTTCGTATGTAAGCTCGTGATTATGTCGATACAAATCATGTTTAGCTGACTGAAGAAGGAAGTCATCTTTTCCGGGGTGGGGTATGAGTAACTTCCCTTGACGTTCGCGAAAGAGGAGATCGAGTTTCACCTCGTGTGTTATATGACTTCTTAAGACTGTGTTAAGACTCGTCAAAAGAATCATTCAGACTATCTTTAGATTCGCTCAATTTATGAAAATTTGTGTGAATTAGGATCAAACTATTTCCACGTGAGCTGGACTTTCAAAGGCAGGCTTGACTTTTCCATTTATGATTTTTGATGGGGCACGAGGGGGCATTGTTTCCCGCAGAGATGCAAAAAAGTCTTTAGACTCCATTTTTGGAAGTACACTTTTAGCTAAAAATGTTGTAGACGAGAGTTCTTCGGGTCTTCATTTCTGAAAAGAAAATTCATCGGATCCAAACTTTGAATTTCGCAGTTCTCAAAAGAAAATAATCTTCCGTCAGCTTGTTAAGACTCAGAAAAACAACTTGAGATCATCTCAAGATTCGCCGAGATCTGTGAGGACTCAGTTTAGCAATCCGGCAAATTCCGTTAAGACTTTATTACACTATGTTAAGATTCAGTGAGACTACTCACAAACTTTCCAGGACTCCCTAACAATATATGAGATTTTTCCAAATCGTAACCAGTCGCGTATCTCAACATAACTCTATGTAGACGACTCCAGTTTGAGAAGAAACTATTGTATCTAAACAAATTCCGCATGCACGACAGTTGAATTCAGTAAATCATTGCTCGTGTTACTCGAATGTAAGATTTTTCTCCGTAGACTTCTAATTAAAGAACAGTCAACAGCTGCTGCCTCGTTAATTTCTTCGATGGGCGCATTGATAGCGATATAATTGCATCTACTGTAATTTATCGAAGAAGGAGGAAAATCGTGAACATCCCGTAGCGTGAAAAATTGTTGTAGGTATTTGAAAAAAAAGTTTTCTTTCTCGTTTTCAATTTAGTGAGAACGCAGAAAGTAGTTACAAGAAGTGCTTCATTAAAATCGTTTCTGCTGGTGTTGCAAAAAAAAAAAAAAAAAAAAAAAATGCAGTAAAGAGAGAGCAACTTTAGCTTAAATAAATTTTTCCGAGTTCGAGCTTGCCTCCTCTACAGTGGCGCACTTGATTAGGCTAGGTATTTTGCTCGATGATGCTGTTCTCAAAGAAGTATTCGCCGTCTAATGCTGGATTAATGCTGCATTCCTTCAGAATCATGCACTTCATGCAAGCATAAAGTATCGCTAGTTTCAAAAGGTAATTAGATCAATCACTTGCGCGGATATCAGGGAGAAAAATGTTAACGAAAAAATACTTCAGAAATAGCTGATTAGTTGGATAATTTACTGATTTAAAACGGTTTGATTGACAAGTCAGCTTCGCACTCAAAAAAGAGATGGTTGGTTTTTGTGTTGCATCCGGTATTTTTACAAACACGAGCTCTGGTCAGAAAAAAATATCGCAATTTAGGATGGCGTGACAAAACAACAAATAGACAGACGGACAGCTGGATGGATATCTTAAGAAATAGACAGAAAATATGGTGAACAAAAAGGCACTACGAGCAAAACAGGTGTCTGTGTCAGTATGACAGTTGGCACAGAAGGCAGCCAGCGAGACGGATAGACACTATCTCGCCGGCCAGCTAAAGAAGCAGGCAAATAGGCCGACAGACAGACAGGCGGACAGTTATACGGATCCCTGTAAGAAGTCTCCACGCGACTGCGATCGAAACACCTCCAAGTTCGAAAGTTGTTTTATGAATCGTAAAGTATTAGTTGTAGTACCTTGTATAGTACTGCCGCCTTTAGTTCTGTTCGAATCGGCTTTGAATAATTTGAAAAGTTAATATTGACCGGATGTTCATCGGTCCGCGAGATCGGCTACAGTCGAATGTACGAATATCCGGGCACGTTTAAAAGGGTTGCCAATGTTTTGATAATACCGGCGAAAAGGAAAAGTTTACTCAAAAGCTTATAGAAAATCTGAACGCGTTCGAAAACGACGAACATTCCTCCGAGCCGACTTTCGGGCGATTCTCCCCAGACCCGTTGCCGTTTGCTTAAATCCGTTCGTTTATTCTTTCCGACGCCAATGCCACTTAGAACTCGACCATTCTGTTCATTCGCGGATATCTCGAGGCTTTTATAGCAGGTAATCCCGACGGGGGAGTGATGGCTTTGACAGAAAAGAAAGCTTCCCTTTCGATGGCAAACTTAGTCCTCCAGTGGAATGCTGGTATGCGAAATGCGGAAACCAGCCAATTGTTCTCCAAAATGAAAGCCTCTGTGTCTCGTAATTACTCAGGAAAATCAGATCAGAAAAACTGGAAGTTGGACAGTTTTCAGCAAAGATTTTTTTACGAACTGCTTCCGACTGAACCGCTTACTAATATGCCCAGCGATTTTGGTGGAGTATCTTCATTCGCCACCCTCTCCTTCCTTGGGAAGGAGGGGTCGAACGTACTCAAAAACTCAGTCTGTCAAATATATGGAAAACCTGTTTGTCTCAAACTATTCTAGTTGAATTCTACATGAATAAGTCCGAAAGATCCACTACACTGCTGTACATTGATTAACACAGACCTTCTGCAAAGAATCATGCAGTTCTTGTTTATTCGCATTGAGTTGTGTGGGCAGCAGAGTCGCCAGTTGCCCTGAGTCCTCCTTCAAAACGTCTATGTGTATCCGTATGAATTTTCTTCTCCCCCTGCCCTTACCACTTAGGTACCACAATATCACGTATTTAAAATAATATTATTTTGTGTCCTAGTATTGGGGCTTCTCTGAATCCGTTTAATTAAATCGAGCTATCATCTGTGGGAGCTTCAAGGTCACTGACTTCATTTTCGATATCTCTTTAACGTTAAGTGTGTCGATAGGAGGCAGAAGAAAAAAATTTATTCATTTCTGGCGTTCCGAAGGTCGCCGATCTCAATTTTATGTTAAATTTGCCACATTGATATGAAAATTGAGACATCGGGGAGGGAGTGACCCATAAATTAAAGTAACCTGATATTGTTTCTTTGTAGTGTAAAGTCTGTGAATTTGTTCTTGCTAATAATTTGATCGTAATACGATGCTAGTAACTGTGACATTATCAATCTGAACTCAAGAGCGATGCAAGGAGGGCTATTGCCCCTTCCCGGACCAGGCTTCGGAGTTTACATTTTTCGGCCATATATTGGGCATTTTGTGTATCACTCGACCAAGTGGCAAAATATTAAAGTTATTATTGAGTTCCTCCTCTTCTTTTTTTTTTCCTTCCGTAATGAAAAATGCTCGTACGGAATTTTCATTTTTCAGCCACTTAATTGAAATTTTGGACATCAGTAGGCAAAGTAAACAGATCGATTTCCTTCCTGTATGAAAATTTTTGGTACTAAGTCGGAATTTTCGACGTATTCTGATGCGTTCCCAAAGCCCCTGTGTGAATATGGCGTGTAACATCGTTCCTGAGATCACAGCATTTCTCACATGTGATTTGGGAAGCAGGGACCTAATGTCATTTGCCCTATTAATAAATTTAAGTACACGAACTATTCAAGACTATATAAGCAAAATTTCGTCTATAACCAATGATTTCTAAAAAATCTTCGATTTACTTATCCGCACTTTGGAGAGTCTTAAGCCGACAAGGTATCCCCGAGAAAATGATAAAAATGATAAAAGAAATGTATAAGAACAACAGCGGAAAAATTCGTTTGGACAAATTAGGCAAACATTTTAAAATCGAAAGAGGAGTGAAACAAAGGGAACCCCTATCTCCCAACTTATTTAATTGTCTACTGGAAGATATAATTTAGAATTTAAACTGGGAACAAAAGAGTAAACAATAGATGCTGGGGAAAGGCTCAACAGCTTAAGTTTAATTTCTCAGGATAGAAAAGAAATATAAACCATGGCAAACGATTTGTAGAACAATGTAACGGGGGGGGGGGGGTAATAATCATATTAAAGCAGAAATATTTGGGTCAAATTATTCCATTCAAAGGTAAATCAGAAAAGGAAATTTCAAAAAGAAGATCATAGGCATGGAAAGTTTCTGGTTCCTAAAATATATATTTACAAAAGTAAAATGCCTTTGGCAATGAAAACGACGAGAATCCTATAGGAATCATGTGCACTAGGGTGTCCCTTATTTTACAAGTTTTCGCCGAATGATTAGGGTCGCACGGAAATTTGTTCCAATGGATCTAGAAACTCGCCATATAAAATTTGACCTCAATCTGAAATCATTAACCCGTGTCGCTTTGACGTTGAAGTTACATGTAATACTGGAATTTTACAAAAAACCGCGAATATCTCGGAACATATCAACTTCAGGACCGACATGCATATAACATAAAATGTTACCTATTGAATTTTTTATAAAAATGATTCTATACAACTTTTCTCTAAAATGCATATTTACCGAGATAATCGCAATAATGTGTGAAAGTTTCGAGGAACGTGGATTTTTGTTACTTTTCCTTTCATAACCGATCTTCACTCGCTAAATCGTAGTTATCTGAAACAATACTCACTGTAGAACCAAAATACAAATAACATAAAATGTTCCTCTTTAAATTTTCTGTAAAAAGATTCTGTACAACTTTTCTTTAGAAAACATATTTAGCGAGATAATCGCAAAAATGCGTGGAATTTTCGAAAAACATTGGGTTTTTTAAATCATTTTACAGCTGAAATATCTATTAATGTCGAGTAATGCATACTACAATATAACTTCAACCTCTGTCTACTGGGGCGAGCACCTCATTCTTCCCCCCCCCCGCCCACCTGGCCACGTCAATGACAGTTTGTTGGGTACCTACTATAGAGTAGACCTCGGATTAGTCACATGTTCTCAGAATTCATTGTCATTTTTTATGAGCAAATCCCTCCAATAAACTGTCATTGGTGTAGCCAGGTTGGGGGGGGGGGTAACTGGGGTGCTTGCCCCAGTAGACAGAGACTGAAGTTATATTGTAGTATGCATTACCCGACAATCCGACATTAATAGATATTTCTAGTGGCGTAGACAGGGTTTTCCCAAATGAGGTGGGGGGGGGGGCAAAGTTAGATTTTTAAGAGAGAAAAAGTCGAAAATTGAGGTACTTTTTAAAAATCGCCGATATTAGAGGACTATTTTATAAAAATGTAGGTAAAATTTTTTTAAAAAACGTGTATTAAAGGCAACTAATTGCTCATTTTTGCATATTTTACATTCAATTTCGGATGCCTTGGGAGGGGGAGGGGGCATTTGCCCCCTTTGCTCTCCCTCCCCTCCTGGCTACGCCACTGGATATTTCAGCTGTAAAATAATTTAAAAAACCAATGTTTTTCGAGAATTCCACGCATTTTTGCGATTATTTGGATAAATATGTTTTCTAAAGAAAAGTTGTATAGAATCTTTTTACAGGAAATTTAACGGGGAACATTTTATGTTATTTGTATTTTGGTCCTAAAGTGAATATTGTTTTAGATAACTACGATTTAGCGAGTGAAGATCAGTTATGAAAGGAAAAGTAACAAAATCCACGTTTCTCGAAACCTTCACACATTATTACGATTATCTCGGTGAATATGCATTTTTGAGAAAAGTTGTATGGGATCTTTTTATAGAAAATTCAATAGGTAACATTTTATGTCATATGCATTTCGGTCCTGAAGTTGATATATTCCGAGATATTCGCGTTGTTTTGTAAAATTTCAGTATTACATATAAATTCAAGGTCAAAGTGGCACGGGTTAATGACCTCAGATTGCGCTCAAATTTTATATGGCGAGTTTCTAGGTCCAGTGGAACAAATTTCAGTGCGACCCTAATCAATTGGCGAAAACTTGTAAAATAAAGGACTCGCTAATGTGCACTACCGGTGCTAATGTACAGGGCACAGACATAGGCCGCCACACAAGGTCAATGTCTGAAGTTAGCCAGGACCCAGATGCAATGGAGAGAGCTATAATCGGAGTAAAAAGGAAGGACAGACTAACCAATAGATGAGTAAGGGATAATTCAAAAGTTAAGGACTGTAGATTTGTCATGAAAAAACTGAAATTTGATTACGCGGGTCATGTTGCAAGAGGGGGGATGGGCAGGTGGGAAAGAAAAATTTTGGAATGGGTACCCAGGGGAACAAGAAGAAGCTTAGGGAGACTTACTATTCGACGGGTTGATGAAATCAGGCAACATGCCGGTGTTGCCTGGGGAAGAGACGCCTGGGACAGGGGCCACTGGAAAAGAGTGGAGGAGGCCTATGCCCGGCAATGGGCGCATTATATAAGAAATTTTTGTTTTAAGTAAACTAATATTAAGATGTGCGTATGGGCTGCAAAAAAAAAAAAAAAAAAAGTCCATAATCAAGACTTGGGTACTTATGTCTTCAATTTCAGGATATTTCCGACAGTGGATTTTCTCCGCTACACAATAGCCTCATTTTTGGTTTGATTCGACTGGAGTGCGTACCAAGCCGCATTGAACGGAGGATCAGGAGAAATCACGATCGCTCGACGATTTCGCCGTTTTCGTAGAATCCGTTTTAATTTGGCAGAACAGAATTAGAAGGTCTGAATGCGGGGGTTCCTCTCTTGGGAATAAATTCCGGAACATTCTACAATTAGCGAAGTCAACGAAGCGCAGACTTTTCTGCAATCAGCCAACTGGGAAGTTGTTTCAGTTCGCCTTCGAATGTGCGAGAACCTCTCAAACGAGCCGGCAAGTGTGCATCGGCCGTTGTCGACTTCATTAATCTGAATCGAGGCGTTAATTTCCTCCAGAATGGTTGATTAGTCAAAATATGAACGGTTAACGAGTGCAAGTCGCAGTATTCCGAAGAAAGCTGTACGTGGAGGCATGGAGCGTGGCACAGTAGCCGCACGATTACAACGGAGCGCAAAATGGTCACCGCATTTCTCTTCCGCAATTTCAATTAGAATGCAAGATTTACGAGGCCTTCCATCGTTCGGCCTGTCTACGCCTTTAAATGATAATTTTCGAATATTGTACAAACGTAGCGAGCAAACGAGATGTTCGCTGCATAAGTAAGTAGAACGTCGCCGCTGGCGGAAAACACCACTCATCGTAATTCGGGAAGATTCGTTTTTCGTATAATTAATAAAAACGTCGCGTCTTAAGCAGCACAGAAGAGCATAGGAGCGCGAAGTAAATACGGCAGAGGGGAGGGGGCACTGCCGCTATTTCGAAATATTTATATTTTATGCATGGGCTTCACTCCGCTAAGGCGTTAAGTATTAACGTGATTTAGTAGATTGTAAATTCGCGGATGGTATATTACAACGACGGCGGCGAATACTTTTCTGACATCGGCGAATTGTCGCTGTCGGCCATATCTTCGGCTCCTGGTCGTTTGAATTATTCGCAGTAGCGCTCGTTAGTGTGCGGACAGTATAAGCCTGACAGCGAAATTAAACGACGGTGACAAGAAAATTGATGGCATCGGGAGATGTGGCATGTGGGCGAGTGGGACGCGATCACCTAGTTTCGTGAATCGTGAAATCACCGAATGTACTCGGACCGCGTTCACCGAATACGTTCGAGCTGGCGCGTCAAATAATTCGCTCTATGGCTCAATGGTGTATAGTGCCGCTTTGCATTCTTGCGATGCCGGTTCAATTTTCGGTACCAGAAAGCTTGAAAACAAATTTCGTCTCCCTCCTCGAAAGCATCCTAGCGAACAGAGCAGCTCCAGTACCAGTTAGGGTGGTCAGGTAGCGTGCTCTGCTGTCCCCACCGTGTTCTCACGAAGACGGCATTATACTCGGAGAATAAGTACCAGAGAGAAAGCTAGTAAACGAGTTTTGCCTCCCTCCTTGAAAACATCTTAGCAGATAGAGCAGTTCCTGTACTAATTAAGGTGGTCAGATAGCGTGCCCTGCAGTCCCCTCCATGTTCTCATGAAGAAGGCGTTATACTCGGAGAACAAGTACCAGAAAGAAAGCTAGTAAACGAGTTTTGCCTCTCACCTCGAAAACATCTGAATGGACAGATCAGCTACAGTACCAGTTAAGGTGGTCAGATAGCGTGCTCTGCAGTCCCCACCATGTTTTCACAAAGAAGGCATTATACTCGCAGTACAAATACTAGACAGGAAGCTAGTAAACGGGTTTCATCTCCCTCCTCGTAAACATCCTAGCAGACAGAGCAGCTCCAGTACCAGTTAAAGTGGTCAGATAGCGTGCTCTGTCCCCACAGTTCTCACAAAGAAGGTATTATACTCGCAGAACAAGTACCAGAGAGAAAGCCAGCAAACGAGTTTTGTCTCTCTCCTCGAAAACATCCGAGTGGACAGATCAGCTACAGTACCAGTTAAGGTGGTCAGATAGCGTGCTCTGCAGTCCCCACCATGTTCTCATGAAGAAGGCATTATACTTAGTGTTGACATTTGATCAGCATGAATAGTCGCCAAAATGGCGTATCAAATAGCCATAAAATCGCTCAGAATTTGAATGTCCTAGAAAATACCTTATTACCAACGGCCATCAGTTTAACATAGCAGAAGGAAAACCAGAGATATATTTTTTCTGCGCGAAAATATCAATACTAAAGGGGAAAATAACAAGAAATACAGCAAAATTAATGAAAAAACTAGTAACGATCAGGTAATAGAAGTAGCCTGCAATTTTCAGTAACTAGTTTCATGACTTCTGTTCAGTCTTTACCCCAACTAAAACTGAGATTTAAAACCATCAGTGAAAAAACAAAGCGAACAATGGTATAATTTTTCATATAGTCGCCAACTTGCAACTTTCTTGATTAATTGCTAAAAATGTCGCTTGGTGATTTTTTAATGATTTATGTCGCAGCAGTGTACTTCAATTCGCCAGTTTCATCTCCCTCCTCGCAAACATCCTAGCGAACAGAGCAGCTCCAGTACCAGTGAAGGTGGTCAGCGTGCTCTGCAGTCCCTACCATGTTCTCACAAAAAAGGCATTATACTCGCAGAACAAGTACCAAAGAGAGAGCTAGTAAACGAATTTTGTCTCTCTCAAAAACATCCTACAAACAGAGCAGCTCCAGTACCAATTAACGTGGTCAGATAGCGTGCTCTGCAGTCCCCACCATGTTCTCACAAAGAACGCATTATACTCGCAGAAGAAGTACCAGAGAGAAAGCTAGTAAACGAGTTTCGTCTCCCTCCTCGAAAACATTCTAGCAGACAGGCAGCTCCAGTACCAGTTAAAGTGGTCAGACAGCGTGCTCTGCAGACCCCACTATGTTTGAAGACAAGGACATTATACCCGCATAACAATTTGCTACTACTGTGTGTACGTCCCTCTAGGTTGCTTACTTGAGGTAGTAAGACACGTGACTAGTAATGATTCACAAGCACATGTCTTCGCCTTAGAGAATGAATAACATATATTGTAAGGCAACAAGCTATAGGGAAAGCAGTTGTAAACTATTCACAACACCGTTGAGTAAGCCGCGTAATAGGATAATTATAGCAGGGCCCTGGTTGCCATTTTCATATTAGCCATGTTATAATCTGGATCATCGTCTGCGACACGTTTTCTTATCAATGGAAGAAGCAGGGATTAAAAATGGCGACTCAGACGATCATTGGGGTCACCGATGTCCAGCTATACTGATTACTGGAAATGTAATTTCGAGTGACGGACACCTGGTAGAGGAATAAGTAAGCTGCTGCGAAAACTGGATTAAATTAATAGCTTCTACAAGAAACGTACAGCTATATGTAATCCTTTTAAAATTACGGAAAAGTTGAAGTTCATTGAGAGTAAAAGTTGATCGACACCAACTCTCTGCGCCATGAACTACAGTTCTGTATTACATCGGATAAAATATGTAACCATGGACCAGTATCGCGAAGGTGTTAGAGGTATGTACAAACGAATATATGCTACCATCCGAAACTACATTCATATCGGATGAACAACGTGAATTCATAGAAGGGCGATCAGTAGTCCCACATTCACTAACTTTTGTTGGCCATGTCTTAAGCTGTACTCGACATAAACACACAAGTTAATGCAATATAAACTGATTTCCGAAAAGCTTTTGTCAAAGCTGGTCGTTCTATTTTACTGAAAAAGATGGCTGTAAAACAATACCAAAGTGAAAGAAAAAGTCCGACCGCCACACGGAAGGACACTGTTACTCGGATATGTTGTCCAGGCGACCGCGTTGATGCGCATGCTAACATTCCAGTGCCTTCTCTAGTCATCCATTCTCGGCAGTGCTCGGCATTCTTCGTGTCCACTAGTTGATATGTGATGGAACAAATGACCGTGTAAAGACGAATACGCAACTACATCACGATGGTAACGTTTTCCCGCCGAACAGTTTCTGCGGCACGTTTCTGCGGCACGTTTCTGCGGAATTTTTCTCTTTCGCGTAAGTGTCGCGTTCCCCGAAAATTCCAAAGAAAATAAGTTTTAAGTTTTCATATACAATATCAACTTCAACTTATAACAAATAAAAGATAATGAAACATTGCGCGAAACAGCGACTGTATTGGCGCTTACAACGCTTACGCTTAGGTATATAATAAAGTCACGGGAGATGTATACTGTTTGGCATTTGGCAATCCTTCAACATGTATATTTGTATAGGCCAGCGAGGTGTGCGTTGGATCTAACGCTTCTTTTCCATGCTGCACGTACATTGCACGACGCATGCTCCGCCTCTGTGTTAATTACCAACACCAAAACACACTAGCATGTTCAACGCGGCGAAACCTGTGCATTTGGTTGCGTTCTGGAAGCTTTTCGAGTCTGACTTAGTTTGGCTTGGCTACACACGAACGTCGAATTTGACAGTGAAACATATGATTGTGTTCTTCTGCTGGTCAATGCGTTATGTTTGAATAATGCTCCTGTGTTGCATAGTTGGAAAAATCCAACTAATCAAAGGTTTTTTTTTTCTGTGATGTTTGGGAAATTTGAGTTGAGTCAGCATCAGTTGGAAAAATTCAACAAATCAAAAGGTTGTTTTTTGCTGTGATGTTTGGTGGGAATTTTGAGTTGAGTCAGTTGGGACTTTCACAATTTTTGTCCCCCTCCCCCCCAGGGAAAACTCTTCGATAGTATGTCCCTGTGTTTATTATTCGTCACAGAATGAATAAGCCTACACGGGGATAGGACAATCTGAATAATTTCATCAATGCAGTTTTGTAGTGGCATGTTTCATACTTGTATTTCTATATACTACGTAGCGATAAGCGAACAGCTCATTTGAGTTTACATCCTCAAGCAACCATATCTTAGGCAGCATACTTATATCGTATTCGTTTGATAATACGGCTATACTGCTCTGCCACAGATGGACGAATCAAAAGAATTGTGAGTTGACCAGTTTGTTTGTTTTGCAATTTTTTCGAAAGCGTAAGTTTTATTATATCGTCTGAATGGGGCAACTAAATTAGATCTCAATGTCGCATATTAGAACCCGCGAGATGAATGGCTACTGGATACGTTATCAGTACTCGCTTCAATTAACTTACAGAAAAGACGTGACGTGACAGTCGCACTCCTAATACTCGGAGTTGATACAGACTTGGCACATTTACTTGTCCAGGCGATGACATGAAAGGTTGTAACATCTGTTTAATTGGTTTTGAAAATCATTAGCTAACTGCTGTCTAGAATAGGGTTACCAACTAAAATAGGTCTTCAGTGGTCCTTTTTTATGGAACTGTTCTACCTCCTAGAAGACCAAGCTCCACTCAGATTCTTTCGACCTTACAGAGTCAGTCAGTGTACTCCACTAAGCGATTAAGTCAATCTTCAGTTTTATGCAACATTATTGCCCGTACTATCACCCAGAAGCCTGAATAAAGTCACCAGCATCGATGCGATTCAAGCAAAACTGGAACGCTATTAGAAACGCAATTTCCAGAAAAGTCATAAAACTGCCTGGCTATTACTTTGTCGTGAAGCAAAAATATCAGATAAATAAGAACTCTCCAAATACACGTCGACTTTAATGCATATGCGGAGACAAAACAGCCCAACTCGTGTGTCTTATTAATTGCGGAATACCGAAAATCGATAATGAAAAATTATAAAAAGCGAATTTCGATCGGAAACCCGGCGAGGTCTGCGCTACTGTTTCTTTTGTACAGCTGAAACGCTTCTCGTCTTCGCAAATAAATCGCTGTCGAGTACATCGAGTCCGTGTTCCTTCCAGCTCGAAGACACGCACGAAGGGAATTTCACTCACAACGTCGACCAACTTTGAGATACCGAGAGAGCCAGCACGACGGGGCACGCAAATCTCGTCACTAGTTTATGCTGACGACAATCCCAAGAGTCAGCTTGAGCATGATGGTATCACTCGAGTGCGGAGACAATGCGAAAGTGTACAGTTCCACATGCACAAAAAATAGTCAGCATTTTTCCGGAACCGAGTTCCGAGTCTTCCTTATCCGAAGATGCTCTCGGTGTCCACGCCGAAGTTAAAATTCTCAGCCGCTGTGCTCACCTTGTTCGGCGAGGAGAGGGGGCAGAGGAAAACGAATAAACGAATCGTCGCGTGCGAAAAGGCACTTCAAACCGACCGGGGAGCACTCGGGGCGAATAATATATGCAAATGAGGGATGCCGGGTGTCGCCTCACGCCTTCTACATTTCGGCGACCCTCGGGAGATGTACCGACATTTTGAACGGAAAGGCTGCGCGCGATTTGTGCGATTAATTGCCGGTAGTTGGGGTAGTGTTCTCGAGTGAAGCGCGGTCGGGCCACGGAACTCCGACGTCTCAAATTTAGAGAGATTTATAAGTAAACTCGACGCGACGGGAAGATGAGTACTTGCGAGACGCGAAAAGCCAACGAAGCTTCTCCGGGAAAACTTGAAAAGTTTAGAACGTTGATTAGCACGTTGTTTGCTTTCGGCTGAAGATGTCTCGTGGTATCGAAGATGTGAAATGAAAATCAGCGCAACTTCTGGGGAAATTCGCTAAGCTGCGGAGTGTGGATGCAGATTGGCAGGAGAAACTCACACAAGTGCCTTACTCGGTTATATCTCGCAGTTCGGGGTCTAGATTTATAGGCCAGAAAATTAATTGAAGTTTGAGTCAGACAACATTTCCAGCTAAGTTTTTTCATAAACTTTTGCGAAATGGCTCCGTAACCAACATTCTAAATGTTTTCAGCGATTCCGATAAAGCTCCTCCCCATGGAGAGCTGGACGTATTCCGAAAATCGGCTCTCCCGAAATTCCGAGAATTATATTGGTTTTTATTACTCCAGAGGAAATATTCATAACGTATTTTTCTACTTTTATTAATTCAGCTCCCCCTACATCAGAAGTTTCAATTCTTACGAGTCCAAGACAGGCTTAGCGAGGGGGAAGGGACTTCTCCGGGCATTCCTGTTGCCTTTTGGGGCCCGGATTTTTCGTCATCTGATTTTTTTTTAAATCGATCTTTTAAAATCTCGTATGATACCGTATCTGTTCTATAATTCCTCAGTAACCTCGATTTTAAATTTGAAATATCAAAGCCTGAAATTTGGTATTTATTATATTGTACGCCTTTATTTATTCATTTTCAATTTCCGCCCATTTCCCTAAAGTCAAATTTATCAAAATAACAAGAACAAAGTTGTCAATCTTAAAATCGCTTTACTGTATGTTTGATCCTGACCTCTTCGCTTTTCAGTGACCCATTTTTCAGCTGAAGATCAATGTATGTAATATCAAATTTGAATTATTAAATCTTGAATACCGAACTAAGTACGTCGGTCGCCTCTTTTTATTTTCATGTACGAATTTTGGAAATGTTGTTGTCTCCTCCCGGCGCCGGATTTAGAATTCAAAGGCCCCAGGGTCCATGTCATGTGGGACTAAAAATATTTTCAGAAACTCGTCAAGGAGGTGGTGCGTCCTCATGTTTTCTCTCATCAACACATTATTTTCATTAGGAAACGAATAACGTTGTAACATTGATGGGAAGTACAGTCCGGCTTTTTCTGGAAGAGAAGTGGCCAGAGTGCGTAGATTCAGGGGCTGAAATAAGAACTCAGGAGGGAAAATTAAAGGTGGTGGAAGGGGTACAGAAGTCGAAAAAGTGGAGGAATATAATTATTTTGGGCAAATGGTAGCTTTTGAAAATAGAGGGAAACTGGAGCTGAGGGCAAGAACCGCGAAAGCTTGGAAAAGTTTCTGGACCCGCAGAACGATGCTAAAGGGTAACTTACCACTAAGGGAAGAAATAAAAATACGGGACCAATGTGTGACACCCACCCACACCTATGGAGCAAAAACCTGGTCTTTGACTAAGGCACAATACGAGAGCTTGAGGGTAACACACTTAGGATGCTGCGTAGTACTATGGGAATACGCATCAACGATAGAATAAGTCTGAAAGAAATACCTGAAAGGATGGGCTCGAAAGATGTTGGAGAGACCAGGGCATATAGCGAGGGGCATAGACGAATGGAGAAAGGTGATAGAAAAATGGTCACCTAGAGAGTGGAGAAGAAAAATGGGTGTAGACCACCTACAAGGTGGAGGGACGAGATTACGAAGAAATTTGGGATACTGTGGGGAAGAGTAGGAAGGGACAGGTTATGGTGGAAAAAGGCGATGGATGCAAATGCCCGGATATGGGTGCATTCGACGTTACAACGCCTCCCCTTCGCACACTTCGAGGCCTAATGTTAAAACGAATGAACGGCTGTAAAATAAAAAAATAAAAATATGAGTACTATCATCCAACTTCGTGTTAAAATTGAGCTGTCCGGGAATTTTCTCCTCTAGTTGCCTTTTTTTTTTTTTGGTCTAATTGTACTGGTCTGCAGACCGAATTAGACGAACTATAGCCTAAACTTTCGACTTCGATCTCGTTCCCCCAGTTGTTGAATTTTGGATTTATGGGAAATCCGTCGAGTTGATTCCGTTCTTAAAATCGACCTTTACGACTTTGAAAAGTCGTTTCCACGCTTCACTGATGAAGTGCACGAGCCGTACTGAGTGTACGCGAATTGTGGATACGTCCAAGGGTGAGAGGTACATATGCGGCACTCGAGGGATCTGGAGCTCCGCATCTACGATGAATTTCGTCGCCTTTATGGCTAACCGCGTTTGCAGGAGTATTAAATTCAGTTCGTGTAGTTATATACTTACTGTATATTGCTTTACTCTAATGAATTGTTTGTTTGTTTTGTTTGTTTTAGGTAAGTGATATTTTCATTGCCACTCGTAACTTAACTCTCTCGAAATCGACCGCCGGTGAGTATTTATATACTTCAAGGGCGTTGTAATCGAGCGGCGAGCACTGCGTCGGTGAGGTCCCAAAGGATGAAGACGCCCGGAAAGATTTTCTCTTGCAACAGGATGAGGTAGAGATGAAATCTCCCCCTCCTCCCCGTTCAGTGGTTCTCTATATATGCCGCGTTTCAAATCCGCCACTTCCACTTCTGTTTGTTGATCTGCCACAGTCGAGAGGGCTTTCCTTCCGCCTTCCCGCGAGAACGTCATCGCCTTTGTGTGTTCCTTTGTCACGGGTTGCGGGTGGTTGGGGTGACGGGGCTATTCGCTTCATCGTCATAACGCTACGGCATTTTAGGAAAATGATGATGCGTCCGCCAAAAAGCTCTCCGGCAGCCCGGCAAAATGGAACCGAACGAGATTTTAAATTAATTACACGCCGTGGAGGCTAAATAGCGTAACTATGGCGGAATAATATTGTGAATGGATGGAGGGTGGCGGCGGCGGCGCTGTGCCAATGTACGGCGAATGGCCTCGCGCTGGAGAGAGGTTGCGTGCAAATAAAGCTGCGAGGATATTACGAACGAAAAAAATGATAAGTAAATATACCGAAGTAAATGATAATAAGAAGAGAGAAGTATAATGAGAGATGAAAATTCTCAAGCTGAGATAACTCGGGTCGAGTATTATTCGATTTTTTTTTTTTTCTAGACCGCGTGAACCATGATTAAAGTTTTAGCTTGAGGGCTGGTCTGAATTCGTTTGGTTTTGCCCAGGAAAGTGTAAATTGGGAGGGGGTAACATTAGCAGTTTTCATTTCTTTTTCAATTTATCCAAAATACTGGGCAAATTGTGTGTTGTGCAGCTTGGGAAAATGGAGATTTTTTATGGTAGAACGGGAATTCCTTGTGAAATTATTGGAAGTGGTGTCCTGACAAATATAATATGGAAAACCTCACTTCATACTGTCTTGAATTTACGGAGAATAACTTTCAAACAAGAAATAAAAATAGCCCCTTGCGATTCTCTTATATCCGTCCTGGAAACAGGATTAATATGACTTTCAAAACATTTACGGGCCTTTAGAGAACAAGGGCTGATCCCACTTTTTTCTAACAATGCCATAAGTACGAAGTGTTTTAAGAATCGAAGTCGGATTATCACAAGACGCAGAAAGTTCATCACGTAACCATCTCTTGATTCATTTTGGGTAAGAAAATTTCCTCTCTCCCGAAAAGAGGATTCGAACGTGCTACAAACTTTGCATTTTTAAATGGAATGATTTGGAATAAAGTTTTAAAATAGGAGTCTCTGGCGTCGCTGATTTCGAAAGTCGCAGCATATTCTAGATCCGGCCCCGATTGGGGCCCAAAAATTTTAATTTCGAATCCAAAATAGGTAAAATTGACTTGACTGGAAAAATTGAACAATGTGTCGAAATTGGGGTGTTTTGGATGGCTGATTCCGAATATCCCATCAGAATTATGATGTGATTTCGATTTGAGCCCTAAAATTTGAATTTGAACCTTTAAAATGAACCAATTTAACTTGGCTGCAAAAACTGATAGTGGGTTTTTGGTCTTAGTTTTCGAAAAATCAATCAAATTTTTAATCGACTTTCAAACTTTAAATTTGTCCCCATCAGTTGGGCAAATGAACCCAGGTCAGAAAATCGGACGAAGTATCCGAGTTCGGTTCCTTGGGTCGCCCAGTTCGCAAATTCTATCAGCGTTTTGATCCGATCTCAACTTGGGTCCCAAATTCGACCCTCCTTCTTCCTCACTTTCTCTGAAAGGGATCAGGTCGACTTTCCCGAAAACCTAAACAAAGTTTTGGAATAAGGGATTGTCATATCGCCCAATTTACGATTACTCGCTGAGACCCCGATTCTGGCACTAAAATCCAAATTTGATTTCTTTAAGTGGGCAAAACTGACCCGACCTCATAAGTCGAACGAAGTATCGATATAGGGGTTCTTGGGGTCATTGAATCTGAAAACGTAGCCAGATACCTATTTCGATTCCAATTTAGTCCCCAAATGTGACTTTACCCCGACTTTGCTGGGTGTTCAGCGAGAAAATGGGGGGAAAAAGCTTGTGGCATGTTTGAGTGTGTAGGTACTATTATCGCTTATCGTGCATGGGCCCGCTCATTCGCTAACATGGGAGGAAAGTCGTTTTAGCACTTTCGGTGCTAAAACAGCACTTTTTCAACCTATTCAGTGCTGAGAATTGGATCTGTTGCACCTAGCTCTGATCTAGCACTATTTTGGGTTGAAGATAGTCCCACTGTGAAGATTTAACTCTTTTCAGCTCTTTACTCATTTTTTGACAAATTTTTAGCCCTTTTTCACTTTTTGAAAGGATTTTTGTAAATAGATAAATGTGACCTTCCACAAAGGAATGTGTAAGTCCCTCAAACTCGTAGTTTTACAGTTGAGCGTTTTTAAGGTAATGTGCCTAAATTCAGAATCTACATGAGGTACCATTTCAGAGGTCAAAATAATGTTGTAGTAGACACTTCAAGGTAATGCATGATGGCTTTTTATGACTCGGTTAGGATTCAGAAACGATATAAGCTGCGATGCGAACCTTGTTTTAGTTAGTAAACGAAATTTCTTCCAGAAATTAGTGGCTGGGGATATATTTTTTGAAGTTTGTAGTTTAATTAGAAATCGAATGATTTGGATTGATAAATTTATTTTTAGTTGCAGCTGGGTCCCGAAAAAGCAATTTAAGTGAGTAAATTGTAAATTTCTGAATTCTGATCAACTTTTTTATTTTCCATCATTCAAAGACCGTACAAAGTAGCCTAATTTTGTAACCCCCTTCAGAAAAAATTCAGCTCTTTCTTCAGCACTATTTGAAACAAAATCTAACTCTCCTTAGCACTTTCTTGGAAGAAATCTAGTACCAACAGAATTTGCGATCTGGAAACACTGCGATGATTGATTAAGTCGAGTAGAATTTAGTTACTGCGGTGTGTTGTTAGGAAATAAACGTTACATCGTGATCTCGTCCACTTTTTCTTGCTCGACGTCGCATGGTCTTATAAAGCTTATTTTATCTTCAGAATAGAAAATAATTTGGAGCCTTTGCACGAGGAACGATAAAACATCAGAAAGTGACCTCCTTTTTAGAATGAAAAGTTTTGAATAGTTGAATTAATTTTATTTCTTCCGAGAATGAAGAGACAGTTTTTCTTTTCAAACCGCTGTTTCGATACGTTGCTCATTTTTTTTTTTAGTAAAGTCGAAGTTGCCTATTTGTAGGGTTCAAACTTGGATTTTAAAATTCGAACAGTGATGAATGACTAGCAGATAGAATTTTCAGTCTCAGTGACCTGAAAACCCTCTATTCGGATACCTTTTATTCAGTTTTTCAGCAGAATCAAGGTAACCCCTTCGAAGGGAAAAAAGTTGTATTTGAGGCCCAAATCAGGATCTGATCGAAAATTAACCAACTTTACCTATAAGCTCATTGACCTAAGAAGCCTCTGTTTAGATTTTTTTTTTTTTGATACATCCCGACTTACGATTCCAAAGTTCTTAGCATATCTCACCCCATAGGGGGAATTTTCTTACCACAAAGTAAACTGGACCTCATTCGTTGAAGATGCTCGTCCATTCCATCTCGATCCGACGATTCAATAAATAGGAAAAAAAAGGGCGTAACTATTTTCATTTTGATACTTTTTTCGGTATGTTTCCCTTTAAGATTTTAGAGTTGGTGGCATGTCTCAGCCTTCTGTTTCAAGAAGGATAATTTTTTCGCTTTCAAAAAGTAAACTGAATCCTAGAAGACATTCGCATGTTTCATTTCAATCCGATTTCTAAATGGGGAAAAAAAAAAAAAAAATGGGAGATTTCTCGTATTACACACTATTTTGATATACAGCTCGATTTTGGAAAGCTAAATCGGAGTTGAAACAAAAATCTGATGCGATATTCGAAATCAGTATTCCAAGAAGCGATTTCTGTACGTTGTTCAGTTTTCCCCGCTAAGTAAATTTTGCCCACTTTCGGTCAGAAATTTGGATTTTTGGAGTCGGATCGAAAATCTGAGATTAATATTCAGAATCGGCGACCCAGAAAACCGTATTTTGATATTTCGTGTTTGATATCTTTCCATATAAGATTCCACGGTTGGTGATAGTTCGAGCCTCCCCTTTGGGGAGAGATGATTTCTTGAAACTGAACGTCACTTGAAGATCCTTCTTTGCCCCTTAGTGATTCAACTTCACTATCAGGAGAAAACGAGGGAGCAATTTGTGAAACACCTTTTGTAAATTTGACCTAAACGAGGGGGCGATTTGTGAAACACCTTTTATAAATTTGACCGATCTCACTTTTTAAAGTCATTTTTGCAGACGACAAAGCGTGTATCTAAATTCAAAGGGCAGATTCGGAATCTAATAATTTGACCAACAAACCCGTATTTGTTAATTCTGTTTCAATTTGTGAGTAGTTGAGAAATGAGCCCCAAGAACACAAAAAATGGTGTAGTTGGCATCTTCAAAGTCCATTTTCCGAAAAAATGAAAATTCAGAAGAAAATTGACCTGTAGAGATTCGGAACTAGCGTGAAAAATGTATACTAGAAAAGTTGGTTCGCTTCTGGGCCATTTGCTTGGCGTTACGTAATGTTATTTTGTCATAGCGTTGTGTCGACTCCGGGCTGCCCGAAATACGCAAGTTAGGTCGTGTCACTGGTCGTGTACAGACAGACAATCAATGCGCCAAATGTGCGTAATAGTTCGCGGTTCAACACTGGTCGTAAATTTGCGTGGAAGTAGAGAATTTAATGTTCGTGCGAAATGCCGAACGAGAGAATTAATATAATTGGGTTACAAGAAAAATGTCAACTATCCGCATCGTGGGGCGGAACATAGGCCAAAAGTGTTTCTGCACATCATATATAGAAAATTTTGAAGCGCCGCCAAATTAGACCGAGTTAAAATTTCAGTCTGTGCCGCGGTTATCTTCGTCCTGCCCGATAGCTCGTTTTCGGCTCGCGGTTTATACGTATTTTTCTAATGTCAATGCGAAAATTTTTACAAAAATAGCCGCTGCCGTTGCCACCGCGCCAGATGGGACACGACGGAGGTGGGCAATGAATTGTGTGTGCGAAGAACGAAAATAAACCTGGTTGTTACACCCGTGTTAATTGGTAGACAATAAAGTTTATTAGTTCGCCGCGTAAACAAAGTCTTCGCGGCCGCGGCCGTGTTCAACACACGCACACATAAGTCTGATAAAGTGGCGTTCACCCAAAATGATTCAGCCGTTCAACGTTCTCTCGCTCTTGGTCCAATAAGTATCGACGTAATCGCGAAGATCTACCGCGCTCTGACGTTAATTGATCAACGTTGAAAACAACCGGCTTCAGGCCATAAGGCGAAACAATGCTTGTCTTGCTGATCAATCGTTGAAAAGTTGTCCTGTTGAAGTACAGGTGCTTCTCTTTGGAAAGAATAATCGAAAACACGACAGTGTTGCAGTGGCGCCAGAGTTGCGGCACGTCCAATTAAAGACTAGCCTACCTATCTATTATTGGCGGTCGCTGGAAAAGATACCAGGAAAAAGACCTATTGGTAATCATGTTTAAGGTCTTTTATTCCCGAGCATAAGAACTGATAGATGAAAGGTAATTGGGATGACACTACACATACACTTAACAGACATGGCAAGTTCAAAAGGCTCCAAACTGCGAAGCTGCAGAAGATTTCATCTGATTTCTAATTTCTGAAGAGCAATTCATCAACAGATAAAATAAACACCCACACTACTCCTAGCCGACCCTAATAACATCAAGTGATTAGCGAACATTTATCCACGTCTAACTTAATGAAAACAACGTAACATTTCACACTAGTAGATTCTCTGTTCGTTTGATAATAATTACCCATACGACATACATACGTCCTATACCTATGACTGATTTGTCTGAATAATGTTACACGCTTATTGGTTTATAGGATGCAAAGACATCGGTACAAACAATGTTCACTTCAATATACTGATTTACTGATAGCGTCTTTACATGCTACATCAATAATCATTCGCTTCTCGCTACTAACTGGTAACTGGCTATGAACATAAAACTTCGACCATATTATTGTATACTCGAAGGATAATAGTAAACACCTACACTGAACACTATAGAACACTACTTGTAGCTGATGATTCTCGCATCTCGCTGCTAGACAAGCATATCTTTTACCTCTTCCAAATCTCCTTCGTCCTAAAGTAAAATCCAAAATATAAAACGTAATAACGCTAAACAAGCTGTTTTGTGAACATTCGAAGTATCTGTTTGTCATAAATTACGTAGAACGAATTTCGAAAAAATTGTCACACGTTTCAATGAAAATGATAAATGAATTGATGTACTGATAACAGTTGCACGAAAAGTAAACAGGGCCCAATTATGTCTATTTTAGAAGATCAGGATCAAGGAGCATACTGGAACAGAAAAAAAAGCAATTGCAATAGACTCGGCTACTACTACTAGTAGCCGACCCTAAAAATGAGAGCCTACTTATATAATATGGTATCTGAAGGGCCATACTCAGAACGTCCATTTTCTATTAAGCCGACAAAAGGACATGTTTTAAGGTAAGTCCACATCAGCATGCGCACGCGAACGAGGCACTGTAGATCTGTTCGGCGTTCGCCGAGGCACCAAATGAGGCAGCTTTTGACAGCGTTTCATTGAGCGTTCAGTCCCGAACAATACGTTGTCCACATCTGAACGAATTCGGATCGAATTCTCTTTTGAAGTATTGACTCGCGATGGATAGCATTCGTTCGGTCCGGGGCCAAAAGCTCCACACAACCTGAAGCGGTTTGCCGCGCCTTGATAACACGTCCACATCTGAATGTACGCCTCGCCTCAACTGCGTTCGCATTCAGATGTGGACGCACCTCTTAGTACATCCGCATCTAAACGCGAACGAGGCGAGCCGAGGTGAAGAATAGTGGAAGTGTTACCGAGGCGCGGCAAACTACCTCAGGTTGTGCGGCGCCGAACAAACGCTATCCCTCGCGAGTCGGTACTTCAAAGAGAATTCTGTGGGAAATTGTTCATATGTGGACGTCATCTTGTTTCGGATATCACCGAACATTCGATGGAACGTTGCCGAACGCCGTCTCATTTGGTACCTCGACGAATGAGGAACAAAAAATCTACATAGCGCACGCACGAGGCATTGTTCAGTCTCGGCTTGTCGCGTTCCTGTTCAGATGTGGACACGCGTTTATCTTCCAAAAATACTTCAATTTCCATCGCAATCGGAACGGTGGGAAGACAAAAGGGTACTAAGACTGCAAATTCGAATTAATTGAGCTTAAAGAGCTTAAGTTTGAATTCCACTTGTTGTCTGCAGGTTGTTTGGAAATTACGCGTGCAATATGCATGATGTACAAGGTTAGTCAAAAAATAAGTTTCGGTATTTAAAAATAATTTTTTGTGACAACACTGCAACTATAGTATACATGTGGATTGTGAATAATGTTTAGTAGGTTTTTACGACTTCATTTACAATGTTGTGTCTCATCTGCGTTACTCCTTATCCATAAAAAAAAGCATTGCTATGGAATTATACTATTGTTGAGGGCCGCGAAATGCGTGGTTCGAAATGTAATACGTTGTTTGAGCGCGAGAGGAGAGCGGCCCCCACCCGTACATCGTGAATTGTGTGCTGCATATGGACCAGATGTCATGAGTGTTGAATCTGTTCCTAAGTGGGTTCGTTTTTACGAGCGTGGGAGTGAGTGGGAGAGTAGGTGCACGAGGAAGAGCGTACTGGTCACCCATCTGTGACTGACAAAAAAAGCGCAGGACGTATAGCATATCGATGCAAGAAATTGAACGAATTTTGAAAGAAACTGACTTTAGCTCCCTTGGACTGTTGGGTTGTTTCCACAATCAATTGAAGCGCCATTTGAGTGGAAGAACGATTTGAAAATGACGCGGAGGTACGAAAAACGGTACGCGAATGTTTGCTACAATCGGCGACACAGTTCTATTACGCCGGGATAAGTCACCTGATTTATAGGTATAACAAATGTTTAAATCGACTCGGCGATTATGCAGAGAAGTAGCATATAACCTGACGAGTATAATAAAACGATGTGATTATTCGGAGGTACTGTATCATTGAATAGAAATTGTGTTATGTATAACGTAAACAATACAAATATGTATGAATAAATCAAAATGAGAAAACAATCAATGTAAAGTACGTATGAGTACAGTATTTACCTTAGTTGCAGTCAGGACAGTCATCTGTCCCGAACAAGCAAGCCTCGTGAATCTGTGTAGAACAGCAGTTGGTTGAAGTAACACTGGAGTCACTGTGGATCAGTGGTATGTCACAAACAGGACACCTTTTGTTGGAATCTCGTTTCCTCCTCTTCCGTGTACTGCTTCCTTCACTGGCAGACTCAGTGCTCTTACGTTTCCACACTCGGTCGACAACAGACTTATTGGAGGAGCACAACTGACGCACGTTGCGTTTTGGTCTTCCTCGGGCTTTAAGTTTCGTCCTGAATTTCAGGTTCACGAATCTGCTGACGTTGTTTTCATTGTGAGTAGGCGAAGCAGAGGAAGAGGTCTCTTCAAATGCTTCAACTTCCTCTTGTGTTAGTTGTTCCCTAACCTTCACTTCATGAGTCGCGTCGTGTTCGGATACAAAATGCACATTCCTTCCGCATCTTCTCATTTCTTCGAATGTTTTCGTAGCCTGCGAGCGCGCCTGGAATTGGTCAGTGCCGTGACTTGTAGGAAATATCATATTGTATTTCTCTCGACTGTTAAGTACTTGAAGTGCATCAGAACGCACCTCCAATGGAATTCCGTGGTGCGGATGACTGGTGGTGGTGAGTGCGAGGCACTCTTATGATACTGTGCATGGAAAAGGCATAAATCAAAAGTGGGAAGGTGAGCATAGTGTCTCATGAAGAGAATATGCCGACACAGACATTGGTTTTGGCAGTGGAATGTGCAGCCACAATTCGTGTAGGTAGAAAGATAAACCTTCTCTTCATCTTCATTGAACTTTTCGCGAACACTATGAACTTCTACGGACAATTTTTCCGTCATATTTGCAGTGCCTTGAGGCTTTCATGAAACAGTATGCAGCCGCGCTCATTTAGCCTACTCATGCTTCTTCATTTAAAACGCTGACCTCAGTATTGGAGTCGTATATCTTCAGTGACTTCAAATTAGCACGTTGCGTAGCTTCAGTGACTCGCTGCTCGCAGAAAGGAATTAGCAAGTCATTTTTGCTCCATAAGCCAAGTAATCGTGACCTGGAATAATAAAATGTGCCTCTGGTGTCAAAAAATCATTTTTCACTTTCTTAACAATTCTTATTAAAAAATCACGCTGTTTCGAATGAAACGAATCGCAGCTTCCTATTTTTATTAGTTTTTCCACGAACTGCATTTGAAAATGACGTCAAAAGTTCAAAAATATTTGTTTACATGATGTCGTGTGATACGGGCCTACGGGAAAACATCCGTTTACATGGCGTCGTGTGAAATAGGCCTAGGGGAATGGCAGAGAACAAGAATTCGAAACGCGGTTGTCATAGCAACGCGTAAACGCCCCTCCACAGATGTACACGATATGTACATCTGTACGCACCACTACCACCGTCCCATCTTTACTTTCAGTTATCTCGAAAACCTGTTTTCGCACGAGAGGCAGATTTCATTATTCCAGGTCACACTTATATCTCTGGTGGGGGGCGCTTACCTGTACTACTCGAATCGCGCTTCCTTCCATAGCGGCAGAGGCAGAAACTCTTCATAATTACTGAACTCTCTCTCAACTGGAATTATATTCCCAGCCATAACACCGATATAAACGTGACATACAAAGCAGAAGCAGGTTTAGAACTGATGGAAGACTGCATTCGCTGTTATCGGTACTTTGTACTCAGCCTGATGATGCACTCATATTCAAGTTGTATCTGGTGGTACAGTACCGCCGAATAATTCCTTGTGTGGCGGCACAATACCTCCGAGTAATTTTTTCTGCGGCGATACAGTACCCTGAATAACGTCGTCTGTAATAAAATTTTGCGATGTAAGTTTGGTTGTGTTTTCGATGTTTTACGGGGTACCGGAACTTTTTTTTGATTAACTTTCGTAATCTCAGTTGTCTCGACCTTGAGCTGTAGCCTATTACTTCCTCTGGTTCTGGCGTCATCGGTAATATTGGTTTCGTACGCGCGTACTCTGTCTACTCTGTTACACCGGGGGAAGTTCGCATGGTAGCCTCGGTTGAGTTAGGCAAGCTTCCTGGTGTTATGTCTGGTTTCCTCGAACGAATGTTATAAGATATTGAAGTGTGGGTTTGTTAGGTTCGTCAGCGCCGGAGAAATGATTACGCGAGGTTCGAAATCGTAACTGTATTAGGACTTCTCTTAATCTACTCATACAAATGAACAACATGAACGACAAATGCACGGGGACGGCTTTGTAATGAGGCTTAATACTTCCCCCGTTAGGTCAGAGATCGTAGGCGTCGCGACGGTTCTGTTCCGGAGCACCAGACACCTGGATGCGGCGACGGGAGAGCATCGGAGATTCCCAGTTCGACTATCCGTGACGGGCACCAGACACTAGATGCGCACGTAGCGGAGTATATCGGCTCAGGAAGCGATCCCCTTCGGTTCTGTCCCGGAGCACCAGACCCCTGGATGCAGCACGCAGCAGAGTATATCGAAGCAGAATGTGCGACTTCTCTTCGGTTCGTGCCCGAAGCACCAGACACCTGGATGCTGCGACGGGAGTGTATCGAAGGTTCTCGGTTTGGATATCCTTAACAGTGCACCAGACTCCTGGATGCAGCACGCAGCCCAGTATACCAAAGCAGACTCGACAAGAAGTGCCTCTCGAACGACCGCCGTTCGAGTTTATATAGCCTGACTGTGGCCGCTTTCACCAGTCGTTACGTAATCTGGAGGGTGTAAAACAGAACCATCCGAGAGACTAGTTGCCAGCGACACGGTCGCGCTACGAGCCGGGTTTCTCTCTGACATGAGGGGTTCGCAAGCTACGCGACGAGCGTAACAACTCTAGCGAGTAAATACTTCAAGATCACCAAAAAATAGAAGCATATTCGAACGCGGAGTAGCAAAACCTGGTCTCGCGTTTCGGACGTCGCGAGGGTGGTTTTTTACCACTTACGAAGTAGGTTATTTGCTAGCCTATACTTAACTACCCGGAGAACTAGGGTAGTCGAGTCAAGTGGCAAGTCTGCTTCGCGACAAGGCAATTCTGCTGCTTGTATTCTTTTGCTTTCTCCGCAATCCGTTGTAAGCGCTTACCGGAAGCCAGTGAACGTGCAGCCCAACTCTTCTCTCACTCTTCCATGCTTTTCGCTCCTCCTTAATCTCTTACTTCTTTCGTAGTGTGAGCGCTTACTGAAAACTATTGAACTCCAGTGCTTCCTGTCAGCGTGCTTAACCAGCGACCCTGAGTCCTCCCTCCTCCCAGCCAGGGGCGGCAACCTAGATTTTTCCTGTGTGTTGCATAACAAACAAAAAATGTCATTTACTAGAAAAAATAAGTTCTGAAAATCTCATGTGTAGCATCTGCTACATCCGCTACACAGAAGTTGCCGCCCCTGCTCCCAGCGTTCTTACTGAAAACTATTGACCCCGAATCTCTCCCAACCACATACTTGTGTTTCATTGTCTCTTTGTTGCGAGTAACACCGTGTCTCGACCACATTACTTTAATTACGGTTTCACTTATTTAAACAGACTCGGATTTCAGCTCCCAAAATTAACTCACGTGGAGCCAGGTGAACTCTAAGAGTGCGGAATTCGAATCGAACTTAGTAACTATGAAAACAGCTAGTTACTTTTATTCAGTTTTTAAAATTTGGAATACCCTGATTTTTTGTCATTCAAACAATTGCCGCTTAACAGATTTTGTTTTTTTATTCTCGTCGATTTCATTTCATACCAATCTTTTCAGCGGTTTGTGCAAAAAAAACATCTGAAGTCAAAATTTCAGTTTCAATTATTTCAACTTATTCTACTCCAAAGGTAGGATAATATGGCTGATACACAAAATGAAACACTGGAAAATGAAACAAAATTTTTGGTTGTGAAATTTGGATTTAGAGGTCCCAATCCACCATCGATTTTTTCAATAAGAATATGATACGAAATCTGCGTCCTAGGATCCTGAATTATTGTTGCCAAGCTCACATAATCTTTCGGCTTACTGGCAATTCAAATTTCCGACATGACTTTTTGTATTCTTCCTGCCACGAGGTTTGTGGCGGTGTACGTGAAGAGAAATAAAAATTGTGAAAATTGTAAAATGATATTTGGATTTTTGGGGTGCACATTAAAATTTACACACCAAACACTAGATGCACTGATTGAAATAAAAGTAACTGAAACTTCAATTTAGGTTTTCGTCATTACTTTTTTAGGTCACAAGTTGAATTTTTTCAATTTTAAGTTATTTTGGAACACACTGTGTGGCTGGGAAGGACCAATGAAAAGCGGAAATTTGTACCGCATTTCATCAGTCGACTTGAGCCTGTGGTGGATACTGGGAAGATCGCGGGAGCGGCCACGGCGTGCTGGTTGTTCGATCAAAAAGTTTTCGGTTTTTTTTTCTCTCTCTCTCTCTCTCTGAAGAAAGCGTCTACACGTGCCATTTAAATCGTCGAACGTGTATATAAATACAGCCTCGGAGATGGCGCGAAAAATTTACGGCATCGATATGATTTATTGTTAGAGTATACAGTTTTAACTTTTTCCCCCCTCTTTTTCTTTTATTCTAGCGATAAAAGAGGTTTTACAAAATATATCATCGGACGCTTAATTTGTAGCAGGCGTGTTCGGCCCGACAGAAACTAGGTCAAAATTGTAAACAAAATACTTTATAATAATTTAATCCACGCTCCGCGGTACGGTGACATAGTGACGCGGAAACACTCGGGTGAGACCACAGTGGAGACGCGAGTTGCTCTGGTGTCCGCTGCGCTTTGCCAAATTGACAATCCAAATTCGACTGCCTGCGCTCCTGTACAGTGGGTGGGCCGTAACTTTTGGGTAGATCATCCGATAGAACAAACTAATTGCGCGCAGAAATTTATAGGAGCGGCCCATCTATTTGAACCGCGTATATTGTCAGATCTTCGATCACGATTTTGAGTTAAGTTGATCACGGGGTGTGCACCGAGGGCAATCGGCCCTCCGAGAGAGAGAAGGGGAGGGAGAGAGAGAGAGAGAGAGAAGTTTGAATTGAATATGCTTCAAACATAGTTTATTAGTGGGATCGCCCCGTGAATTAGAACAAGTTGACGAGCAGCAACTCATCAGTTATCTCTCTGTGTACTAAAAACGTGATCTCTATGCTTCCACCACCCCTATCAAAAGTGCGTGGCAGGTTACCAGAGTTATTTTTAAATACAAAAGACTACAGGGGTGCTGTTGTAGACATTTTGCTAATTCAGCAAATGAAAGGGTTGGTCAGTTTCAGTTGAAGGATTCATGATAGGGAGGGCGAGCTGCTCCCCATGCCTTCAAGACAACGGCCATGCAAATTGCTACACCGATCAGTATTGCCACATATGCTTGCCGGTGAATGACCTTTAACCCAATGGGATGTTGCGGGAAAGTTTTGTATTTTATCTTCCAGCGAGAAAGGCATAGAGACGAGGTCTTCATTATGTAGCCAGAATATGACTTAGTTGAAACTCATAAAGACTTGTGAAGTCTGTTTGACTCTTTGAGGTCCATGAGTCGTTATATCGCTTTTCTTTTCCAAAGCATCCTGGGCCTTTGTATAGCTGTCGCGCGAAGTACGTTTGCAGCTCGATGTGTGAAAAGAGTCAGGTCGCGAAATGTGAGAGCGTATCCCGGTGCAAAGGCTGCTACCTCGACGACTGCATCAGCGGATGAAAGATCGTCTCGTTCGCCGTGTCGAAGTGAACGTGCCATTAGCTCGGTATAGCTGAGAGGCTATTGATAAGTTTTCGAAACGGCTCCCCCGGCGATCGTAATTTGAATTTTTGACTTGAACAGCGAGACACGTTTCGGAAGAAGCCTTGTGCAGATACGGCTGCGAAGTGCAAAAAGGAAAAAGGCTGCCAATTTAATGCCTCGACGCTTTCATCTCCCGAGCTGAAAATAACGCGACAACCTATTCCGCCGAATAATTATTTCGGCGGCGAACTGGGAACGCTCTCCGGCTCGAGGTAACGACTAACGACCGTGAAATATTTCGAGCTCGCCTTCAACGGCGACGCGGTCCCGGCAAAGGGGCAGCGCAAGAATGCGCGAAAATGTTCGTCCGATCAATTACCAGGCGTTTGGAGACAGGAAAATTCTATTAACGTACTTGAAATGTACATTAAAAATATATCCCGCAGTGCCCGTACGTCCTGGGACTTCTTCTCATCAGTCATTCGATTCTGAAACCCCGTTGAATTTCCATATCGGAGGTTCCCTCCTCGTAAACGGGCGTTAATGTTTCCGAGGCGTTACATCCGCGCGTACATATTGAGATTTCATGGTCGCTGGGATCATAATTGACCTATATAAGTTGAGAACTAGTGTACTGACTCCCAGAAAAAGAGGGAAGTCCAAGATCCTTGTGTCGACTACCTGTTAGACCAGTGGTCGGTAGAAAACGTTTCAGTGGTATTTTTCCCGCCCCTCCTCTCCCACTTCCTCTAATCTGAGAATGTCGCCTCTCCAACCTCCTCGTCGACCCTTACTTCGCTTGTGCCGGCTCATTACACTAGACACTGTGTGCCTCGGTCTGTTTAGCTAACAGTTTTATCTCCGTCTGTAGGAATGTAGACCCTCTTTCATAAAAACTTTCCACAGTTGGCAAATTTAGCAAATTTCTCCTTAGTCGGCAAAATTAGACCTAACAGTCAGTTGGCAGTATGTAGGTTTCCCTTATCCTCCCCTAAAAATTACTTCGCTACCTTTCGGCTTGTCTGGCAGCCTATCTGTCTGTTGTCATATTGTCCAGGCTGTATGTTTCTGTTTTTTTCTCTTTCTCGTGAGCAGAGGGGGGGGGGGGTGAAGACAGTGTTTTAATACTACCCTTGGTAATCGCTCTTGATGTCGATGAGTTCATCGAAACTTATGTTAGGGAATTGACTGAATGAATATATATTTGTATCTTCGTTTATCTGGGGTTGACGTTAGAACTCGTTTCAAACGCCCAAGAAAATTTAAAGCGTTCGTAGCCTACTGAGCGCATTGAAGGGGCTGAGTGAATCCGACTTACGATCATCTTCGTACATTTTAATTTCAGCACTATAGGAAATTACGAGGGACGTTTAAAAAGTAAGGTAACAAGGGCTAGTATGAAATATTTGTAAATTGTAAGAATTTTATTTTACAAAATTAAAAAAAATACATACAACCGCTACTTCTCATTATAGTTACCTTCCCATTTGAGGCATTTATCCCATCGGTTTACTAACTTATAGATGTCTTCCCTATAGAATTGGTCGTCCAACGAATCAAACCGGGCGTTCAAAAAATAAGGTAACAAGGCTTGTTGTATTGAAACCAGTGGACGGATTGTAAATCTGACTACATAGCACAATTCTACGTTCATTTTACGTTAGAACAACACATGTTTCCTCCATTTTAGTATTCTTGTAGATGGATTCCTTTCTGCGAACAAAATGATGGCATGTTCTGGAATGCTCGTGAAATTCTTTTAGTTTTGGTTGATTTTCTCCGATACGGTACAGCAGTAAACTCATATGTATACTGCAACTAGTTGAACCATTTATGTAGAGGCATTAAAGATCGGAGACCTGGATTATTGACTCAGGGCGTTTGCTTTTTGCAAGACAAGACTTGACCACACTCCTCTCGTGTCACCACTGCTTCGTTGAAGTCGTTGAGGTGGGATGTTTTGCCGCGCCCAGCCCACTCTCCCAATGTGGCACCCTCCGAGTTGGGAAATGGTTTAAGGTTTTATCTTTTTAAATTTTGTAAAATAGAATTTTTACTATTTATCGTTCTTTTATAATAACCCTTGTTACCTTACTTTTTGAACGTTCCTCGTACTACGAGTATAAAGCTAAAATCGTATTAATATTGGCTTATGTAGACATTTTCCTGATTCAGCAAATGAAAGGATTAATAAGTTTCAATTGAAGGGTTCATTTAAAAAACAACCATAGTCAGTTTTGAAATTCCAACTTAACAGACAGATAGCGCTGCATCGACAGCCATTATACTTCAACATAATAGTGCATTTGAACGAGGCAACATCTGCCGGTAAACTAAAGCTGACAGTTTCCGTAGCTGAGAACTTGTTGCGCTATCTATCGGCAAGTCAAAATTTCAAAACTAACTGTGGTTAAATGAACCCTTCAATTTGGATCTTTCTCATTTACCTACGTTTTTGAGTTTCTTGAGAATCTACCCGAGGTACTAAGAAAAATTTTCTCTATTTCTTCGTATTAAAAATTGCTCGTGTTATTCCTCAAAATGAGAAACATCTTATTGTACTTCGTAAAGGCCATTCTTTTGGGCAAACTCTTTTACAATATTGTTAACATAACCACAACAGAAAGATATAGTATTCTATCTACTTATGGCTAATGACGTACCCATACATTTTCGTAAAGGAAGAAGTCTGACTGTCGCTAGAGCTAACAGATCTACCCCCGAAATTTTTCAAATCTCAAATCGGAAACCCATCCTGCGCTTTGTGGGGTTGGAGGAATGCACTATATGGTAATACTTGAGCTTATTCGTTGTGATTTTGTTTATCGGACTGTTTGTCTATCTTATTGGCTGTCTAATAGGAAGAACAGCTCATTGACTTCGTTTTCTCTAATCCTGGAGATATAGAATTGGGGGGCGCCTTATTTTCGCAAAATCAGAATCGTTTTCGAAGCACCTTGTCATTTAATTTTAGCATTTTATATGCATTTACCACTGTGTATGGTTGAGCGAAAACCGTAATGAAACTGCATAATAGATGAGACTTTCACGAAGATGAATGCAAAATTTGTTCGAAACAAACTGTGTTTCAAAGTTCTATGGGCACGAAAAAACTTGACATAAAAACTAGACGAACTGACTGACTGACTGACTGACTGGCTGGCCGACTGACCGACTCAACACTTCATTCGCTTGCGAGTACCACACTCTTTGTATCAGCCTGTATTCCCATGCGAGCATCACGTTCCTTGTACCAGCCTGCGAGCACTATACTCTGCTAGTGCATCATCTTACAGACGAGACTGCAACCACGGGAGAGCATTTTCATGTCTGCTTTGCGGACTATGCCGAAATGAGAATGTCTTCGTCTAGCGAATGTAGCGTCCAAAAAATGGGCGCGCCAAAAAATATGGAGCGCAACGTTCACTACGGAGCGTAGCGGACAATGCAGTCCGCGAAACAGACATGAAAATGATCTCCCATGGTTGCAGACTCGTCTGCAAGATGATGCACTAGCAGAGCGTTGTGCTTGCAGGCTGGTAGAAGGAACGTGATGCTCAGGCGAATGAAGTGCTGAGTCAGTCAGTCAGTCTGTCAGTCCAGTCTGTTCATCTAATCAGTCAAGTTAGTCAGTTCAGTCCAGTCAGTAGTTTTATTATTATTAATTTTTCGTAACGCTCTTTTCGTTATGCTCTGAAGTAACACTTTTTTCCGTTGTGTGCCGAAGTAAAGACATGAAAATGTTAAAACCGCAACGCTCCCCTGACACGTTCTCCCGACCAGGGCCGTATTTACGTGTAGGGAACATGGGCCTGCGCCTAGGGCGGCAGATTTAGTGCGGCGGCAAATTTTCGACACTTTTTTTTTAAATCTATGTATTTATTAAAAAAACAAAAACAAAAATCTGAGGGGTGGCAATTTTTATTTTGGCTAGAGGCGCGAGAATGCTAAATCCGGTCCTACCCCCGACACTAATTCAGTGGTTGACATTTCCATGGAAATTTATTTTTAGCATTATATATTTTTTTACTACTGGGTATATTTGAGCGAAAACCGTAACGCTAGAAAACCATAACACTCCCCCGACACAAATTCAGTAGCTTACATGTACAATCTACAGCCGTGTTGTTAATAGAAATTTTCATGCCCCCCCTCCCGACACGAAGCTAGTCCGTATGATTCAGCTCTTCATGGTGACAATTCAGTTTAGTGGTTCATATTTCCATGAAAATTCATTTTCTTCCATGTATGTGCTCACTGATCTTGATCTTTGCGGCGCCCTGCGCGACTACAGTCTGCAGCCATGTTTTTAAATTTCTTTTATTAGGGTACGTAAGCATATAAAATGTTACACTACGTGTTTCTGTAGGAGACACGTATTTTGTCTCCATTCGAATATTTCCGATTCTTATTAAATTTCAATGGTCGTTATCAAAGGGCGAAGTTTAATATATACTCCTTACGAAAGTTTTGGGCTTTCATCAGTTAGAAGTTGAATTCTGGAGGAGAAAAAAACGACTACTCCAAACACCTATTTAACTCGAAAATTTTCCGATGGGTCTTGCCTATCGACATGAAAGGACTTGTTTTATTCATCACGTGTGGTTTGAAAACAGGGGAGAGAGAGTGAAAAAAGAATATTCGAGGGAAGAGTTGTACAAGTTTTCGAGGTCACCGAATTTGATCTTCGAATTTCTTAGGTTGCCGCTGAAAGTGGTTTATAGTAAATAATAATCGGTCTTTTAATGATTACGCGTAGTAAATTTTCATCCGTTGGTTGCGATCCCTAAAATTTTATAAAAATCATAAATATTATAATGGAGACACTTTTCCTTTGGTGAAAACCAAGGGGATACGCCATAAAAATTGTGAAAATTCGATTGTAAGGGCCTCCTTGACTTTTCTTTCTATACTACAGTTGGACGATGAAAGAACAGTAATTTTGATGGAGTAGTTTTTGGCCCATTGAGTTACTGAAAAAGTCATGTGAAAAGAAACTGTTTTGTATACTCACCCTCGTCCATGTAAAATAAGTGATTGCCACCGTGGTCTCTGCCTCTCTCTGGCGGGCTAGCTGTCTCTTATTCTTGCTGCATTTTTGTGAACAGATCTTGCCTTATATTTCTCCAAACTTAAGGTAGGTAACTCGCCCTGCTTCTACCTAGCGAATTGGATATGGCATGGTTTTCAATGTATTATAAAATGTAGCGACATTTAGTTCAATTATTTCATGATTCTTGTTTGTTAAACTGAACATCCATTGAAAACCGTCGAGAATTCTGGTATTTAGGATCAAAGTGAAGCGCCTTAAAAGTCGCATTCATGCTTTGCGATCCCGGGTGTTCGTTTGGTTCTCATTGACTCGCACCAAGTCTGTTTTTGGAAACGTGCTATCGTTAACAGTCACGTAGCGACTGCCCAGACCTCATCGTGTACAGTGATCGAAAAGAACCGTTTGATCGGGTATAACTCTCAAACTAATGAATTTTTGATTTTAACGAGCTGCAGACGAGAAAATGAGATAAAACGAATATGTAGGTCCGTATTGATGGTAAAAAGCAAGAAAAAGGAAACCCCTTTCGCGTATAGCAAACGTTTTTCGGAAAAAGAGAGAAGCCGAATTTATCTCTAGAAGACGATAGAGGCGAAAGTAGGCTGCACAAAGACCGGCCGGTCGAGTTGGAGAAGAGAACTTCGTAAACGTATAAATTAAACGAAAGCTCTAAAAACGAGTTTCAGTCAAGATGAAATAAGATTATCCCATTTCGCGATTTTTTTCCGTGCATGTGCGGGCGATGCGACGTGCTGCAGCCGTCGCGAATAGCTCTCGCTCTTCGAATGATAAAAGAAGATGAAAAGCGAACGAGAAATCTGCGAATTGCGGAGGTCCATTCGTTAAAAGTTTTCTCCCAATGCCCGGTAATATTCTGCCGAATTGAAGTTCGCGTTCGCTGGGTCGTAAAATAACGACCGACCTACGAAGCGATAGACAAATCGGTTATTCATTAGTTTTGGGCTCGAACTGAGTGTTTCTTTTCAGCCCCTTTTCGAGCTACAGGCAATGCAAACGAGATCTGTCGTCTTGTTTCCGATACGCAGCGCCAGAAAACGAAAGAGAAAACATTCAATTTTTCAAACATAATCGAGTCGAGTTCACTCGAGAACACGTACAACGTAATATTTCGCCGGCGCGAAAAACACGAAAAATTCCGAACAAAAAAAGAAACAACAAAAGAGAAGAACTCGACGGAAATTCGAAATTTTCGGAAACGATGAAAAATTAATATTCAAAATGCAATAAAAGTGAAAACAATTCGGCCGCGCCTCCATTTTTTCCTCTTTATCGAACCAACTTTTATAAACTTACGGACAAGTTTCGTTGTATCGAAAATTTTTATTTTGATGTTAACGTTGTTTGCTTTTCTTTCGTATATTCCTTTTTTTTGTTTTCACTTTCGTCGTGCAATCTGATCCTATGTGTCGCTGAATAATTTAAAGAAATTTCTTTTTAAAGGTATTTTGGTGGTTTTTTTTTGTTTTTTTTTTTTCAAGATAATTTGTTATACAGTAAAGATATCTTTGGTAGGGTTGAAATAAAAAGAAGGGCAAACAAATTTTCTGAGTTGTTGTAGTTAGCACTTCAGCCAGTTTGGGTTGGGAGTTCGAGGAAAATAATGAACGAATTGGAAAAATGAAACTGGATTTTGAAAAATTACAAGGGAGAAATTTATTGTAAGTTTTGTTTTAAGTAGGGGTTGGTAGTTTGACGATTGCAAGTTGATAATTTAACAAATTCAAACTGGAGATTTCACAAATCTAACTGCGAAAAATTGAACTGACTACTAGGATGGAACAAGATGCCCTTTACTGGAAAAGTTGTTAGCCTCCCTCCTAATAATGTTTTGTTTGAATTTGGTCTACTTTTAGCCTGCTTCTAGGACTTGAAATCGTGGCAAATATCACCTAAAATATAAGAAAATAGTCACTAAATTTTGATTTCGTATGCACCAATTGATTTGTCTCTTGATCTCATGGACTTGGTAAGGTCTTATATCGTAGGCATTCTCATTAAGTTGATAACGGAAAAAATCTAGTTCCAATAATTTGCAATCATTAGCGAATTGCTCTTGAGTTTTGTACCCCACAGCCCATAATCGAGTACCTTCATAATGGGAGGGAGGTCAAAATGACTAGACTGATGAATAATTCGTCAAAATTTGAGAATAGTTAAATTCTCAAATTCTGTACCACTTGCCCAAACTTTAACCCCTCCTTGCAGATTGAAACTAAATGAAAATTTTTTAAACCGTGTTGTTTTCTCGCCAAACTAAACATTTCGAAGGCGAGGTCATGACTTTTTTGCCAATTAACATTTTTTTTTGTTCCGCCTTATTCGACTAGGAAACGATCAGTGAAAGGTTCGACTACTTTAGAAGTTGGGTTCATTTTTTGAGGTGTGGGCTGGGTTCAGTTTAAACTCTTTAGGGGTCGGATTCGCGGGCTCGAATTTTTCAGATATGGTTCCCTTAGATTTGGGTTTCTTAGGATTCGCGCCCTTCAGAGTTTGGACTCAGGACGTTCGGGTTTCTGCTCCTGTTCTGGTTTGGGTTTGTGGTTTTGTTTGGGGTTTTCTAGAGCTCAAAATACTCCGGAGCTTAGCTCGTTTTTTGTTTTTTTTTTAAATTTATTACTTAGGCTCCTTAGGATTCTAGTGTTATAGTGTTTAGTTCCTTTATGATTTTTGTTCCTTAAAGGTCAGTGTTTTTAGAGTTTGGACCCAGATATAGGTTTGAATTTGGGTTTGGGTTGGGTGCGCGTTCGATCTTTCTAGAGTTCGGATTCGTTAGGGTTCGAGATTCTTAGATGTTGAGCTAGTATTTGTTCAAGGATGTGAGCTGTTAGAGGTTTGGTTAGGATTCGTGTTTTTTAGAATTTGGATTAGCGTTCTTCAGAGTTTAAACTTGTTAGCATAACTCAGGTTTGGATTTCTGTTTTGTGTTCTGGTTTGAGTTCGGGTTTGGGTTTAGATTTAGGTTTAGGTTTGAGTTTGAAGTCTGATTTAGGTTCTTATATGACCTGGGGTTTGGTTTCTTCCGAGTTTTCTAGGGTTTGGACTATTTAGTTGGTTACATACGCGCGTACTCTGTCTACTCGGGCGAGTAAATACTTAAAGATTCCACCGCCGCTAGAAGCAGAGAGCGCTGGGTCACAAACCCGGGCCTTGCACTTCAGCTATCGCGAGAACGATTTTGTGTCGCGAATGTGATTTCGCGTCACGAGGGTGGTTTTGTGCTACTCGCAGACGAAGTTGGTAGCAACTGTGTACTTAACTACCCGGAGAAATTAAGGGTAGTCGAAGCCAACTCGGGCAAGCTAAACTGTTGCGACGAACTCTATTCCTGCTTCTTTCGCGCTTTCTCCGCTATGTTTCTGTGGCGATACTCGCTTATAAAGTTTTTTACAGTTACAGATATAAGACGTTACATAATATATTGTGTATTCACTCAAGGTTCTTATATTTACAAGGTTACCTCGCTTGGATGCAACCTGCAACAATTCCTTCCCGTCGCATCCGCACCCGGAATCCACTCCATGAGAAAGTAATGGGAAAATTGAATTTTTGCAGTAGAGGGCTCTTTTTTTTAACGGTAGCCAATTGAATTTTGTAAGTCGCCAAAATAATAGAAAAATGTGTTGAGGGCATCAGTTATGAGTAAAGATCGAAAAAAACTGTATTTCCGTAAGCGGCCTAGTATGACTGGGTCTACAGTGACGTCATGAACATCTTTGCGCCTGGCAAAGTTGGGTAACCTGCTAATTGTAGAAATCTTGGTATTTACCGCTTCTTTTGACTGGAATAATACTGGTTACTAACTGTACTGGTGTAGTTCTTTACTGCGGTTTTTGGTGGAGTCTACCGACCCTTACTCCTCCGCTCTCGCTGTGCCCCGTTTCGGCTGAGCAATCGCTGTGAACATTACGGGCCGGCGCGCTGTGAACCGGTTGGTGGCTGCGGCGATAACTCGCTGAGTACGCTTCCCAACCGGCCGGCGGTTCTGAGCGGGGGACAGGGGTCGCGTCGACCGTATACACGGCCTCACAAGCGGTGACCTCGACTCACTGACGATCCCACAGTTTCCTTCGGCAGGCTGACTGGAACCCGGTTACTCTGACTCCTCCTCTGACAGAGTGACTGAAACCTAGTCACTCCAGCTCCTCCTTCGGCGCGTTGACTGGAACCCACTCCCCCCGACCCCTTCAACCGTCCTTTTCTTCTTGTCCCTAGCATTTGTAGGGAGTTACTGCGTCTCGGCTCGACGTATAGTCCTAGTGCTGATCGGGGAGCCTGTCCCCCCCTACCCCTATGTGTATACGTTCGCCGTCGTCCGCGACTTTCTATGTCTTTAAATTTTAAAGTAGTTGTCATTATTGTGTCCATCCCCGTGTCCTTCAATTCGCAGCATTTGTCTCCCGCCCCGTGTAAATACTAAATTTGTCGAGTATACTTATCCCTATCTATACACCCCGTGTCGTTCTTGCCGTCCCACTTCTCGTGTAGAATATGTCCGCATTTTGGAACCTGCGTTCCTGTACCATATCCCAAGAGATAACCAACCGCGACTTCAGTACTCAGACTCCCCCGGAAAACGCGTTTCGCTGGCCTTCGCGGTCCCGAAACGCGACTGGTTCTGAGATGCTGAGAGTTTTGGCTCATTTTTTTTTTTAGGATTTATGCTCTTCAGGATTTGGATTTGAATTTTTAGGTTTCGAGTTCGCGTGTTTTGGTGTTCCGGTTAGCGTTTTGTAGGGTTTGGATTAGCTTCTCGTAGGGTTCCGTTTTCATAGAGTTTGGACTCACATTTGAGTTTGTTTTAGGGTTCATGTTCTGATTTAAGTTTGAGTTTGAGTTTTTCAGGATTTATGTGTTCCCGTTGATTATGAGTCGGAGTTTCTTGAGCGTGAATTCCCTAGGGCCCGGGGTTCTTTAGAGTTCGTCTTTCTGAAATTCGGTCTTCTTAAGGTTTCGGTTCGGGTTCTTTGAGGTTTGGATTCGGGTTCGATGCGCGTGCAAAAAATGAACCCGACCCCGAGGTAAACCGAATAACTTGGGTTCGGGTTCTAGTCGATAACTGTTTCGGGCTTGGGTTGTTTGTTGTTACACTATTTCTTTCTGTTTTACTCGGTTCCTTCGAGTTCCGCCGCGGGTTCCACACTTATGGACCCACCACTCGAACAAATGAGTACAGAAAGACGTTTGTTTGGTAAAACTGCGAGTGTAGTATCACAGCTAACTTCAAAAACAGTGTCGGTCTCACTATGGAGGTTCCCATTCACTAAACTCAAAACGGGCGTACCAGGTTAGGCATCACTACGTCTCTCAGAATTGAAATTACTACTTGCCATTTTATTGTGTTCAGAACTCGTACAATGTTAAGCGCTCCTCTTCCCCTCCCTCTTCAAAAATTTGATTAATTTTTCGTAGCCGCGCCAGGAAGAGAAAATTGAAAAGAAATAGGCGTACGCCCGTGTATTTCCGAAACATAGTTCTTCAAACCCTGCCTCGAAGTCCTGACGATTGACACGCAAAAGTTCCGCATCGCGAGACCGCGCAATTATTATCAACTTAGCGAAGACTTCTGTTATCAGTTCGATCAACGGCGCACGTGCTGGGTACACGTTCTTCGTGTCAAATTATGAGCTACCTACAGTGTGTACATTTTTCAATCACGAAAGCTTCCTCTCTCCGCGATGGGGGGCAGCCGGTCCGGCCAAAACGGCAGAGACGCCGCACCCCAACACCCATCCGTGATTAATTAAGCCGCGCCGAAAACGATTCGTAATTATCGCGTGCCGTTATAAGGAAATCACGCGGCTGAATTACGGCGTCCCGAAAAAAGCGCGGCGGGATAGTCGACCGATGTCGTTAATTAAAGTATAATCCGAAATATGTAATTTGCGTGAATGTGACAGCTTGATAGATGACGAAGGTGTGAGAGAGAGGGGAGAGTGCGTGTGTGTGTGTGTGTGAAAGAGAGAGAGATCGCCTGCACCGACGGTTAATAATGTTTTTGCAATAGTGGATTATTTAATACAATATTAAGCCTCAAAGCGGCTCTAAAATACGAAACTGAATGATTTAAATTGTAAAAGGCGCATCGAATGAGACACGTGGCTGTGAATGGGGCTACGGCCATCAAAATAATTTCAGACCCTCGTGCACCCAGCACCGATTTTCTCTATGTCGACCGAGGACGAGTATACAGCCATTTTTGCAGCACCGGGTAAGACGGGGACATACACGGAGACCGAGCCGGTCCGATGCCATGGCAGCTGAACCCATCTGGAAGAGCAAAGGACCGCACCGAGGTCGACCGCATCATTTCTCCTTCGGATTACTTCGGAGTGTTCCATGGATTTAATCAAATTAGCCCTCTGCCCTCATTTACTTTTTGAACACGTAGTCGACATGGGACTAATCATAAGCTAATCGTTAGAGAATCTGTGAGTTGTATGTACTCGCTTCGGTGATACATAAACTAAAATTGGAATGATACAGAGAAGATTAGCATAACTCCTGCGCAAAGATGACACGCAAAATGGTGAAGCGTTCCACGTTTTTGCGACGGCGTGATTAGCTGTCTCACGCCGGACACCTTGGCTCCGGAAATGTTGAAGAGCGAAAGCGGATGGAACCGGGTGTCGGCCTTTGTCTCGGCCATTATGAAGCAGAAGATGCCGACAGAGTGGTCGAGGCAGGGGCTGACGGATAAAGCTCGGCCCACACCATCGAACAGAACAAGTCTGTACCATCCTAGAAGAGCTGCTGCAGCTGCTGCGGACCCCCCCCCCCCGGGCCGGGCTCACCCTCGGTCGCCACCTTTCTGCATCGCCACTCGTACCAAGACGAGGAGGTGAGTGGTGAGTGAAGAGGAATCGCGTCCGGCTGTGGTGCACCCAGATTCCAGGTTAGTGCTGGGTGCGCGTTGACCTCGCTCGGTCAGTAGGTGATGCCATGGCGGCTTTGGCAGGACAGCGCGCACCGGAAGCGGAACGGCGAAATGTGGGCTCGAGCCGGCCTCAAAGCGTCCCTCCGGCCACTGATGTGATACTCAAAAAGGTAGTTTTCGGGGCCGGGAGTGCGGTATCTCAGGGGCCACTTTAGCATGCGTGCATCGCCATACGTCCCATCAGACATCTTCGAGTTGTAAGATGCAATTTATTTCTGGGATACAGTTGTCTTTCTCTGAAAACTAATGAAGAAAACGTTTTTTGTAGTAATGCCCGATTAATCGATTCACTGAAAGACATCGATTAAAATTCGACTTTGACACAACCCGCAAAATAATCGGTTAATCGACTTTTGGCAAAATAAATCGATTTTTTAAATCATTGCGTGTTTAAGTGTTCTTTTATTATTGCTATCGGGGGGGGGGGGATACAGAATTGCAGTCTTCAGACAGTGCTCGAACGTGGCGTAACAGTACTAGGCATGGGTCTAGTATCTCTAAGAGTACCAAAGCGCGGTGCGCTACTAGTGCTAAGGTGACTTGAATGAGAACTAAAAATAGGTTTCGGGAAAATCGTTCCGAGTTTGCCATCTATTTCAGAACGTGTTCAAATAGTAAAGTACCTATAAGTTGACTTATTTCGTCTTTTATTTTTTCAATTTTTTCATCACAGCAACATACCAAAATAATTGATTTTTTTCCTACATAATGGAAAAATCGGATAACCGATTTTTAATGATAATCGATTTTTGGGCATCACTAGTTTTTTGTAATTTGCCTAACACTCAAGTTTGTGTCGGGGAGGGGTTGAACGCTCAAAATAAAATAACATAACGACCTCTACTGTTCGTCTAAATGTGCACTTACTTGCAGTAGCAAATGAGCGGTCACTCAAGTTTGAATCGTGAAAAATAACTTCGATTTTTTTTTTTGTGATTGATCTCTGAAATTTAACTTGGGAGGAGAATGGATCTTCCGAACGCAGTGACACTATACAAGCTCAACTCATGTCTGTCTGTGAGTTAGCATCCGGATACAGCAGCCAGTGAAAGATTACTCAAGTCATCGAAAGTGAAATTTAAAAATTGAGAATATTTTTAATGCATGTACCAGAGGGTTGGATTCACATGAACTTTACAATCTAGAGTGTTGTCTTTTCGAAGCTGCAGTTGAATGCTCTATAGCAAATGAGAAATGAAAAACTGGAAAAGGAAGGGGTGCTCAGACATACGAACAACTTTGAAATAATGTCGAATAAGAAGCTATCGAATAAACATCGGAAAAGAGATTTATTGGTCTCTGATTCTGACCATCTCATCAAATTTTGTCGGGTGTCAGTTTAAACTCCAAAATCGAAATACCACTCTTAAAATCGGCGACACTGACTGGTCTTGTGAAATCGATCTGAGTATCTGAATAAATGATTTTAATAATAAGTATAAGGACCTCTTGGATCTGTAATCTTGGATATTGCATTTTATTCCTGATCCGCTCTCAAAATTAAAGTTTTACTTTTTTGATGGAAGAAGAGAAGGGGGAGGGGAAACTTGACTTCTGGTTGGTGTTTCTAAATCTCTGATTTCGAATATCTGGTTACATTTTACTCGCGGTTCTACTTAGGAAGCTCGGAACCCGCATTTTGAAATAGAGGTGAGAATTTTCGCGAATCTTTCTTCGTCGAAAGCCATCTTCGCGCACATCGTTGGCAAGTTTGTCAAACGTAAACAAATTCTTGAGAGAAAAATATCGAGATCTCTCCTCTACGCCCCGCAGTGGGTCAAAAGACTCATTTACAGTGCAAAATGTGCTTTAGCTTGAAAAAACAATCGAAATATGGGTTCTCTAGGGGCCGATTTCCATTACTAGGTCAATATTTCGATCCAGTCTCCGTATTCTCGGTGTGGCTGAGTGAAAATTCCGACACTGTCTCAAACGATATTCAGTTTCATTGGATACACTTTCCAACGGTGGGGTCCGGTTGGCTGAATGAATAGCGTGCTGGTCTCGGAATCAGGAGGTCTCGGGTTCGAGAGCCCACGTAGCAACTCGCTACATTTCGACCTAGGCTGTTTTTTTTAGCAAGAAGAGGAGAGGAGAGGGCTAAGACAGCCCTAACACTCGGGTTGAGAACCAAAAAAAAAAAAAAAAAAATTAAAAAGAACTTTTCAATTTGGAATCTTGGACCGAAAAGAATATTGTAAACTTGTTATCTACATCGAGACATTCAGATTTTGGGTGCCCAGATTTGGTTTGTATCAAAACTGAAACGCCACTTTCGGAAACGACGGTGACCAAGACAACCTGTGTTTTGATCATCGGAAGTCGTCTTTCAACCCGTCGTGGGATGGAGGAAAAAGGTAGGAGACAGTAAAAATCAATTGCTCTAACGCATGTGTCTTCCTTGGGACGTCGCTTTTTTATGATATATGTACGAAAATAACTCGAGTCTTATAGTAATGCGGGTTTTTGCGATTTTTACAAAAAGTGTGTTTGGTCCGGACCTTGGCGAGGGCATTCGAAATCAAAGAGACGAGAATTTGTAGAGAAAAAGCACGTGTATGATAGATTGATAGTTAACGAAGGAACTAAACTAATGCCCTACCTGGCCGATCGAGGGAAGAAAACAAGAACGATAACTAAGAAGAATGTAGCATGTTTAGAAACGGTCTGGTACCGGAAATGCAGGTATGCTGGAGACAAACGACGTTTGTAAGACGTTCGCATTATGCTACGCAGAGACTAGCCAGGCAGAACTATTCATTCAGAAATGTGCATTCCAGAGAAGAGGATCGCTGCAGTAACAATCATAATTATTTATTGTGAATTTGAATTTTGAGCCCCGAATAAGGCCGGATGAAAAATGTGAAGAGAAACTCGAAATCAGCGACCTTCTTGGCCTCAGATACTATTTTCATACATGTTCCATCTCCAAATAGTTGATTTGGCCCACTTTTGAATAGTTAGGTAATTTTGATTTTGTGGCTTAAATTGTTGATGAAGGGCCAATCATAGATCTAATGTAACATTCAAAATTAGCAACCCCCCCCCCCAATAAAAGATCTGTACTTTTTTTAATTCCTTACGTCAAGTCAATTTTACCTATCTGAAGTGTGAAATTTCCACTTTTTCGTTCATGTAGGGCTAGAGTCATTAAATGGTGGACATGCGCAATTAGTGATTAAGTAGGCTCTTCTGTTTTGATAGTTGGTTCTATACCGTGGTATCAGAAATTCCATAATTAGTGGTACATTGAAGTTCTCTCAGGAGGAAGAAGATATTTCACGGGGCGGGGGGGGGGCGAATCTAGCCACTTGAAAATTTTTCCTCCTCATGTCGAACCAATTATGTTATGATGAAATAGAGAGTTTGGTGGTGAATTCGCTGGATTAACTTCAAAACTAAACACTGCAACTGGACATCCGTGTATACTGGAAACAATCAGTGCTCCCCCGAAGCATTCATGTATTTTCAAAGATGAATCACAGGTGTCCTCAGATAAAAAGAATAGGATATAAATAGACTTCCCCCCCCCCGATTCGGATCAAGGGGAACGGACGAGAATTTTCCAGTAAATAGATCTTGTGGGTCTCCAGGGAAAAATTCTTTCTCCGAGGAGAAGTTTTGAATATACTTTCGAAATGAAGAGCTTTTGGACCACTGATTTCGAGCACTGTTTCAGATTTTAAGTCCGGTCCAATTTTGATCTCACAAGTGTGTAAAGTATGAATTTCAGCCGCAAATCGTGGCCGGACCCGAAATCCGATATCAAAATTAGCAACCCAAAATATCCCGTTGCGGTAGTTCTCTCTTTGGCGTCTATTAGAAGTTCGAAGACATCTGAGAAGCTGAATCCTCCCACTGGGGGGGGGGATCAGGGCTGTAGCCACGAGGACGGGTTTTCCAGTCATTTTCTAGATTAGACAAATTAAAAATTTCAAGGGCTTAGTTGCCGACCAAATTCACGCATCTTGCATTTTTTCTTCTTTTTTTCTTAAAATATGGGAAGTGTTTGATTTTTTCGCTCTCAATACTTGGAAGATTTTCGATTCTCGTCTTGGGAGTTGGGAAGAGAAATTTCTTCGCTGAAGGAGAAAATAGATTGTGTCCCTCGAAGATCTTCTTTATCTCGCATTGACGTGGCTTCACTTTCAAGAAAAACTTGCGTTATCATGTGTTATTCTCTATGTAGAAGTATACTCTAATTCTAACTTTCCTTTCCACCTTCTCTTGCAACCTCCCCGAAATTAAAACCTTTTAGATATGTGATAGATAGGCATAGAAACAGACAAAGTTTCAGTCATCCAGTAAAACAAACGAGCGAGTAGATGAGCTTACGTAGAAAACGAGTTGCTCAGCACTAAGCAGGGGGCTTCTTCAGTCTTGACACGTGCCCTCTCGCAGTGAGGGATGTCGCATTCTCTTCTATGGTTTCGTGTTCCGCCTTAAAACGGATCCTGTAGTGTTTCCCGTCCGCCTATCCGAATTTCCGAATTCTTTTTTTAAACAAATACACCGGACTAAAACAACGAAAAGAAAACGGGACGTGGAGCTTTTTTTTTCTATACAAACAAGAAATGAGAAAAAATATACACGCTGTTGTCGAGAAGATAACACCGCGAGGAAGTCGTCATTAAACGGAGCGCGAAAGCGAAAAACAAACAAAAATATGTACACTGGATTTATAGCAGGGCAACGAAAAAGGGGGAAAAAAAGTAAAAATGAACGCGGAACCAGAGAAAAATACAAATACGCTGATTAAATTTCAGCCTTCAGCCCTTTTAATCCCAAAAACGGCTGTGTGAATACACGAAAGAGAAAAGACCAGCTTACGTAATAGAAATATCATCAATTTACGAGATCCTTGGGAGTTTATCAGAAAACAATAGAGCACGTTTGTGTAAGCACGATCTACCTCCCCCCCCCCCCCTTCAAAAAAATAGGGAAAAAGGTAAGTCCCGAGTAAAACAAAAAAATAAATAAAAACTATAGGCGTACGGAAGCTAAGAAATGAAAGCCTTTTGTTTGGCGAAAAAGACAGCCAGATAAGCCCGTGAGAACTGCGAAAGAGACCGTGAATAAAATAGGAACCGCCGACGAGACGTCAGGTGGGTACGTTAAAGTTGATGCACAAAATAATACATAATGCTAGAGAAAATACAAACATGTGACAGACAGATACATATACCAAAGCGGACAGGAAAAATGTAAAAAATATACGCGAAAAACGTGTCCAATTTTGTCGGTGTAGATGAATGTGGCGGCTGACAAAAGTGACATGAGCTGCGAGGCACCAAATCAGGGCTCGGTTTGGTGGTACAAGATCGTAAATTGAAATTCGTAGTGTAGAATTTTCAGTTTTGAACCGGGGTCCAGTTGGGTCCATCAAACTGGAACCTGCGTGACTTCCCACCTGTTAGACAATTCCAAAATTCGAGGGAAGAATGGAAAGGTCTGTAAATCGAGGTTGGCGATTGAGACAGTGCTAGTCGAGGTTGGCAGGCCCGCTGATTTTGAAAGAGGTTCGGCTTGCGGCGAATGAATCTAATCGAATCCTTGGAAATCTGAACAGAGAATCTGAATAAAGTCTGGTGGCCTCAGCAGTCTCACAGAATATTGATAGTTCTTAATCGTATAATAGTTCCTAGTAGAATCTTTTGATGAGATTAAACACAGTCTTACCGCGTTTTCGTGACTGATGTCTCTCAGCAGGATCTTAACAAATCTTCTTGATTTTGGCCACTCTGGGCCGGATCTTGAAGAATCCGAGTAATGTTTTGGGTTATTCTTCAAAAATGATATTTCAGACCCCAGCAGTTATCTCAGACGTTATTAATGGTACGGTAATTTTTCTTTTCTTTTTTTTATTGATAGATGTGGCTGAATTCTACTTTTTCAAGGTTTCAGAAGAAAATTTGATTCATTTTTAAAGGGTCAGTATTGGATTAAATATGCTAAAATATCCGTTGGCATGGCTGTCCCTTTAACAATTTTTATTATTATTTTTTTAAAATAAATTTTCAAGCTAGATATTAGAACAAACTGACAAAATAATGCTACTTTAGATAAATGGATGAATGAGTAGGTAATGTGGAAATTGCGTCTTCACAGCTGAGAGTCAGTGTTGCCAACCTTGAAAAGTGTCCTTCGATTTTTTATACTTCGGCATGGCTCTTTTTCAACCAATCACAAAACAGGAGTTTCAATATTTTTTCGTCGTTGTTAATAGTCGAACTATATTCTTATCAAAGCAATACGGTCCGCATATCAAATCCGAGTTTTTTGTGACAAGACTCGTGCATTCGCATATTATCGTCTAAAATTAAGAGTTACAACAAAAATATGTCCTTCGGCATGGTCATCTTTATGCAACGATAGACATTCATCATCCAAAAATAATTACATCTAATTAATGGGTTTGTATGCCTTTATCAACTCTACATGTAATTTTGACATTTTCGTGTCTTTATTTTGGCACACAACGGAATAAAGCGTTACTTTGGAGCGTGACGAAAATAGCGTTACGAAAATCGCGTTACGGGCTGGGTAGGCTGGCTGGCTGGCAACGGAAACTAACTGACTAACTGACTGGACTGACCGACTGGCTGAATGACGGAACCGATCGATCGACCGCTAGTGCATCAGCTTACGGACGAGCCTGCAACCACAGGAGAGCATTTTCATGGCTTTGCTTTGCGGACTGCGCCGACATGAGAATGACGTCGTCAGCGAACGTAGCGTCCAAAAAATATGGAGCGCAACGTGCTCTGCAGAGAGTAGCGGACGACGTCATTCTCATGTCGGCGCAGTCCGCAAAGCAAAGCCATGAAAATGCTCTCCTGTGGTTGCAGACTCGTCTGTAAGCTGATGCACTAGCGGTCAGTCGGTCGGTCGGTCAGTCAGTTACAGTCAGTTCAAGTATACCCAATAGTAAAAGCATATCCCGGCCCCGGAAACTATTCTTTCGAGTGTCGCATCAGTGGCCGGAGGGAACCCTCTCACTATGCCTAGGATTGTAAGGTGCACCCTACATTTGAGGAAAGAGTTTGTTCGTTACAGTTTTGCTCAAGTAGTATACTCAGTAGTTAAACCATATAAAATGCTAAAAATAATCGTAACGTTAACTTAAGGTTTTCTAAGTATAATTAGTAAAATATATAAAAATTGCAAAATAGTCTGGAATCATTCACGACAGAAAGTTTGTTCATAATGTCTTTCAGTCAGACTTTATCAGAAATTTTGCGACATTGTTCTTTTATTTTGAATTACCACGACCACAGAATCTTACTGTCAGCCCAATCTTACCAATACGTTATACAGAACACCTCTTAACGACTCCCATCAAAAAAAGTTCAAATACCCCCTACTTTTTTCCATGAAAAAACTTATCTGAAATATCAACATTTTTGAAGAATGACCCCTTAACGGTTCTGAACAATCTTATCAGTATCGAGTCGCCTTGTACAATGTCCTGCGTCCAATTGTGTCCAAGCAGTCTTCCTCTTATCTCCCCTTTTTTCAGTTAATATCTGATAATCGCACGCGTTTCTCCTTATTTTTACCCGTCGAAGACTTACCATTGTGAACTTGTGAGTTGTGATTTGCTTTATAAAAACACCATGATGGAAATTCAACATAATATTACTCTAATTCAGCTTCATTGAACCTGATACTTCTCCGCAGCTGAATGCCGGCGACCATGGCAATCATTTCGCACTGCTAACTATACGGGGTAGTCGTAGTAGTTTGCCATTGCTTTCCTTGTTCCTTCTATCCGCCTGTCTCACATTGTGAATAAGCAACCCACAAGGCGCACACGGCACGTAGTACCAGTCCTTCAGATACTAGTGGAATCACTTTTAACTTCCGATCGAATCAGGCTCGTTACTCCCACTGTGGAGGGGATTGAAGGGAGAGTTGTAACCTTGAGTTGATGGTTTGCTTCATGGAAGGTCTTATTGTCCTGATTTGAACGCAAAAAAAAAACAAGCTGCTAGCAGCTGGAAGAGGGTTGGAACTAGACTGGAAAATTAGAGACTAGTTTATCTGTTCAGGAAAAAGGGCCTATCAGTACTCATGTTTAAGGTCTCTTTTATATGGCTGTGCGTTCAAGCTTGTCACTTTCGGGTTTATAGGTAACTCGTTGGAAATGATATCAAGGAGCTGAAGATGAAACGTAATTATTAGGATAACACTACAGGCGCACTTAACAATACATCACATAACACATGGTAAGTTCAAGGCTTCAAACTGCGAAGCTACAGAGTATATAGACTGCAATTGCGCAGTAAACACTTTCTCTGAAAGAACCCGATTGACAATTTGGTGAGCGCTCACGCAACATGTCACAAACCACTACCGTTTTGAGACTTTTGGCCTATCACATTTTTTCGTGAGTGTTCAACATCTCATCATTTTAAGATAGTGCGTGTGAAGTGATCGTTCACCATTAGCGTGATTACTTAGTGATGTTCACAAATGCATTCACAGTTGGCCTCATTGTCAATCGGGAAGTATCTACAAATGACTCGAATTTGAATGAAACGAATTCGTGGAGTTAGAAAACTTTCTTCTGTATTACTTAATTCAACCTATTCAGGTGGCATCTTAGGATTAGGAAATCGTAACTCTTCATACGCTATAGACCACAGAAATTGTATATCGATGTGCAGAAGGAAGTTTATTTTGATTCAAATAAAGCTTACAGTTTGAACAAGCACAACCAGAATGATCACTAATACTATCAATACTTGTTTACGAGCATGCGGTTTTGAGAACATCCGAAGTACATCTGTTGGTCATAACTTTGTAACTCAGCATTGACGTAGAACGATCGCAAGATAATCTCCGCAACTTACCCATACAATCCGTCCTTTTTTATACTCTGTACAACTTAACTTGGTCCCTCATGAACGTGCAGTAGACTAGAAATAGAAAATACTATTGAGTATCGAGAAACAGAATAATTGTCAATAATTAATTATCAGCCGATTCGTAATCATTGGCAACAAATTACAGATTTTACCCCATTATATTGGCCTAGCGGAAGCTTCACTGCTGAAACCGCATTATTCCTGGGAAAATTTACTGATAAGATACTCACAGAAAGTTGTACCTACTAGATTCGATTCGAAAAAATTCTACGTTAATTGAACTGCAAACCCATTTTATACATTAACAAACAAACACACTGACCTCTTCTAAACCCAGTTATACAAATTTTACGCAGTTTGATGAGCGTATCAATTTTTGCGTAGCAGGAATCCAGAATCAAGTGTATACGTAAGCAGAAGTTTCACTGTTTGAAATCTGAAACAGAATACCAAAATTACCATTCATACTTTTATAATTCACATTGCATTATTCCTTGGAAAACTTACTGATAAAGAGTACCACAGAAAGTTACACTTGGTTCGATTCAAAGGAATTCTACACTAATTGAACTGAGAACCCATCAACCTTTTTCATGCATTAACGAATAGCAGGCCTTGGCCTACCTCTTTTAAATCCAGTTACTTTCTTCACGTTCCGTGAGGAAATGGATTATAAATTAATAATCTTGCTTCTGTAGAGTAAAATCCAAAAAGATAATAAAACGTAAATAATCACATTTTTTAATTGTATTTTCTGCTTGGCTCGGTTGGCTCATTGACAATGACGCTCGCACAGAAATGAAGATCAAGATTAATGAGCACTACTGAAGGTGAGGGAGAAAAAAGTGACTGCAGGAGGCTCGTTTTACCAACCCTAATAAAATCAAAATTGTTGCTTATAATTAGTTTTATTATTTTCAACTAATTGTTCTCTCGATAATAAGGCGCCACTGGACTCCGAAAAACGAAGTGAAGAGCTTTTCCAGCTTGATCTGAAGAATCAGATTGATATCTTGCCCCAAGTTATTCTTGGACTCCTCGTTCCATTCTTGGAAAAGTGGTCACGCTATGGGGCTGGCTTGAGTATTTAACTGTGAGTCAAACGTGACTACGTATGTGCATGGTTTGAAAGTACGCCCGCATGTTGAAAAGAAGACATTTTGAGAACCTGTCCAAGAGGTAGACTATTTGCAATTTGGAAGGGGCTGAAACGGTCAGAACATTCCACGGTGAACGGAATCAACGAATGCGGACAGGAAGTTTCCAATTCTTGGCCACCCTGATATTGACCTAGGAACGTAACTACGTTCGATGTGACTATCAAAAAGAGGCCGCAGATGGTTAACAGATTTTGTGCCAGTGTTGTCAAGTATCCAGAGGAAGCGGGAAATCTGATACCTCATATGAGCCGCGACTCCCCCCGAGTGACACGAGTTTCATTTCTAATCGTTGTTATGTAATAAAATGGCTGGCTCGCTCGAAAGTCGAACTTTACCCCGCGCACCTCGGACGGCGACCGCGGTTTTTTCGAAATTAATTAACTCGTAACCGGCTCCGTTTTTCGCGCAGTCCGGTTAGGTATAATGCGAATTAATACATCGCCAACCGGTTTATAGAACATAACGGCTCGCCGAGCGACTCCGTGTCCACATGTCTTGTCCACGGTCCTGAGTAAAGCTCTCTCGCAAATACACCGAGGTACTTAACTGTGTGTTTTGTTTCGCTCTGGCGTGTGTTTAATGTGCATATTATTTCGCCTGTTGCAGGACGAAACCGAGGAGGAGGTACCCATCGATCCGAACCGCCACTTCGCCATTGTGAAAATCCGAGGTATGTAACCACGATAAGTAAAAAAGCTTTTGAGTACGATTTCGTTTCGGGGTTCGTTGCAGAATATGTGTGTAGTTTTCGTTTCGTTTTTGTCGGCTTCCTACGCCCTACCGTACAGTGCCACCAGTGCCAGTGTACATTTTGAGTGTAAGATATTTTCGGCTCATTGGTCAGGTTTGTCTTTTCATGCACGTCATTGATCGGCTATTTCGGATACATTTAACTGTAGAGAGGAACAGGGATGCGGTAGGATTGACACATCAACCAATGACGATTTAGCGATAGATACCGAGGCATGTCTGACACATCATAGACAGCTGATTCAACGTTGTGAAAACACGTGACTAATAAGCGAACTGCGAACCGCTTTTGTTCACTCATGGACATAAAGAAGGAAAAATTCTAATGCAATAAACCGTGGGGAAAGCAGTGGCTAACTACCCCGATTAATCTGCCGAAGAAAGTCACGCGTAAGGTACGCGATCGCCTACATCTGACGGCGGATAAAGCACCTGAAATGAATCCGAGTTACGCATGTCGCTGGAAAAAGGAAAGATTTCCTCTTTTCAACGATATGTGAAAGTTTATGCCCACACCTGGCTCGCTCTTTTGAAAAATGTGATATTAGCCCCTTTACAATGAAGCTCCAGAACTAGTGGGCTTACTTCGCTAGTGATTGTTATACCTATTCCTATCAGTAGTGAGGGAAATGCTCAGAGTATTTGATATTTACGAGAAAATGCTCGATGGTTCAGCATATGTTCAGTGAATCAAATGATGACCCTTGTAATAAACACTTTTAAATAAAGTGAGTGGGACTGAAATGAGATAAAGTCAGAGTCTTGGAAGAGTCTTTAAGTAGGATTGCGAGCGTTTAAGTAGGAAAGTTGTAATCAGTTCCAATTGAGTTGAGTGAAACTTCGAATGAATCTTTCAATCAGTGGTGCCAGTGTCGTTATTATCGTTATTATGTATTCATTTTTTGAAGGGGGGGGGGGGATAATTTGAGTTCTCAAAGAAATTACAGAAAAAAAGTCGGTATTCGTCCCTGAAAGTTGAGTTCACTGGCAAAAAATGTTGTAAATCTCTCTTCTCAAATCTCGTAAGCGCCTTTTCATCAACTTTTTGAATAGTTTTCGAATTTTTTCTCTTTCCTTTGGAGAGGGAAACAAACGATACGTTGTCACCCCCATTGTTTTCTCTTTTCGTGGGGGGGGGGGGTACGGTGTATATAAAGGAAACACTGCTAGTTACTTTTCGTTACTGTCCGAGAATTCTATTTTTACGCGAACGTTGAAATATTATAATCTATTGACTTCTTTACGATAAGCTCCAAGATTCATTAATTGATCGACTATAAAATTGGATTTACTTGTAGGTACGGGTATGTACATAGTTTCACTTTCACATTACTGTTATTATTTGTTGTTATTCGTAGCTCAATTTATGAGACATAGCTTACATGTATTCCTATACTCCCCTTCCCGTTCTGGCCACGCCGCTACTTTCAACAAGTCTTGACGAAGGTTGAAGTTTCCAAGTGGCTGAAGAGAGTTTCAAAAGGTCTTGAGAAAGTAGGAATGTTCCTTGAGAGAATTTGAATGTGACCTAACAAGTCTTCAGGTTGTGTGGATAAATGTCTTCACAGATCGCGAATGAATCTTAACTAATCATGATATAATTATTTGAACTAGTACAAAAAGTGTTGAAAAGATTCAGAATAATACTTCAAAATTTAAATGATTCTGAACGAGTCTGAAGATAGGTGTAATGGGTCTTAACAACATCTGGGTGCGTGTTTGCAAGTCTTGATGAAATTTAATTCAGTTGTGAGGAGTCCGAAGGGAGTCCAAAATTCAAACGAATTTCGAAAGGGTTTGAATAAGCCTCAACAAGTTCCAGTAAAAGCAGAATGAATGTGAACTAGTGATAACGGACCGAGATGACGCATTCGCTCATTAAATGCAACAAAATTATAATTCAAAAAATATTATCTCTCAGTTTATGCAGTGAGACTGTGTTTCACTAGACCTTAAAACTGGCCAAATTACAAATCTAAGCTTATAATACAAAAATTCAGTAACGTTTTTCTTCAAAAAAGCTTGAAACCACAATTACAGTCAATCAGATCTGTGAAAACTTTCCCCGAAAAATCGTGATCTTGGAGTTACGACTTAGTTGCGTTTAATGACCGATGATGTATGCGAAGTAGACTCTCGAAGAGTTCTACAGCAATCAAGATGAGTCAAATTACGGAATGAGTGTGAACTGGTCTTTAAGTCTTTAAATTTTTTGTATCGTTGAGTGATTTGTAACGATTCCATTTGTAGGGTGTACCAATTCGCTTTTTCTTCTTCTGTAGTCCAGAGCGCTTTCGGTTGTTATGTCATTGTCAGTGGAGTACCCTAAATGAGACTTGTCTCTTGTGGTCTTGTAGTTATAGTCGAGAGTAGTACCGTATGGCGAACCTGTTCAGTCGTGTGCTTCTATTGATTGTCTGTGATTATGCAGTCTGTCCAATCAGTGAGTGTTATTAGTTGTGTGCTCCTTCCTACTGGTTGTCTGTGATTGTGCAGTCTGTCCAATCCGTGGGTGTTATGTTATTAGTTGGAATACGGTCTCGCTTTGGAAGTTAGTTGTTGTGTTTATTAGGTCCTTTGTTTGGTTTTTGCCTTTATTATTTCTAGTTATTCTTTTGATTATCTTTTTCTTGTGTTGTTTCCTGTATGTGGGATTTTGTACTTTTCTGTCAATTTGTCATTGTTATGTCCCTGGTCATTGTAGTGTTTTCCAAACAGTGATTTGTCATCATTTAGCTTCTGTGATTTTTCATATTCTTTGATTCCGGTTGTGAATTTTCTATCTGCTTCTCCTATGTAGGTCATGTCACAATATGTTTTATGTTATATTGGTTGAAGATTTTTTTTTTTGTATTTTGTATGTATGTGTTCCTGTGAATGGCATTGCTTTTGCGTATTTGCCTGTTTTTGTGGTTGTTGGTTCAGTGTTTGTGTTCTTTGGTTATGTTCGTTTGTTAATTACTCTGTCTACTGTTTGTGGTAGGTATTTGTTGTTAATTGCTATTTGTTTAATCTTATTGATTTCTGTTCTGAGGTTGTTGCCGGTTAGTATGTTGACTGCTCTGTGGAAGTAGTTGTGTAGTGCTGCCATTTTGTGTTTTTGATAGTGGAATGAGTCTTCGGGTATTATTGCGTCAGTGTGGGTGGATCTTCTATAAATGTTGTACTGTATCCTGCTGTTTTTTATTTGTATTGTGAGGTCAAGGTAGTTGTGGGTCTTGTTGCCTTTTTCCATTGTGAACGTCATGTTGTTGTTTATGAGGAGTTCATTATACCTAGAATTGATATTGTGAACGGACGACAGGAGGAGAGGATTCATCATTTTATTTTTACCAGGCCTGATGAGAGGGGGGAGGGAGATCCTCCCTGGTCCCGGTCTTGGAAGGGGGCCCACCAAAAGTACCAAATAGGCAAAAAATGTATGTAAATAATCGAAAACAATTTTTATGAAGCAAAACAAAATAAAACTGAACAAAAACATTGATAAGTAGTCGATGCGGATGGGTCGATTCGCAGTAGCCGAAGGCAGTAGCTGACATGCTGACAGGTGATAGCTGCTTTTGTACTTCGTGTGATCTGCCTTTACCCTTCTAGCTCTGCGAATGTGATGTGACATTTGTACCTCGATGGCTCAGCAGTGTCCGCGCACAGCGCATTTAGATTGAAACAAAGCTAACCAAATTTGCACTTAAGATCTTGTTCTGGCCAGGCTCGCACTACAAGCTTGGCCATTTTATCTATAGAGATCTCTTTAGCAACTCGTCTGAATTTTAATCAAATTATCGATGATTTTGCATCTAAAAAAGCTCGTAAAGCTCATATTTATTCTTTAGTTTAAGTTTGTTCCTTATTTCATTGTCTTCTGTTTATTACCAAATGCAATTAATACCAAGTGTGTATTGAAAAAATTATTTATCTTTTAGTCCCCTTGACCCTGAGGCCTGAGTGCAAGTGATTCTGTTCTGATGAAGTAATTTTTCAACCGAGCCCCATAAAAAATTTCTCCCGGGCCCTAATTTTCTCTAAGGCTCTGATTTTCCCCTCCCAGTGATTCTATACTCATCATGTATGTCTTCTAAATGGATTTTCTAGCTAAATTAAATACATAATACTATTCAACCTGTATTGCGGACCAAGAAGATCAGACCCTTAAAAAATACGTAAAGGGGTCAAGAAAAGGTCAAATTTCAGTATGAATCAAGAATATAAATTAGAATTCAAAAAATGACCTGTATTCAACTCTCTTCCTGTAACTGTCTTCACCAGGGAAATGTTTGAAACTGAAAAGTGATCCTATTCATCCCTTTTTACGGTATAATTCGATGTGCAAATTAGTTTTTCGGGCTAATATTCACGGTTTCTAAGGACGAAAATGCAAGAGTGCTGACTTGGAATATTCGAGTGTAGAAACGTCTTCATTTATTACACCCGAGAATCAGGGGCGTGCAGAGGAAATCCGGGCCCTGGGGGGGGGTGTAAAAAGTAGGTAAGAGCAAAAAAAAACACAATGTTTTTGGGCCCTTTTTGTAGAAGCAGGTTTTTTAGCACTGGCGGGCCCTCAAAAAAACTCGGGCCCGGGGAAACGCCCCCTTTCCACTCCCCATTGCACAAACCTGCCAAGAACCACCTCGTGAATAAGTTCTGAGAAATCTTGAATGTGCAAATGAGTCTCGGAATAGCCTAAATAAGTGTTTAAAATCTGAATGAATCTTAACACGGAGTCCGAAGACGTCTTGAAAGAGTTTCAGTGTGTCTTATCGAGATCTGCACCCCTTTTCACTGTTGAAGAAACTTGCGAGTATAAGACTGACCACCAAACAACTAGAGAAAACGGAAAGACAGATTCGTAGCCAAATTATTGGGCTGCCAAGTGGCTATGAAGCGTGGCCCTGAGCATTCATTTTTTTTTCCCTGTACAGAAAACCTGGTCTCTCGCTTGGAGGAAAACTCAGTAATACTGAGTATCCAAAATGTTACCCCCCGCTCCTGAAATATCTCTGTAATAGTATACCTTCTTCTTCAGGTGCCGTGTCCGATGCCGGATGTTGGCGATTGCGGTTCCTGATGCGCAACATTCCTGGACAGGGTTAGTCAGGGTAGTTTGCCGTTGTTTTCCTCACGGTTTTGTTACGTTAGAGTTTTCCTTCTCGGTGCCGAAGAGTGTACAGTCGCAGTTCGCTCGACGCTGAGTAAGCTATCCACGACGTGCACACGCGCAGTATCAATCTTTCTGATCTGATGGTAACACGCCATGCGATTATAATGCTTTGTTCATTTGAACTGGCAGGAGTTACAGGACGCGCTGTGTTTTCACTTCGACCGATACTATAGTCGCTGTGTTCGCTAGGATGGTAGTGGGGGTATTTGAGTATCACTAGCTTTCCGGCATCGGTGGCACTCGAACCCGAGATGCAAGGATTGCGAAGTGGGCACGTTACCATTTGGCCATTCAGCTAAATGAGATAAAAATATCCAAAATGTGTAAAACTGTTTTGCAATCGCACCACATGCGTGCAGAAGTTGTACGTGGTTGCCTAATGGAGAAAGAATATAAGATCCTGGGAGTAATAGGACACCTTTAGGATTTTACTTCGGGTAACTTTGGTCCTCTCAGTTGGAACGCTTTAAGTCTTAAACTGAGGCCGCACGCAGTTGAGTATATGCTCGATTTTCACCACTGGGTGTATGGGCACGATATAACGGCTCCGTCTGAATAGGTACTTAATAGGTTTTTGAGTCGAAAATGAACCTTAAACGACGAAACGTCTAGTCGACTCGAGTGAAAAATGGAAGGTTTCCTTTCCCAGTGTTGGGTCTAATAAAGACCTTCGTTCGCGTGTTGGCAGACTAGATCAACTTTATCGAATATGTACGTACACTTTTATTGTGTGTGAGGCAAAATTTGCATAAATGTGTGCGCGCCTCGCCTTACCGAGTGTAATTGAAGTGTTACAAAGGAACGCGAGGCTGTGTTTTTCGTTTCGAGCACGTAATACTCACGATTTTGAATAAGCGAGCTCGTTAAGCATTCAGAGCGATAGGATGAGCTTCACCCCTCCCCTTCCTCTCGCCGTAACTGTCATAGTGATGACGAGACTATAACATTTTCATAACCGATTCGTTTTCTAAGGACGTTAACACTCAACTTATCCGCGCTCGCGGCCTCGAGTTCACATCGCTCTGCTTTCGGAGTTTCGGAGTTTCGAAAAAGAGCCTTTATTGTTTCAAATCCGCGAATGTGTGATACGGATCGAAAATGAACGTTTTGAGTGGCGGTTCGATGAAAACTATGTGCGAATGTATCCACGACGCCGGCTCATCGGTGTACTTTGTACGAAAACTTTGTACGTCGAGATGGTTCATGTTGATGAGGATTCGTCTTTGGTGGTGGCCGTGTAGTTGGTTTGGTTACGACCGCAGATTGAAGTTTGAAGATCCGGCGTATATTCGTTCCTCTTTTGTCTCGCTGTTGCGGTTAGAATTGTCGTGCGGACGCGATAAGCTGTCTGTTTGGAAGGGTCTCTGAAGAATGTTACGGTGAAAGTTCTCAAGTATAGGCCCTCTTTCTCTTTGTCTCCCTCTCTCGGTTCTAGTTTCTACGCCAGGCCGTTCCATCGAGAGTTTTTGACGATTGAGCGTATTAGACTTTAGGCGAAGATATGTATAGCGGGGGTGGGGGGGGCGAATGAATTCCTACCCTTGAATGTTCACCAATACCTCGCCTACATTTTAGCAGTCGCGCGATTGTGATGTAGGAACTGGCGGAAATTAATGGATCCATCATGCAGCCATCATACTCAGGACCATAAAATGTGACTTTGTTGAAGTGGAAGAATCCCAATATTTCTAGCCCCTTCCTCTCAATTTCTTTAACCCTCCCACATTTCATGGAAGATTTTCCGGGGTAGTTTGCCATTACTTTGCCCGCAGTTTGTTGCGTTAGGGTATTCCTTCTCCGTGCCAAAAGCGACCTACGAGTCACGCACGAAACAGCACTGCACCAATCATTTCAGCCACTGGTGGCTTCGTGTTCTGCGAGTGCAATGCTTTGTTCCTGAGAACTGTCGGAGAACTTTACAGCACGCTATCTATCAACCTCAATTCGTACTATGGCCGCTCTGGTTGCTGTCATGTTGCGAGAAGAGAGACAAAGCCTAGTCACTAGCTTTCCAGCATTCGGGGTTGAATACGTGTTGTAAAGATGCGAGATGAGCCCAATGCCACGCCGCCGCAGAGCGATCATTTTCAGCGAGAAAGTGTTCATTTTGTCGACTAATACAAATTTTCAAGACCAATTTATAAAAAAAAAAATAACAATAAAAAAAATATGCTGTTCTTGTTTTATGTTTTGAGAGTGAACAGACCTAAATACATGGGTTGTCGCTAAGTAACTGAGACTAAAATTCGTACGGCTCACCAACGCTACCTATCGGCGTTTCAACGCAGTAGGGGGATAATTTGGTTCATTAGGTTTTGATTGAGACCACGCCGAGCTCATTTGATTGAAAACTCGCTGTTCCAGACCAATTTGAAAAAAACCATATGCGTTGAGCCCCTACAGGTTTTTTAAAGATTTTTTTTAAAGAAGGAAAAAAGCATACGATTACAAATTTTTTTATTAATCATTATCTTCATTAAGTACACGAATGTCGTTTTCAAAATAAGCGCCATTCATGGCTATACAGGCGTCCATTCGTTCTTACCATTTATCAAACGTTTTCGCGTATTCCGCCGCCGGTAAGGAGGAGAAAAACATCTGCGTCGCGGTGATGACTTCTAAAAAAATCACAAATCACCCCATCCCCGTATAGTCCTGACCTCGCCCCCTGCGACTTTTGGTTATTTCCTCAACTAAAGGCAGCCGTACGGGGTCGTCAATTCAACACGAATCAAGAAGTCGCATCATTGCGCGCAGATGTTTTTCTCCTCCTTGTCGGCGGCGGAATACGCGAAAACGTTCGATAAATGGCTAGAACGAATGGATGCCTGTATAGCCATTAGTGAGTTTCCTGTGTTATGTTTCATTTATTTTAGTTTAAAATTGCTCCCTCAATGAGCCATGAAGCCATAGACTCCAAGAACAGAGGAAGAGGATACAAAAGTAAAAATTAAAGACAATTAAAAAACAAATAAAGAAAAATTAAAAGAAAAAATAAGAAATGCATGTAGGTCAATAAATAAGTCAAGATGAATAAAGGTGAAAAATAAATAAAATAAAAATACCTACAAAACTGGCCTGGGAAAGGTGGGAAGACATCAAGGTGATGAGAAGCCGGTCTTTTTAAAGGTCCCGCTGATTAATTCCAATGTGATTGTAAACGGTCAAAGTTGACTATAATGTTTAATTTTCACTAATCTTTTCAAAGTTGATCAAAACTGGCTAGAACTGATCAATGCGGAACAAAAACATACAAAACCTATTACATGAAAAATTGATCGAGTTAACGAAAAAAATGGCGAAACACTGTCGAAAAATTTGATTGAAATTGACCAGACGGGAAGTATGCTGAACTAATCATGAAAGCAAAATTGATAAAACAACCAAATTTGTCTGCGTTTTAACTTTTGATTTTTCAGTTGACCATCGCCCAAGTTGGTTTCATGTATTTAGAAAAAAATTATACAAAATTTTAGCAAAATCAGTTGAGGGTACTCCGTGTCTCAAAAGGGTTGCGAATCCTGTGGGAATTCTTGATTTCAAGAATTTGAGATTCTCGCACAATTGAAGCCTTTCCATATGGTCTTAAATGAGGGTACCTAAATCCATATCTATGGATTTTTCCTTTCCTTGTAATCCTTTAGGTGCTACTGGAGATCAGTTTTAATCTAGCCCAATGTTCGAGTTTTTTACGTTAATAATATGGATATTTTATTTACTGAATTTATTTCTGTGGCTTTTCCCCTCCCCACAACCTTTCAAGCGCCAAGAGTCTAACTTCGAAATTCTGAATGTTGGAAATAGGGGTTTACCGGTTGCTGAATTCATTTCTGTGCTCATTTATCTCCTCCCTCCAACCATTCAGACTTCAACAAAAAAAAAAAAGGCTAGCAATGAATAACGTTAAATAAAAGGTATCGGTTTTTTAGGTCGCTAAATTTTGGAACCTGAAAGAATGGAAGGCGAAGCAAAATGATTCCTAAAATAGATCCGGTGACCTAAAAAAATTCTATTACTAATATAAAGAACTCGGAAATTAAAATAAATGAAAATTAGCTCCTCGTAACTACTATTGGATTAAGGAGAGAAGCAAAATAATTCAGAAATGGATCGAGCAACCCTACAAACTCCAACTAAAAAATAATTTTTAGATTCGTATGGAGAGGCAACAATATCGTGAGAATCTCAAATCCTTCAAAGCAAGGTTAATTTCACGTAAGAAATCCAATTTTTTGAAGCACATTGGTCATCCTTGACCGATTTTCTTCAAACTTTCCGGAAATTTCTTCTGAACGTACGGAACTGATATAGGGGTGGCTCCAACCAAAAACAGAAGTTTTCTTCCACAAGTGAATAAGAATCAATCCCAAAAGTGGCCGAAAACAACTCTTTTTCTTGCAGCCATTTTGGAATTTTTCCGTTGGCTGAACCAAACCTGTTAAAAACAATCAAGTTCGAGCAAAACTGTCCGAAAATAACTGGAAGCAAACACGACTGATAACGATCGAGAATGACTAAATATGACCAGGACTATCAAAATTGACCAAATAAGATTGAAAACAATTTGAATGAGATGTACCCCCTCCCCAGCAATGAAAAAATCGAAAATCCTTAAATCCGATATAATGTGACCAGATCGCATTTGACTTGAAACTAAAAACGATCAAGTTTGCCTAAAGAAAATAAAATTAATGAGAATCGATCAAAAATAACCTAAACCAAGCGTGGTCAATAGCGCGCTAACGACTAAACACAACAAAAATCACTAGGAATGGCTAAATTCAAATTAATGTGAGCCAAAATTTACCTTCAATGATCATATCCGTCTAAAAAATACGAAGTCTAACAAGAATAATCAAAAATGACCTAAACAAAGCTGGGCCGGGCCTAATCATCAGGAGGCCCCTTCCTTCTTCATAATTATTTTCCTCTAATTTTTTCGGAGAGATAAGATTTTTTTTCGCTCTTTCATTCTTTTGTCTTGTGCTATTCCATTTTGTTCTCAATTCTTCGGGCGCCCTTTTCCAGTTGAATTCCCTGAGGCCATGAATTCTGTGGCTTTGTATATCTTAATCTAGTGTTAAGTACAAAAGCTCCTTTACTCTAGGTTAGTGGTTGAAAATACATACCAGGGCGAGCACCTCCAGGGGATACAGAAAATGAGGCATTTGCCTCCCTGGATGCTTAGAGCAGTTCTGATTTTATTTTAAAAAGTCGTACTCCTTTTAAAATAGGGTCTTTCTTCTCCTGAAATGTGTTACCTTCCCCCCCCCCCCCGAAAAAATTTGGTAGTTATCATACCTAGCTGCATTAAAGATTCCTTGAAGTATATTTTGGATCGTTTAAGAAGTTCTTGCGGCGTATACTGCGGATGCAAAGGATACTGTCTGAGAACCTCTGAAAAAGTTACAAATTTTACCAACAGCAGATCCGTTTAAGTAAACAGATGGAAATTTTTTAAATCAACGAACAAAAAAGCCTTGTTTGCTCTTCTGTTAAGAGGCTTATGCTCTTGATTTCCAACTTACCTCACTGAGAATGTATTGGCTAGCTGATGAAGGGACCACGGGTGACTCCTTTCCCCCTCCCCGTTTCTGTGCATTCCTAGCAATCTTCAGAACTGCTGTCACCGAGTTGACAGAACGAGTCTTTTGGAAGACTTGATGAGTTCTAACACATCGAGAATGAATCTTGACAGGTCATAACAGAGTATGAGTTTAGGTTTGAAAGAATCTGAAAAGAATATGTACGTGAGTTCCAGGAAAGTCTAGACAAGTTTTAACGAGTTTTGAATGTGATATCGAGTTCTTGAGAAGTCCGTGAACGTTAACGAACCTTTACAAATTCTGAATGAGTCTTGAAAGAGTTTGAATGTGTTTGAACGACTCATAACTGAGTTCGATGTTCACCGCTCCATTGTACCTATTCCACTTTGAAGTACTTTTATAACGATCTAACCAACTTCGAATGACTAACGTATCAAAAAATAGCCAATTTTCAAGACCAGGTGTTCGGAGGTAGTTCGCGCTGTCCAACTACACAAAATTCGGTTTGCGAACGCGTAAAACTGTAATACTTTTTTTCCTTCTTAAGAACCCGCGAGGAAAACTGTTTTACGTTTTTCGAAGTTTACGGATCGAGTTATTAAACTCGGCGAAGGGTTTAAAATTTCACCCAAATTTGACGGAACCGTTTGACGGGCACTTCGTTCTTTTTTCTCGATACCGTGCCCATTCCGAAGAGGTATTGGAAAAAGTTTAAAAACCTAACGTAAAGCCTATTTCCACGGAAGACAATCGTCTTTCCGGCCGTAAAACCGAGTTAAGTTCGCTATAAAGCGGCTGTCGACGAATTCGCGATGCTAGTTAAAAGGCAAAAACAATTTCGTCCGTTTCACCTGGGCCGAAAACAATTTATTTCTGACAAAAAAAAAGAGAATGAATTCAGGTCGTATACATAAGGCCGTTTCTGACTAAAGTATAGACGTCTCATAGTTTTTCTCTACTTGCTTATTGAAAAAAAAAAAAAAAAAAAAAAAAATGACTAGCTTACGTGTTTTTAAAACAGCAAGGCGTGGAAATAAGTCTCGAATTCGAACATATATTTTTGAAATAGTTTCTAGCATAAGTCAAACTGTTCACTTCAATTTTATGTTGTCCATGTCTAGATCATGCAGAAATTGTAATTCGCGTTTTGGATTGTTAGACCCTTAGTCCCCCTATCTTAAGCTTCTCAACCCGCGATAAGTCGAGTTTTCGTAATTCGCACGTAATGCGGCGGGCACGTCTAGATCGTAAAAATGCTCGTATTGCCATCTTGGTAAATGTACACGATTTCGTCGGAGCGGCTATAAAATTTGAAGACGATTAATTTCGGCGATTTCGTTTTTATTTTCAATTTCATGTCTGTCAAATTACTCGCACTGTCGGGCTTTCCAACCTTGTGCTCAACAATCAAAGTCTCGAAGGTCATCCGTCGAACTTTCATTAAGTCACAAAAGTACAAAAATCATGGACGCAGCGTCAGGACATTTTGTGTTTGCTTATTTTTGCCCCCGTTCCCAGTAAGAAGTTGATGGTACGTTCAACTGTGGGCAGTAAAAACTGTTTTCCTTTGCTAAATCACTTCGAACTGAAATAAGCACTAACTATATAGTACAATAGTCAGTGCATTTCTCACTCTTATACCCTAGGGAGACATTTTGGGGGATTAGCTTAAATTAAATCTTCTATTTGTGATGTAGCCCTGGAAATGATATATTTGAGCCATAAAAATCTGATTCTGATTCTCACGTGCATCCTATACAGAAGACTTTGAGAAATATTAAATGCAAAAAAACCTCTGAATCAGTTCGAAATTGAGAAATGTACTATGCTTTGAAAATGAAATGTGAAAAAATCAGTGTTTTGTGGAAAATCTTTGAAGCTTAGAATGAAAACACTCTGCGTAGGTTTTTTTCTTCTTTCAGTGCAAAATGGAATTGACGCCTAGTAATTCAAAACGCAGACGTAAAGGAAAAATATCAATTACTAGCGTAGCCGACTGGAGATTGACAAAAGTGCTAGAAATCAAGAAAAAGTTGCCAAAAATTGCTAGATATTTAGCATTTTAAAAAACGCTAAAAGTGGTCAAATTTGTTTGAAAAATGCCAGACTGCGTTGAAATTTGCTAAAAGGGTGCAGAATATCAAAACTGTTTAGCATCTTTTTCTGGAAAAAGGGGTTCTTACAATTTCGGGAAAGTCACGTAGTTTAGCCCCAGATTTTCTAAATTATATTTCTGAGAGGATGAAGGACTGAAGTTCAAAAAAATGACTTTTTCAAAAAGAGGACGGGAAATTCCGGTATAAATTGAATTCTCCGGGGGAGAGGTTTAAGCTTTCCAAGACCTTTCTAACTCCGCTACTTTGGTATACGCCAATAGTAACGTGTACTCCCGACGAATAGATATCTCCAGTAGACTCAAAATCGCCGTACAAAGCTCGCTTATAGCGTAGATCGCCATAAGCAGAGCCCGGATTTTCAGGCACTAAAAACTCAAAAAAAAAAACGCATTAAAAGTCTCTAACAAGACCTAAATAAACCATAAAGAAGTCCCTATATAGTCAGAAAAAAAGTAAAATAGTCTCAGAAAGTCTTATGAAATTATGACTTCATGGTTATCAAATTAAAGGTCTTGAAAAAATTGACCTAATTTTTATATTTTTGTCCCTCTCAACTACGTAGAACGTAACAAATTTGAATCAGAATACTTCATTGCAACAAATAATAAGGTTGTTACGATTTTTTATTTTTTTCAAATGAATGGATTTTAAAAAAAATTTTTCGAAAAATTGAAAATTGAAAACTTTTTTTTTTCAAAAAACTGAAAATTGTCAAAATAGTCTCGAAAATGGGACTTCTGCTCGAAAAGGTCCAAAAGAGTCTCTAAAAAACATTAGTTTTAGGCAAAAATGTTACTCTTTAGGAAAAAAGTCCAGGCCGTTTTAAAGTTAGCTCATTGGTTTCAGAATTTCTTGATTCTTACAGAAGACCTCAATAGACCAGATAGGCTAGGCTGGGGAAAAAAGTTTTTGTCGAAAATTCTGGCTCCTGGCCACTAGCTGTCGCTATTTTGTAACTTTAAAATTAGAAAATTGATCATTTGACGTACCATTCTCTGGAGTGTATCGCATGTAATGCATATATGAGGCGCTCTCTGAAAAGGTACCATATGTCGGGAAAGTGAATTTTACCCTACAGCAAAAAATGTGTTTGCAAGTCGGAAATTAGGGTTTCCGGATTTCTGTGGAAACTGCTTCTAGACGCATCCGGCCACAGTGTACAGTCGAAAAAAGTCATCTAATGCGCGTAATTTCAAGTTTACCAACGAATTACTATTTACAGGCTGGTGTTCGGAAAAGGTACCATAAGTCGCATCATCTTGTTTACATTTGTGCGCGCGTTATCACTACAGCTGCGCATAATAATCATCACATTGCTGATCAGCCCATTGTTTTCAAATGTACCAGTATGATCTTACTGAACTTCGTTTTCGGACTTCATCAGTTTTTCAAAACTAACCTTACACTTGTTCTTCGTACGGGCTCTCATCTTCAAATTTGTAGTTCTCTGTGTACATGCATCAACTTTCTGTGAACTTTGCAGGATGTTTTAGTACGTGTTCGCAGGATATCACAGCAAAATTTGAGAAGAAATGGCGCAGTAGACGCCGGAACATCGATTTTTTTCGTGTATTTTGATAACTTTGAAGACATTTTTCTCAAAATTAAAATTTCACATCCTTAAACTTCATCCTCTTTTTATTTCAATCTGTATTGACGTTACAGACTTTACTTTTCTTGAAATGCAGGTAAATCGGTGCTCTATCAGGTTCTACAAAAAACTGACCATAAAAGTTCTCCAGTATATGGTACCTTTTCACAAAGCGCCTCACGTGTATTGAACTAAAAGTATTAATTACGTTCCATATCCATCATGAAAATTAATGAAACAACTATCTGCTTTATGTTGACTTCTATGCACGACGTTTGTCTGTTGGCTTCCGGTCTTCTTTCTTTCTTCCCACCTTCCCTTATTTCCTCCTTCCCGTTTGCTTATGTGTCTCTAATATCGCCTTACCTATCCTTCTGTCTGGCTCTCTGTCTCGGAACTTGTAGTTTCCCTCTCGCAAGAAAGGAAGCAGGTTTTTACTATTGTGAGAACAAGATGGTTCTTATTTCTGGGGCATCGAAATTTTCATCACGTGATCCTCAAATCGAATTGAAACTTCTTTCCCTTCTAGTGCCATATCTGTACCTGGACGTCAACGATTGTAGCGATCATATCGCGCGACTTACTAGGCAGGTAGTCGGGATAGTCTGTCATTGTTTTCACCGGGTTTTGCTGCTTGAAGTACTAAAGACGTATGCCTACGTGAATTAGTCACGTGTCTTACAACGTCGAGGAAGCGACTCATAAGACCCACACAGCACAGCCACAGTCCTTCTGATACTAATGGTAACATGGTAAAGACTGTAGAGCATACGCTATCTGTCCCGCGTGATGCTGGGGTCACTCTAATCGCTACGGTTGAATCTAGTTCGAGGGTCATTGGCCTTTCTTCTTGTTCATATTGTTTGCTTGAAACTGTACATTTTCTCTTACGAAGCCTATCGTATATTACTCATGTAAAGGATATCCCTCCCCCCCCCCCATTCAAGCTACTTGTAGGATAGTTACGAAAAAATTATAAGAGATCATTTTTGTATGGGATTTTGTGCTGAATCTAATTCTTATGAAACATTTTCAACCAATTAAAATGGTATCGATTTATAATCGAAAAACAGAAACGCGGTTCTCGTTCACCCTGATGGCGCAGAGGAGTAGCCGTGCCCTGATTATACGTATGGCATTTTTAGTACGATAATTGGAAGCACACTCTCACAAGTTCCATCAAAAATGTATCAACTGTCAAAAAATGTTACCATTCCTTGTTTTTTCGATCAAATTTGATTAGTTTAATGTAGGTGTAGGACTTACGCGGCACACAGCTCGCCGCCGCGACTTCCCTGTATGGAATTGATATTGCGGCGCCGCATCCCTTCAGCGGTGCGTATCCCAAGCTGCAGCCAGCAGACGAGATTAGAGATTTTCTCGACTAGTATAAACATTGAACAGAAGTATGCGAAACATCTACATCATTATAAGAGAGGTATTTAAAACCAAATTGATTCCGAAGGTAGAGAGGGTGTTTCGCAACATCAATATTTTAACAGGCGATCGCACTCGATATGCGGTGCACAGCTCGTTGCGTCAACAACGGCGCGGTGCGGCGGCGGTGGCGAGCCGTTCAAACGCTGCTGCTGTCGCCGCCGCCGTCGTAATTTTACGTGCTGGTTCTACGAAAGGTGCTTGGGCTGTGCGTACACGTATACAGCTCGAGCCTGCTCAAATTCTTTTTCCTCCTTTTCAGATTTATCAAATATTGTAAAAGGGTAAACTTTCGAGAGCACCCGATTTTTCCGGGCGCTAAAATATTCTCACCCGAAGCTCTCGATTTTCCTTTTCGATATTTGCAGTGACCGAAATGTATTTTATGCGGCGCGTTCCGAATGAAGACAGTTTACGTTAGAATATCATTTTTGGTATTTCGACAGGTCTCCAATCACGAAATGTTATTCGCGGGTGTATTGAAGAGAGCGCCGTGTGCTACAAAGTTTTGTCCAGCATACCCCTCAGAATATTAGAAAATTTCACTTCAAAATAGTATACAGTTAATTTAACAAAAAGTATTTTGCGTCGTAATACCCCCAGTAATAAGATAAATCAAATTCCACACTGAAAAAATGAGCTGTACATTTTTTGAGCTCCCCCACCTCTTTCAGGAGCCATCATTTCTAATGTACACTTTGACGTTGGTGTATAAACTGAGAACAAATCTCTATAGTTAATAAATCAAAGGAAGGGGACATACGGTACGTGTTCCACTTATCCGATTGAGCGGCAACGTAGAAATTCTGTTGTACTGGAAGTTCCTGAAGATTGAAATGGTGTGGGACGTATGGCGATGCACGCATGCCAAAGTGGCCCCTATGACACCGCACCCCGGACCCGGAAACTACCCTTTCCAGTATCGCATCAGTGACCGAAGCTGAAGATTGAAATGGCTACAAGTCTTCAAAGTTTAAAAACTGACAAACTTTCATTGCAAGTCTGATTACTCCCTCCCCCCCCCCCCCCGACGATAATCACAGAGTAAATAGTCGAAAGAGAAACAAACATTTACCAAACTGAATTGACTACCTTCGATGTTGATAGGGCTACACCAGTTTTAAAATTCTGATCTTAAAATCTAATTATAATTTTTGTAGTGCACAACTTTCAGTTTCGTAGTTCCTTCGATTTTCGAGACAGGCAACAGATAATAATGTTTGTTTCATTTTTAGTGTACTGTCTCAAAACAGATCGCAAAGAAGCTGTCACGGACAAAATTCAGTTTCAAAATTCGGAAAATGTCATCAAATTTTGCCAAATGTAAAAATTTTTGAATGAGAGTTTCCCGAGCAAAATATCATTCTTTTTTTTAAATGACTATGGATTTCTGCCACTTTCAAAGACGAACAAAAATTATTCTAACCGCTGGTTGCCGATATCGAAAATTGAAGCACCAACAGTTGAAAGTTACGTTTTGTGATTAGAATTTTAAAACTGGTAGAGTCCCTTCAATATCAAGTCTTCGAAAAATGTGGTAGTGCAAAGAATAAGGTCCGACCTAGTCGATGCGGAGTTATAAGTACCGGCATATACCAGATAGAATTCCTGACAAAATGAGACCCTGCGGAGCTCGCATCTAGCTCCAAAATTCGTCGAGATATGGTGTTTAATGTTGAGATTTAAAAAATCTGATCTTGAAAAAATTGCAATTTAAAAAAGGTTCAAAAAACGAAAAATTACAAATAAGTGGCGTATTCCTGAGACAAATAAAGCTAGAAAGCTCTGCGTGGTCTCATTTTGTTAAAATGTTATAGAGAATCTAACCTCTTTTCGAAGACCAATACAAAATGAAAGAGTTCAATTTTCAGTGATAACAAAACCGAATTGGATGCGGGCAAAACAGAGAGGAGATGGATTCACGCTTTCGTCTGTAGTGAACGAACGAAGGCAGGCAGAGAAAATTGTATAACGCCATTCGAAAGAGGAGGGTTTATTCTACCAAAATTATCATGAATCCAAATTTCGACAGTTTTGACCACGATTCAAAAAAATCGCCATACTCGAAAACTAGGATCGATGGGTAACCTTATTCCTTGCATTGCACAAATATTCTGTATTAAAATCAGTAATCATACTCGGAGTGAAAATTTGCTATTTGTAAACTTTGAAGACTTTAAGCCCCTTCAATTTTAAGTATGGACCATAATGATACAGCACTGTTTGTTCCTCTCGCTGAGTGCTATCCAGTGTAGTTAGACATGACAAAACAAAGTGACAAAATGAGAACTTGACAATTAAATTTTCAAAATTTTAATGACATAACAAAAAATGAATCCAATGACAAAACGAAATGACGAAGAAATCGAGTTATAATATTTCATTAACTTTTAAATGATGAACTACGCTAAACGACATAATAATTTGTGATAGCCATATTGGTAATAGATACGCTAAGCGACATGATTGATGATAGAGGGGCGTACAGCGATGCACGCATGCCGAATTGGTCCCGGGACACCGAACCCCCTATCCCAGAAATGCCCGAATGGGCCTTCAGAATTAAGCGACATGATAAAAAAGAAGACAAAATGAAATAAAATTGCAAAAAAAAAAAAATGACAGAACTCCGAAAATGGCAAAACTCTTGACATAAAAAAAAGATAAAATGCTCGGCTGACAAAATAACGTGACAAAAAACCGTTTTGTAACATCGCTGGTGCTATTATGAGTAAGGTAATGTCTGCCACCATGACACAAACTTTTTTGTTTTGGCTCTGTAACATTAGTACTATTTGTTGAATTTTGGATTTCTATGGCCCATTCGATAGGCCCATTATAAGGTTTATTGGATAAAATATTCAGAAATTTTACTCCATAAACGTTAAAGATATGTCAAAAAAACAAAATCAAAATTTCTGTGTCAATGTGCTTTCACCAAGGGCCACAATTGATACAAGCTGTTGACACGCTGACACAGATTTAAAATACAATGGTTTCTCAGTTGCCACTATGAAACAAACTAAAATTCAAAATGTTCACCATGACACATTTATTTTTAGTAATATGAATCCTTTTTTCAAGTTTTGGTTGATTTTTTTCACTGTAAATATGCAAGTCAAGCTAGAAACGCACATTTTATTCAAAAATTTTCATTTGTACTGTGTCATCGTGGTCAATCATCAATTTGTGTCAATGTGGCAAAGAATAACGTGACTACAATCATTAACTTGGACTACTTGATGAATAGTGCAGGTAAATTACACAATATTAACAATTGAATATACAAATACAACAATTTAGAGAGCTGAATCTGATATGGAAATGTATTCGACCATTTTATCAATATTCTACTGCAAGAGTTCCGGATAGAGCTGAACTACCCTAACTGGCAGGTTGCCTGCTCATTTTTGAAAACTGACAACTGTGTTGGTGGGGGGGGGAAGCAAGAAGTGAGACTTTCAGTTCGTTGTCCCCATTTCTTCGAAATACCGCTAGTGATGTAAGCCTTGTTTTCCACACGAATCCTCTTCCTGCGTATAATTGGCTGGGACTAATTACCAATGGGACTGGCGTTACTCTATCGTTAGGCTCAATATAAATAGGTAACCATCTTCTATAATATTATTCGTGTACGTGTGTTGTCTAGCATTGTGTCGGCATTGTGTCGTGTTCCCCGACGTCGCCATGAACGATTGCATAAATCACCGACTCGCAATCTGCGACACGCTAGGCGAGAACTAATTAGTTTGATTCGGTTCAAGGAGCGTGCACCCATTAACCTGCCAGCAAACGTGCAGGTACGACACCGAATGAAATCCTTCCGTTTTAATGAGCGTATAATCCGTCCTATGAAAACCAATAATAGCGCACAGCTGAATCGCAAGATCCAATTTCCATTTAGAAGTTCGTTATTTTCTTCTTCTTCTTCTTCATCTTCTCCTGGCTCCTGCTTCGCTTCTCGAACGAGTAAATTAAGTTTTCCGCGCGAAACCCGGTCGCTCATTTCGCTGAGACGAGGAACGAGCACGCCCGACCAAAGTGAATTACACGAAAGCGTTATTTACGATTTCTGGATGAGAAGAAGCGGGAGCAGAAAAGAATGAAAAATATTATACACTTCGTATTTTCTCGCGAGCAGATATACACGAATTATACGAATATTGTTGACGTGTATACTCGCAAGATTCGTCTCTCGTCGCTCGAAAATTGAACACTTGTACGTATATAAGTCGGAAATTGTAGGTAGGTTAAGAGGAAGCCTGATTTCCTCGATTTAAGGGCGACAGTTGTGAAAATCATTTGTGCAAAACGTCAACGAGTATTGTGGCGCCTGCTCAGACGAATGTAACAGTACGCCAGTCAAATTAAAAGTTCAAATGAAATTCTAGAAAGCGAGAATATTTGGACGTTGTGAAGCATAAGGGAACCAATCAACATTGTGGCAAGTTTCTATAAAAAGGGGTAACTTTGTCGATTGATCAAAGTCTCAAAATACGCAAAAATATAAAAATAAAATTTTTTGGTCGACAAAATCAATTTTGAGATTTTTGTTGATTTCTACAGATATAACATCGCTATATCGGAGACAGAATTTACGCGCATGCAAGAGAAGAGGGAGAGAGAGGAAGAGAATTATGAAAGAGAATGAGAAAAGAATGCGAATGTCCGCGTTTGCTTCTTCGTGGTTTTTCAGAGCTCGCGAATAAATCCGATGTTCTGAATGAATGGTTACCACGCAAAAGAGCGAAAAATTACCTTTCCAACAAGCCCTCGTGGAGGCTGGTAACATGATTCCGCGGCGAGTTAGGGCCGCTTGATGGAGTGGGAGAAAAAGGTGTGTCTAACTTTAAACACGTTTTTCCCAAAAACGTGTTTTTGCGCGTTCTTGTTACACTCATCTTTGACCGCTTGTATCTCTGGAACAAAAAACGTTACAAATCTCGCCAACAGCTCGTTGAAATGGGCATTCGTTCCTCTGTTACGTACTGTCCATAACTCAAAATTCGTCGGATCGACAAAGGTACCCCTTTTTATAGAAACTACCACATTATGTAAGCAAAATGGAAAGAGCGTGAAAAGTAAAATTTTTCAAAATTTGGCCCCCAATTCAAAAATATGTACTCACGTTGAAGAAAGCCTTTCAGTAAACGCTATGTCATATAGTTTCTACATAGCTCTTGAACTTCGAATCACGTGTTCTCAAGAAACAGATTTTGCTGATTGGTTCTCTTACGCTTAACAGTGTCCATTTTCGATTGAGTCTGTAGGCATAGAGCTCTTAATCAGTATATTACTAAAAATTCCCTTTAATCTAGGAACGGCTGCTCCTCGGCTCCCCCCTCCTTCTTAGACATTAGCGTGAACCACATTTATACTTTTCCATGAAAAATCGAGCGCTCTTTACTCAGGCAAAATGTTTCACAAATACTACCTAGTTTCGGTGCAACATTCCATGTAAAAAATGGTCTGTCGCAGTTTTCTCGAAACAATCCTACAAAGGGCCTCAATCGGGGATTCAAAATCACATTTTATATAGGTACATATTACCACAGGACTTATGGGAAGGAATGTAAAATTTTCGGTATTTTTCTGGCTCGCCGAGTATTCGAATGGAAGGAGGGTCAGTTAGAGGCGGTAATAAGAGCCCTGTCGGCGCGGGGTGAGGTGAAAACATGTCAAACTGCCGAGTTAATGCAGAACATTTTTCCTGCAAGCCAAAAAAAGAAAAATTAACAAAACAGCTTTATTCATATTTTGTAGCCTGATGTTGGAAATTCTGACTCTGCGGCTACAAAAATTTTTTATTCAGCCCAAATTTTACCCAAGCAAAAGAAAAAAGAGTCGACGAATTGACAATTTTCTTGATTTTTCCGACTAAATGGTCGAATCTGCCGAAAAATGCCTACTCCAAAGATTCATAGGGTTCAGTTACTCTCCAATCCCTTTTCTGCTTTCCGAAGGTAAAGCATCCCCTTTCCTGAAAAACGTTTTCTCCGCCTTCTCCCCTCATCCCTCAAACACTAATTATCGTTTCAAAATGCAATAAGTGCACACTTTTAAATTGATTAGGAAGGACACAAAACTGTCTACAGATCCGTAGCCCGTTTTAAGGGAGGGATTTGAGGAATACCCTTTGCTGCCACCTCCATCTGATCATCCTAAACAAATATTTTGATATTGATATGTCGTATGGCTGGCCACTAATTTTTTTTTTTTTTTTTATAATGAGTTTATTAGGAATTGTCGAGTATAACAATAACCTAGGTATTTGACTAATGGAAGATAACAGGGAATAGTGTAAGCAGCATTCAGCTATGCGACTAATAGTTTAGATATGTAGAACAATTGCTAAGTAAGGTTAATACAATGCATCGTATACTTTAGGACAGGCATTAAGCAAAATTAGGGTAGTTAGATGTCGGTGAAATATCTTCGTCGGAGACGTCGTACGGCAGGTTCCATGAGGAGATTGATGGCTTCCTCGTTGGGATGACGGTGAAGACGTTTCTCATAGTTTCGAGTAAGTCGATTGACGATAGTGGCCACGGGCTCGATGTCGAGGTCCTGGTGAAGGGAATCGCCACGGAGGTACCACGGGGCTCCTGTCAGTTTTCGTAGGATTGTATTCTGAAGACGCTGGAGGATTTCAATGTTGGATTTGGCAGAGCAGCCCCATAAGGGGGCTGCGTAGGCCCAGATGGGTCTGATGACGGAAATGTAAAGGGTGCGCTTGTTTCGTAATGACAGCTTGTTTCGAGGGCTGAACATCCAGTAGAGAGAGCGGAACGCAAGTTTAGCAGCTTCTCGTTTCTGAGAAATGTGGTATTTCCATGTCAGCTTGGAGTCCAGGTACACCCCCAGGTACTTGGCTGAGGTGGATAGTGGAACTGGATTGTTGTCGATGAGGGTTGGAATAAATCCGTGCGGGTGGAGAGCGAAGTCAACGCGTACCGATTTAGTAAAAGTTCATTTACCTAATCATTTTGGTGACCGAGACTGATTTGAACTATACAACTAAATGGACTAGACTTCATATCGCTAATACAGAACTGGGAGACCGTGTAGTTTGACTCCTTCTATGGCAGTGATAAATGACAGATGTACCAGTATGCTAAAATGTGCTTAAGCACAAACCGGCAAAATTCAGGGGATGGGGATAAAATGATAAAATTTGTTCCACGTACATATCTGGGGATGGTAAAAAAATTAACACACAGCGGCAAATCGGGTAAATCCGGCCTTGGGCAGCGTGGTATCTACCCGCCTTGCATTCTTCGATGCATGTTCGATTGTCAGTGCCGGAAAACTAGTGAACACGTCTCATCTCTCTCCCCAGAATCATCCTAGCGAACAATGCGACTGCGGTACCAATCAGAATAGACGGATAGCGTGCTCTGCAGTCCTTCTCCAGTCTCCGGAATAAGGCACTAAGGTGCGTCCACATCTGAACGCGAACGCGAACGAGACAAGCCAAGGCCGAATGAATGCCTCGTGCATGCACTGGGTAGATTTGTTCGGCGTTCGTCGAAACACCAAACGAGGCAGCGTTCTGTGGTGTCCCGAATCCACATCTGAACGATTTCCTATGGAATTCTCTTTGAACTACTGACTCGCGACAAGTAGCGTTCGTTCGGCCTGAACGCCACTTAATCTGAGGCAGTTTGCCGCGCCTCGGCTTGCCCTGTTTGCGTTCAGATATGGACGCATCGTGATGCTTTATTCCCGATACTGGAGACGGACTGCAGAGCACGCTATCCATCTATCCTGATTGGTACTGCGGTCACACTGTTCGCTAGGATTATTGTGGGGAGAGTGGTAAAACCTGTTCGCTAGGTTTCCGGCCCTAGAACACGTTACCAACGTACCAGTTGTAAAACAGAATCACTGAAGACCGGATTCTGTACAAAAAGGCAACAACATTTTAATTGGCCGAAATATGCAGGTAAAGTAAAATAATAACGTATACAATCATATTAATTGGAGCTACTTGATAATGTATTCGACATTTTATCAATATTAACATGCAAGATTCACATAGATGAGAACCCTAACTGCTGTTGGCATTATTAAATTATCAACTTTTTACTGCAGGGTGCGGAAAGAGTGAGACTTATCAGCTTACTGATTGCCTGCTCATTTTGAAAACTAAACTGTGTTGGGGGGGCGAAAGAGTGAGATTTAGTCCTTGTCCACCGATTCTTCGAAATACCGCTATATGGCTGTTTACCAATCCTATGGACTGCGTTACTGGTAATTACCAATGGGATATAGGCATCTTCTATAGCTATTATAATGGTTCTTTCTATATATTTTCGTGTTGTGTGTGTCCCGCGTTGCGATTACCGATGCATAAAACGATCGCAATATCGACACCGCTATGGCGACAACGTCTAGTGAGTTAAGTTAGTTGATCCGTTAACAGGACAGTGAACGTGCAGTTAACCGCCAAAGAAATCTTGTTTACATCGATAATCATTCCGTCTTTATGAACAAATCCTATAAACCACTAGCGCACAGCTGATCCAAATTTCCATTTAGAAGTTCGTTATTTTCTTCTTCTTCTTCATCTTCTCCTGGCTCCTTCGCTTCTCGAACGAGTAAATTAAGTTTTCCGCCGAAACCCGGCGCTCATTTCGCTGAGACGAGGAACGAGCACGCCCGACCAAAGTAATTACACGAAAGCGTTTTTACGATTTCTGGTGAGAAGAAGCGGGAGCAGAAAAGAATGAAAAATATTATACACTTCGTATTTCTCCGAGCAGATATACACGAATTATACGAATATTGTTGACGTGTTACTCGCAAGATTCGTTCTCGGCTCGAAAATTGAACATTGTACGTATATAAGTCGGAAATTGTAGGTGAGGTTAAGAGGAAGCCTGATTTCCTCGATTTAAGGGCGACAGTTGTGAAAATCATTTGTGCAAAACGTCAACGAGTATTGTGGCGCCTGCTCAGACGAATGTAACAGTACGCCAGTCAAATTAAAAGTTCAAATGAAATTCTAGAAAGCGAGAATATTTGGACGTTGTGAAGCATAAGGGAACCAATCAACATTGTGGCAAGATTCTATAAAAAGGGGTAACTTTGTCGATTGATCAAAGTCTCAAAATACGCAAAAATATAAAAATAAAATTTTTTGGTCGACAAAATCAATTTTAGATTTTTGTTGATTTCTACAGATATAACATCGCTATATCGGAGAGACAGAATTTACGCGCATGCAAGAGAAGAGGGAGAGAGAGAAAGAGAATTATGAAAGAGAATGAGAAAAGAATGCGAATGTCCGCGTTCGCTTCTTCGTGGTTTTCCAGAGCTCGCGAATAAATCCAATGTTCTGAATGAATGGTTACCACGCAAAAGAGCGAAAAATTACCTTTCCAACAAGCCCTCGTGGAGGCTGGTAACATGATTCCGCGGCGAGTTAGTGCCGCTTGATGGAGTGGGAGAAAAAGGTGTGTCTAACTTTAAACACGTTTTTCCCAAAAACGTGTTTTTGCGCGTTCTTGTTACACTCATCTTTGACCGCTTGTATCTCCGGAACACAAAACGTTACAAATCTCGCCAACAGCTCGTTGGAATGTGCATTCGTTCCTCTGTTACGTACTGTCCATAACTCAAAATTCGTCGGATTGACAAAGGTACCCCTTTTTATAGAAACTGCCACATTATGTAAGCAAAATGAGTTATTAGTATCGTTGGAAAGAGCGTAAAAAGTAAAATTTTTCAAAATTTGGCCCCCAATTCAAAAATATGTACTCACGTTGAAGAAAGCCTTTCAGTAAACGCTATGTCATATAGTTTCTACATAGCTCTTGAACTTCGAATCACGTGTTCTCAAGAAACAGATTTTGCTGATTGGTTCTCTTACGCTTAACAGTGTCCATTTTCGATTGAGTCTGTAGGCATAGAGCTCTTAATCAGTATATTACTAAAAATTCCCTTTAATCTAGGAACGGCTGCTCCTCGCTCCCCCCTTCTTCTTAGACATTAGCGTGAACCACATTTATACTTTTCCATGAAAAATCGAGCGCTGTTTACTCAGGCAAAATGTTTCACAAATACTACCTAGTTTCGGTGCAACATTCCATGTAAAAATCGTCTGTCGCAGTTTTCTCGAAACAATCCTACAAAGGGCCTCAATCGGGGATTCAAAATCACATTTTATATAGGTACATATTACCACAGGACTTATGGGAAGGAATGTAAAATTTTCGGTATTTTTCTGGCTCGCCGAGTATTCGAATGGAAGGAGGGTCAGTTAGAGGCGGTAATAAGAGCCCTGTCGGCGCGGGGTGAGGTGAAAACATGTCAAACTGCCGAGTCAATGCAGAACATTTTTCCTGCAAGCCAAAAAAAGAAAAATTAACAAAACAGCTTTATTCATATTTTGTAGCCTGATGTTGGAAATTCTGACTCTGCGGCTACAAAAATTTTTTATTCAGCCCAAATTTTACCCAAGCAAAAGAAAAAAGAGTCGACGAATTGACAATTTTCTTGATTTTTCCGACTAAATGGTCGAATCTGTCGAAAGAAGCCTACTCCAAAGATTCATAGGGTTCAGTTACTCTCCAATCCCTTTTCTGCTTTCCGAAGGTAAAGCATCCCCTTTCCTGAAAAACGTTTTCTCCGCCTTCTCCCCTCATCCCTCAAACACTAATTATCGTTTCAAAATGCAATAAGTGCACACTTTTAAATTGATTAGGAAGGACACAAAACTGTCTACAGATCCGTAGCCCGTTTTAAGGGAGGGATTTGAGGAATACCCTTTGCTGCCACCTCCATCTGATCATCCTAAACAAATATTTTGATATTGATATGTCGTATGGCTGGCCACTAATGAAGTAAAAAAAGGAAAGAGTCTGACTGTCCGACTGCTGCACAGAAGGACATTGTTACATGGATATTTTGCTAGACAACCGCGTTAACGCACATGCCCATATTCCAATTTTAAATTAAAAATAATAAATAAAATATTTAATGAAATTAAAATAATTATACAAAAAATAAAACTAATAAAAATTATTTATAAAAATTCTTAATTTCACAAATTAATATTTTAAATTTAAATTATATAAATAAAAAATAATCAATACCTTCTCTAGTCGTCCATTTTCGGCGTTGCTCGGGATTCTCGGTGTTGACCCGTCGAAACGTGATGGAACGAATGATTGCATAAAGAGAAGTACGCAACCACTTAATAATGTAACATTTTTTAGTACTCTTTCTTCGAGTTTTCTCGAATTTCGGAGTTTCGATGGTAACGTTTTTTTTGTGGAATGTTTCTTGCAGAGCGTTTTCTGCAAAACGTTTTTTGTGGAACGTCTTCTGCAGAATTTTTCTTTTTGCGTGGCGAGCCATTAGGCATATCCTTGTTGAATTGTGCGTCACCTTTGACCAACCTTGAGGCTGACACCGAGAATGCCGGCCAACACTGAGAATGGACAGTGTTACTACAATGACGTCATCACATCAATTGTTGCTTCATGATATTCGCTATTGTTGTCAAGTTGTGCTTCATTCGTAAGTTAATGCTGTCTGAAGCTAATGTACTATGTACAATATTCATGTCGTTCATCACTCATGATGTTTTAATTCCTCTCAGTCAGTTTTAATTTGGGTGATTTTGAATTCACTCCTGGAAGTCATTAGGTAAGAACCATTGAGGTACTGCAGGATATCGAAAAAAAGTAAAATTCAGTTACTGTTTGAATTTCATTGGCATTTTAACATCTAAACATACATGAAAAAAATTCGAATGATGAATCGTGTTTTCAAACGATGATCTATAAAGATAAGATTAAGAAGAAATCTGGCCTTTTTTAAAACTAGTCCCTCCCGCCCCCTGTTGTGTTTTAAGTGACAAATTGCGCACTAAATGAAGTGTATAATTAATTTACTAATAAATGTTCGGCATTAAGAAGTGAATGGTCTGTATAACTGGCTAGCTGTGATGCGTGTAAAAATAGTTCTAGTCCAAGTTTTCGTTATCTTAGGTTAAGTACTTGTATGGAAAACAGTTGAAAAATACAGGATGTGTGCCGGCTGTTTATTTCATATAAATTATTGGATCTGAGTGTTTTTAACCCCATAAAATACACTCCTGTAGAAAAATTTTGGTACCGGGCCTGTACAGATCTCAATTTTCATTTTCCTCTTCGTTTTCTGACAAAAGCTAGCTGCAACTTCCAAGGGTACGACCTAGAAATTTCACTTTCAAAACTAAAATCTTCTTCTTCCGATGTCATACATACTTGTATCTGCGCATTGGCGACCATAGCGAGCATCATTGGCGGCAACTTCAGCGGTACTCACAGGCTCTAGCACCTGATGAGAGTTTTCGAGCCCCACATGGGAAAATTAAAGTTGGACGGGGAGGGTAGAGGTATCTGAACAGACTCTTGAGTGGGGAGGAGAGAGTCGAACCAAGTCAAGCTCCACATGAGGAAAAAAACGGGTGTCTGACCTATGCCCCGAAGGACATTGTTACATGGATATGTCGTCCAGGCAATCATGTTCCATACTGATGATTCTCAATGAGGCAGGCTTTACTGTCCGTACACCAGTACTGCAAGATTTATTAATGAATGAATATACATTTAATCATTCAATGAAGTATAAAGAATTAACGCATTCCGGCATTCATTCTTCCGGTCAAAGCGAAGCGCGCTTAAATCATGAAACTGATCTGCTTGCCCGTCTGTTGTGAACAGTTAGGGTGGATTTACATTCGAGTCGGCGACTTCAGGCCATCATGTTTTGTCAGATGCTGTTTTGACAACATAATACAGCTACACAATTTCGGCGAAATCCTCCTCAAACCGGCGCCTGTCGGTTCGGGGAACAGATGTCCAAGACATGTTTGCGATAGGTCTGCGACAAAGTTGGAAAGGAATCCCTCCCATCAGGCCAACATGTTCATGATTTGTTCCTTTATTCTCTCGTTAAACTATGTAGTTGAACGGACTGTAGTCGTCCATTCTCGGCATTGCTCGACATTGTTCGCGGGGGCCAGGCAAAACGCGATTGAAAGAACAACAGCGCAAAGAGGAATACGCAACTACAATGCGATGGTAACGTTTTTCTGCGGAATATTTCGAATGACCACGCAAAGAGGAATACGCAACTACAACGCGATGGTAACGTTTTTTTGCGGAGTGTTTTTTGCGAACTGTTTTTTGCTAATCGTTTTCTGTGGAATGTTTCTCTTTTGCGTGACGCACGATTAGACATAATCATGTAAAATATGAAAGTTGCCTTCCGTGGCGAGTATGTCGCTAGGTTAACTGTATAAAGTAGACGGGGTGATTCGCCACTGCATCGCTCACAGTTTGTTGCCGAGTTTCTCATTCTGTATGTCAGATGCCTGAATTGTTAGTGACCCCCTGTTGACATGTACAGTGTTGAGTAAGAAAACTATGAGACCCGCCCAACCCAGCACCAATCCATCAGATGCTAGTGGCCACCATAACTCGGATTACGTAACCTTTGAACGACTCACGCATGGTTGTCTGATCACCCCGCGAAGGAAATTACTAGTGCGAAGGAACACCCTTGAGGAATGCACTCGACCACCTAAATGGGTTTTCCAGGTCAACGGTGATCTCGAGCAGTACGATTGAAGAGAGTCACCCTAGTACCAGAAACGAGCCAGTCTCAACATTTCACGTTCGTACAGTTTTAACGGCGTGGCGTGTACAAAGGGTGTAATAAAGATTATAAATTGTCTTGAATAAAACATACTCGCGAGAGAATGACTTCGGTTTATCATCGCGATCGAGACCTCAACTGAAGCGCAGCGCCCGAGATAATCGTCGGTAAAAAGACGCGGAGGCGAGTGTGTTCGCGTACACATACAGGGTTTACATGGGGCCGGGGTCAGGACGCAAACAAGGTCCCGGTGAAGAGGAAGAGGAGGAGGCGACGTATCCTTTTGGAAGTTTCTAACCCCCGACGAACATTAATTTGTCACGGTGCGCGATGCCGATGTTCGCTTTGCCGAGCTTAAAAGTTGATAAAGCATAAAACCGAGCTATTTCCGATTTTAGAAGTGCGCGTAAAACGGTTTATATTTATTATGTCGAGTTGACCGTGCCGTTTTGTGGTGTGTATAACGCGAGCGAGACTATATCTGTATAAGAGAGTCGCGGTATCAGCAACTCGTAAACTGTATAACCCCCCCCCCCCCTGGTCAGTTCATATCGTGAAGAGCCGCCGGTTCGAATCTCACCGGCCGAACTATGTAGCTTTTAAAGTCGTAATTCTACGAGCTTTTTTTTTATTCGTTTTTCATACGTCCGGTAAGCGCGACGAGAATAGTGGGGTTGGAGGCTATGCGGAATGGGTCACGATATCAGGGTCCTGGCAAAGCAAATTTAGTGACGGGGCGAGATTTGAAAATTTTCCAACTGTTTGGAAAGGCAAAAAAAAAAGAAGAAATAAAAAAGGCTCTTGAGATGCCTGAATTTTCCAAGTTAGCTCCTGAAATTCCCTAGTTACTAACTCTGAAAGATGCTTAGGGAGTCCCCTCCCCCATGGCTATGACCCTGTATGATATTCCATTAGACTGCATGCGAATATTGAAAATAAATTTCATGTAGAATGGCGAGGTCGCTCTGCCTAATCGGCCACGGTTCTACCGATTCTGCAAGTCTTTCAAGTTCGCCAAATGTTTCCATCTTGAAGAAAGGTCCCCCGATCCTCCCAGTAGCCCTCAATTTGAGAAAAAGTCTTCGAAAAATTTGAAAGAGGAACATCTTCCCAAAGTGAAAGTAAAAATATTGAATTCTCTTATGGGTGTCAGTAAGAAGAAACAAACGTGCGAAACTGAAAAAAATAACTGCCAAAATCGGAAAAGAAATCAAAGTTTCCCTATTTTTAGTTTTGATGCAAAGCCCCTGTTGATGTATGAGAAACTCATGAACCTCTCCTCCTCTAATATACTAAAAATAAGATCGATTTTCTAGGAACTTATATCTTTCTAGTTCGGAGGGTCTTTGCACAGTGTTTTTTAAGAAAGTTGTACTTAGTTTGAAGAAAGTCAGAATGAGTCTCAAAATAACTTGAATTGATTCTACTCAGTCTTAACTTCGTCTAAATGAGTTTTAAAATTATCTAAATGAGATTGGAAAGAGCACTGATTAGCCGAATGAGTCTTATTGTCAGTGTGCCTAAATAAGTATTGTCTATATCAAAATTGAAGTCTGTGACCTTCAAACGCTCGTTAGTATCTCAGTTTGGTGATTTGTGCTGGTGAAAATTTTGAAGTTCTGTCATTGGAGTTATTTCTGACACTACATAAAAACATGAATTTTACATTGTGGTATCCAAGGAGGAGAGGAGACGAAATTTCAGAGTAGGGGCACGAATGCTCTAAAACTGGTCTGGGGTAATTGGTATCTCTTTTGTTCTTTAAAGTGGCTGAGACCAAAGAAATTTCATAAATTCTACGTTTCCTCCATGAAGCCCTTGTGAATGTAGACGTTGTAAAGGGTCATTTTGAACCCTTTGTGTAGAGCATTTCTGGGGTTGCGAAAAAGTTGTGTGACTTCTTTTATGTAATACTTAATGAGGAATAATTTCGGCTCAAAAGTTTTGACATGTGTATGTCTAATGGCTCGCCACGCAAAAGAAAACAATTCCGTAGAAAACGCTCTGCAAGAATACTCCTCAGAAAAACGTTACCACCCTGATGTAGTTGCGTATTCCGCTTCACGCGATCATTCGTTCTATCACGTTTCGACCGGCCGACGCGGAAAATGCCGAGGGATGCCGAGAATGGACGACTAGAGAAGGCACTGGAATGTGGGTATGCGCGTCAACGCGGTCGGCTCGCCAGGACGACATACGCATGTAACAATATCCTTCCCGTGCAGTGGTCAGACTCTTTCTTTCATTTTTCATGGACTTGGTAATTTTTGAAATTTCCGGGGAAACTGATTGTTTGAAGCACATCATCTATACTTCCTGAGGAGCTAAACAGTTCCGGATTTCGTAGGGGTTCTCAGTATATTGTTTAGGAAGCTTGTTCCTAGCTCTCCACATTTTTGCGAAGTCATTTTGTAATTCGCTCAGATTGAGAAGATATCTTCTTCTGCCGGGATCGGTGACGAGTATCCGCTTCCTATCATCACGAGTTCAGAGGTAGTGGGGTGACGTGCGTGCTGATCATCCCGATTTCGCTGCAGATGATTCTATTACAGACGTCGCATGTAAGATTGAGGTGCCCGATGGCAGGAGTATTTCGGAAGGGGCAACTGAGGTGAGCTAACTAGCACCGTGTTTGGCTATAGCACGCCATTTTGCGCTGTCCTTCGCCACCAATATTAACATGGGGGGGGGGAGGCTTCTCTAAGTTTTGACTAATCCTAAGGGCAGCAGAATTATTCTTGACAGGCTCTGAATGAGTTTTGAAAGTTTCTGAATCCGTTTCAAAAGAGTTCAATTAGCCTTGACGAGTTTTAAGAGCGACTGAATGAATCATAACGACCTAAGAATGTGTTTCTGAGCAGTATAACGATTTTCAGTGAGTTCTAAAGGCAACCGAGTGTGTCTTTATTTCAGTCAGAGGATAAATTTTAATGCTTTCGTTAGTAATACTTCATGGCAGAATGTCAGTTAATAAACCAGCTTACACTTTTTTTTTTGTAATTGAAAGCCCACTTTAGTGTGCTTGGAGCTTCGACAACTCGAATCCAATTCTGAAAATTCGCTAAATTCAAAGACTGCTTTACATTTATGTACTTAATCGATTTCTCAGTAGGTTCACGCGATGCTGTACGCATACAAAAGCGCGATAAAGATTGCCTTAAATTTCTGACACGAACTAGCGAAACTTTTACAACGGATTAAACAAAATCACGTACGAATTTTCGGAAGAAAATTTTTTCCGTTGAGAAACTCAAAAAAAAAAAGTTTCTTTCCTCTTTACTCGCTGCCCCGCGTCGGCGTTAAAGAAAAATGATGCGGCTATTTTTTCGAGAAATATTTTCCGACTTTGTCTCTACGGTTGGAACTTTATGTAATGAGCTCTTTTATAAGAGAGGTAACGTTTCGCCATTTTACAAATGATATCTAATGATGATGAATCGTTTTTCCAAAGTTGTATACGTTGGTCTGGATTTCTAAAAAGTTTCTGTTTGACGTTGGCTCGAGGGCGAATAAAGAATAATTCTCCGAAGTGGATGGTCGGCGATTTTCGCCGCTGTTGCAAAATTATGTATGATTTTCTTTTCGGTCCTTCGTATTACTTGTGTGCGTGTGCTCCCGCATGTCGAGATTTCGGAGTGACCAAGCTGGAGTTTGAATTTACTGCCGGAAGACGCGCAGATGCCGATGTCAATCGATGGTTGGTGACCAAGGGGATACAGGGGCCATGCATTGAGACACGGTACCACTTGTTTTAACCCGCAGAACGCTCAAACATAAAGTATCGAGTGAGAAAAAACACCACAAGAAGAGCATGGTGTTGCCCACCACAAGATCAAAGTATAACCAATATTCAGTTTTATAAATCGGTCCCGTCTGGGTTAACATCCAACCAGAATAGAGGACCCTAGTTTGAAAATATTTTCTCAAGTTTTAACCGCTAGCTCAAGAAACTTACAGACAGTTCTTGAAACTGGTTCAAGTAGTTTAAGAAGTCAGTTAACAACCTTTAAGCTACTGCAAACTGGTTTACAGAAAAAAGGCTCAGAGGTTCATCGTTACATAACTCCTTTATAGGAAGGGGGGGGGGGACCACAACAGAAGAAATTAATTGGTTGGGTAGAAATTTACTGACAGTGAAATTGTCAATCGTAGGAACTGGGGCACCAGGTGTAAACCAAGTTTAAACTACGTAACATCATCCGGCCAGGTTAAGGCATTAAATTATCAATTCAGTTTATTCCCACGGTTCCCGTTTACATTTTCCTGCACCCGAATTGCGTCGGAAAATTGCGTGACTGAAAATTCTCATCGACTTTCCATTATCTGAAATGTGTATTTATGGAGCGCCCAAAAAGATATTTACCTACACAATTTTGTATGCGTGAACCCGTAGAAGCAAAACACATGCGAACATACAACGAGTAAACACATTGAAGGAAAATTTGAAACAATATTAATCTATTCTTTCATTCTAGTTTAAGTAAGTAATTTGTGCTGGTTTGTGTAACGTACAAACTTGAGCCATTTAAGCGCGCTACTGTTGAGGCATTGAGTTTCGTTTCGTGGAAATGACGATGGGGAGAGACTCGTTTCAACCGAAGTAATATCTTTTACCGTAATAATTTGTTTATCTTTTTCTTACCAATTTTTCAATTCCCCGAGGCACGCTACCGGGCGATTACGTTAATTTACGTCGTCGGAATGCGAAATATATACGCGATTTTGGCGCGAGAAATCGTAGCTGAGGCGTCCATATAAGGTCCAGTATCACTGGCCGCAGCCTTTCTCTCTATATATTCGACTTCGATTGTGAAAATTATCTCGAAACATGGCATTCGATTTGTGCCTGAGAGACGATGAAGACTTATGTTCAATTGCTTTTAGGTTCATACAGGGTTTCATAAATCAGCCCCATGTTTTTGATCACGTAGTTGGATCGACACCGACGAAACAGTATCGTCCAGTAGCAATATCTAGTTTCGTTTGGGGTGAAAACATTTCTCACCCTCGAAGGAAGAAGCGACTCGAATTTATGTACAATCGACTTTTACGTTTTATGTGAGAAGTAACCGAAGACAGAGCCTGGTAAGGTGATGATTTCAACTGTTTTGTTGGATGTTTTATTTGGCCCCGACATGGGTCCTAACATTAAAACTGAGGTTTGGTCCTCCAAAATTGACACAATATCCACATTTTCGGTGAGGTTTTCTGTGAGGTGGTATCAAAATAAATTGTGTCGTCGACTTCAAAACAATGAAATCTCGTTAAAATAAATAACTCCTTTACGATATCTTCATTTGGAAGTAGCAAATTAATAGCTTCTGGGGTTTCGGAAGAGTTTTGAGGTATGAGAAGGTACGTATTTCTGACAGTGTTAGTTACGAGTAGTGAGAGCCCACGTTTATCTGTAACGTCACTAGCTTAGTTAAGTGTGAGGATTCCGAGTACATTTGTATCATAGGACTTGTAACGTATAGTAGTGACCTGTTCGTAGTGTTGCCAATTTTGGTACATTTCAAATTTTCTAGTACAATGTCTGATGATTTCGACAATGCTGGTACGTCTTGGCACATTTTCATTATTCTTGGTAGGATCTGGTTCCTTCCGCATTTTAGTACAGTTTCAAAGATCCAACATTTTATTTGGTACATTTCATTTGAAATTTGGTACAACGTTGAAAAACTTCTCGTTGGCACATTTTTCAACGTCTCATCTGGCAACACTGCCTGTTCATCCCATCTCTTATCGTTATTGGTATGTGGAACATAATGTAGGAGCGCTAATGTGCACTTCCTAATGAAAGGTTGAGTGATCACAGACAGAAATAACATTGCCGTGAATGGGAAATACGGGTTTTTCAAAAAATCATTATAAAATTAAGAAATGACGGACATGCTTCAAATTTGAACTGTAAGGAGCTACATATTCGAACTTGCGATTAAAAATTTCATATGTCAGGTAGCAAAATTAGTAGAAGTGCGGTGAAGTAAAAATGAGAGGTACGTTATAAGTTGCCGCCCGACCCGCGCGACCTATTTATTTTTTTCTCCATGATCACTCCATGAGGGTTCACAAAACATCCGCTAGATGTCAGCCACTTTGATTCCGAGTCCCAATAGGATAGGCAGCATAGTGTCTTGTTTACCATTGGGACTCGGAATCAAAGTGGCTGACATCTAGCGGATGTTTTGTGAACCCTCATTGAGTGATCATGGAAAAAAAAATAAATACAGTCGCGCTGGCAACTGATAAAGTACCTCTCATTTCTTACTTCACCGCACTTCTATTAATTTTGTTACCTGACATATTAAATTTTTAATCGCAAGTTCGAATATGTAGCCCCTTGTAGCTCAAATTTGAAGCCTGTCTGTCATTCATTTATTTTATAATGATTTTTTGAAGAAAAAAAAACCTATTTCCCATTTACGGTAATGTTATTTCTCTCCATGATCACTCAACCTTTTATTAGGAGGTCCGTCCACATTAGCGCTCCTACAATTCTGTTCCACATCCCAATACTTTACTATCAATGATTGTGAGTAACTGGCAACACCTACGTTACACAGCCTGTGATGCCAAAATATTCTAAATCATCACTCCTTACTGGACAGCTTAGATGGTCAAAGTGTGGTGAACAGGAGTCCTTACTACTCGCGCATAATACGTTAAAAATTCGAAAAAATTAGTTCCGTCATTTCCACAATGGAGTGTCTCCATTTTTACGAGGGGTTTTCATTTCTACATGAACCTGTGATCCCCAGTTCTGATTTCCAAGCAACCTAAACAATGCTTAACATGTTATCCGAGCAAAGTTAACAACCTTCATTTCTAAAGTCTGTGAATCAACTACTCTATTAAATCACTTTTTCATATTATTGAGATTAGTTTATTTGTTGCGAAGAAAGGCACTTCATGTGAGAGTAACCGTAGTATTATATTGCCTAGTAATCAAATTCCCAGAAATTACCAACTATCAAATAGGCTCTCGTGAAATTAGTCAAGTGAAGTGTGAAAACGAGAAAATTGAATTAGAACTGTAATTGCGTGTGTAATAGACGCAACGCCTGCTTTTGAGTTGCCTTCACTGGCGTCGAGGTCGAATTAGAATCAAATTTTTGCTCCATCAAAAAATCAATGTCGATCGACTTGTTCGAAGTCATAGGTTTCAGTAAAGTAAACTGAGAGATGAAATTCAAAAATACCCCCAAGTAACTGCTTCGTACCACCATTTTTACTGGAGACATAGCGTCAAGGGTAAGAAAAAAATTGTCTTAAATTTTATTGCGGTATACGTATTATATTTAATTCTGTGAACATTTGAATTCAAGAGTTCAGAGTATGAAATTATAAACTATACCTAAATGATATTGCTAGGGGTCTTATATGCGTACACACTAAAGTGGTCGTTATTCACCCTTGGTGTACTTTTTTTATGAATTTTTCTCGGGTTCCCCTTCTGAATCGGTTTTAATGAAATCAAAAAGTCATCCTGCAAAGTTGTAAATCGATCGGATTAGAGAAATCCGTGCAGCAAGCCCCCTAGCATTCTTATCTTCTTTTAGAAAGTTTTGACTTTTCTAGTAATAACCTTTGAATACTAGCATGCTGAAGGAATCCTCGGTTGTTAGTTGACAGTAATTTAGCATAAAATTGCTGCAATGGGTGACTCCAGAATGGAGATGGGAGAGTTTAAAAAATTAAATTTAAGGTACAAGTCAGTTTGAAAATTTCGAGATCGTTGAATTCGATTTGGGTGGTGATTTTTCGTCTCGACACGGTGGTTTACCATTAAAGGGAACACAGATCAAATAATCATGTTTTGTTTTTTTTTGTGATGGTATTTGATTTATAAGTTGAGTTTTCAAGGTTGTTGAACTCGAATACGAAGCCCGTTTTGTAATCCAATCCACCCTCTCTTTTTTAGAGCGTCAATGAAATGGACAAATGAAATATCATATTACAAAATCGATAATCTCACCGCTGAACCTCATATGGTGAAACCTTGGGGGGTCAAATTTAAAACTAGACTCCAGAATTGAGTTCAGCGTCCTCGGAAACCAATATGTCGAATACGATCACAAAAAACTATTATTATTTGGTCTCAGCCCCGTAGGTGGCACACCAGCGGCCAGGATCTTCAAAATTGAATTCAGTGACCTCAAAAAGCTATTATAAATCAACTCCTCTTTCGAATTTTATATTGTTTGAACTCTGCTGCCCCAACTTTAGAGCCACTTCCCTGGACCTATTTTCACAGATTGTGGAGTTATACTATTTTGCATAAAGTCATCATTATGATCTGTCGAAAAGTTGGGAGTACAAATTTTTAACGCATTAAGGAATCGAGAAAAATAATATTCCATTGAAAAACTCAAAAATCTGTATAATTTCCCATGAGAAGAGGAGGAGATTTGTGATATGGGCTCCCCTAATCCAATCGATTTGAAACTTTTCACGAATTAATGATTTTTTTCTGAATTTATTAGAACAGGAGGGGGAGGAAGTCCTTTTCTAATTTGCTCTCAACCCGAGCCCTAGAATCCGCCCTTTCGAGCATTACTTCAGAGACGTCGGGGAGGCTGTTAGGGCTGTCTTAGCCTTCTTCCCTCGTGGCCGAAAACCCGGCCTTGGTCGAAATCTGCCGAGTTGTTTCGTGGGCTCGAACCCAGGGCCTCCTGATTCCAAGACTGATGCGCTGCTTACTCGGCCAACCAGACCCCCCGGGATGGAGGAGGAAGTAACGACTACTCTAATGTACACCCATACTGGTATGCATTGATATCAAACACTACATAACAAACTGAGACTTTTTGGAAACCATGTAAAGGGAAATAGATCAGTGTTAGGCAGTATCTAAATACGTTTTGTATTCGTAACTACAGAAACAGTATTCGAATACAACTACTAAGTACTGTATCTGTACTTGTATCCGTTTACAAATACAACTACCATTCTCAAAGCCGAAGCTCTCCGAAGAATTTTTCACCTCAAAAAACACAGGATAGAAAATCTTTCAAAATTAAAAAATTTCGTAATTTTCAAAATTGGGAAAAAATCTAAAATTTAAAGTTCACGACTGTTTTCCACTCAATTTTTCACGTTGAGTTCAAATTTGTTGTTCAAATTAAATTTTTTTCCAAGTTTGAAAAATTCTCCATCATGTAGCGTATTTTAGGACGCAAAATTTTCGGAGAGCCTCAACCTCGGGAATGGAGCTAATTACTTGATTTCTCGTGATGAATTAAAATCCGTCGTCACAATTGAGCTATACAGTCATTTTGACAAATGTTCGGATCCTTGGGAACGGAGCGAGCGTCTTTTGTTCTTATGGGAAAAACACATGGAGTTTTGACCTTTGTTCCAGACTAAATTTTTCTCCTAGATTCACCAGGACCAAGGCACGTAAATTAAATAATAGAAATTTGCTATCGGATTCAGCTTGTGACATTAGAAAATAAGTCTTTTGCTTTCAAATTTTAGACAGCCCCGTAGCTATGGGGGAAAGCTGGGGCTGAGCTCTCTCTAAAGGTATCTTGAGCCCCCCTTAGGCAGAGATACCATCATTTAAAAAAATCATCATTACGCCAGGCTCCTAGCCAAATTGGTGCTAGGGGGTACTGAGCACCCCCTAACGCTTGCCAGAGCCTCCCCTGGCAAAATTTCGTGAGTAAAAATAACGAATTCCTTCTATTTTTCTCGCTAGTTTTGTTCAAAACTTTTCGTTCCGCTACATTTTATAATGTTTATAAACTTATTGCCAACACTGATTTTACTTTGAGAGATAAAAGAATCGTATGTTTGTCGTTCTTTCCTATGTGACGTGTCACAAGAAAAGGGTCCGAATGTCCATCCAGAAGTTTCAGACACACAGGCCTTTTTCTTTTGCGTGACATTACAATATTCACAAACACAATGGTAGGCTCGCGATCCAGTTCACATTGAATATTGATGGCTAAATGCCTGAATAGCTGTTTGAGAACTGATAACTTGATAAGTCCGCAGAAATAGAATTTTTTTACTTCCAAAAGTTCGAAAACTTGATCGTTCTAAGTGTTAATTTTTTGCACGCGATTTATTCAATTTTTTTTTCATTGAGTTGTCGGTAAGTTGAATCACCAGTTTTGATTATAAATTTTGAGACCGAATTCAATCAGTGGCGTAGCCAGGATTTTCGGAGGGGGGGGGGAGGCAAAGTAAGATTTTCAAGGGAGACAAAATCGAAAATTGAAGTATTTTTTTCAAAATCGCCGATATTAGAGGACTATTGTACAAAAATGAAGGTAAAATTACTACTCGAGCAAAATTTTTTCGAAAAAATGTGTTTTAGAGCGAAAAATTGCTCATTTCTGTATTTTACATTCAATTTCAGGTGCCTTGGGGGGCATTCTCCCCCTTTTCCCCCTGGCTATACCACTATCTCGTAGAACTCTTCACATTATATACCATGTGTATCCTGAAGCCCCTCCCACCTCTGGTAAACAGTCAACACCACGCAGATGGCTGTCATGGCTTGCTCTACGGGCCTGCTTTTAGATTTTAATAAAATGTTCAACTTGGACAATCTAGAAAGAACAGAATAGCGATTGAAATTCGAAAATCAACGTTTGCTACCGACTTTCAGATTTTCGAAATATCTTCCACATCTCAGCTTTGTTTCAACCTTTCAGATAACGTTCGATACTCAGCTTGAAACCTTCGGCTTCTGACTGACTAGTCTTCCCGAGTACTCCATTTTTAGAAACGAAATTTGACTTTCAGTTTGGGGAGGTGAAGAAGAAAAATTTGTCGACAAATATTTTTTGAAAACTAAAAATTTGCCGACAAAATCTTTTAAAAATAAAAAATTTGCAGATTTTTTAATTCGAAATATTTTTTAATTGAAAAAAAAAAAATAATAATAATAATAATAATAATAAATAAATAAATAAACAAACATTCATAAAAAATGAAAAATTCAAATGAACTCTTTCAAAATTTGTCGACTGCCAAATTATTGGGTGGGTGTGTCTAAACCCCCCCCACACCCCCTGTAGCTTCGCCCCTGCTGGCTACAAGCGGCATCTCATTGCGATTGGGCCTGTTATTTTGGTTTTCTTTACTCGATATAGTATTTGGGAAATGAAAAAACTCGCAACCGGTGTGAGCTCTACTGTCAAAATGTGCTCGGCGACGAAATTTCATCGAACGTGTCTCACCCATTTCCACGTGAGGCGGAAATAGGACACGATAAGTTCTATTTGTCGTCGACGTCATCGGCGCTTCTTGCTGAGATCAAGAGGGTGAATGAGAGCGGGAGACAAAGAGTGAGGGCGAAATGGAGAATGAGAAAGGCGAGGTTGTTCTCGCTTAATGCGGTTTACCGCGTCACATACCCGCGTAACTCGGGTCTTAACTTCTTAACTAGGGTCTTATCCATTACGCTTGGTTATGCTCGCTTTTATATTCGAGTTGTATAATTTTCTTCGCTGCGCCGTTGTTGAGCCGCAGGGTTCTCTGTAGAGAAGCGACGGGAACGCCGTTGGAGAATCATTTTGAGAATCGTTTTCATTTCCATTTCGCCTGGTTCCCCTTGAGCATGCGACTTTCGACTGCCAGGATCAGGTATCCTGCTTGCGTGTGCGTCGCGAAAAAGGTGCGCTCATGTGTGGGCAATCCATTGAGATGACGGAAATGCTTTCATTTTACCGGGTTAATGTCGATAAGAGAACGATTATTCTCTCGATACTGGTCAGAAGTCCCGCAATTGTGACTGAATTGAATCCCCGAAGGTGGTAGCCGATCGGGACTCGATTTGGCGATAATACGTGACACCATCGATGCGCTCGCGACTTGAGATTCGTATCGAAACGACTGAAATATTTAACGAGAATTATTAAAATTTTACGAAGTTAACGTCCATACGCCCCCGTCCGGTTCGGAAGCGGAAAACACTCTAATTACGCGAAGGTGTAATAAATTTACCGTGAAGAATGATGCTCATTTGAAAAAAAAAAAAAAGGAAAAAGAAAGAACTTTCCAGTATAAAAGGCAGCGAGGAGATCGTCGCGAGTTGGCGATGATGCTAAACAAGCCAGATGAAAAAGACGTAACACTAAAGTTCGTCCAATTACTTAATAATGAACGAAGGTAAACGTAGTTTTTACCTCTTTTGAAGAGGTTGTTTTGAACGTTTGAATTTTTAAACGCGACTTCAGAATGGTATAACGGTGAATGAAAACGTGACTCCGGAGTGTTAGAACACGATGAAGCGTGTAAAATTCAATGTACACAACCGCGGGCGGTTTCGCTAATGCGGCCAAATGTTGACCCTAAAATCTGTTCCCCTCTTAGGTGATAGATTTGAGTTTTGCAGCTTACAGGCTCGACCGACTTGTTCACTGAAACCGAGGAATCGACGACTGAATTTAGCCAGAATCTCAGAAAATTACTACGTACCAGTGATATTGGAGCGGAGGGGGGGGGGAACTCGGATGCAGTGTACTTCTCCGAAAAATGTGTGGTTACAGAGCCTCACCCCCTCCCCCCTCCAAAAAATATCAAAAGCTTAGCTAGCTAATAAAAAGGCGCGTTGGAAGATTTTCGAGACACGATTTACGAGATTTTTTGCTCATTAATTTCTTTCAGAAATAAGAACTGTTTTTCCTGCCAGCCGAATCAAAATTTTGTATTCCCCTGAATAAAAGCCTTCCGACGCTACTGCTACAAACATACTTGGTGTCTGTTGATCTCCCAAGTCTTCAAAAAGTCCTTCATTTGGGAACTAGGTCAGCCAGTCCCCCGAAAGTACTTCATTTCGATAGAATGTCTTCCAGAATTCAATGTCGCGAAATTTTCATAAAGTACAAGTAAACGTAATAAATTTCATATTTTTAAGATTAAAAAAGAAATCATAAAGTTAGTAAAACGATTCGATAGGTATGCACGAATATAAACGAGGAGTGTTTTTCCAGAACGCTTCAAATCCGTATTTGTAAATCGTTTGGAAAGCAGGAGAAACTGTCCACAGATCTCAGTTTCTTTCCCTTCGGTGTTTGACAAAAGCTAACGTCAGCTGTATAGGCATTTCATTTTCAGAACTAGAGTATTCGCGGAAATATAAGTTCAAAAAACACCAAAAAACTGACTTTTCTACGCTTTAGAAATAGAAAACGTATCGTGAATGAAATTGCCGCGTTTTAGAAAGTAGCTTTTTCATTAGCAATGTTGTAATAACATAAAGAAAAATCTTTTCTTTTTCCAACTCCACGAGAAATATTGATGAGTTGGAGAGGGTTCCATCACCCGATTCCGAAAAACAAGTTTTTACTGTGTGTTAGAAACAGAAGTTTTCTTTAGTAAACACATATTACGAAAACATGTAAGAAGATTAATTTTGGAATCCAACTAAAGGATATTAATAACTGGGGAATTTTATCATCCGATTTCAAGGAGAAAAAGAACTGCGTTTTGGGAAAGCACTTCGCAAATAATAATAATCGCGTATTTTTCTCCTCTAGCGACCGAGCAACGTCTTTACAGCAGGGGAATACTGGAATATTCTCAAATTTACCTTTACATTTGCTCTACTACGACCCCCAGTCCGGATTGCCGACCCAGTGGAGGATGAAGTCTGCTTAACGCCACCGCATGTCTCATTCTCTGAAAACCGTCAAAATTCTGGTAATAAATTAATCTCTGGTAACAAAATAGTTTCTGACGATTCGTGCCCGTTTCATGGTCTGCGCAGGGGGAGAGCTAAAATTCAAATAATTAAATTGAGTAAAGTAAATTCTGTTCATGGTAATCTGAAAAAGGTCGGGAAGTTAACTCTAAATATTATGCACTCCAACTGTCAAAGGCTGGTCGGAGAAAGTTGGGTATATGAACTGGAAAATGCACTTAGCAAGTTAAATTGGGGTATCGTAGGTCTTTCTGAAGTTAGAAGGGAGGGTGAACATTTGGCCAAAAGAAATAATGGAAATTACTTTTACTTTTTTGGTAACACTAGGGTTTTCGGAGGGTGGGCTTTTATGTTGCCCAACGTTTGGTGCGCCGTGTATCCAAGTTTAAGGGAGTGTCTGAAAGGATTGCGGTGCTAAAATTAAAGTTAGCTGTTATGTCGTCGTTTGTATTTATTCAGGTGTATGCTTGTACTAGTTTGTCCACGAAAATGAGATTGTAGATTTCTATGATAAAGTTAACATGGTAATTGAAAGCGAACGAGGTGCAGTTACTGTTGTTATGGCGACTTCAATGCTAAACTTGGCAGCGACCTTCCACCATCAGCCTGTTTGGGAAAGTTCAGAATTGATAAATCCAGTAATATTGGAGAAAGACTAATGCAACTAGCGCTTGAAAACAACCTTACCGTGGTTAATACCCTTTTTACAAAGCCATTAGGGAAAACGTGGGCCTGGCTAGCACCGAATGGAGTTTCAAAAAATGAAGTGGACCACTTTTTGATTTGTAATCCTAAAGTTGTATTGAATTACGAGGTTTTGAATGCTTTTTATTTTTCATCTGATTATAGACCTGGAAGAGCTAAACTTAAGTCTATTAGTTGACCCCGAACTCCAATTTGGTAAAAAAAAACCTTCGGTAAGTGTGGTAACTTAATTATTCCGGTTTACCTGCGAGGTTGCCAGTTCTATACTAGAGAAGAAACTGAGGGTGTGCGAAGAACGTGGCTGATATCCAAATGAGATATAGTCGTTTTGAACAGGCTATCTGGAAGACCTTGAAGGAGGTTGGGGTTGAACGAATCCAATTAAAAACTGACGACAAACTCGGTGCTAAAACGAAACAAATGATTGAAAAACGAAATCTCTCAAAAAGGAAAAAAATTAAAAAACCTCGTGAAAAAATCGAACTTGTTATTTTGAATAGAACCATTAGAAGTGAAATTAAACAAGACTCGAGCAACTTTGATCGGGAAATAGTAGAAGCTGAAATCACTAACTGTTGGTCAACTAAAAAAGTGAAGATCGCAATTTCCAAAAGTCTTCATTTCCTTCCATTTCTGACCTCCGGGATAGGCGAACGCAACATCTATGATAGATCTGAGATAATCAAGGAGGCACCCAACCGATTTTTTCCGTAAGCTACAAATAACGCCCACTCCGGTTGGTGGAGGTTCTAATGTCCCAGCAAAAGTTGAACAATCTCCACCCGTCCTGACTAAGGAAGTTTTCATTATTTTGTCCCAACTTAAATGCAATAAAGTGGCTGGCCCAGATGGGCTTGGCAATTCCACGCTCAAGGTTTTAGCTGAATCCATTACTCAATTTTTTACAGCTTTGGCTAACGAAATTCTGGTCTCTGGGGTCACGCCGGCTCAATGACACGTGTTTGAAATTGTACTGCTGTGTAAAAAAGGCAAGAAAAGCGACTTGAATAGTTATAGGCCAATTAGTTTAACGTCGAATGTCAGTAAAGTTTTCTTAAAACTAATAAAAAAACCGAATTTTCCGAATGCTGGATGCTCACCAACCTGATTAACAAGCAGGTTTTAGGAAAGGGTATTCTACTATTGATCACATTCTCACGTTTAATAGACTAATTGAGGTTGCTGGGGAACACAAGTTAGCTATGCACTTCATGTTCATTGACTTTTAGAAGGCGTTCGATTCTGTGTCACGTAGATTTGTCTCTGGAAAGCTTTGGGAGACCAAGGGGTTAATACGGATATTATCAAAATCCTAGGAAAGCTGTGTGACAGATCGGAGGCCTACGTGAAACTGGATCTTCCTGGAGATAAATTTAAGTTGGGTTAGAGAGTAAAACAGGATGACCCCTTTCTCCTTATTTATTAAATAGCGTTCTGGAAGGGATTTTTCAAAATTTGAATCGAGAGAATAATTGTATTTCGGTCAATGGGAAAAAATTAAATCACCTCCGTTTTGCTGATGATATTGTTCTGGTCAGTGAGAGCAAAGATGAACTGGAATCTATAGTGCGGCGAGCAAATTAGTTGGCCTGTCAATTAGTTTCTCAAAATCGAAACACATGTCTTATGTTGAAGCGTCAGAATTTTTGGTTAATAATCATGAAATCGAAAGTGTCTCAGAATATAAATATCCAGGCCAAATCTTATCATTTGAAAACAGACAAGATAAAGAACTAAAAGCTCGTATATCCGATGCATGTATGAACTTCTGGTCTCTTAAACACATTTTCAAGAGCAAACTGAATATTGCCTCCAAAGCCAGAGCGTTCAGACAGTGTGGTGAGCCGTCGTGACTTACGGAGCTCAGACCCGGGCCCTTACTAAAACCCAAGTTAATAAGTTGGGGGCCACCCACAATAGGATGGCGAAGTCGTTTCTAGGTTTAAGATTGATCGATAAAGTCAGTACGCAGTTTATTAGAGAAAAGTCTAATACTTCTGATGTTGGATGGACAGTGAGGAAGCTTAAACTTGGATATGCGGGGCACCTGGCCAAAAGTCACGGAAATAAATTGAATAATATTGCGGAGTCTTGGTATCCTAGAGATCATGGTAGGGGGAGGGGAAAACCACCCACGAAGTGGAGGGACGAAATTGTTCGGAGATTCGGGATTTTATGGCAGAGAACTGGTAAGAACAGAGGGACTTGGAGACAGGTGACTGGGTGGACCTGACCGCGTGGCGCGTTTTTGGTAAAGTTTATTAAATATATGCATAATATGTTCTTTTCTGCCGAGTCTAGGCAACAAATAAATAAATAAATCGCTTTACTACTGTGGCATTTTTATGAACGACCAACCAAAGAAAAACCAAGGTAATTCGATCGCTCACAAACATGTGCACATTGTACTGCTGATACCTTCCGTTTATCAGCGGGTACGTGCTTAAGTCGGAAAATCGGCGTCAACGCTCAAAAAATGCAGGCATCCGAAAGGGCCTGGGAAAAGCCACGACTAGCTCATACGAGACTTGCCCAGGGAGCGGAAGGTGCCAGGGCTTTGGAAGGCGGTTACCCAGATCACATGTTGAATATTCTATAGTTCCGGGGCCAGAGCAAGAAAAGTAAAAAGGAAAGCTAAGACATCTCTCTCTCTCTAAGCCATGGTCCCTTACATTCTCTCTTATAAAGAAGGGTACTTACGACCTCATGTCGCTCACGCGGTGCACCTCAAAAAGAAAAAAAAGAATAACGCAGGTTATACATCGCGGACAGACCATTTATTTATAAAGAAACCAAAAAACTCCACGGACGCGGTGGCGATCACGAAACTGCGGCTAAAAGAGCCGCACGAGAAAGTTCGCGAACACGCGGTCAGGTCCCGGGTTGAAGAAAAAAGACAAGTCGCGGAGCTCGGCAGGTCGCGGAAAATCGCACCAAAATTACACTCGAGGTCGCGGTGTCGGGTGGGAAAAGTCCATACACCCAGAACGCTCTTTAAAAGGTAAAAAAGAAGTAAAAAAGAAAATGAAAATCAAAACGACAAGAAAAGCTCTGTCTTAGAGAAAAAAAGTGTAAAAAAAAAAGACGTTCGCTGCCCAAAGACAGATTCACTAACAGTACACCGCCTCGATTGCAATTAGCTGCCGATACCAGCAGTGCGGGAGGGGTAGAGGGAGGAAAACTGCAAGAGTTTTCATGCAGGAAGATAAACGTTTGTATGTGGAGCTCAGAGAAATCGCTGGATGGACAGAGAGGAAAGGTGGAAAAGCGGGTTGCGGGAAAAGAGAGAGGAGAGGACGTACTAATGCCTGCGGAACTCCGTGACGTTGAATTTTGAAGCGTATTCACGTGTTTCCATGCCACACTACAAAAAAAAAATAGTTTTGTCAAAAATAATTTCAATTTATAAAATTTATAACATGTTTTTCAATTAATTGTTCAGACGTCCACAAATGAACACAGTGAAGTGCTTCCTTGCTTTCTTAACGGGGCGGGGCAAATCGTAAAAGAAGTGGATCAGATCGTCAATCCTGAATCAGCTGTAAAAAATGATTCAAATCACCGATCATGGATCGTTGATTAGAACAAATATTAGGATCGCGGATCATGAATTGTTGATGCGAAAGTGATTCGAATCACGGATCGTAAAACAGCCCAGACAAACAGATTCGGATCGATTTTTACGAATGATTTTCTTTTCGAAATTCCAGTTAGTGCAAAAAGTTCTGAAATATTGTGGGTAATAATTGATGCATATTCATACACTTCTGACTTTCAGAAATCATGTGAAGCATTCAGGCTCGCTTAGAATTGATTCAATCTCTGTTACGACTCATCAGGATTCATTCAGAATCTCTTAGCGCGCATTACGACACGTTTAGACTCTTTTACGACTCATTCGATTGCCCTTAGAACTAGCAAAGACTCGCCATGTTCTTGTGAAACTCATATTCAGATGTGTAGTTTTCAAGACACACGGGGGTGGGGCAAAGTTAATGCCCCCGACCCCTTGTTGATCACCCCGTTGAAATAAGAACACCGGTTAACTTGAACTTGTAACATCATAGTGTCGTAGTGTCGTACATATCGTATGAGTAAGCGTCGTCTATCTATCATCGAACTCGTAACATAAGTGAGGGAGAGGGCACCAACCTTATTGTAACTCAGACTGGGCGACAGGCTAGGCAACAGTGTCGGCAACCTTAGAGTGGCAACCCGCACAACAGTGTAGCCACCTCAACAAGTTTTATCATTAGACTCTTTTGAATTTTTTTTTCGCTCGCATATATCCAAGTTTCCCTAACAGTATCGCCCTATAACATTCCCTTGGCTGGAGAAGAGGGGAGATGGGGCTACAATTTTCGAAACTAATGCAAACACTTTGAAAACTCATCCACGCTAGTTAAGATACATTCGGCATCTCGTATGAAGCGTTCAGACTCGCTTAGAATTGATTCAATCTCTATTAAAACTTATTAGGATTCATTCGGAATTTCTTAGCGCTCATTAAGACTCGTTTAGATTATTTTACAACTCCGATTGCCCTTGGCACTCGCGAAGACTCGCCACGTTCTTGTGAAACTCATTCAGATATGCAGTTTTAAAATTCATTCATACTATATTTCATCAAGTACCCTAGCTTTAAGACTCATTCGACTGCTTGTAGAACTTATATTCAGATTCATCACGTTCTTCCGAAACTTATTCGGGTGCTCTGTCGAGGTACTCAAAATTCATCACGCTCTTCCGAACCTCGAACACACATTTTAAAACCCATTTACACAAAATTCTCAAACTTCATGTAGGCTACGGTGAGACACATTTTGACTTCGTTTTAAACTTCAAACTGAATGAGTATTGTAGAGATTGGCTTTCGTGAATTCGATCTTATTTCGGTCTTCATTCTTCTGTATGTTAGAAGGGAGAAGGGATAAAAGTTAACAGAAATTCCCGGAGTACAACCAGAGACAGGGGTATCGAGTGTCTTTCCTTCGACCAGTATAGAGAGAATGATACCGTATCATATCACTATTGGCGAAATATCAATGGCATTCGTGTCTCTGTACAAATTTATCGAGTCGTGAAGTCATTATCTTCTTCAGCAATCGAACCAGTACATGATTAAGCCGCACAGCCGTTAGCGACGCGTCCATCTGTATAGATACTAATTCGAGAAACAAACGCACGAAGCCTAAAGGGAGCGCGAAAGTGAGCAAATCGCACTATCGCGTCTTCCAATCAGTTCAAACTCGGAACCTCGGCTGAAGAGTTGGTGGGGCACGCGCACCCCGACTGTCGCCTGCGAAAGCAGCACTTCCTCTGTATTCATAGACGTATACACATCAGCAAATCTAGGTTATATTTAGCAAGCGATGCGATGCCTACAGCCCATACAGGGGTAGGTAGTAGGTACAGCGTGCGCCTATTTCGTACCAAGCAAAATCTTATCAGCTGTAGGGTGTTTTTGTTTCGACGCATTCCCCGAGAACACTAGATTCTTCGCAAATCAAGAACAATATGTGTCAGTAGACTCGCAAAATGTACACCAGCACCGAACAGTTTACAACATAGTTGTTGTATAGCGCATACCATGCATATTAAAAACAGATTCGTCATTGTATACCGTTTCTACGATTCCCATCACGGTTCACTTGATCGCTCAAGTAAGATGTGTTCGGCGGGACAAATTTGTAGGGATGGAATTATGTTGATTCCCGGGTCTGTCGCTTCACCGTATGTACAGTTGCTGTAGCGGTTCCGCTTTAGCGGTGACGATCTCGCCATTACGATAGACAAACTTGGAATAGAATTTTTAAGCTAAATTGAAATTGATGGCTTGAAGTATTTTCCTGTGCTTTGGTGTGCATGTACCAAAACTGACAAAAATAGCGGTCTTAATACATTGCAATCCGACTGGACTAGTTGGAGGAGGTTAGGCGACTGCTGCACGGAAGGACATTTTTACATGGATATGCCGTCCCGGCAATTGCGTTGATGTTGACGCGCATACACACACATTGGCTACAGCCCAACACTTTCTCTAGTCGTCCATTCTTGGCGTTGCTCGGCATTCTCCATGTCGGCCAGTCGAAACATGATGGAACGAATGACCGCATAAAGAGGAATATGCAACTACCCACATTGGCTACAGTCAACACTTTCTCTAGTCGTCCATTCTCGGCGTCGCTCGGCATACTCCATGTCGGCCAGTTGAAATGTGATGGAACGAACGGCCGCATAAAGAGGAATAAGCAACTACATCACGATGGTAACGTTTTTCTGCGGAAAGTTTTTGTACAGTTCAACGGAATATTTCTCTTTCGCGTGCTGAGTCAGTAGACATATCCATGTTGGAAAAAAAAAAAAAAAAGTGTTTACACTGCATGCAGGTACATCCGTACCTGTATGACTCTTTTCGACCTACATAACAGCGATTGGGAGATTTTCCGCAAGCAGGCTTGATTTGGATACTTTCCGCAAGGAGGCTTGATTTGGATACTTTGGACGAAAAAGAAACTTCAAAATGTAACACGCTTAGGGCTGTCAACTTCTTGCTCATTTGCTGAGCCAGCTCCAACTTTTCTTGCTCTTTTTGTGAACCAGGTTTTCTAATCTGCTCACTGCTCCAAAGTTGCTCCGGATCGTTATCAGTAAAGAGAGCGGTGTCGCAGTGAGCAGGTTAGAGATCAACTATTCTCTCACTCAGTTCACGAATCACGAATAAAACAACTGATTTGGACAAGAGCGAAAGAAGATATGTACTACCATAACTTGGTACTTGGTTCAACGGTTCAACTTGGGTTCAACCTTCCTACTCACAGATGTTGCACGTTGACTTACTGCTCTCGCTCCAGCACTGCTCACCAAGTAGCGGTAGTGTAGTACACAGTTAAACTTGAACGAGAATTGCGGAGCAGTGAGCTGATGGTTTTTGCTTGGGGTAATTTCGCAAACTGCTCTTCTCATGAACCAACTCATTTAATTTGCTCCTGCTCGGAGTCGAACAACGCTGAACACGCTTAAGGTTGAATCACTGAAAGGTCACACCGAACAACAAAAATCACCTGCAATTTATTCGCTTGTTGAAAGAGAGTTTTTGCACAACACTACAGACGAAACAGAGATCAAAAGGATGAAACGATCACAAGTCACAAGAACGAATCAGTCATAGTCAAGTAGGGACGTACCTAAGAGTTTTTTTTGTTTTTTTTTGGGGGGGGGGGGATAAAAATTGTGAAAGTCCCAACTGACTCAACTCAGAATTCCCAAGTATCTATTCAAAGCAAAGCAAAGCAAAAAAAAACCTTTTGACTTGTTGGGTTTTTCCAACTGACTCGAATTCAAAATTCCCAACTAAAGGGCATTCAGAAACTACTGTCAAAGCCTCAAAAACCGTCTTAAAAAATTTTATTGGAAAAAATGGCCTTACAATCTTTTGAAAAATGACCTTGGGCTTCTATGCAGCGGTCCCAGCGTTCCTGCCATCGCTTGTATGCGTGCTGGAAAAATTCATCTCCAAACTGTTTAAAAATCGCCTCCAAACTTTTTACAGGAGCCATTTCGGTTGTAAAATGGCATCCGCGTACATTTTTTTCAGTTCCGGGAATAGAGCGAAGTCGTATGGAGCGAGATCAGGACTATAGGGAGGGTGGGGCAAGACCTGGATGCCGTTGAAAAACATGCGTGAGCACATTCAAGGGAAACGACCCGACATCGCCGGCTGCTGGGTCTTGCATCATGACAACGCGCAACCACATACGGCTGGCGCTACCGCCGCATTCCTCGAGAAATACGGCATCCAGGTCTTGCCTCACCCTCCCTATAGTCCTTATCTCGCTCCATGCGACTTCGCTCTACTCCCGGAACTGAAAACAAAATTTACGCGGATGCCGTTCTACAACCGATATGGCTGTTGTAAAAAGTTCGGAGGCGATTTTTAAACAGCTTGGAGATGAATTTTTCCAGAACGTATACAAGCGATGGCAGGAACGCTGGGACCGCTGCATAGAAGCCCAAGGACATTATTTCGAAAGATTGTAATGTGATTTTTTCCAATAAAATTTTTTAAGACGGTTTTTGAGGCTTACTGAGTAGTTTCTGAATGCCCTTTGTACCTTTTAACCTGTTGGGGTTTTCCAATTGACTCAACTCAAAATTTCCATGTACCAATGCAAAAGGAGAAAAACCTTTTGACTTTATTGCGGTTGGTTTTTCCTAACTCGCCTGACTTAAATGGCACCCCCCCCCCATCTGTATGTCCTTGTAGTCGACAGATTTCAGTTTTGTAATGTCCAATTCCCATTTCCTTAAGTTCTGTAATATCCTTGCTTCTGGCTTATTGAGTTCGCAACGCCATTTTTAGCCGATCTACTAGAAGTAGGGTGTTCCGGAAAATGACTGAGAAACTTTAACAACAGGATTGTATAGGTAGGTTTTAAGAAAGAAAGTAAGAAAGAAGAAGAAGAAGAAGAAAAAAAAACAGGGTATTTCCTGCATTAGTCTCATAGTCTCAAGGCCGATGCAAAAAGAGGGTGACCACAACCATATTTGGGAAAAACCGAATCAAAATTGGAAAATTTTCGAATTAATTTAGAAGAATTAAATAATTAACGACTTTTTTTTTGCTTGCTAATTGATACTTGCAAAGTTCTAATCGGAATCTTAGATGTTTACACTACTCCTTCCTCCCTCATCCCTAGAACATGTTCTTCGCACCGGCCTCGTTTAGTATCTCCTTCGTTTTCGAACATTGGGTCATTTCTAGATACGAACTCTTTTCTCCCTTGATAAGATTGAATGGACAATCGCAATAGAGGTTCCTTGGATCGCTGATCTTGAATGTTTCATCAGAGTTTTAATCTGACCTTAGAGACCCTCTACATCAAACTTTCGCTTTAGTTAGTAGTCCATCAGAATGGAAAAAAGACTTTGAATAACCTACATCTGATATCCGGATTCAATTTTTTTCATTCCCAGAAGCTCGGGAAAAACACCCATGTCACTCAAAACAAATATTTTTTTCGAATAATTTTTCGTACATGAAATGGCTCCCAAGATTTTTGAAGACATCTGTTTGAGGATATGAGCCTCCTTCATTCAGAAGTGACGCTTATATCGGAGAGAAGGGGATTGATAATATATTGATTAAGGGAGCAGAATGCAAAAAATCAGTTTCCTCAGGGCCTACCATACGTGAAAAAATGAAATCTGGGAACTTTAGAAGACCCCATTTCCCGACTTTATGGGGCTGTTTTTCAGTTTCCCGTGATTCATTTCAAATAACATGTTGTGCGAGATTTCATGGGATGAAGTAATGGTCAATTTATTAATCAACTACCAGGTAGTAGTTTTTTTTTCTAATTTTTCTCTCAACCCGAGCCCTGGAATCCGCCTTTCCGAGCATTACTTCAGAGACGTCACGGAGGCTGTTAGGGCTGCCTTAACCCTTTTCTCGTTTTGCCGAAAAACCGGCCTAGTGCTGCGTGGGCTCGAACCCGGGACCTCCAGCTTCCGAGATCAGCGCGCCATCCACTCGGCCAACCAAACCCCTACTTGGTAGTGGTATTTGAAACCGTACCAGATTCTCATTTTCACTTTAGCGATAAAATTCAACAAATGATCGTTTTTTTTTTTTTTTTTTTTTTTTGAAGATCTTAAGGGGAGTACATGAAAAATGCATTAGGGTCCCTATTTCGCTGAGGTTTTCGGCCCAGCTGAGTAACTCCCTACATGTTTCCCTTTGTATGGCTGAAGAGTCCATCCAGAATTTCAGTTCTCTATATTCATATTAACTTGTGCCGGGGTTTGTTCGGAAAAGTTGTAATTTTGTGAAAAAGTCAGCGCTTATTGCTGTGGACTAATGGAGCCAAGATTATGAGAGGAGTTCAGTAATAAAAAACATAGCTGATGTTAAGGGAGTGTCCTCCCCCCTACCCATGGTAATTAAAAGATAATACTCTTACAAACATTTTTCTGAAAGCTAAATAATTTTACCCCTTTTGCGTACAAATGAATGTCTTCTATCATTTTCAGGGATCAATATCCCGAAAGCCACTCCATCGAAGAATGTTGGTGCCGAGTCTGAAAAAATGATAAAAATTCTGAGAATGTAAAATGTTAATCCGAAAAATGTTGCAAAACAAGGAATCGATAAGGCGTATACTAAATAAACAAGAGAGAAGTTTCATTCCTGATTTTACTATGTTTCATTGTGTACTGAATGAGGAAGAGGATTGTGTAGATCTGGATCAAGTTGGGTCCGAATTAAAAGAATAATTTTTTCTCAGCAATCTGTGATCCGTGATCGGAAGTATCAATGTCTCAAGATCCGGACGGTAGTGACTTTTAGCATCCTGTACTAATAGGGCGCACTATTTTGTTCTTCGCAGATGATCACTCGGACGCGGCGTCCGTGTCGCAGCCCAAGATATACCCGGGGCCAAAACCACTGACCAAGTCGGAACTGAAGCTGATCGAGACGATGGAGGCGCGTCAGCAAGACCTAACGCTGACCGGTCGATTCCTCACAATGCACAAGCGGCGGCGTAAAAAACTCACCACCCGTTCGTTGTCCACCGAACAGGCACCCGCCCTGCTGGATGACATTCACCATGGAGTTGTGCAGGTAAGCGGCCGAAAGGTCTCTTGTATGGAGGGCGATGGACCCGCGAGCGGCGGCCGTCGATACAATTTTCAGTTCGCTTAATTTCCGCCGAGTGAAACGATCTTTTAAGAGTGCGAAAGAAAGTAGCCGAATTGTTGCACACGTTTAAAGAGAAAGGAAACATCGTTTCCATGGTTATGTACTCTCGAGTCTCGACTGACGTCAAGTAATAAAATGATACCGTCACTCCCACTTTGGTTTTTTTCTGCTATATCCTTTTTTCCCTTTGTTTTGGTCCTCCTAAAGCGTGTTAAAAATTCTCGCTAAATCTGGCCGCAGTTTGAAAACTTAATTTGCGACGTGCCGCTCGCTGCTTTTGCGTCAACTTTTGCGAATTTAGTCGCGCCCCGGCGGCCGCATCGTTTAACGAAGCATGCATATCAGTCGTATACATATACCTATAGTTGTATAGTTTTGGGTCAACGGTATGTCACTGCTCGATGCGAGTCTATGAAAGAGGTAAGGTAGCGTATAGAGAATTCTCGGCGTGCACGCCGAACAATGAAGAAGCTCCGTTAGTGGAAATAATTTACTTCGCATTGCACTGGCCCGGAATTAATTTCCGTCCAGCACGGATTAACGTACAACGTAATTAAGTTGGTTAACGAGGTCTGCACCGGAAACGGACCGAACCCCGAACCGAACGTGTCGCCGGTCTTGTCATGATTCGCGGCCTCTCAGAACATTTGAGTGATATTTGGTCAATAAAAAATGGACGGTATTGCAGTCGAGTCGAAATGAGCCGAAAGAAACTCGAAAATGAGAAACATTACAGGGAAGCTGCGTTGGTAAACTGATCGGGGCCAATGGAACTTCGCCCCTTTCCCCAGGGGGAGGGAGGAAAATAGTAACCTAAAGTTGTACTCTCGACTAGAGTGTTTCAACAGTCTGATGGGTAATCAAGTAAGGTCGCCAAAGTCGAGGCAGTCATGGAAAAGTCATGGCCACAGTTTTAAAAAGGTGTTATATGGAACTCTTAGAGGAGTAATGTAGTTTCTTCAATATCACGCAGTCCTGGAAGTATTGGGGACCTTTTTGTTGATGCCATGGATTATTGATTTGTTGTTAGCTGAAATTCGGAACATTTCGTTACCTGATTACTGATTACTTGTACCGAATAGATGAAGATTATCAGCAGTTTTACGGAGATACTTGCCGAAACTGTCCAAGTCTATAGATGTTAGGAACTTAGAGATGGTGTACAATACTGAGACGGTATCCACTACTTAGTAGCAGATCCAGGAAGCCTTTGTGAATCGTGAAGAAGATATGTAATGCGTCCCGTTAGTGTAAGACTGTAACATGTTTTCGACAAATTTTTTATTTAAAGTAGCTCCCGCTATATTGTATATGTACGGTACATGATGTAAATCTGATAATGACGTTAATGGCCGGGAAATAACGTTAACTATGAAAACCAACGGGCATGCACGTTAAAGATCGGGAAATATCGTGAACACCTATTTTGTTTACAATTTACTTGGGAAGTCTTGTAAATTTCAGATAATATTAGAATTGGACGGGGCTTTCTCGAGATTTTCCAATACATCTTGGGAAATCTTGGCATTATGGGCCATCTTGATACGAGTAGTCCGGCTAAACAGCTAAAATAGTTCATTTTAAAACTCTTCAGTTTTGTCGTCATACTGGAAACGGGTAACTCTGAGAATGTGTACTCGATGCGCAAAATCCCACCAGTTACCGGGATAACTAAATGGGAACAAGGGTAACCCGAGGGTAACAAATCGGTAACTTTTCCGCGGGTAACTGGGTAACTAGAGGATAACTGATTGCGCATCGGGTACCAGGAAGCCTGAGGTCCAAAGGCGAGATTTCTTTATTTGGCTCGAATAGGTCAACAATAACCGAATTCGTTTGAAGTCGACCAAATTCAACCAAAATTGACGAAACAGATAATCTATAATATGAAATATGCAGGGGTGGAGTGAGCCCCTCTCCCACACACACATGAATCTTCGAAGTCGACATTTTCCGGAAAATTTAGTCAGTTGTTGACATTTTTGAATATTTTAGACAGTATAATACAATAACGTGCACCTCATTTCCCAAACTGTACTGGGCAAGGCCGATCAGCTCGGGAAGTGATGATAATTTGAACGTGTACCAACATGGCCCAAGTAGCTATGTAAATTACGTCATATCCCGGTCATTAACACTACGGCCCAATGATGCCGGGATACAACGTACCTGCCCGGGAATTCACGTTCGATCCCGAATTTACATCATAATACCGTAACATATACACATATTGGCATGTTCTTCTAGCTTTCTCAAAGCTCTTGAAAATCTTCTCTTGGAATTACGTTCAATTCCTTCGTCACAGAGTCTTGAATACCTTCAATCGAAGGAGAATGGTTTCCGTTCAATTCCATCTTCAGCTTTGGGAAGTGATAATTGTCCGAAGACTAAAATCGGGCCAGTATAGAGGTGACTGAGCACCGGAACCATTTTTCTGGCCAAAAGTTGAGTGTGAGCCGATGCATTGTCGTGTAACAAGAAAAATGATCGGCGACCACGAGCAATATTTTTGCAGAAGTGGTCTGGTACATTTTGATAAGATACTCCATGAACTGTTGTGTCGTAAAGCAGAATTCACCTTTGCGAATTCCAAAAGCTTTTTTCTCTTACACCATCCAACTGGCCTCATATAGTCGCCGCTTGACCACTTTTTTCTAAACGAAGAATTTCTTCGAATCAACCTGCACCCAAAATACCGGCCGCATACTGGATGTCAGATGACACCAAGAATCTCAACCGATCATATTTTCGACTCCGACGACTCATCCACACGCGCCGTATATTTGCAAATTCCCAACTGGCCCCAGAAGTCGCTAAAAATGATCGATCATATGTTGGCACCGATGACTCATCCACACGCGCCTCATTCTCCCAAATTCTCTGGATCCACATATGGCCAGACGACGTACAAATACCGGGACCAACTCCCACCAACACCTTCCATATTCCATACTATTGTTTATCCCTACATTGCGAAAATGTACAACAGCCAATTGCCAGATTCCCAAACTTCGATAACAGGACACACCCGTCTCCTCTACTACTCCAACAATTCATCATCATGATCCCCTGATCATCGTATTCGATCCCACCATATCCTAAATTCATCTCATCTGGGGGAACCCCCATCATGAGAGGGCTGAGCCCGGAATGGAACTCGGGCTTTATAAACTCGTTACATGGGCCGAAACCTCGGTCTTGTTTCTGTCTTGCTATCTCCAAGAAAGTTAACTGGAGAGTGGAGACTGTCGCCACGTCTCTCGTATCCCGATCTGGGACTTGGAAAATTAACGTAAACCTAATCACATGTCGTGTCTTATGCTCTCAAAGGTCTAGTGGCTATCCGTTGTAACCATTCGATAACGTATAGTTAAAGTATTGTCTAAAGTGCTAATCATCAGTAGTCTTCGCTCATTACTGAGCGCTAGCTGACCCGCTGGCGACTTCCTCCACCATTATCCTCCATGAATGCCTGTCCTCCGCCTCTCGGATCATTCGCGGCAATCCGCGATTTGACACTTCCTCCAGTTGATCGATCCATCTCTTTGGCGATCTTCCTCTCGATCACTTTCCCTCCACTTTACCTTGAACAACTATTTTCTCCAGGTTTTCACCCGGTCTTCTCGTTATATGTCCAAAAAATTTGAGGATCCGTGTATAGCGAATGGACGAAAGGCGCTGGTGGATATTCAACGCTCTGAGTATCGACGCGTTTGTCTTTTTGGCTGCCCAAGGTATCCGCAACATTCTACGATATACCCACATTTCAAAGGTGTCAATTCTTTGCGGGTTTTCGTGGGATGGTTACTTGGAGAGGTTTCCCCTTGCCTTCTTCGAGCCCCTGTTAGTCGCCTTTTACAAACGGGCAGAAGTGCCATGGGAATATTCTGCTACCCGCTCCAATACGGGGAAAAGTGCTAATAAACTTATTCAAATTAATCCGACTTGGCCTAGTCATTTGTCGAGTATCTCTAATTAGGGGCTTGCTACCAATCAGCCCCCGGGCCCACGCTGCGGACCCTCCTGTTCATCGTCAAGCTGCTGCAACAACCGGCAGAAGCCCGAGAGGCTATCCGGCCTCACGACATTTAGTTCTCTGAGGAATAACTCTCCGTGCACAATGTCTTCAGAGTAAAAACAAAAATGACTACTGTCTTCACTTTATTTGATTTCTGAAACCGCAATTTCCTCTGTCACGGCGAATTTTCGCTGACCATTGGGCACGTCGCCGTTTTGTTCCGGGGGGCATAAGCGAAACACCGCTTTCATCATCTATAGTAATCGTGTTAACGAAACCGGCTTCAAAACAACCCTTAATCGCCAAACGTTGTTCGAAATTTTTTTCCATTTCAAAATTATAAGCGCGCACCCTTGCAGCTTCGATCCACTCGAAACCGCGTACAGGAAGGGAGGAAGGTTGTACCAAACAATTTCTCAAAATTTCATCAAAATGGCGCCAGCAGTATTGGTTTTAGAAGCACTGTCATAAAACTTACTTATGGAACGCACAGTGTAGCACAGTGTAGTTTCGAACGTGTAAGACTGTAAAAATGTAATAGTTTTCAACCCCCGCCCTCTCCTCACAAACATGAGTATTTTGATTATTTTCTAAGCTCAAGAGAGAAGTATGACGCCCCCATCCCTCCTCAGGAATCTTCGAAATTGGCATTTTTCAACAAAATCGACCATATACTCGGCATTTTGGACCACCAATCGTTAAAAAACAGAAGAATTCTCAATTTTTTTAGCGTGAATGAGAACTTTTTACTGTGTTGAAAATTTTTGTATCGAGTCGGCATTTTTCGGTAAATGTTAATTCGGTTTCAACAGTTCTGTTGGCATTTTGGACACCCGTCGGAAAAATATGAAAGTGACTGATCTTTTCTCTCTCGTTCTTTGGATTACATGAAAAGTTTTTACTGAGTCGGCATTCTCAACTTATTTCTATACCTCCTCCCCCTCCTCCGCCGACAGGGTTTGCAACGCCGCTGTTGAAGACTGTATTTCAATAAGTGGGTAAGGCTAAAATATTTGGTATTTCGAGTGATTTGTGCCTTTGAATATTTTCTCGTTGACGTTGAAAATGAAAATATCTCGAATGGTACTTCATAGTTGTATTCGCGACTGAGCGATAATGTTTGAAGAATTTGGACGGGGATCACAATACCACTCAACTGTTTTCCCTCGAGCTAAAATTCTTCAAATTATCATTAAAGAAGCTTTTAGACTTTCTGTAATTTCTTTAAGACTTGCTAAAAAGTTCAACGTTCGTTTATGATTCTGCCTGACTCGTCCGAAATTGACCAAGGCTATTCGTGACATTATTGAAGCTTTTTGAAGTTCTATCATACTTGTTCAAGTTTCTTTTGGACTCGTTAAAACTAGCTCAGATTTTTCATCTTTGATTTCAAACTCTCTAAGACTTTCCTTGACCTATTCAAGAGTTCGTAAGACCCTTGCTTAAGACTCTGTAAATGTTTAGATTTCATTTTAAGACTTTTTATGGCTTTTCAAAATTTTATTGAAGCTCTTCAAAACCTGATCAAGACTAATCGAGATTCATCCACACTTTTGTTCAAGTCTTAAGACACTTTTACACTCGTGTACAACTTTTTAAGGCGCTTTTGACTTTTTTAAGACTCACTAAGAGTTCAAGACTTTCGACACTCGTTCAAGTCTCTGAAGACTTGTTTTTGACTTTCGAGGACTCGTTTGGATTTATTATGATTCTGCCTGACTCAACTACTATTCGCCAGTATCTTTCACGACTCCCGAGACCTCACAATTGAACTCAACGACTCGAAAAATCGACTTGTAGACATATTTGAAGTATCTGTTCGTAATTTTCAAGTTCTAACCCTGACCTCTTACTGGACCGTAATGATAGAGGAAAAGTACAAAATATCTTGCAAAATAGATTTAGAATGCCTAAAAATTATGAAAACCCGTTGTCACGCATTTGTGGTGCACTCGTATCCAGTTGCTGTGGTCTGTAATAATTAAGACTCACTTCTTCCAAAAGTGATGGCGGGTGCAGCGATTTTAATTGTAAATAAGAGAGATTACCTTCTTCTTCGGGATTCTTATAGCACATTTATTTGCTAGTGGCCAGATTTGGCACATTCACCTACATATTTTATGTGCGTGCTTTCCCAGAAACAAAATCCTTCGTACGTACCTGTTGGCACAAAATATTTGTGGGCAGTCCTATCCATCCATTAGCTATGGCTAGTTCCAAAAAAGAAAAATTCCGGTGATAACTTTATTAATAATTATCCTCACTGCGAAAAAGGGCGTTTGAAACTTTCGAGCATCTTTGACCTTGAACGAGGGCAGCCAGACCAAATGGCGTGCACAACTTTCTTCTCGCCATTATTCATTTTCGAAAACGCACGATAAAACCTTTTTTGGAGACGGCGCAAATTTGGAAACCGTCTGCATTCGACGGTGGAACAAAATCGGCACGAATAACTACCGCATTCATCCTCGATATCAAAACGAGCAGGACAAACTTAATCGCCACCCAATTAAAAAGAAGAAAAAAATGGAAAAAGAGAAGATGGAGCTTATTTTTTGTTTCAGCTGCCACCGATGCTGTTTACTTTAGCGATAAAAATTTTAATTGATGACCGCCAATATTCATTTATTATATTTATCGTCGCGTTATAGCCGACCTCGAACGGATATAAAAAAGCTCTGTTTTTGGACGAATCAGCCGACGGGGGCGAACCGTAGTCGACCAATATTCTCGACCATAAAAAAAAAGTTTATAACCTTAACGAGAAAGTTAAACAAAGAAACATTAACATTCCGCGAAACTTTCACCCCGCATGATTGAACGTCGTGGCAGAAAAAGTTTTCGCCATTTTTGCAGCTCCGTCGCATCGGCTACTGGAGATTATTTTTCGAATTTTACGCAGTTCCGATTGGGGGTGGAGCAAGGGGAAGTTGCACCTGGTTGTCGCTTATATCTTATATATAATCTATACAACCCTTGAAATGTTTTCGATCATGTTGAAGTCATTTCCTCGCTGTAGTTGATTCGGCAAAATTGGGGGGGGGGATCTAACCCAAGACCCGGGTTATGTACAGTGAACGAAACTCGAAGGGAGGATGGGCCTATTTGATAAGAATCGCGAGGGAATAATTATTTGTAATATTCTAGAATGATACAAACCCCTAACAATGGTTCACGTCGTTCTGTCGAGGGATGAGAAGGGAATGTTTTCCCCTTCAGTTGGCTATGCAGACCATACTGTGTTTCCTTCACAAATTTCGATATTTTCAACGAGACATTGGAAGTTATGACCCGATGAAAAGTTTTACAATAAATGTAGGTCAATACTGACCCTTCAATTCCTCGAGTTCTGACTTTATTTGATAACGATTTTCGTTGTCTTGCTGGATACACGAAAGCTAACTTCGTCAGAACAGCAAATATACATTTATATGGTCCCTATTTTGACAATTTTCTCTAATCTGTGCTCTCACTCTTAGAAGTTGCTGCAAATAATTCAAAAAAATTCTGTAAAAAGTTTGAGCTCGATGCGAGTTTTTTAATGAAAATTGGCCGTTTAAAATGAAAGACGCCAAAAAATGAAAAAGTCGATCCCGATGAAATTCAGCAGAGTTACTATCTGAAGTCCATAAATCATGCATGAAAAATTTCGTCCGTTTATATTCACGTACGTTCCCACAGCAAGAACTCAGATGTTGAAACCATGCATTTTTGTACCTATACAAAATTCTGGACTCTAATTGAGAAAAATTTTAAACTTATAAAAATCATATTTTTAAAGGATGGAATTTAGGAAAAACACTGAAAAACATGGTCCATAAATGTAGAAGTTGATGGAAAAATCGATATAAATTTAGCTACTTTGGCACGATTTACACGGAGGATGGCGTTTTTTAGAGCAAATAAAGTAGACTTCAGAAAACAAAATTGGAAATTCAGAATGCGTACGATTCTGTTATATGCTCTTAGACCAAATTTTTGATAGGTTTTTTCTAAATTATTCAATTTTAAATTTCTAAAATTTGGTTAAAATTTTCATTTCTTGCCCTATACAAATGCTGTTTTCCCCTCATCCCTAAATTAATGGTGGGCGTACATATAGGAACATTAAACTTTTGTACAGCAAAATAAAAACATATTTCTCGATGCGTGGACCGGTGCCATTGTCCTATAGGTTGAAGTACAGATTGTAATTTTACATACGCAATATGCATATCTTTTAATTTGATAAATTTAATATATTATTTTTTATATTAATTATTATAATAATTTATTTTATAATTAAAATCTATCGGTAATATAATTTATTTAAGAGATTTAAAATATGAAATATTGTTATTTTTAATTTTAATTTTATTAATTTTAATTTCAAGTTTTAATTTATTAAATTTGATGATCTGGCCAAAGTACGTGTAAGTTTTGAGAAAATGAGTAAATTATAATTTTTTTTATTAAAAATTTTATTTGTGACCTGGAATTATGAAATGTGCCTCTTGTGCGAAAACAAGTTTTCGAGATAAAGGAGTGTAAATATGGGATGGTGGTAGTGGTGTGCACGTCTGTGGTGGTGCGTTTACGCGTTGCTATGACAACTGCGTTCCGAATTCTTGTTCTTTGTCATTCCCTGAAACCCGTTTCACACGACGCCATGTAAACGGATGTTTTCCCATAGGCCCGTTTCACACAATGCCATGTACGAATGTTTTTAAACTTTTGACGTAATTTTTAAATGCAATTTGTGAAAAAACTAATGAAGATAGGAAGCTGCGATTTGTTTCATTCGAAAGAGCGTGATTTTTTCTACATATAAGAATTATCAAGAAAGTAAAACTGATTTTTTGATACCAGAGGTACATTTCATGATTAAAGGTCACGTTTAAGTTCTTTTTTATTGTGTATTACTTTTTTTTTTTTTTTTTTTTTTTAATAATTGCATCTCTTCAAAATATGATTTCTGTAAATTCCGAAATCGTTTCGAAATGAATATTCTTCTCTTCGCTCTATTTAGTGCGATAAAGCCCGACTCTGTGCGTGAATCAGAGGAAATATACTGAAAGGTCCCAGTTTTGAAAGGCTAAACAAACAAGTTTTACAATGCCTAAATTATTGCTTTGGTAGCACTAGTTAATATTTTAAATGTACTCATAAAATTTTCCTTACATGTGCCCTGCGGTAACAAAAAGGACTCATCTAATTTTTTTTTTTTTAATTGAATTCTTGGCGTCATTGGGAGAAAAGACAATTTGGCGTCTGAATGTGACGTCAACCCTCCTTATTTGGATTCTAAAATACGAATTTCATTGGATGAAGATTTTTTGTGTGACTTCATTTTATCACTTTCCTGTGCTTTGTTGAACAAAAACACCATATTTGAGATCACTCTTCATCGAAATTCGTGGATTTTTTGTATTTCATATTCTAAATGGAGAGTAAATTGTGACCATAAAAAGTAAACTTGGACCTTCCTTAGGCACAAGTTAATGTTATCTAATCGAGCTGAAACATTTTTGAGGATTCAATTTTGTATTATTTGGAACAACTTTTGGAGGAATGCAGATCCATGAAAATGTTTCTACCCCGGGGGCAGAACGCGTCTGAAGTTTCAGTTTTTCTCATTCATGGCAGAACCTAGAGGGGATGTTGTGGAAAATACTGGTATAAATGAATGCTCGTAAAAATTGCGACAAAGAGCTTCTTAGCAATTTTTTTAAGGTTTGATAGGGGTGATGCTTTCACTTACGCTGTAACTTCTTCATAATTACTGAAAATGAAATCCGTGTATTGTATTATGTACGGAATTTTTCGTCTTGAGAATTGTGGCACTGTAATATGAAGAGGTCAGGCTCAAAGATGCTATAAAATGTACTGTGGCTATTAAATGTAGGGATTTCTAAATTGCTGAGTTCATTTTCGTATCAATCCAACCGTATTTTCTAAATTGTGCTGCCGATAGACTCGTGAGAGAGCCTGAAAATTGGAGGAAGTTTATAGCACACTGTACTTGAGTTCATGTTTGCCATCAATTTGATCGGATTTTCAGAATTGTGACACGTAGAAGTGAAGAGAGGAACTGAGAATTAAAGAAGTGAAGGATTATAATATGAATTTGTGAGTATTATTCCTTGGATCTCACTGGTCCCTGAGTTCGTTTCTGATGCCACTTGAATGAACTTTCAGAATTGTAACCTCTGAAGATGTGGAGAGCATCAGCGCAAACAGCCTATAGGAAATGGGGGGGGGGATGCAGGGCTAATAAGTCTATCGCTTGTATAATTTTTCAGTTTTCTTTGGGAGAGGGGGGGGGGTCTTTTGGAGAATTTTGGAGCTGAGCCCCTCCAAACCCTCCTTATTTTTGCCTGTGGTGAGAAATGCATGATGGTTGCGAAAGTCGATGAGTGTGTCATTTCTTGGTTTCACGGATCTCTTAATTCGTTTTTGAATGTATATATTCGGTTGTATTTTCAAAATTGTGTTACTTAGGATAGGGAAGCGGAAATTCAAAAAGGCAACGAACACGTTGAAATCTCAGTATATGTGAAATTCCTGTATAGCTGAAAACTTTATTCGCTGCCACAAATTCCGCCTTTTTTGTTTGCCATGAACTGGATCAAATTCTGTCTTTTTTCCGCCATGAACCATATTTCTTGTAAATGAACCTATCACAATAGAGCTGGATTTCTCTGCAGGCAGGCGAGCCAGTTGCCAAGAGCGAAAAAATTTGACGACACATAAAAAGTCATTATCTGTGGAGGAAATGTGGTCACCTAATGATTTTCACTTTGCGAGGAGGGTGTATCATCTGTTCCGTGGTCAGAACATTTGTGGTATTATCTGTTTTTATACATTTTAACTTCGTAGCGCTTCCCCTACCCCACCAGTGTTAGATAACAGGGATGAGGGGCGGCAAAATGCTAAATCCGGTCCTGATGTTTGGTTACTAGAAATGTTCATGTAGGGAGTAGTGCATTTGCCTTTGTGAAACAAGCTTGTAAAACATTTCACTTTATAACTGAAGAATGAATTTTTGCCTAGTTATTTTTCTGTTTTACAATCAATTGAAGTACTATAATATGTCCGAAGAAGTTATTCTAGTAATAATTCAATCAATCGAAATTATTTTAAGACATGCGATAGCACTGGGTCATTTGCGTTTCCTTTTCGTTACACACTTATACTAAAGCTTAGAACAAACTTAACTAATCATGGGGCATGGATGAAGTGCACGTCTCGCTAGAAACTTTTCTATACAAACTTTTTGAAGTTGATACATCTCCAGTGTGATGAAACATCGTAGTAGGTATTCCGATGATAGTGGGGCGTATGGCGGTGCTTACACGCCAAATTAGCCCCGGGACATCACACCCTCTATCTTGGAATTACTCGGATTGGGCCTGCGTCAGGATAGGGGGAAATGTAGTAAATATTCGGGAGAATTTGTATTATATACTCGTAGATATTTTGGACTAATTCAAGCGGCTTCGTTCTCTGTAGTCGTCTGGACAGGGACGTACCGAAGAGTTTGGGGGGGGGGTTGAAAATTGTGAAAGTCCCAACTGACTCAATTCGAAATTCCGAAGTATCAAAGCAAAGCAAAAAAAAAACCTTTTGGCTTGGTGGATTTTTCCTACTGACTCAACTCAAAATTCTTTAGTATCAAAACAAAAGAAGAAGAACCGTTTGACTAGTGCTGGGTTTTCCCAACTTCTCAACTCAATTCCCAAGTATCAAAGCAAAAGAAAACCTTTCAACTTGTTGGATTTTCCCAACTCGCCTGACTGAAATGGTAAATTTTCCCAACTACTAAAAGAAAAGTTCCTCCCCCCCCCCTATCGGTACGTCCCTGCGTGTGGAGGCTGGTTGGCCAACTCGTTAAGATGGTATAATCGTCTCTCGTTTTCTAGTCAGTTTCCCATTTATCGTGGGCATTTTTAGACCTCGATGGATGGCCGAGTTTCTCATCATGGAGCGTTGATGACGGTTTGTAGGATCTTATTTAGGCAATTCAGTTCGCCTTCCTATTGACTTTCGTGGCACATTTCCAGAGGGCGGCGTTAGAGGTCCGTACAAGTTTCAGAATCTGGAAGGGTTTTCCCTGCCATCATCACCATTCTGCGTCGTCAACGTGAACCAAGAAGAGGAAGTGTGGGGTGAAGGAACCGCGATTTAGCTATGGGTTACCCGAATTCCAGGTCAACGTTGAATGAATGTTGTCTCGTTCAGTAGGGTATCCCATAGTAGCCCTGGCAGGAAAGCGCGAATCCGAATTAAGCAAAGATGAAATAGGGCTCAGGCTAGCCTCGAAGCGTCCCTTCTGGTCGCCGACGCGATTCTCGAAAGGGTAGTTTCGGGTGCCAGGAGTGCGGTGTCTGGGGAGCCACTGTGGCGTGCGTGCATCGTCATACGCTCCACCAATTTAGATTTCAGAATCTGCGTGTGGAGCTGAGCAGCACTTCACTTGGTACAGCACTTGTAACTTTCGTCCCAGTAACCAGTAAGTCTTCTTCCATCGGCGCATTCTGAAAAAAAAGTGTCCGAGGCACCCCCTTTGTAAGTCGTAGATCAGCCCAACTTTTCAGCTCGTTGATTTCAACCCGAGATGCTGTAATATCAAACCGCTAATCGATAACCGGTTCGATTTTAGGAAGACACAGCGTTGTGCTTTCTACTCGACTAACTTGCGAACTTTCAGAACCACCCTCGCACAATCCCAAAGGAGAAGCCAGCTTCTGTCTGATGTATGGACATGGTCGCGGCGGCCGTGCTGTTCTCATACCGCGATAATTAAATTCCGGAGAATTGCTCGCGGGATGCGGCACGGCGTTTAATTAAATCGATTAATTTCGTATACTGTTTCCTTTAAGACGTGGTGTGGCGCCGGAAACGAGTGTATAAATTTTGTTTTAATGTTTTCCGAACCGCGAGCGCTTCGGCGCTACGATTATGCTCGCATGTGGAGCGAACCCTCCACCCCGGCACCGGGACCGATAAGGCCGGCGATAGCGAGTCGAGTAATTTTGAAATTCGCGAATTAAATGTGCCCGATCAGACCTTGGCTTTTGTCGGATGACCCGAAAGGAGCCTCCCCTCGCCCTGACTCCGTCAGCGAAATTCATTAGCGCCGCGCCAAATACGAATGCCGCATAATGAATACAGCGCCGAATAATGAGTACGGGAACGAAGCACCCCGGGAACGCGTTCTTCTGAACCCGAATTCCCGAATGAACGAGTCGAACTTCGGTGCTGTCGCCATTTTTTTCCCAGCCCAAATTGAAGAAAGATGAAACTGAAAAAAAAAAATTGTTTAATATATTTTTTTGTCGCATTTTTCATTTACTTCCCGCGAAAGCAATTTACTCGTCTTTTGTGGCGACACGAAATAACCTCTTGGTTTCCAAACGCTGGGGCGAGGTGAGCGAGCGAGAGAGAAAAGTACACAGAATGAGGGAAAAGTTGGGTTTTCCTACTCCGCGTACATCTGTTGCGTCATTAATAAACTCGTCAAAAAATATATCAATGTTGTTTTGTAACACGTCATTTGGTATCCTCATTCTGCTCGATTTACTATACTCGCTGTTCACTTATCACGAAGAACTGGATTGGCAAAAACCTTTGTTCGGCGTTTGACGTTGATTAAAAACTTACGGTTCCTCTCAGTTGTGTCGCACTGTGGCTGATTTCGGCGAAAATCGGCTCATTCCAGTTATGAGACGACGAGAAAAAAATATGTATAGGTACGCATTTCTGACGAAGTGTAGCAGTAAAATAAACTAAAAGTAACCGAACCACGTTCTGTCCCTCCTCGTGATAATCAACATCCAGCTAGTAATTTCAGCGCTTTACAAAAATATGTCGAGTACGCGGTGTTAATTTAGCACTTTTTTATGTTTACTTGTGCAGCCAATTGTAATTGGAACTTGTGTTTTCAGATTTTCAGGGACAAAACTTGACTTTCAGTTTGGGGGGAGGGGTGAGAAGGGAGATTTGCCGACGGATATTTTTTAAAACCTAAAAATTCGCTGACAAAATTTTCTAAAAATTTGAAAGTTTGCTGATTTTCTAATCAAAATGTGGCAGTTTCTATAAAAAGGGGTAACTTTGTCGATCGATCAAAGTCTCAGAAAACGCGAAAAAAGATAAAATTTTTTGGTTGAAAAAGTCAATTTTGAGATTTTGATTGATTTCTAGAGAAAAAACATCGCAATGACGAAGAGATAAAATTTACGCGCATGAGAGAGAAGAGGGAGAGAGAGAAAGAGAATTATGAAAGAGAATGAGAAAATAATGCGAATTAGCGTTGAGTCGGTCTCGGTCATACTAGTTCATTTGAACTAATCATAACGATGAACTAATCTACCAAGACCGATGTTTTGAAAGAACTAGTTCAATAAGACCGAGATTCTCTCGAACTGGATCCGAAAATGACCAAAAGTAACTGTTAAGACTGTTACAAACTAAAACGTGAACGTAAACAAAGAACAACCGAATTCGTGTAAACCCTAAGACCTAACGCAGGTGAACTAAAACTAAAACACCGACGTGACTCATTTGGTTTATTTGAGCAGCTTTCTTCTTCATTATGATGAAAATTAGTATTAATTTTTTGATCTTTCCGTTGAAAAGGGTGATGTTAAGCGGATACATAGAGAAAACATATAAATTAAAAACTTACATTAATAACGCAGGCATATTTCGGTCTTCTCATCTTACATCCTTCAATAATTTTAAGTCTTTAATGACGTGAATGAACCGACGATGAGGAACTAAAAGACCTAAATAAACTAGTTCATTTACCTAATCATTTTGGTAACCGAGACCGATTTGAACTATTCAACGAAATGAACTAATCTTCCCATCGCTAATGCGAATGTCTGCGTTCGCTTCTTCGTGGTTTTTCGGAGCTCAGAATAAATCCGATGTTCTGAATTGTTACCACACAGAAGAGCGAAAAATTACCTTTTGAACAAGCCCTCGTCGAGGCTGGTAAAGTGATTCCGCGGCGAGTTAGGGCCGCTTGATGAAGTGGGAGAAAAAGGTGTGTCTAACTTTAAACGCGTTTTTTCCAAAAAAACGTGTTTTTGCGCGTTCTTGTTACACTCATATTTGACCACTTGTGTCTCCGGAACAAAAAATACTACAAATCTCGCCGATAGCTCTTTGGAATGGGTGTTCATTCCTCCATTACGTACTGTTTGTAACTCAAAATTTGTCGGATTGACAAAGTTACCCCTTTTTATAGAAACTGCCACAATATTAAAAAAATAAAAATAAATAAAAATAAATAAAGAAATGTTCTTAGAAAATGAAAAATTCAAATGAACAATTTCAAAATTTTCCCATTGCCAAATTATGGGGGGGGGGGTCACCCTTCTCCCCCACCCCAATAGTTCCGTCCCTGCAAATGCAGATTGGAACGAGGTCGGCGTGTGAACTATCAGAGCTGGGGGGGGGGTTCGTACTTCCTGGATGTGTTTGTATGAACCAGGAATAGGTTTTAGGCTATAAAAAATGTTGGTACTCTAATTAGGAGGGGGGGGGGGTCACAAAATGTTGCCTTCTGTAGACCCGCTAATTTTTTCAACTTGAACTTTCGGAATTGTTTCACATTGAACTTCTTCAGATTATGTTAGAATTTGGTGGCTGTAACAACTGTCTCTTTTCAGAAATTATTAGGGGGTTGAAAATCTGAAATTTCCGAAACGAGCTCAAAATTCCTCATTAATACGTGTACATCTGATTTAATGCGACCATGATATATTTGGATATTGTTTCGTACTCATGGCCCATTTTCAATAACATATAACCTCCGAAAGTCCTAAAATTTAAGTTTTTGAAAACTATGTTCAGCATTCCTTCTAATTATCAGACTGAATTTTTGAAAACACCAACTCTTCGTCTGAATAACACCAATATGAAGCAGTAAACTGCAAATAGATCAGGACTCGCCAAATGAACACAATGAGAGTTGAAGCTATTTGCAGTCGTAAATTTCCATAAATTTCCTTAGCGTTTCTTAGGGAACCTTTTGGAGCAAGAACCGGCTAGCTGCTACAGGGCGATTTGTCTATCAGAGCACGCACCCTCTCGTGCGCACGAACAACAGACAACCCAAATAGATGCGCCTAATTCTTCTACTTTTTTTAGGGTGTTTGCCCGCGCGCAGCGCTGCAAGCACCCTATTGCAATCGAAAATTTTCTTTAAATACGACTGAATTGTTTACAGATCATAGTTCAGTTTTAGTTCAGTTTCGTTCTCCGTCAACTTACTGCTGCCGTGCGGCCATCTGTTGGGATGTGAAACGAAATGTAGGAGCGCTAATGTGCATTTCCTAATGAAAGGTTGAGTTCTTGAGTTATTACAGCTGGAAATAACGAAATAACATTGCTGTAAACGGGAAATACGGTATTTTCGACATATTTATCGACAAAAAAAAACAACATAAAATATGCGCATATTTCACCTGTTTTTGGGCATATTTTTGACAGCCCTAGTTATGAATATGTTCCTTCTCAGTTAGGAATACAACTTGGAAAGATGAAAATAAAAGATTCTCATTCCGGCGTATATTTTGGTACTGTGTCTGAATATTAGCTTCAAAGCCTCAACATTTCAGATTTGGTTTCGTTTTATCAATACCAGCTTAGGAAGTTAGAATTAAAAATGAAGCCAGCGAAAAGCTCATTTTATTGACTTTAACTTATTAGCTGTAGTCAATGAATGCAGTGAAACTCCCATAAGCTATAAATAAGCAGGTAACAACCTTCGACATAGAACATGTCAAACACCCTTTTATTACCTCGCTATCTGCGAGGTAGCTTGTTTTCTTTCTTTCTTCTTTTCTCTATTTTTTCACACTTGTCGAAAAAATTTTAATTATTAGTATCCCACTATAATTATTTAGTCGAAATATTGAATTCATGTGGCCAGTTAATATCTTGAAAAAGACAGCCTCGAATGCTTTCGCAAAGCACTTCAGCCTGTAACCCTGAAATTCGACTTCGACTGACAGCAATAGTGTTTCGCTATTTTTAATAGGCGAAACGATAAAATAAGATAAAAAAGGTCCGGCCTCTATTGTAACTCCTCGTACGGCACCGCCTCAGTAAGTTCAACAAAGCCAATCGCTTGAGCCTGTTAACCCAAAACTAACGTTCAATCAATGAGTCACGATCATGTTTATACCAGCCACTACGGTAGGTACCTGGTAGCCAGTAGAAGATCTCAGTCTCATTTCTGTTCAGATCTTCATATGGTTCAAATGTGAGTTTTTCTTGCGTTCTCGTGCGTCGTATAATTTACTGTGAAAGTGAATTTGTGCTCGTGTTTGTTGACGCCGCTCCAAGCAGAATTGTGAAGATTCTCAGGTCAGATAACCGTTAACTATACCAATTTTTCTAAAGTTGATCTCGCTCTCTTTCTCTCCCGCTAGCGCTCGCCCGCTCACTGGCCCCGAGTGACAATACGTTGACAGGTTCTATAATCAATTGTGTGAAAGCAAACTATAAATGCTAACTATAACGAACTCTACAATATATTCACCGACTCCTGTCGGCCAACAACAACCTGTAATAAGTGATCGTGGTGCACTTGATATGTTCGAGCAATCCTTGACATTTAGTCCATCTCTGTAAGTTCCCGTCTCCCATTACTAGTAATGCACTTGTTGTTTGAGCAATCCTTAACGTTGAGTCCACTTCTGTAAGTTCCCGTCTCCTATTACTAGTGGTGCATGTAGTGTTAGGCAGTCCTGGACACTGAGTCCACTTATAAGTAGTAGGGGTTGTGGTGCATTTGGTATTAAGAAGTCCTTGACACTGAGTCCACCTGTAAGTTGTGGTATTTGAGGTATGAATTTTCAGTTGCAGTATTACTCTGCTTATACAAGATTATTTCACAACACTTACTCAATTTATATTGGAAGCAGAGTGCTTTTCGCGCATTTCGAACTTTTGTCCACAAAAAATACGATTATAGGTATTGAGAAATTTGAAAAATTCTGATAAACCAAAAAGGTTGAGCTAATTACTTATTTTCATTCAATTTTTAAGGCTGATTTCAAATTCATTGACCAAATTTGGCGGCGACGCTCCGTTGCCAAGATAGGGTCCAAAATTGGAGTATATTATGTTGATAAAATATATCAAAAAATTACTTCAATTTTGATGGCAGATTTGAAATTGTCTCAGGAGATTGAAAAATTTTGATCAGGTTTCGATGGTCTAGCTCTTGAAATAAATGAAAGTGTTTGTTTGTCTGCTGGTGGGTGTGTGTGTGTTTATTCAAAGTTAGCGGGTGATCCATAAAAGCTGAGGTCAGTGGCGGATAAAGGGGTGCGGACCCCTCGAAACTGACAGATATCCACTAACACAACTTATTTATTATGTTTCTCGGATAATATTTTTCTAACATTTTTCTTTCGGACCCCCTACCCCCGAATTATTTTCTGTATCCTCTACTGGCTGAGGGGTTCGAACTTTCAGGATGTGTTTGTATGAACTCTGAATAGGTTTAAAAGTTTAAAACTAAAAAAAAAAAGGTCCCCTTATTAGAAGGGTGGGGGGGGACACAAAATTTTGCCATCTCTGAACCACCTAATTTTTTTACTTGGATTTTTCGGAATTGTTTTGCGTTGAATTTGTTCACATTATGTTATAATTTGGCGGCTGTAACTGTCTTCCTTCACAACATATTAGGGGGTTGAAAATCAGAAACCGAGCTCAAAATAACTTATTACATTTACATCTAATTTAACACGACCATAACGACCATAATATACTTGGATATAGTTCCGTTCTCATTAATGTACCTCGCGGCCCATTTTGAGCCCCGTATCCTAATGATTTCAGTTTTTAAAAACCATAAAAGGAAGTAAGACAGGGAGATCCGCTGTCACCGAATCTATTCAACTGCATATTAGAAGAAATATTCAGAAAATTGGAATGGGAAAGTGGATACAGATAAATAATGAAAAACTGAACCATCTAAGATTCGTGGACGATGTTGTACTGATAAACGAGGATATAAAGATGCTACAGGAAATGGGAGGAAAATTCACAAAGGTAAGTGCAGATGCGGGCTTAGAAATGAATACAAGTGAAACAAAACTATTCTACAATATGGAAGGGGAACGTAAACTCACAATAAAACGAACTAAAATGGAAAGAATCTCCGAATTCGACTATTTGGGATAGATACAATTGTTTGAAGGCAGAACAAATAGAGAGATAACTAAAAGAATAAATAAAGCATGGGCAAGCTTCTGGACCTTGAAAAATATATATAAAGGTAAAATTGAGATTGAAACAAAGATGAAAATATTAGAAAGATGTACACTACCAGTCCTTACCTATGGAGCCCAAACGTGGGCCCTAACGAAGAAGCAAATAAAAAGGTTAACTACTACAGTGAGAACTAGGACGAAACTAAGGGAAGCATGATAGGAGGGCAGTTCCGTTGGAGTTGGGGAATTTTAGTAGATGAATCAAAAGTTGGAAAAATTCAACCGTTCAAAAGAAATTTCGAGGGTTTTTTTTTTAGATAATACGAAAAAAAAAATTGATTCTGGGGAATTTTGAGTTGAGTCAGTTGAGAATTTAACAATTTTTGCTCCCCTAGGAAAAACTCCTCGCTATATTCCTGAGTGAGAAGGATGGAATGAAGTATATACTAGGGTGAAGAATAAAAGACAGAGTGAAAAACAAAAAAATAAGAGAGGAAACGGGTATAGAAGAGGTACGTGAGGAGATCAAGAAATTAAAATGAGATTATGCGGGACATATCGCACATCAAGAAGGACCAGATGGAACAAAATCATCAGTGAGTGGTAATCTTAGGATAAAAAGAGGAGGAGAGAAAGCCGCGGTACAAAATGGCGTGATGATATAGCGAAAATTACGGGAATAATGTGGGGAAGAGTTGCCCAAGACCGAAAAATATGGAAAAAAGCTGGGGAGGCGTATACCCAAAACGTCTGAGTAGTTCGGTGTACGAAGTGTACATCTTCTATTGTACGTATTTATCAAACTGTAGAACTACACAAATAAAAGGCTGATATTAATTACTATCCCAAAGATTTCAGTTTTTGGAAACCATTATTCAGAATTTATATTCTAATTTTTTAGAACCCTAACATCTTTGTCTGAACTACACAAACATGAAGCGATAAACTGCAAATGAATCAGGACACTCCGGATGAACGCAATATGACTTGAAGAACAGGTGTCCAAGAGGTGTGGACCCCTTGCGACTTCTTCAATTTTTCCCCAAATTGTAGCCCCCCCCCCATCTAGGTCACGTAAGCCAATTCATTTTAGCCCACGGTCTAGATGAGCGGCGAAGCGGGTCAGCTAGCTAAATATAAAACTTGACAGTTTTAAATTATAAGGATAAGAAAAAATATTAAGTATCGACCACTTGCGTGTCGGAGTCGGCGTCTAAAGTTCGGGCGTTCGGACCTAACGACAAATAAACAAATATTTGCCGTCAGTCTAGGAAATAACGAAAAAGATTCGGCCCCATTGGGCAAACGTTCGAGAAATTCGGACGGAATTCTCTCTTGAATTGTAAAAGCCCCAAAGGGCGAATGTTCGAGGAAATCGGACGGAATTCGAATTATTTTGATCGACACGTATTTGCATCGATAATTTCAATTCAAATTTTGTTGACTGCGGTGATGGTGACTTTGGCAAAACTTGTCCGAACCGAATTACGAAACTTACGTAAACACGGGAACTACACGTTCTAGATTTCTTAGAAGTCAATACATTTACTGATCTGTATATCCATAATTTCGACTTCTTCGTCGGTCGTAACGTCAAAATTTTCAGCACAAATTTTGCATACTCTATTCGAAGCAACTCAAGACAGCAACTGACCAGAGAGTTCGATGTAAGCCTAAATGAAGACGTTTCTTTCCCTTGCTAAGCACCCGTATATATGTATTCCCTTCGTATAGCCATTTATTTTTGCCACCCTTAGATACCAGCCAAATATTTTCTACCATCACCGTCAATCTGACGTATTCTTCAACGAAGTGAAGGAAACGCGGAGAGAAATTGGTCTGTAAGAAGCTGGTAGCTGGGCCGGTTTCTCTGGTTTCAGTATCTTAATTATTCTTGCTGTCTTCCAGTAGTTGGGTTTGTGTTTCATTCTTAAGGCTGCGTTACAGATGTAAGTGAACAAGACAGTACCCTTTTTTGGGAGCTCTTTTAGCATTTGCGGAGTGATTTCGTCCCCGCCTGGAGCTTTACCCTGACTTTACTCTGGCGAGGCGACCGAGGCAGCCTCGTTTAGCCTAGGCTTGCCTCCTACGCAAGTGTATTCCTGGCTTTAAAGAACAATCAAAACCATATAAAAACGGACAAAAGAAGACTTGACAAGATCGAACGATGTACCAGTATACGAATGTGACCCGCCGAATTTCAACCAAAATTAGGACAACCGAGGAATAGAACCCTGGTGCTTGTATAAGAGTGGAACGACCAAAGGACGAAGCATTGAAAGGATCAGCAATGAAAAGATGACAGGAGAAGTACACGGAGAACTGAAAGTATGCTATAGTAGCTTGACCAGCGATGATTGGAAAGAAAGGACGGAAATGCAAGGCGATGAAAAGGCAGTTTTTAAAGGATGTAGGGTCGGACAGGATGTGGATGAAATGAGGACTAAATGCGAAACAAGAGAAATTGGCCAAGTCGAACGATGTACAAAAAATATACAGGCGGGCACGGAGGTACTGCAAGTTTAATTTTGTGACAACAAGCCCCCAGCAATATTGTTTTAGAAATCTTGAATTTTCAGCAGGAAAGCTTTACATAAATTTAAATATATGAAATTGTAGCTCAAGGAATACTGCTTACGAGGTATTACGTGATTATCTGATATTTTACAAATTTTGAGCGTGAATATAAAATTCGTGGAAAAAAATCGAATTATAAAATTTCTTGTGTTGATAACTAAAACATTCCATAAAAGTTGATCGTAACTTAATGGGTTCTGTCCGATGTAAATATTATGTTATCACTTCAGGAACTTGGCTGACGTCATTGGATTTCAACAGGCTCTGTTCATGTCGGACATACAGACTTTGAGACAGCTTATCCTTGAAACAGCAAGACCAGCACTCTTTCTTATCCTATTGTATTGGTTGTTTATGGTTTCTGGTTGGTTACCGTTATTCGATGAATACGATTAACAGTTATCGGTGAACAGTTATTGGACAAATATGATTAATCGTTAGTAGTTGGTTACAGTTGTGTGCTCAAAGTGTTTCGGTTGTGGTTAGCAGTTATTTTACAATTATTATTATCGTTTGGTTAACCGAATGAAATAACGGAAAATTCTTAAGGAAGAAGAAAAGAAAGGTACTCGAAAATTCCGAGTTCCAGGATCTGGGTTGATGATTTCTGGGGGAGCTCAAAAATGGGGGGAGGGGGAAGGCTAAAAATGTGATTCGAGAATTGTTTTAATTTATAGGGTTTCAAGGTCGCTGATTCCGATTTTGACGTTAGTTTTTAGACTTGACCCCTTAAGTGTCACCTAAAAAAAGTTCATGCGTAATAATGCCTGATAATTCTTCCGTGATCTTACTTGATTTATAGTTTGAACTCGATTGTGCAAGTGATGATGTCAGAACCCGACTCATGCACGGTGAGTCGAGTCCCTGTTAATTCCGTTTAGAGAATGAGGGGATTCGTGGCACGTGTTCACCGTATCCAATTGAGCTGAAATTTTGAGGGAGACTTTTCGAACTTTTTGAAACTAATTTTCATGCAGTGTCGAAGCATCTGAGTAGAGTTACAAAATAAGAGTTACCTTAGTATTTGTACAGCTTGAATAATCTTCCACAGTTCTGCCACGTTTGTAACATAGTCGGCCTGGCGCGAGCGGGAGATGACCCTTGCCTTTCTCCATTTGTGAAATTATTCCCAAAAATTGGTAACACTTTGTCAGTAAAGTTGAATAGTTGATGATTTTCTTTTTTTGTTTGTTTCTAGAAATTTCGTAACATTTCAGTCGTTATTTATTGACAGATGGGAAAATCTGTAATATTAGTCATTATTTATCAGAAGGTCAGGAAAATTGGGAAATTATGGAATTCAATCGAGAAAATATAGATGAGCTTTATTTTTGCTTGTCAATTTAATGTCCGAGAAGCTAATTTTACACGTTATATGAATATTCCAATATTCGAGCATATATTCATGTTTTCACGTTTCTGTCGATAGTTTTGCTTGACATAGAAATTTGGTTAAGTGAGCGATTGTTTTACTCTTAGGGGCAAATTTGAGGGGGGTAGTTGGGGCTTAGCCTCCACCCCATCCACTTAAAGCCTCTCCCCCAAAACAACTAAAAAATTACGAGCTATAAAATTTTTAGCATTTTTTGATACCTGTCAGTTCTCCCTCCCCTGATGAGTCCTCCACTCTAGGTCGGCTATTTACGCATATAGTCCTGTCTTAAATTTTGTGTAAAAATGATACCCGTTTTACCTGCTTCCACTTATCTATGTATTCCGAAATGGAAAGATTCCAATTAACTCTTACTACTATCATTAATGCAGCAATTTGGATATCATGGATAGTTACTTGAAATTTTTGTTTTTTTCACTTTTACCTAGTTTTGCGAATAGAAAAGGGGCTGGATACCTTTGGATCTGCTTTCCTATCCCCTATTTTCTCACTTCTGTTGATCTTTTCAGTTGCCCATTCCCGTACATCTGTTATCATACTTACACTGCATAATACGCATGGTACATATTGTGGTGTTGTATACTGTGACAACTTTTCACTATATAATTTTCAACTTTTCACTAACTGAAAAAATTACCAGGTCTCCGAGGTCTCTGAATTCACTTATGATGTTAATTTTACTCCAAGCTGGGAACTAAGACATTTATAAGGTAGTGGTATTTAAGAGTCAAATTTAAAAAAAAATATTTGAAATCAGTTAATTTTGTTTAACATGTTATTAGAAAGGGGACAAATTCAGGAAGTCCGACATAATCCTACTTTATAAAAAAAGGCAATAAACATAAAAATTGGTAATTTTAGGCCAGTGAGTTTAACCACACTCGCCAAAAATTTTCTCAGAATTGTTAGAACACAGAATTACAAATATTTTAGGTATAATCAGTTAAAGAAGCAAGCAAGATTTAAAAAAGGTTTCTCAACGATTGATTATCTTTATAGATTTCGGCAAATCATTGAAAAAATGTCGGGCGTGCAGAAAAGAACTACGCATATTGTTGGTAGACTATACTAAGGCTTTCGATATAAAAAACATAGCATCATGTTAAAGGCACTCGAGAAACAAGTCACTTCAGGAAAACTGATAACACTGATAAAAGACATGTGTATATTAGAGTGGCCCTTCCTAACATGGGAAATTTTATTTCTTTATTTTTCAAAGTGCTACGCTCTAGAATGGTTCTCTATAATGTGAAAATGATTCCCTGAAAATGTTGACCCAATTGATTAATATTAACCCGTGCCGCAAACATGTTGAAGTTTCTGTAAAACAGTAGCGTGTCTCGTGTTATTGCGATGTCGAGCGAACCACCCAGTGTAATCAGCAGAGCTCCGTGTCATTTTTATCTTGGGCAAGCCAGAAAATGGAATTGATATAACAGTGTTGTTTGGAATAAAGTAGAAATTTTATTTGAATTACGCATAATAGGTACCTACGAAATATGTAAAATTTATCGAAGTTATAAGAACAAAATTGAACGTTATTAAGTAAAAGATTTTTCGCAATCTTCTAACTCTACGCCGAGTTGTTGTTTTTTTTTTTAAATGAACTGTTTTTGATCTTCATTCGAGCTCAATTTGTTGTATTCTTCAATTAAACACACGCCCCTCTCTGCTGCGTCGTATATTACTCTTATATTTTCTACAGTTTTCTTGGCCTTTCGATATTTTTCATCTGTACTCCATTCAATTGCAGCTTTGTCCAAAAAAGAATTATTTATACCAAAAAATGAGGTCTGTTTGGCCGAGTGGATAGCGCGTTGGTCTCGGAATCCAGAGCTCCCGGGTTCGATCCCATTTAGCAACTCGTCGGATTTCGACTTACACCGGTTTTTCGGCCAGAAGTGAAGAGGGCTAAGGCAGCCTTAGTAGCCTCCCGACGCGTCTGAGGTAATGCTCGAAAGGGCGGATTCCAGGGCTCGGGTTGAGAGCAAATCAGAAAAGAAGAAACCGAGAAAAAAAACTTTTTGTTTCCGGACAGATGAAATAGCTCAATTCTTTTTTTTAGGATTTCTTCAAGTTTTGAACTTTTGAACGTAAATCTTTTAAATGAAACAAGCATTTCTTCTTCTGATACATCAAAATTTTACATAATTTGACGTATTTTTTCTTTTGTTTCAAGCGATACATCGTCATCACAAAAAGAAAATGCCATAGCTTCAGGGCTCAAGTACTACAAATGATTCGAAAATTTGGTCAAAACGGTTGGAGATAAAGTTTCCTTAATGTTCCTATAAGAATACAAGCCTTTAATTAGATCAAAGTCTGTTTGCGGTGCTTTTGCTGAAAGAGGACATTGAAACCAATACTTCACATAGATTTTGATCATGAAAATACAAATTTCACGAAGTGCGTTTTTTGTAGCAACATTCATTTTGAATTCACTCCGGATTAAGTAAATCTCTAATGAATAAATAGCCTTTGACCAGCCCGTAGAGAGAAAAAGAGGGCCTGGGGGAATTTTCACGCGTCCCCCTCTTCATCCAGTTCAATTTATTCTTTTGTGAGATGGGAAAAAATTATAAGCTACGGGATAAGAGGTTTCTTTCATAGTGTAAGGAGTGATTGCTGATTTGATGTACAGTATGATTGAAATTCAGGCCTTTAAAAAATATCGGGCCTCTTTGAAAGTCCGGGCCCGGGGCATTTCCCCCTCCTCCCCCTCGACAGGGTTGCCTTTGACATCCATCGAGCGTGATATACTGCCTCTGGATAATGAAATCGTACATTTTTGTTTGGCTGCACACCCAAGAAAATCATGTATAATTCTGCGAACTCTTTGTAATCATTTCGTGAACATTTTTTTAGTTTTCAAAAATTCGATAATTGACACTCGATCTTCTCGAAAAATTTAAGCTGTATTTTGTTCTTCGATTCCTGGTACGATTTTTTTTTCATCTATTTTTGACCAATTATCTTGAAATCTTTTGAATAATGGAACATTTTAGGACTCCCACAAGCTTGCATTCAAACGCTGCTCTTAAGAGTTGTTCACTAATATGGTGTCTGCAGGGCAGATGTAGGAGATTTTTTTCTAAAAGTCTTTCTTGAAGAACACACGCGCCATTATGTGCTCCAGTATCTGCAGCAGTAGTGTCGAAGCAACAAGCTTTCACCTTATCATCAAGACCCCAGTCACATAAAACATCGAATATAGCTTCGGCCTGCATTTTCCCTGTACCTTTTTCTATAGCTGGAACGTGAGGAATCTGTTATGTTTCACCATTCGTTAAAATGATCGAAAGACTATCAACTGATTTATGGGCTATTAATTCTGGTAAAAGCTTACCATCCCAATGGGCAACTACCGCATTTAAATCGATAATTACACTTCTTAAACCATACGCCGTGAGAACTGGGCAAATCACGCCGCCTGGATCACTCGAGACCGGAGATAGCAATGAGACGCGACGCGCTTCTGTTGTTTCAAAACTTCAACACGTTTGCGGCACGGGTTAATATTAATCAGTTGAGTCAAATTTTGAGGGAATTATTTTTTCATGGGAAGTAACCATTTTAGGGGGTAGCACTTGAAAATTTCGGATTTTTAATTTTAAGGGCCACCCTAGTGTATATACCAACAAGCACGAATAGTCAGTCACTAAATAGGGAAGTTTTTTCATATTGAGAAGGGAGTGAAGTAGGATTATCCTTATACTGCTTCACACAATATTGGTAGAAATATTTTTAAAAATGAAGTGGGGGAAAAGGGATTAGATATAAATGGAGAGAAACTGTGTAATTTTCGTTTTGCAGATGATGTGGTTCTGATCTCGAAAAACCCTGAAGGGTTTAAAAAAATGATAGAGCCATGGCTAAGGTGACAGAAAGTGACGCTCAATGTTGGGCGGGTTCGTGAGACGATTAACTGTAATAAAAAAATAATAATAAAAACTCCATTCTTGTACTAATAAGTATATTTCATAGTCGAATGAATTTTTCCAATCGAACACGATTTTTTGGAACCTTCGAAGCAAAACTGCAAGTTTCTTTATAGAAAATCCTACATTTAAGTCGAACTTCCTCCCGTTGGGACCTATCAGAATTTTTCGATTTCAGTTTCGCTGGCTGGGTTTTAGACTAAACGGAACAAGTTCAGCTACTGGGAACAAAACAATTCAAAAATAGAGAAATTTTGTGTGTAGACCATCTCACCGTATGCGACTTCCGAACGAAAATTCCTTTTCGACAGTCATCCGCAGATCTCGGAAAATTCGATCCTTCTTCCTTCGGTTGAGCGTTCCGAATTCAGGGCCCCCGTAAAAACGCACCCCCCTTAATCCTGGGTTCGTAATATACTCGTCGAGTGTAATCGAGAATCGAGCCGCCGCGCGAAAACTAATTTCGCGAATAAAATAGAGACCAATAACCGATTCGAGAAACCGAAAGTCGAAGAAAACCTTTTCAATACCTGGCTGGCGTTTTCGATATTCAATTTCGCCTTCGTATTACGCTCAACACGCGGACACACGAAAACTGCCAGACAGAGAGGGAGCGAGAAAAAGAAAGCCGAATTTACGCCGGACAATAGACAGGAAAAGCTCGTTTTTCAGAGATCATTCTTCGCGGTAAAGAAGAAATAATGACGGCGAGAAGCGTATATAGACTCCTGCTCGTTTTTATATACGAAGAAATAAGACGTATAAAAAGTTATCAGATATGTTTTTGACATGTTGCGTTGCTGCGAGAGGTTTATACTTCCAGAGAATATTCGATATTTTCCCTCTCTTTTTCTCCGTGTTTATTTCTTCTTTTCTTTTTCTTTTTTCTATATAGAAATAAAACGGGATTTTCTCGACGTATAAGAAGGATAAAGGAGGGAGACAAAATAGAAGAGAAAATAGCTGGCTGATATAATATTGTAACGTTATTGGCCCAGAGAATGCACGATTGACGGAATCACTAAGTTTATTTTACACAACACAGCTAAACATAGTGGTTAATGTCGCTTTGAATTCGCACACAGATACCGCATTCAAAAATCAGACACCATGGCAACAGTCAGAACTACACTCATTTTTCGATACCCAGCATGGCCCTTCACCGAGTGTATCGAAATTCTTGATTGTATCTCCGCAAAAAAGGGTCGGCGCCAAATTTGGAAAATAAATTTGAACTCAGCGAGAAAGTGAGGGAATAGTTGATTATCTCAATTTTTGATTTTCAAAAATTTTGAAAATTTCTCCAGGGTGTACATCAGGCATTTTTTTATGAACAATTTTTCAGAGAGTGTACGGGCCGGAACCTGGTGAAAATTGTTCAACATTTCGAGACGAATTCAGAGGCGTCGTCAAATTTGACCGAACTCATTTTTCGATACCCTGCATAGCCCTACCCCGAGTGTATCAAAATTGTTCTCGACGTAGAAGTGTCAGCGTCAAATTTGGCCAACGAATTTGAAATCAGCGAGAATGATTGAGTAGGAATAGCTGCACCTCAGTTTTTTTGATTTCGAAAGTTTTGAAAATTTCTCCAGACTATATACATCCGGCATTTTTTGTGAACAGTTTTTCAGGGAGTGTCCGGGCCGGGACTCGGTGAAAATTGTTCAACATTTCGAGACGAATTCAAATGCGTCGTCAAATTTGATCCGCACTCATTTTTCGATACCCAGCGTAGTCCTCCTCCGAGTGTATCAAAATTTTTGATTGTATTCCTGGAAAAAAGGATCAGCGCTAATTTTGGAAAGCGAATTTGAACTCAGCGAGAAAGATTGAATAGGAATAGTTGGTTATCTCAATTTTTTTGCTTTGTGAAAATTTTGAAAATTTCTGCAGGCATTTTTTTTTCGACGAACAATTTTTTAAAGTGTCTGGACCCGAACCCGGGTAAAATTATTCAACATTTCAAGACGAATTCAAATCCATCGTCAAAACTAAACCACACTCTATTTTCTATCAAGTTTGTTCCTCTTCCTTGCCCTAGTACATCCAAATTTTTGATAGTATCTCGGCAACGGAGGGTCAACGCCGAATTTGGTCCACGAATTTGAACTCAGCGAAAAAAAAAAACTGAGTAAGAACTGATCATTATTTCAAATTTTTATTGATTTTCAAAAATTTTGGAAATTTTTCCATATTTTTTTGGAGAGCTCGCGTGCCGCGACCTGGTGAAAACTATCCAATATTTTGAGACGAATTCAAATCCATCGGCGAAGGTTATGCATATTTATGAGTCCTAAAAATAACAGAATGAGCCTTAGAGGAGGCGGAAAATTAGTTTTAAATGGACCCATAGAATCTCTGTGAATGAAACTTGAAAGTCGAATCGAATTATGCTTAACTCTTAAATACCATACGTAGGCTTTCTTCCAACATTACCACACATGGGACAATTGTCACAGTATTTAAAAATTCATCAGTTTTATCATTAACCTATCAAATTTTATGGTGCTATATGTATTTTTTTATGCTAAATTCAAATTTGATTTTAATATGAAAAATACGCACAAATTTGAAATTTCCCCTACCACTTCATGTTAATAGCACACAACCGATTTTTTTCTTTTTTTTCTAATTTATAACATTACTTTTGTCCTACGAATGCATTGATTACGGACACTTCTTGAAACTTGGTACAAAATGCTTGTTACTATCCCCCCCCCCCAATTTTGTTTATTTTATTATAATTTTTACTTTGCCCATTCACATTTTCGGAATTATTTTCACCCGATCAAGAATTTTGTAATTGGAAATGACAGACAATGAGTTATACATTCGCTGATAGTTATTTTTCGTTAGAAAGAAAAATAACTAGTTGCAGTACAGTAAAAAGTATTTTGCTAAGGAACAAGAAAAAAACAACACGCATGACAGGTTATTTCGGGGCTTTCACAAAATGTCTCAACCTGGACCTTCCTCTTGACTCCGTATTTCTTGTGTTCCCCAGGAAATATTTTCTCACTCTGAGCAATATCAAAAAACCAACTCGGATGCATAAATTAAACCACCAATATGATAAATCTTGGTCCAAATTGATTAAAAACAGAATTCAATTCAATCTATTAACCTCAAAATTGTACATAGTACTCTGTAAATTGAAAATAGGTCGGTGTGACAATTGTCACATCATTGGTATTGACGATATTTAACCGAAAATCAATTAAGAAAATTCATGCCCCTTTGACAGTTTGAGTAGGCAACCAAAACTCACACGCGAGAATGAAGGTAAATCATGTACGCACAGGCACTAGGAGTTACGCGGCTGAGTCTCCCCTCTGACTCGCGCCGCTGCTGCGAGTTTTATACCACCGTGACAATTGTCAGATGTGTGGTATTGAAGGGTTAATGAGCCACATGGCTACTGAGTGAAGCTTAAAAAAATATATTTGACCTGGAACCATAAAATGTGCCTCTGGTGTCAAAAAATCATTTTTCACTTTCTTGACAATTCTTATAGAAAAAATCACTCTCTCTCGAATGAAACAAATCGCGCTGCTTCCTATCTTCATTAGTTTTTCCTCAAATAGCATTTAAAAATTACGTCAAAAATTTAAAAACATCCGTTTACATGGCGTCGTGTGAAACGGACGTACGAGAATGACAGAGAACAAGAATTCGAAACGCGGTTGTCATATCAATGCGTAAACGCACCACCACAGATATACACGCTATGTACATCTGTGCGCACGTGCGAGCTCGGACCAGCAATGGAGGCTCGGGAGAAATGGGGACTCGGGCCTGGCCCAGGGCGTCCCTCCGGTGACTGATGCGATATTGGAAAGGGTAGTTTCCGGGGCCGGGGGTGCGGTGTCCTAGAGGCCACTTTGACATGCGTGCATCGCCATACATCCCACCACACCACCACTACCACCGTCACATCTTTACACTCGTTCATATCGAAAACCTGTTTTCGCACTAGAGGAACATTTTATGATTCCAGGTCACATATATAAGTCTTGAAGGTGACTGTTGAGAGTTTCAAGCAAAAAAAGTGAAATGAAGTTTGATGAATCCAGAAAAAGTAAATGTAGCTAAATGAGTCTTCAAAGAAAACAAATGAGTATTTCAAGAGTGTCTGATGAGTCTTAGAACTGAGTTAGAACGAATCCTAAGGAAATGAGGATGAGTTTTGCTCAAGTCTGAATGAACCGTCGCACATTACAGATTGCCTTAAACCAGTCTGAAAGAGTCTTGAAGTGTCTGAAATAGTCAGGATGAGTCTGAAACCCATCACAAGGCGTCTTGAAAATCATAAAGTTCCCGAAAGTTTTAAACAGGTCTGGAACAGTCTTCCAGATGTTTTACCGAATCGGAATCGCAAGCCCTCCACGACCATGTGCAGCAGCTGCTGCACTAATTCCTGAAGAGGTTCTCGAAAATTTAGGAGGTCCTCCCAAAACTTGAAAGAAAAAGTCAAAAGATAAAATTAAAAATCAGAGGAATACAAATAAGAGGAAAGGGTCTAAATACTTCGGTGTAATCTGGCTTAAGAATCAGTAAAACTGAGTTATTTGTCAAGCGTTTCCAATTTTTTCATGAGAGGGAGAAGAAAGTGGATAGCGAAGCAAATTTATCAAAGGAGTGAGAATCAAAAATTTTCCAGCTGTTGAGTAGAAAAAAAAAAAAGAAAAAAAAAGGATAAGTATTTTCTTTATCAACGTTCGAACTGCCGACGTTGACAGAAGCATCAACATCTGTATCAACATCATTTTTTTCATATATATATATTTTTTTTTTTTTTTAGTATTTTGTACCCAAATACTTTGGAACCTTACTAGGTACATAAACCCAACAATATGACAGTTATTATAATAACGTAATTTATGAAAAATTTAATCAGCCTACATTATTTGTCGAGTAGATATGTCATTGGGTCTACTTTTGTGTACACTGATCGACAGCTTAGATGCATAACCACCTACCACATGTTTTCGAAAACGAGGTTTTCACAGTTTCTGGTACCTCAAGTTCTTTTTCACAGTTGTGTAGAAAAAAAAAAGAAGTCAAAATCAATTTTTTATAGGATTACCAATTTAAGCAATAACGCCTCCCACATCGCGTAAGCCACAGCGCTCCAAATGGGAATATCGCACCTCTTGGTCCTCTCTACTGAACATTTCTTTCACAACACTCTGAAATTCCGAATCTGGTACTATTGCCTCATGAATGAAAATTAACAACCCTAAACAATGGCAATACGTAGTAACTTCAAAAATAGATTTTACACCATTTCCGATTGGATGCACCGCACAGGAGATGATTAACTGAAAATTGTAGCCTCCCCTTCCTCCTCTCTATGAATTTGCTTATAATCCGTGGATTTCTCGACATTGGTATGTGCACTGCACATGAAAACGTGTACTGAAAATGTCCTGGATTTCAGTATTGACATTTTAGTCGACATTACCATACGCACGTGTTTCACGGGTCCTGGCTTATCGGTGAATCTCCTTACCGCTCTTTTACGCAGTTACGAGACTCTTGTCGATCGTTATTCATTTCCCTCGAATATTCGGGAGCATTTGCCGCGATATAGGTAGAAAAAACACAGAAGAGAATGAAATTAAAGTCAACTTTCCGAACCTCGAATTTGGGTGCTGGAAAAATCTATCGGCGCGCGGTATTCTCTCCCGCTCGTTCGCCCGCTCTCTGTCTCTCGTTTATTTGAATATTAAACGAAATATTTGCCTTTCAGATTTCGCGTGACGTAAATCGCGTAAAATTAAGTCCTCCAGTTATCTGTCATTCGGTATAGCTCGCGAGCACGCGTTCAAAACGAGACCGAGCAAAAAAAAAAAAAAAAAGCCAGATATGGGATAAAGGTATTATTCATAAAGTTGACAATAATGGTAACGTAAATAGCGTATACACGATGGCGGAAAAAAAAGAGAAGAAAGTAGCGAAGTTGATGACAAAGCGTCGATCATTTGGAAGGCAGAGCCGAGTTGTGCGTTATTTTTCATCCGTGGATACAGCTCGAGATGAACGAACGGGCGAGTGCCCAAAGGCCTCATTTATTAAAGGCAGTCGGCGTATCATTCATCCGCGGCAGCACAACCGGATAAATCCTAAATCTTCTCGAAATGCCCGTTATTCATACGTACTGCTTTCTCTACCTACGTGCTTATTCGTACAAAAAACACTCCGAAAATTGACCTGTTGTTTTAGAATGTCGCCTCCCATCTATAGTGAGGCAAAGGCTAGGTTTACTTCGTCTTGTTAAAATATTCACTAAGCCAAGCCAGACTAAAACATCGTTGTTGTTTCCCAGTTGCACCACTTCCAGATTAAATTTGCAAGTCGTCTGTGTCCTTCCAGTTACTTATACGAAAAGGATCTCGAACTCAACTCGAGATCCCACCCCCTCCCCCCCAACAAGAAAGATAAACAACTACAGGCGTGCTCATACGGTGTACGCAGTATATCCTCAAGAATTTTCATAAAATCTCAGGGATCACTCCGCAAACTTTCAAAAAATGTCTTGTGTTTTCGCTTGGGAATAGACATTGTTCCTTAGACTCTCTAGAATTACGCCTCCCCCCCCCCACATCTAGAAAAAAGTCTGTCAATACCAGTGGGCGCTTACTTTGGTATATGAGTAAGTACACATGGCCCTAGAACTAGGTGAAATAGTATTTATGTATCAAAATATAATCTGTAGTTTTAGAAAATGATTGAGGGGGCAGCGAATCGGATATCCCTCCTAGGACTGTTCTCCTTTCTTCTGGTAGATTTTATCCAGGCGTCTACCAGAATTCAGTTTAGGAATTCCAGGACTTTTCCGGGACTTTGAAAGACATTTCCGGGAAAAATCTGAGTGAAAAAGAATACAATGCTTTGCTCAATATACACGACAGTGTTATTACCTGTATTCTTCTACTGTATAGTTCTATCACCCTTCAAATACACGCATGCCCTTTGAATATTAATTTAATGCAATAATTCAGTAAAGAACTTTAATTTCTTTTGAACGTACAGATGATCCCCAACCCCCCTACTCACCGGACCTGGCCCCGTGCGACTCTATATCCTACCGCGAAAAAGGACCTGAAAAGACGTCGATTCGAGTCCCAGAGTCAGGCTGTAGGAGCTTTGGAGGCGATTTTCAAGAGGATGTCGAAGGGAGCGGGGTCCAGCACGTGTTCCAGAAGTGGCAAGAAAGGTGGGCCAGGTATATAAAAAACGAGAATGTGTAGAGAAAGCATGTGCACTGATTGACAGATAGAAACAGTAAGTCTTCGTACGACTGCTAAACATGAACTGTAACCAAACTAAACGGATGTCCTACCTGGCCGATTTAGGGAGACACAGGAACAGGAGTGTGAGCATGGGAATTAGAAGAAGCAAATGGTTTAGAAAAGATCGCGTACAGGAAGTACAGGTATGCGGATGACAAAAGACGTTCCTACGAAGCTCGCATCATGCAATACAGGAAGTAGCCAGGCAGGACGATTTACACAAAAATGTACATTGGAGAGGAGATGGTCACTGCAAATTTAAATAAAACAAGCAGCTAGCTGCTTAACTAGGATCGGCTGGATTGGAAAATTAGAAATTAGTTTATCTGTTCAGGAAAAAGGACCTATCAGTAGTCATGTTTAAGGTCTCTTTATATGACCGTGCGTTCAAGTTCGTCACTTTTGAGTTTAGCTTGCTTTACACTCGTTGGAAATGATGTCAGAAAAAAAAGACCGATCGATAATTATGTGTAAGGCCTTTTTGTTTTCTTAACACTTAACAACACATTAGACATTACATAACACCTGGTAAATTCAAGGCTTCAAATTGCGAAGCTACAGACTGCAATTGCGCAGCAAACACTTTCTCTGAAAGAAGTATCTACAAATAATGGACGCTGTTAAGCGTAAGGGAACCAACCAGAAAAATCTGTGTTTTGAGAACACGTGATTCGAAGTTCAAGAGCCATGTAGAAACCATTGATATAGCGTTTACTGATAAGCTTTTTTCAGCGTGAGTACACATTTTTGAATCGAGGGTCCAATCTTGAAAACTTCTAATTTTTACACTCTTTCCAACGATACTAATAACTAGGGATTCCAAAAATATGCTCTGAAAAGAGATCAAATATGCGCTTATAATAGGCTTTTATTCTCGTCATACTGAAATATTCCCTAAAAATCCTGAAGTATGCCAAAATATTCCCTATCAAATTGATAATGTAGGTATCATTTTGAAAGGGAAATCGAGAGATGACAGAGAAACAAAAGAAAAAGGTCCCAAAAAATAATCGTGCAAAAATTCTTTTTTCGCAGGCAACCACTGAATACATTTGACAGTGTTCTACATAGGCGTAAAACATTGTGGAAAAAATTTTGGTTTGTAAAAAAGTTGCAGTTGTTGTAGTTTCATCTCCTTGGTAGACAAAAATAGTAAAATATTGAAAAAAATTGCAAATATTCCACAAAAATTGTATAAATTGGCCAAATATTCTTGAATATGCTCTAAAATGCAAAAAATATGCCAAAACATGCTTTCATACCCAAAATATGCCAAAATATGCTCGATCAAGTGTGGCTCATTCTCCTTGAAATTCTCCGAATCACAAAAATAACATGGATATTCCCTATCCACTTCAACAGAAAAAAACATGCAAAAGTATATTTTTGGAATCCAGTTATTTTGTTCACAAATGTCGGTTGGTTCCCTTACGCTTAACAGCGTCCGAATGACTCTCGAATTTGAGTGAAAGAATTCGTGGAGTTAGAAAACGTGCTTCTATATTACTTAACTCAACCAATTCAGGTGCTGGCATCTTGGGATTAGGAAATCGTAACTCTTCATACGCTATAGACATTAAGAATTGTATAAGTATCGATATATGCAGAAGAAAGTTCATTTCGATTCAAAGAAAGCTTACAATTCGAACAAGCACAACCAGAATTATCACTAATACTATCAAAATTTGTTAAGGAGCGTGCGGGTTTGAGAACATCCGAAGTACATCTGTTTGTCATAATCATAACTTCGTAATTCAGCATTGACATAGAACGATTGCAAGATAATCTCCGCAACTTACACATACAATCCGTCCTTTTTTATACTCTGTACAACTTAACTCGGTCCATCATGAACCATGAATACGCAACTGACTAGAAATAGAAAATACTATTGGGTATTGAGAAACAGAATAATTGTCAATAATCAATTATCAACCGATTCGTAATCATTGGCAACAAGTTACAGATCTTACTATATTAGCCTAGCGGAAGCTTCACTGCTGGAAACCTGAAACAGAATACCAGAATTACCATTAATACTTTTATAATTCACATCGCATTATTCCTTGGAAAATTTACTGATAAGATACCTGCTGAAAGATGTATTAGGGTTGATTTTTAAAAAATGCTACATTAATTGAACTGAGAACCCATTTCATACATTATCAAACACACTTACCTCCTCTAAATCCAGTTATACAAATTTTACGCAGTTTCAGCGTATCAGTTTTTGTGTCGCAGGAATCCAGAATCAAGTGTACATAAGCGGAAGCATCACTGTTTGAAACCTGAAACAGAATACCAAAATCACAATTAATACTTTCATAAGTCACATCGCATTATTCCTTGGAAAACTTACTGATAAGAGTACCACAGAAAGTTGTACTTGGTTCGATTCAAAGGAATTCTATACTAATTGAACTGAGAACCCATCGACCCATTTCATACATTAAGGAACAACACACTTACCTCTTCTAAATCCAGTTAATTTCATCACGTCCCTTGAGGAAATAGATAATAAATTAATAATCTTGCTTTTGTAGAGTGAAGTCCAAAATAATAATAAAAGGTAAATAACTGTGACTGTAGTCAAAGATTTGCTTGGCTCGGTTGGCTCTGTACATTGAAACTGACGCTCGTACTATCGCACAGTAATGAAGATCAAGATTAATGAGCACTACTGAAGGAGAAAAAAAAAACGAAAATAAAATAAAGTGACTGCAGGAGGCTTCTTGTCAAACCTAATAAAATCGAAATTGTTGCTTATAATTAGTTTTATTATTTTCAACTAATTGTTTTCCTGAAAATAAGGCGCCACTGAACTGAACTAAACTAAACTGTAAATTCGATCAATGAACACTGCTGAAAACCACACATGTGACCTGCCAGGAAGAAAGGGACCTGCGCGTAAAAATGTAAATTTTACAGAGAACGGATAAACAAAATTGATAACGTTTTCACGTTCCGAGACACTCAACTTTGAAGACTTACATCAGGTTGAGAAAACTTTTTAGAAATTTTTCGACAACACCACGCGAACGAGTGGCCAAAGATTATCAAAAACAGTTGTTATCACAAAAATGATTTTTTTTCTGCGCACACGTCCCTTTCTTCCTGGCAGGTCACACGTCTGGAATGGCACGCTACTGAACTGAACTGTGACTCTGACGTGAGAAGAAAAGGAAAAATAGAGTGATTGAAATAGGCTCGGCTACTCGTAGCCGTCCCTAAAAATCATACGATTTGGATCCACTGAAGATTTCCCTCCCAGTTTGGTTAAAATCGACGGGGTCAAAGGCTTACAGCTGATCGAACTGACATGGAATGACCTATAATACATTACAGCGCACACCGATGACCCTCGTCTACCGAGTTAAATGGGATACTTTGAGATATGGCCGTTCGCAGACGAGACCTTCGAGTCAAATTTCAACGCCCCACCTCTCGCCTGACTCCTCGTTCGGCGACTTCTATAATTTCCAAAAATGTTCGTCATTCGCGACCGTCGAACTTCCATTTCGTTTCAATCCGCGCGCCTTAATGAGCGAGCCGAGAATGTGGGATAGAATGCGCCGCCATCGCTGCCGCTGTCGTCGCTTTTTAATACGAATTTCTCGAGAATGTACATCGTAAAGAGGGTAAAATGGCGTTGAAAAACGTTATTGTGTACTTAAGCTGAACTCAGCTTCTGCGAAACCAACGACGACGTTCGAGCAAATATTTTTCATTAACTCCCGTCTTTAACATTTTTGGGTGGCACCCTGCACGGTGACCCCCGCCGCCGCTTAAGGGTACTGGTTCTATCCTGTCTACTTGCTCTCCTTGCGGTGTTGACAAAATGCTTTTCTTTTTGTCTCTTCTCGCGGCCGGTATTTCGTCGCCTGTATTCGCAATTAGCGAAAGTGGTTGGGCTCGGTATTCGCGGTTTCGAGTAGCTCTGTTTGCTTCTCCACGCCGAAGCCGGCCGCGAACCGAATAACCGCGGTTTTGGCGGGAATTGTTTCTCCTATGTTTTATTGGCACCCTATAGAAGAGCAGAAAATCCCGGTAAAAGTGGGAAGCAGAGTCAGCGCAGATTCCATCACTTGCGAACGGAAATGTTCGAGTGCGTGTTTCAAACGGGGACGTGCCGCACTAAAGTTTCAATTCTTTCTTTTTCTTCTTCCATTAGTTACAGGTTCTTACAAATGGGTAGAATTCAAACTTATCGATCGAGAAACAAAAATCGCTAAATTATAAATTATAATCAACCAATAGTCCAGGAGAATTAGTTAAAAAAGAGGTGTTCGATGGAATTAATTGCAGCACAGCTGAAACTTGGTACGATTGTTTAGTACCTTCTTCGGAAAAGTCCCCCCCCCCGTCCCCCGGTGTGAGCATCACCCCTCAGAGTTCAAAAAGTGCCCCCGGAAACAATCTTTGGCTTGTATCTAGCTCAAAATTGAGTTATAGGTAAAAATATCTCCTACCAAAATTAAAGAGCGTAGAATTCTCTACAAAAATGATATATATGTTTTTTTTCGTGAATCCCATACCAACCAAGATAATTGGCGTTCAAGATCACACTAGCATGTAAATATGGAGTAACCTACAACGTACGCGGTATACAAACGCCGAAATCGTCACTCTAACATGCGACCAGCGTTGAACGCTGTAATTTTAAATCCCTATACTAGATGGACCAGCTTGTTGTAGAAACCGGATTGAAGACAGACAATAGATATGGAGCGACATGACTATTGACGTTTGGACACTCCTGTAGATGCACTAGTGTAATGGACGAAAATAAGATCACGGCATTTTTACCACAAAAACATGTACAGGTGAAATGAGCTTTAGCATTTTCAGTATTGAAGAGAACGAAAGTGTCAGCCCTTATCATTTCCTTTTAGATGAGCTCAACTTGAGTTTTTTTGCAGAACATTTTTGTCTCTGATCATCTTTTCGTCCAATTACACCAATCAGCGCGCCGCATTTCATTAGGCCGCTAGAGAGCGACTCTATAACATCCAAATGCGAATCGAACAAACACTCATGCGAATTATGAAGAGTGCAGGCGGACTAACTCATCGAAGCAGTGTTACATCCAGCGTTCTGCAGCAATGGATTCTTAGCGCCCCTGCCATATGCTTCATCTTTGCTGAGGTTTGGAAAAGTTCACAAACTGTCAACCAGAAACGAGTGCTCAGCATAAAGAACTGAGGGAATCACGAATGCAGCATGATAGAAGGGATGTTCAAACTTTTTAAAACTGGCTGAGAGCCCATCATCCCTTGTGAGGAAAAGGGGGGAGGGTCTAATAAAGAGAAAAAATGGAAAATACTTATATTATTATGGCGAAACAAAACGGTATAGAGGAATAGGATTTTATATCGAAAATACAATTTGGGGAGAAATAACAGGAATAAAACAAATCTCAGAGAGAACAGGAGTCATAAAAATAAAAATCAATAATCAAATATCTCTGGCAATAATTTTGGTATACGCGCTCACAGCTGAGAAAGAAGATATAGAAATTGAAGAATTTTACAATACATTAGAAGAAACGAAAATGCGATTCAGCGAGTACTTTCACAATGGTCATTGAGACTGGAATGCGAAAATAGGAGAGGTTGAAGAGATAAGAGGAGTAATGGGTCAGTATGGCATGGGGGAAAAGAACGAAAGAGAAGAAAGACTAATCGATTTCGCCCAGAGTAATGCATTGAAGATAGCGGGGTCCTATTTCAAGAAGAGAGTTAATAGAAGATGGACATGGATATCCCCGGGTGGAGAGACTAAAACGAGATAGATCACATACTTGTAAATGACCTCGCAATAATAAAACATATAAACGTCTTATCCAAATTCAGATTTTCATCGGACCACAGAATAGTAAGGGGAACAATATCGATCCCGAAAAGAAGCAAAAAACTTCTTGAAAAAGAAACTACACAAAGGACAATAATCCCCCTCCCCCCAGGTTATTCCGAAGCTACACGAGAATATTTGAGGAGATCAAAACAAACGACAAATCGTCAAAGGAGACGAAAGATGTAATGACAAAAAGGGAAGGCATGAGGAGAATGGGGGAAATGACCAAACAAGACAAGAATATTGCGAGCTTTAGAAGCTGAGAAAAAAGGGATCAAAAGGGACGTAAGGAGGTAAGAAGAGGGAAATACAGAAGAAATAATAAAAGATAGCAGGTCAACAGTGAAAGTGTGGAAAGAGTTAAGAGCAGGAAGAAAATTAGTAACAAAAATAAAAAACGAAAAGGGAGAGACAGAGATAAACAGGGAAAGAATAACACAGAGAGCAACAAAATTTTATAAATATTTATACAGCAGCAAAAAGGATAAAAGAACTTACAAAAGAAAGCGAGAAGGAAGAAAAAGAGGAGGAGATAGTACCCAAAATACTAAGAGAGGAGGCACAAAAAGTACTCAGAAATTTGAAAACAAATACTCAGACCAAATAGAAAACGAATTTCTAACAAAATTTGCCAACAGTATATCAGTAACGCACACAAAAATATTTAACCTAATAATAAAGACAGAAGAAATTCCAAAACAGTGGAAAATTTCGGAAATAATACTTCTATTTAAAAAGGAAAATAAAGAAGAAATTGAAAACTACAGACCTATCAGTCTCTCCTCAAGCGTTAGCAAAGCATTTATAAAAACTATAAAAGAGGGAATTTACAATCAACTAGATTCGAATCAGGCAGTAGATCAGGCGGGATTTAGAAAAAACCAATCCGCGATAGACCACCGACAAACTATAAATCAAATATGTAATAGAAAAAACAACAGATTATCATCTAGAAACCCATTTACGTTTATAAACTTCCATAAAGCCTTTGACTCGATAGAACATCAATATCTGTGGGAATGTTTGAAGAAACAGGGTATACCTCAGAAAATAATGAACACACTAAAAAATATGTACAGTGATTCTAAGGCATGTATAAAACTAGATAAGAAAAGGGAAGTATTCGAGATAGGAAGAGGAGTGAAGCAGAGCGATCCCCTTTCGCCTAACCAGTTTAATGCGGTAATCGAAGACATTATACGAAAACTAAACTGGGAAACCAGAGGGATCACAGCGGACGGACGGTATTTGAACAACCTAAGATTTGCGGATCACCTTATTCGGTTAAATAACGACAAGGAAGACCTAAATAAGATGGGGGAGGAAATAACAAACAAGTAAAGAAGGAGGACTGGAAACCAATAAAAGAAAAGCAACAAGCATGAGTAGCAAAGGGCAACAAACACACAAACAAATTGTATTAGATGAAATAGAAATAGAGGAGGTAAACGAAAACAGTTATCTGGGACAATAGCAGCGTTCGAGGACAGAATTGAAAAAGAACTAAAATCGAGAAAAAACAAAGCATGGGCGAAATTCTGGTCGATGAAAAACATCTTCGGAAACAAGAAACTGAGTCTGAACTTGAAAATAAGAACGCTGGACGGTTGTATTCTACCTGTACTACCGTATGGAGCCCAAACATGATCCCTGACCAAATCCCAAAGATTAAAACTAAAAAGCACACAACGGGCCGTGGAAAGAAGGATTCTGGGGATAAGAAATGGTGGCAAAATCATTAACATCAAAATACGGAGAAAAACGCAAAGCGAAGATGTAGGGTCGAAGACAAAGAAATAAAAATGTAAGTATGCAGGACACATGATAAGAATGAAAGAAGACAGATGGAACCGGCGAGTCACTGACTGGACCCCATATGAAAAGAAAAGAGCGAAAGGACGCCCAAGGACGAGGTGAAGGGATGAAATTAGAAATCGGGTAGGAATATAATGGAGGAATGCAGCTCGTGGCAGGTCCTAATGGAGAAGGATAGGAGAGGCCTATGCCCGCGAATGGGCCGTTTATACCTATATATGTAAATCATATGATGTATTTATAGATAAATAATAATAATAACGGCTGTTTTCTTCTTCTTCTTCTTTTGGTAATGGAGCTCGGAAGAAATCGAAGCAGAATTCGAGTTCGGGTTAGCTTTCGGATTCAGATTCTTAAGATTCAGGTTTCCTCAGGTGCGCATGTGGAACCGTAAACAATGACCACCGAATTCAAATCCGACAAAGATTAATTAGGGCTCCACTTAATCGGGTCCAGTTTCTTCCCTTCCTTTATGAGTCGTTGTGAAGTAAATTCTCTAGTACAATAGTAACAGATTTCAGTCTCCAACAATTTTGCGTTAGTTACGAAGAAAAGGAACCAAATATCTGGTGAATGTTATCGGCTTCCGGAACTTTTGCTTAAGCTATCACCATTTCCGAAGATTATTTTTTTTTTTCTACTTGAAAGAGTATAAAATCCATTTTGCGCTGTCCTGGCGAAGGGACCTAATGGAAACTTTGTGTTACGTCTCCTCTCCATGAAATTTTCAAAAGCGTATAGTCGTAGTCACATTTGCTCGGTTCCCCTTGAAATTTAAATTCCAAAACAACGTCGCCGAGGTACTTCTCGAGTACTGCCTGCATAGCGGAGGTTCTTTTCGAAATTGCTGATGGTCTCATCTAGCAGTGTAGGAGTGTGAATTTCAAGGCGGCCCGACTATGGCCAGAAATTATACGTGTCGACAGCGTACAATTTTTTCTGGCGAAGACGCTGGCTCCAGCAGCGTGTTGATCACCGCATGACCACCATTACGCTGACCGGCTGCTCGCTGGCTGTCCAGCAGCGGACAACCCGTCGACTTTGTGCATTAGGTCGACCGACATATACTAACGATACGTGAACACAGAATTTACATGTTGGCAAATACGAAGCGAAATTACAAGAGGAAATAAATCGTTTACTTCAGAAACCGTGTATGTACCCAAAATTTAATTTTCGGGAAGACGAGGAAAACAGTCCAGCAGCGGTGCAAATAAGGAGAGATGTGGGGACATAGGGAGAAAAGTAAAATTTAGAGCTTGTCAACTAACATCTTATACTCGAAATCTGCTAAGCATCCGTCTTTATCCTACAAGATTTATACTGACGCCCCCTTCACTAGAGAATTTCCCATTTAAGCTACTCCTATCCGAAACTGTTGAAAAAGTTCTTAACTAAACAAAAAAGTTGAATAGTCTACTAAATAGCATTCCAAAGGTTTTTGGATGTAGTTACAAAATATTTTTTGTTTACGGGGATGGAAAAAACTTATTTCATTCCCATACATGGTTTCTGTACTGAAATATTTTTTCACATATTTTTTTCAGCATCTCACAGCCTTAAAGTACTACAACACTGGAAGCATAAAAGAGGATTGTAAATTCCCTCTTTTATAGTTTTTATAAATGCTTTGCTAACGCTTGAGGAGAGACTGATAGGTCTGTAGTTTTCAATTTCTTCTTTATTTTCCTTTTTAAATAGAAGTATTATTTCCGAAGTTTTCCACTGTTTTGGAATTTCTTCTGTCTTTATTATTAGGTTAAATATTTTTGTGTGCGTTACTGATATACTGTTGGCAAATTTTGTTAGAAATTCGTTTTCTATTTGGTCTGAGCCAGGCGATTTATTTGTTTTCAAATTTCTGAGTACTTTTTGTGCCTCCTCTCTTAGTATTTTGGGTACTATCTCCTCCTCTTTTTCTTCCTTCTCGCTTTCTTTTGTAAGTTCTTTTATCCTTTTTGCTGCTGTATAAATATTTATAAAATTTTGTTGCTCTCTGTGTTATTCTTTCCCTGTTTATCTCTGTCTCTCCCTTTTCGTTTTTCATTTTTGTTACTAATTTTCTTCCTGCTCTTAACTCTTTCCACACTTTCACTGTTGACCTGCTATCTTTTATTATTTCTTCTGTATTTCCCTCTCCTTACCTCCTTACGTCCCTTTTGATCCCTTTTTTCTCCAGCTTCTAAAGCTCGCAATATTCTTGTCTTGTTTGGTCATTTCCCCCATTCTCCTCATGCCTTCCCTTTTTGTCATTACATCTTTCGTCTCCTTTGACGATTTGTCGTTTGTTTTGATCTCCTCTCTCTTCTTCCCAAATCTCTTTACCGTTTCTTTTACAATCTTTTCAAAATCATTGTACCCTTCCTGTACTCCTTGATTTTCAGTTTTCAAGGTACCTAGCTGTTGGTTCAAATATTCTCTTGTAGCTTGGGAATAACCTGGGGGGGGGATTATTGTCCTTTGTATAGTTTCTTTTTCAAGAAGTTTTTTATTTTGCTTCTTTTTGGGATCGATATTGTTCCCCTTACCATTCTGTGGTCCGATGAAAATCTGAATAATTTGGATAAGACGTTTATATGTTTTATTATTGCGAGGTCATTTACAAGCATGTGATCTATCTCGTTTTAGTCTCTCCACCCGGGGATATCCATGTCCATCTTCTATTAACTCTCTTCTTGAAATAGGACCCCGCTATCTTCAATGCATTACTCTGGGCGAAATCGATTAGTCTTTCTTCTCTTTCGTTCTTTTCCCCCATGCCATACTGACCCATTACTCCTCTTATCTCTTCAACCTCTCCTATTTTCGCATTCCAGTCTCAATGACCATTGTGAAGTACTCGCTGAATCGCATTTTCGTATCTTCTAATGTATTGTAAAATTCTTCAATTTCTATATCTTCTTTCTCAGCTGTGAGCGCGTATACCAAAATTATTGCCAGAGATATTTGATCATTGATTTTTATTTTTATGACTCCTGTTCTCTCTGAGATTTGTTTTATTCCTGTTATTTCTCCCCAAATTGTATTTTCGATATAAAATCCTATTCCTCTATACCGTTTTGTTTCGCCATAATAATATAAGTATTTTCCATTTTTTCTCTTTATTAGACCCTCCCCCTTTTTCCTCACTTCTGATAGACCTATTATGTCCCATTTTATATCTTTAATGGCTTCTTCGAATTCGTACATTTTTTCTTCGCCCGCTAGTCCTCCGCAATTATAGTATAGTAAGATTAACTTTAAATTGTTACCTTTCTTTCGTCTGATGTCCCTGATTTCTTTTTTATTCTGGTTGGGGTTTTCCAATGCTCTAGTAGTTGCTACGGTTTCGCTCTTTTCTGTATTTTTGTTGGTTTGGTGGACATGGGTGGATATGGTGAATTTGTTGGTGGTTTCGTGAATATGGTGAACTTGGAGGATTTCTTGGAGGTGTCAGTCTCGGAACATCTCCCCCTCGGCGACTGATTCCGTCTTGGAGGAGCGGAGTTCAGCGAAGGGGCCGTTTTTACATTCTATCTATATTGTTGTTTCTTAGAGTTATTAAGTCTTGGCATGTATCTTGTTATGGGTGTCCGTTAATTCGTTCCGCAGTTTTTCGGCTTCGTATTTCTTTTTGGTTCCGCGACATTTCGGCTCTGTATCGCCTTACTTTCCTCTTCATCGTTCTCCTCTACCTTGATGTCTTCTGCGTCACTCTTGAATGCATTCTCAGTCTCCTGAAGACGTTCCATGTCTTGTACTCTTTCTACACGTGACTTCCAAAAACCGACGTGCGAATCTGAACCGTGTACACCTGAACCCTCTTTTAAAAGAACGCAAACTCTTGAAACTGAAAAAGAAAAAAACCAAACCCGAACGCAGTCACACTGTAAAAGATAACCGAACCAAGTCCCGATAGAAATCCATCGGGGTCGACATCGTTAGCTCATCCTGGAAGCGTCGATTACGCTCCGCACCATTAACATTTCGAACGAACCGATACGGCATCATGACGGATTTACGGCGTTTCAAGTATGCAATTCTATTAACATGTCGAGATGATTCCGATATTCTTGAAATATTCACGGCGTTGCAGTTATGCAATTATATTAACACTCCAGCCATGTTGTTGCTGCATTCGAATTCGAAGTAAAACATATTTTTTATAATGTGACGTCTTGATCCGCAGTCACAAACATTAGGGTGAATTGAGAAAACTTTTTTTCTCCCAACCGATGATCGGAAATTGTATTATTAATGACAAGTTTACGTTGAGTTAACTGCCTTTTTATTGGCAATACTGATGGAAAGCAAAAGTGATTACAAATGGCGGACAAATATTCCCTTAATTGCTCATTTCTCCCGGGATAGCCTACTTTTGGGAGGGGGTTCATGGTGAAGGAGGGAGCTTGGAGGGAAGAAGGCTGCGGTGTAGGACGAGGAGTTGTGGTGGGGGAGGACTGTAATGAATATTACTGACTGGTTGTACACGCTGAGTTATAAAGCTTAAAATAAAACAAAATGTCTTCATGCAATCTTACCAGTGGCTGGGCAGCAAAGCTCTTTCGTTTTGTCCTAGTTGCCCCTCCCCCTGAATAAGTGGTCACGAGCCTGCTTGTCACTTTCATGTTCCTCATCGAAGCCTAATCCGTTGTGTCGCCACGACTATACGTCGGGCGTACATCGCCAAATATCGCATCGTATCTTCTCGCGACCAATAAAAATCCAATTTCGAACCACACGCCGAAGATTGAAGAATAGACGAATTGAAAATTCGATATTTCGTCTTTGACGGAAGAATGAAATCGAATTGAATCCTCTTTAATCATCGGATTTTCCCGCAGATAACAATGCTCCCGAACGTACATGTATATGTTTACAAAAATTCGATTCCTTCCCGGTTTACGTTTTTCCCCTCCATGTTTTCCCCTCTCTCGATAAAAGATGAGGAAAAGGCATTTGCACGTCTCGCGGTTAGGGTTCGGTTCGATAACTCCATCCGCATTGTACGTTCGTACGAATATCGTTTGCGAGCATCGAAATCGTTTTAGTCGCTTTTGGCGTGTGTCACGTGGCCTTCGACGTTCCGGTGGTCGCATTGCCAGCAACTACCCGCAGACTGAGTGCAGAGAAAACCCGTCCACATGGCGGGCAAATACGTGCACAGTAGTAGAGCGGTTTATAAATAGTATTATAGCGCGACGGGTATAAAAGCAACCGCGTGTATCGGTTATTGCCGAGATGAGGTCGGAATAATAAACCGCCATAGCCGAATGATTGATGTTGAAACTTGAAAGACACTCATCCCCTGCCCCCGCCCCTCGTACGTCGAACACGTTACACGATTGATAGTATCGACCGTTTGTATGTCCGATAAAGAACGGCCCGGCGATACGCGGTACATGAAAAACAATGTTGGCGGGGAATCCGTTTTCGCGCTACTTGTCGAGACGGTTTTCCTCCGACTCGTATTGTAAGGGAAAGGAACTACGAGGACAGAAAAGGGAAATTTGATTACTCTCTTCAATCATCTGTTTGTAGCCTCGAATGCGAGGCGTTCGAAGCCGGCGAGAACTGTGAGGTACCTCTCTATTCCCTGCAAAGGCGTTACTGCCATTCGGAAAACTTCGCACACTGGCACACCTGTCTCGATCCGGTCATCAGTCTTCTTCTGTTTTCGCCAGCTCGTCCGAAGAGAACGGAACTGTACGATATTGTACACTCGTCAGTCGACGCTGTTCTTAATTCGATTAGGGATCCCGTTCGCAGACGAGTCTCTATCCTCAATCCTCAGTCGACTGGATTTTGTTTTCCTGTCGAATTTGGTGGCTTCTTCAGGCCGTTTCACGGAACGTTGTACTGCCCACTCTCGGAAGAGAAGGAGCGAAGGTGAGAAATCCTTTTTAAGTTGTTACTAAGACTCAGCGGCCCAACCCCCGGGATCGTACGGAGATACAATAAGACATAAAAAGTCGTGAGAGAAGACACAAATAATAGATGCGGGTTCTTTGGTAACTGTTCGAGAAATTTAATCCGAACCACAGTGTGAGCATTTGAAAGCAAAGAAACGAGAGAGTAGAAAGAGCGCGTGTATTTATTGACCGATAGAAAAAATCAAATCAAACTGCGAGTGCTAAATGTGAACTGTAGCTGAACTAAACGGATGTCCTGCCTAACTGGTTTAGGGAGAAAAAGAACAATGAGTTTGAAGAAGAAAAGCATTTAGAAAAAGATCACGTACAGGAAGTACAGGTATGCAGACGACAAAAGACATTCCTAAGACGCTCGCATCGTGCTATGGGGAAACTAGTCAGGCAGGACAATTTATACAAACATGTACGTTGGCGGAGAGAGGGTCACTGCAAAGACATAATCCGATATGATAGGACATGACAGTTAATTAGATCGTCATGTCTTATCAGCTGGAATAATTTTGAGGAGGGAGGGGAGATCAGGTACTTGATGTATAGAGAGAGGAGAGAAATATAAATTTACATAACTTACACCACCGTGATTGAATAACTCGGTTTCAAATGAGATGCGTAATTGAATCGAATGACATCAAATTTCTCTTATTAGGGCCAGATATTGCAATCACCGAAATATGTGTGCCCATTCATATATGTGAGGGCGCATACGAAAAGGAACCAGTTGACCACAAGTAACAAATCTTACAGGAAAAGAGTTAATATTGAGAGTATTTTTTTTTTTTTTTTTTTTTTTTTTTGTAATTACCGTTCTGTTACTCACCAAAATTTCAACCGTAAGGTCCTACACACTACCACTGCTCCCGTAATCTCTTGTCCGTCTTTCCGAAAAAAATTTCTTATGTTTTCCAAAGAACATGAAAGTTCGATGATCTCCGAAGAATTTAATCGAAAAACTTTGGGAGAATTCTCCAATGATTTTCAAGGAGTTTCACAGGAATTTTTGGGAGAAAATTCCGGTACATTCCGGAGAGTCTTTTCGGAGACCTTTGGAAAATATTTCCTTTGTCTTTCACAGAATTTCATCAAAAATTCTTGGGAAAGTTTTACGATGATTTTTAAGGAATTTCATCGGTAATTTTCGAAAAGTTTTCCAGTTTTAACCGAAGAATTTCCTTTAAAATCTTCGGGTAAATTTTCTGATAATTTTTGAAAAACTTAATTGGAAATATTTGGTGGAAAACTCAGAGGGTTTTTGAAGAATCTTATCAACAGTCTTCAAAAAATAAGAAAATGTTCTCCGAAGAATTTCATCGAAGATCCTCGGGAAAAATCTCCTATGATCTTTAAGGACTTTCATTGGAAATTTTCGGAAAACAATTCCGATAATTTCCGAAGAATCTTATCGGAAATCTTTCTAAAAAATTTCCAATGTTTCCCAAAGAATTTAAAAGTTTAATTATCCCGGAAAATTTCACCGGAAACCTGTAGGTAAAATCTCCGATGGTTTTTAAGGAATTTCTTCGGAAATTTTTGTGAAAAAATTTTCGATAATTTCCGAAGAATCCTATCGGAAATCTTTAAAAAAATTACCAATGTTTTTCAAAAAATCTCAACAAATTACTTTGAGAAAATTTTCTAGTAAATTTTGAAGAATTTCATAGGAAATACTCGGGGGAGAACTTCGGTGGTTTTGAAAAATTGAGTTGCTCACTTCCAAAGTGACCTAACTGCAAAATTTTAGTTTTGAGAACAAACAAAGCACCTTATAAGCAAAACAGTAAAGGGGTAATTTTTCAACATGATGAATATTTGGATACCAGCAAATTTTTCCGGTACTAAGGATAGTAGAAGGTCGCCCCCCCTCCCTTCAGTGATGATGTTTTTTATGACATACTACAAAACTTCAGTTATCACTACATATTTTTGGTTTGAGAAACTTCAAAATAGGCCCAAAATTTCCTTCGTCGTGACGGTTACCAAACTTCTTTTGCGACATTAATGACTGGTATTCTGGTTTATTTTACCTTACATTGAAAAGTCAATTCGGCCTGGTGAACCTGATGAGGATATGCTACGTGGTTTGACCTGGAACTGACAAATTTAGGACACTTTGAAGATGAGTAACCAGTCTTTCTTTCTTTCGTCGTGCGTAATTTTCAGCTGATCAAAATGGTTTGACTATCTCTCTTTTTCTCCACAGTAGGTAGCCAAAATGATTAACAGGACTTGACAGAATACCATCCACTAAAAAAATGCTGTATCTTAAGGGCTAATTCGATGATTTTGAGAAATTTACTCACAAAACATGCAAAGTATACTCAGAAGAGTCTTTTGTCGTGCGAGTAACAGGCTAACATTGGTAACATTATTAAATTGCAACTTTTAATATATTCGGTATACATAAACACTGCTAACGATGATCCAATGGTATTTTGGCCAAAACAGTCGATTTCTGCGTGGTATAACCGAAAACACTGCGGAATTTTCCTTCGACGTGCGCCCAATTTTTTTCCTTCGTCGTGCAAACCTGAATTTGATAAGTACGATGGGGGAACATTGATGCGCGACGACGGAATATTTCCGCAAACTCGTCAGGATAAATGGCTCTTGAATAAACAGAACGTGGATTCTCTTCTCCTGACAACTCGAGCCCTATCATGCCGAAGTCTATAAAGCCAAGCACCATTGCAAAAAAACAATAAGGAGCAAAAGATCTTTCGGAGTTTGAATGTTCCTTTGCCGTGCTTGGATGTTCCATCGTCGTGCACAAATCAAGCTCTCTGCCCCCACCCAAAGAGTAACCTGTTGGTTCAACTTTGTTTATGCTTTCTATAGATCAACCTTTAGGGCTTCGACTAAAAAAAAAGTTCAAAAAATGATGTTTACAAACTGACAAAAATTATTATTAAATATTCATCATGTTGAAAGAATCGCCCAAAGTAGGTAACGGATTCTTCAAGGTAGGTATCAATAAGTCCAATCTTCAAGAAAAATTTGTCGTTTTGGTTTTTGCAAAGTATGCCCCTTGTGGGGTAAAGCGTGTAGAAAACAAAAACTTATGTAATCATAATTTTGCAGTTAGGTCACTTTGGAAGTGCGCTCAATTTTATGAAAAATTGTCACAAAAAATGTTCGATGATATTCGAAGAATTTCATCGGAAATCTTCGGATCCGAGTCCCTTAATCGGTAAGAGTAGACAGGCATTCATGCAGCAGGATAAGTTGCCTACATTAGGAGATTATAGATGTTCCCGCAGCGAGAAATGCGGGATTACCCTTCAGTAGGTATGTAAGCAACTCATCCTGACAACGGGTAAATATATTTGCCTGCGTTCGCATTTAAAAGGGCAAGAAGAAATATGTCCAGTATTCATGGAAAATTGTTTTTGAACCATTTAATTTTACATAAAAACATGCTAATTTCTTTTTGTACTTTTTGAAATAATCAATTTGGACTTGCCTCACTGAAAACTGCAATATCGCTGAATTCTCAAGATAGAGGTCTGGTGTTGATTTTATTCAATTTCTAATGGATTTTAGCCAAAAAAATAAAAATTGAAAAATCGGTCAACTGGTTCCTTTTTATATGCGTCCTCACATATTCAGATTTTTTTGACCCGAATTATGTTATCTGTGCCTGATTTCAGATCTAAGGTACCTCCGTAAAAAATTCTAAATTCATTAAAATTTCAGTTTTTATTGGACGTGTGCAAACTTCAGATATGTTATCTAAAATCTCCAATGTATTCATATATGACATTTATTTCACGCCTGCAACTCAATATTTCCGTTTGGAATCGTCTTGAAAAAAGTGATCCGTAATTGGTTTGTGTCCTTTTATCTCTTCTATCTTTTGTTTCATCTTTTATCACCCACCTGAGTTTATTTCTGGCTAATTAGTTAGTTTTTAATTCTATATCTTCAATTGATAACTGTTTTTCTTTCATTCGTACTGTTACACATGTTTTAGGTTTTGAAAATTAAATATCTGATTCGTATCCGTTAAGGGTGAGGCTAGCTTTTGTCGCAAATCAGAGTAAAAGTAATAATTCGTCAGCTTAATTATGGAACCTTCAAGTCCCAATTTTGGCAAATTGACTTTTTTGTTGATTGAGATAGAAGTGACTTTACCGCACCCTATGATGATAGTCAAAATATTCTAAAACTACTTCAAAATTTTTAAAGAGCGAATCAAGAAAATGTGTAACATTTGAATAGATGGCCCTCCTGAATGTTTTTTGGCTCTCTTGTAAAATTTGCATAATGGCTCTTAGGTTTTATAATTAGGCTGACGAATTTCATTTTGGAGAAGCACTCCTCGTTGTACTATCAGTTGATTCAGAATTATGTGTAAGGCAAATCGAATCATATTTTTCCACGGGAGCCGTATTATAAGGGATGGGGAGGGGCTAAAAATTGATTCGGAATAATTCTGAGTTAGAACGAAATAATATTCTTCCTTTTTTGTCATTTTCTATTTTCTTTTTTTTACCTTTCTTTTTGTTTTTTAGTCTTTCTGTGTTTTTCTTCGTTTTCTGTTTAGTTTAAATAATAAATTTTTCTTCTTCTTCATTCAGTATTCTTTAGTTTTGTCGCTTTATTTCTCTTTATGTTTTTTGTGATTTTTTTCGGTTTTTAGATTTTTATGTTTCTTCACTCTCCCATTTCCTGTCTGTTCCTCTACAAACTCTATTTAAATTCAGTCATTTCGAGTTTGAATACATTTTGATTTGTAATCAATTATTCAGACAGTTAATAGTGACTTACTTATTCAGGTTTCGTAAGAAGCCACCCTAACGCAACAAAGGAAAAAGGTACGAAAATTTTAAATATCGCCAGTTACAATGTAAGATCGCTAAAAGACAATGACAAATTACTCGAACTCGAATCCGCAATAGAAAGTACAAATTTAGATATTCTAGGTATAGCCGAAGTCAGAAGGAAGGGGGAAGCAATAATAAAAACTAAAAAAGGAAATCTATTTTGCTACTACGGTAGCACCCCAGGTCAAAAAGGAGTAGGATTCATTATAAACAAAAAATGGGTTAAAAACTTCGGAGCGTTCACTGGGATTTCAGAAAGAATAGCAATAATCAAAATGAACTTTGACGAAAAGAAAACTTTATCTATAATCCAGGTGTATGCCCCGACAATAGCAGCCGACGAAACGGAGGTAAATGAATTCTACAACACACTATCCAAATGCTTAAACGATCACAAAAACAGCAAAAGAAACCAAACAATCATATTTGGAGATTTCAACAGCCAGATAGGCGAAAGGAAAAAAGGGGAGGAGTTTGTAATGGGCCCCTATAACTACGGAAAAAGAAACGAGAGAGGGCAGACCCTAATCAACTTTTGCCATGAAAATCAATTAAAAATAGTCAATACATGGTTTAAAAAAAGGGAGGGGAAAAAATGGACCTGGATTTCGCCTAATGGGAAATACAAAAATCAGATTGATTTCATCCTAACCCATACAAAAACAAAATTAATTAGAAATTTCGAGGTAATCAAAAAATTTGATTTCATTTCAGACCACAGACCAATAAAAAGCGTTCTGGATATGTGTAACTGGCGATATAGAAACTATAAAAAATGCTCCCAGGGATCGCGTACAATTAATATCGATGAAATCTCAAAATCAAGATTCACAAACGAGCTCTAAAATCTCATCAAAAAAGAAAAGCTCCTAGAAAGGACCGACTACACAAACTTCGAACAGTCAGAACTCAGAACTAGTGATCGTACAAGCTATAAAGAAAGTCACGAACCAAATCTTACAAAAAGAAATAACTTCAGACTCAAAAAATGTTAAAAACGCTCACATCCCTGAGGAACTAAGACAACTCATCCAAAAAAGAGATGAACTAAGATTCAAAAGTAAAAAGTCGCCTAAAGATAAAATTAAACTCAACCTGCTCTGTAAACTAACCAGAAAAAAAGGAGGGAACTGAAAAACGAAAAAGACCAGTTAACAATAAACTCGATACTAGAAAACACAAAAAGCTTAAAATCCATCAGAAAATTCAGGTCGATGGGAACACACTGGGTTACATTCATGTACGACCAAGACAACAAAAAAAAAATACTCGAGGTAAGAAATCTCCGAAATTGCCACTGATTACTACTCCCTACTATATAAAAAATTAAACGCACCCAAAAAAGCAAATCCAAACTCATACACAAATCAGGAAAAGGTGCCAAAACTTTTAAAAACAGAAATTGAAAACGCGATCAGGAACTCAAAAAATAAAAAAGCAATGGGAAGCGACGGCTTAATAAACGAGCAATTAAAATACGGTCAGGGGGAAGAGCTCGTGGAATATTTAACAAAGCTATTTAACCAAATATTACAATCAAAAATTATCCCTAGCCCTTGGAAAAAATCAGATATCATCTTAATCTATAAAAAGGGGGATAAACATAAAATAGGTAACTACCGCCCCATCAGTATCGGCTCAACAATGTCCAAAATATTCTCAAAAATAATAGAAAATAGAATTAAATCAAAATTACTCGGACAACAACCTAGAGAGCAGGCTGGGTTCAGAAATGGATACTCCACGATCGACCACCTGTTTGCTATTAACCAAATTATCGAAAAAACTAATGAACACCGAATCGATATTTATTTAGCTTTCGTGGACTATAAAAAAGCATTCGACTCTCTCGATCACTCATTCATGTTAGAGGCACTGGCAGCACAAGGTATAGAAAAAACATATATCGAAATAATCCAAAAACTATACTCGGGAACAAAGGCACGCATAATAACAGATAAACAAGGACCTTTCTTTGATTTAAACAGGGGGGTAAAACAAGGTGACCCGCTTTCTCCCATCCTCTTCAACAGCGCTTTAGAGCAAATCTTTAGAAACCTTGATTGGAAGGACGAGGGCATAAAAATTAACGGGGAAATTTTAAACAATTTGAGGTTTGCGGACGACGTCGTACTGGTAGCAAAAAATATTGATGAATTAAAAAAAATGATCGTAGAATTGCAAGTAGAGAGCATCAAAGCAGGTTTGGAAATGAACATGTCAAAAACAAAAATCCTGTCGAAAAAGCACGAAAATCAACCGTTAAAAATTGCAAACTCTCATATAGAAACGGTAAATGAAATAACATATCTGGGCCAAATAATATCCTTTGAGGAAAGATCTGAAAAATAAATAAACAATAGAATTACCCAAGCTTGGAAAAAATATTGGTTATTAAGCTACATTTTTAAGGGGCCCTACAAAAACAAACATAAAATAGAAGTATTTATCAGTTGCATTCTCCCATCAATCACTTACAGCGCACAAACCTGGGCGTTAAACAAAAAATTAAACCACAGACTGTCCACTTTACAGAACTCCATGATTCGATCAATATTAAAAAAATCAAAAAAAGATAAAATTAGAACAGTCGTACTTAAACGCAAACTTATAGGCATGCGCGACGTCGTCCACGAAGCCAGAAGAAAAAAATGGGAATGGGCGGGCCACATCGCTAGGGTAAAAGACGAAAGATGGGGCTACAAAATTTTAAACTGGTTCCCCCACGGAAAAAGGAAAAAAGGAAGACCAAAAACGAAATGGTGTGATGAGATTGTCGAATTCCTTGGGGGTAACAAACTATGCGTTAAGGTGGCGCAATACCGGGCCGAATGGGCACGGTTGAAGGAGTCCTATGCTCAAGATATGGGCCATCGGTTATTTTAACTTAAGTACTTACGAACTATTAAGACCAATGTAATCTAATCATTAACCGAATAAATAGGATTAAATAAATAAATATTCAGGTTTAATCATGAATGAGTCAGCATGTCGCAAGAATCTCCAATTTGTTTCTTCTTTACTAATTGCTCATCATCTGTTCGTTATTTGTGGTTTTTTTCAGCCTTATTGTGTCCTTTTAATTTTTTTTACGTCTTTCTTCCGTTCTCTCTTTTTTGTCCGTTTCTCCTATTTTCTCTGCTATTTGTTTTTTGCCCTTTCTTTTCCCATTGGTGTTTTTTTTCCCTTGTATTGATTCATTTGTTATCAATCTTGGCCGATTCTGCCTTTTCAGTAATTGTATGTATGTTTCCTTTATTTTCTATTATCTTATTCATTTATTGTCCTGTTATCTTTCGAAGCACTCTATATAATTGGCAAATACTTTTAAATTACAAAATCTTCCCACACCGAGAGACCTTTTAATATCTACATTTTAATCAACTTTGTACCATAAAATAATGCGAATCTATAAAATCTCGATTTAAATTTAATTCGATGAACAAGAGTTATAAAAGTAGTTCCATATTGATTTTGTGGAGAGACTTTCTATTCGGGATTTTTAGTGTTTACAGAGACTTTTTTGTTCATATTTGATGATTTTTGAGGAATTTGAAGGCCATGAAAAGACTCGGATCGAATAGCCGATGAGCGATACATTGTACCCCATTGACTGTGGATCTGCATGAACAGCTCTGAAACAATTTTTAAAAAGTCGTAGTAAGTCTCCAAAAGTTTCAGTCAAGACTGATACAGTCTCGAATGAGTTGGGAAGAGTGTTCAAAGATCTGTACGACCTTCGAAGCGCCTAAATATATATCTATCGAAGTTCTAATTATTTTTTATTCTGCCTGAAACATTCTCGAACGGTATTCAAAAGTTTTCTTCAAGTTATAGCTCATGATGGAACCCGAATATGGAGATTCCTCCGTGAAATCTTGCGCGCGTTACATTTACCGAAATGCAATTTTTAATTAATAGGCTTATCATCCAAATTCTGAAATTTCTATTTTAATTTAACCGACTATCGGATAGTTTATTCTTCCTACTTCTATTAAATTTCTCTCAAGTTTTTTTCATATCTTTCTATCTATTTCCATTTTTCTCAGTTTCTTTACTGGTTAATATTTTTTTTAAGGGGTAAGCAACTACTAGCTTTTTCTTCGACTCTAACGTGAACTTTTTTTTAACGGAATTGATTTTCCTCAATTCGGACTCTTCAGTTTCAGTATGTAGAGTGTGCCAATTTACAATTTCTTCTTCTGTAGTCCAGAGCGCTTTCGGTTGTTACACCATCTTCAGTGGCTGTCACTGAAGATGGCGTAATAGCCGAAAAGAGGAAATTGTGAATTGGCACACCCTACGTACAGAATTTACCAAGCTCGCTCACACTCCAACATGGACACTAATCTTCAATTTCAGCTTGTGTTGTTTGACCTAAATTCCAGATTTTTTCCTTAAAATTTGGTTTTTCTCGCTGTAATTTGGAGTTTTTCTGTTTTATTTTGAGGTTTGATTTCAACCTGGCCTGCCCTACGGATGTTATGGGTTTTTTCGACTCAAACTGGGGTTTTCCAGCTCCATTAGAGGCCTTAGCTATTGTCATCATATCTCCGGTTCTACGTTTTCCCCTCATATTAGGGTTCCTCACCCCGACTTGGAGTTTATGTGGTCATAATTTGAGTTCTTCGACTTGAGTTTCCCTCTTATCTTTGTATGATGTGAGACTGTCTGCACCGAATGCTCGAACCTTGTAATTCATTGTACTTTTCCTCGGGTTGCGGTTAAGAATCAGCTTTGTAGCCTCACTTTTAGAGCCAAAGTGGAAATTTTACTGAGTTCGATCGCTTTGACCTCCTTGGGTGCTGGGGACTCCAATCCCAATGCTTCGCGTCCTGTCCTGGCTATTGCTAGGCACGGACGTGATGTGAATCGAGGTTTTCTCCTTTTCTCCACAGTCCACTTCTATTTTGTATCATGTGTGTTTTTTGACTCCATTTCTGTCGAGTCTTCGTAGAAATTCGGCGTACTTACCGGGGTGTCCCCTATCAGTGTTTTACTGATTTTCATGCCACTAGCCATCCATCAATGCATTTCCATCTGCTTCCTTATCAAAGTCTTCACCTTCGATTTTATGACGCTGTATGCTATCGGAAGACGCAGTCTGAGCGTTACCTGTTCTTTTTTTAACGTCTTCTTTCGCTAGCCTATTTGCGATCGTGTTTCCTTCTCTGCTGCAGTGCCTCGATGTCTATAGCATGGTGACATGGTTCTTCTGAGCAAGGGTGTGTAATTTGTTAACGCAGTCCGCCGCTACCAAGGATGTAGTTTGGTGTGCCGATAGTACCTTAATAGCCGTTTGACTGTCTGTACAGATATAGATCTGCTTATGAAAAAGGCCCTTCTGCTGGCTTCTATCAGTGGCCACCGTGATCGCCGTTACCACTACTTCGAGGATAGTGACGCCCTTATCCAGTGCCGTTGAACAGTTGTCAGTGCCTTTTGCAATCGTGATTCCGATTCCTGCGCCTTGGCCATTCTTTGAGGCTTCTGCAAACCACACATGTTCCTCTTTTCCTAAAACGCTTGACCACCTCTTTTCCGCCATGCCTCCCGTGTGGGTATTGCATGGTATGGCTTATTTGGTTTTCCTCTCCACCTGTTTTTTTTTTGCCTCAATTATTCATCCTTTCCTCGGATTCTTAAATCTCAACTTTTGTTTTCCTCACACCAACGTCTTTTACCGACTGTTTGAAGGAAAGGAAAGTATTTTACTTTGTCTAGCGGCCCGAGTGGCTGACTACTGAGAGAAGGATGAAGGGTCTCTTTTCGAATTTTTCAAATCAAAGCAACAATGCATTTCCAGAATTTTCTGGTTCGATTGTGGGGGAAGAAATTGAGTTAATTTTTTGGGACGTATCGGTGGCTGACCGTTTCGTCCGACAGATGGTGTTCTTATTTCAAAATTCGTAATTTTGGACTTGGTGAAATACCAGTCAAGATATTGACCAGGCTCGTAGTGTCTCTATTTGTCTCAATTCCCAAAACCTATATACGATTCTGGAGATAGCTGGGACCAGGTTTTTCAGTGTATGGGAAAAGAGTTGAACAAGAACGATTTTCTTTTTTCAACATCGCAATTTTCATCTAATTCTAACTGATCGCCATACCAGAGACGTCAATTTCTCCGATTTTTCATCCTCTAGTAGTCCTAGTTGACAGGTGCTAGCTTCACAGCTCATCTGACCAGCAGTTTCCATCAAAGCCTAACGCGAGCCATTTTTGGCTAGTTCTCGCTCGATTTTCTTTTCCCCCCTCGCGAACCAAACCGAGCTTTGCCGATAAGATGCCCCAATAATTCTGCTGGAATAACAAAACGAGTTCGGAAAATGTCGGGGATCTTTCAAAGGATTTACTTCGGCAGTATATCTGTGTTCTCCTCTATACGAGCTAAACTCTTCCACCCGAAGAAGAAACTGTCGAATTATCGACATGAAGCGAAAACTTTAAACAACTAAAGTTTTCGTCAAAACTCTTTTTCGTATTGTAGGATTTCTATTATCTGGCATAATCTTCGAAGAGAAGAAAAAGAAAGAAAAAAGTGAAAAGGGCGAATGAAAGAAAATGTAAAAGGGGATGTATAAGTCGGTCGAATATGAAACTTTCGGCCGAAAAGTTTCGAAAGCGAAAACAGGGAACGGAGGGGGTCCCCGAAAGTCATCTAACTGATTACGTTGTAAATTTTTTTTTCCTCTTTGATAAACGAAGATGATGAGCAACAACCCAATGACGGTTTTGCGGTTCGAATGGCGAATTTCAATCGATTTCGAAGTGCGTGACATTTTTTCGGCTGTGTAGAAACGTAAATGGCGATGGGTGCTAATGATGATGTGAACACGACGTCAGCTGGGGACGACGTACTAATGCAACCGTTGAGGGTCGAATGCGGGGGTAATGGCGCCGTGAACCCACCAGTGGGTATCAGTGGAGCTCGAGCAAACGCCACCTGATATCTGCGACTCGCGGTCGTCCCATGGGACCGTACATGGAGCTGCGGAGCTATCCGCGCCTTTATAACCGTCTAAAAGTGTACTTTCGAAAACGACTTTTAGAAACAGCACGTCCCTCGTAGACGCATAAACGCTCTCCGCATGCAACCCGAAAACTCTTTCTGAAGCAGCGTTCGTTTTTCTGTTCACAGTGTGTTCTGAATCGAGTGTGGCAATGGCCGTTCAACGCGTTCACTTTGGATGTGGCCACCGGAGGTAAGTGCTTACTTAATTATGTAGAAGTGTGGAAACAGCGGGCGATTCGAGCCGCCGCTAACGCTCCCTGAGGAAACCTTCCTACACTTAATGGGCACGTGATCGTTCGAATCTGGTTGTTAAAATTATCGAACCCTTCGAAGCTCGGCGTTTACGAGCAGCGTAATGGCGGCTGCGATTCGGCTCGTAAACGTTCTCTGTGCTCTGGAGAGGAGCTGGTAGTTCGGCGACGTACATGTACGAATCTGAGCAGTTTGGTATGCAAGCGGCATCTCGAGTATCCGATCGAGATTGTCGGATCCCACTTGTCCCAAAAATCGCGGCCTGGATTCTTCTTTGAATTTCAATGGCCGTGTCTAGCTGGTTTGTTTCAATGGTCCCAACGTAGCGGAAGGAGGATACGTTTTTCGAGATGCTTGGCCAACTGCAGATCGGGTTCTGTTTCTGATAGCACTAGAATCGTCATCTTGCTAGCATTTACTTTCATCCCGAGTGCAGTGGAGGCATTGTTGAAGCACATGATTATTTCTTGAAGTTGTCCGCGGGAGGCCCTAGTGTTCAATCATCAGCGTACTGAAGCTCCAAAATATGTGTTCTCGTACGTTTCGAGGTTGCCTTTAAGCTTAGTAAGTCAAATATTTTGTATGTCAATCACTCCTTGATCTGATACACACACATCTGGCTGTCAGTTTTATGCCAACCAGGTGCAGCATTGCATTTGTGGATGCTGTGAGTAGTATGGGAACTAATGTGCATCCTTGCCGTACTCCGCAACATGTTTGAAAAGGGGAGCTGGGACCTTGAAGAAGTACAACTATCGCTGTGTCGTCAGCATATAGACCTCTAATCACCTGTAACATCTTCTGAGGGCAGTTAAACTTCTCCAACACACTCCAGAAGGTGTTCCTGTCTGTAGCTACAAATGTTTTTTTCAAGTTCATGCGATAAAGAGTTCGACATCTCATAAGTCTTTTTCGTTAATCGGTACAGTATACAGATCATATCAGTAGTCCTTCTCTGGTTGGCCGAGTGGATAGCGCGTTGGTCTCAAAATCCGGAGGTCCCAAGTTCGAGCCCACGTAGCAACTCGCCAGATTTCGACGTAGGCCGGAGGGAAGTGGGCTAAGACAGCCCTAACAGTCTCCCCGACGTCTCTGAGGTAATGCTCGGAAGGGCGGATTCCAGGGCTCTGGTTGAGAGCAATTTAGAAAAGAAGCTGTGTCTATTCTGTAGAAAGCCAGCTTGTGGAGCACGTTCAGTAACCTTTATTAGTTTTCTAGGAGTAACTAATAAAGGAGATACCACCATAGTGTCCGCAGTCATGTACATTCCCTTTCTTTTTATGTATCTTGACAATATTAACTGTTCTGAAGTTTTCTGGAACTATCTCACTGTCCTAGATTTTCAAGATAAGCTGCAGTAATACTTTTTCAAAGAGTGGGCCACCATGCCTTAGCAACTCAGTGGTAATTATATCTATCCCATTGGGCGTGGCTTGAAGCGTTATTTTGAGCTCATGAAAGGTAAGTGGGTTAATAGACTGTTCTGTAACAGGATACTGAGGAATTCTGGTTAACGAGCCAGCATCTACTGCAGGGTAGCTAGGTACTTTCTGTAATACCGGGAAAAGTCAGAGAATTTTGTCAGTCTGAAAAAGTCAAGGAAAAGTCAGGAAATTGCTATAATTTAGATCAAAATCAGAAAACTTTTTGAGAATAATTAAAGAATAACTATTTTACAAGAATAAATGTCAGCGTAAAGCGTAACGACTTATTTCTTTTACAAAGTATTCTCAATGCTGTGCACAATACAAGCTGGAAAAATTTGGAAAATTGGCTTGAAAAACCTGGAGAAGTCAGGGAAAATCATTATTAAAAAAGTGACTACCCTGTGCAGTGCACTCTGATTCAGAAGCGTATTGAAGTGTTCTATCCTTCTTTCGATTTCGTTCCTCTCATTTAATAAGTTTCCGTGGCTACTCTTTACAGGTGCATCGGGTTTCTTTCGGGGGGGGGGGGGTGTATAGCTCCGTTACTGCCTTTAGAAGCTGCGATAGTCGTGTTGATTGTAGTAATCTTACAGTTCCTCTGCTTGCTTCAACAAACATGAGTTTTCTAGTTGTCTGATGACTTTTTGGAGCTCATTTCCTGCTGCCTTGAGGTTGGCCTTGAAAATTTTATCCTTAAGATTCTTGATGTTGGCGATGTAGCATTTTTAAACTTTAGTAAGCTTTGGCTCAATAATATCCTCATCATCGCGAAACCATAAGGATTCTTCTTCTTGACAGTCCCAAGCATCTCTTTTCCAGCATTATATGCGCATGCTTTAATTTCCCCAAACGCTATCAGTTCTATCAGTCACAGTGGATACGTCTAAAATTTTGCCGTTCAGAGATTCTTGATAACATATTTTGATGTCTCTCTTCTTGGGCTTGCTAACATGTAGGCACTTCTGTAGTTCTAGCCTAGTTGATCTCTCCTTTTTGTATGGGGATAGGCTCACTTTGCTGACCTATAAGAAGTGATCAGTGTTGCAGCAGTTGGCACCTCATTTCACTGTAGTTTTAAGGACTTCTTGAGGGTGGCTCTGACGCACTATAGCAGGGGAGTAACCAGAACTTTTTTTGGTGGGGCTAGAATTTAGGGGAAAAAAAAACTTTTTGGTACCTACCTATTTTCATGAGCTGTAAATTTGTACGATCTTACGACGCAACGTAACCACATCTGGCCATCGGCATCAATTTTTTTTCCGTTTCAAAACTGATTTTGAAAAATTTTTGAAGAATTTGGGGGACTATAACCTCCTAGCTCCTCCTTGGTTGCGCCCTTACATTGTAGCATAGTCAGTCATATGTCCATGTCTAAATTGAGGGTGGATCCAGGTAGCTTTATGGCCTTCCTTTAACTGAAAGCAGAGGTGTTTGTGATTGCTAATCCACGGGCAGTGCACGATCCGAGTAATAGTTGGCCATTTTAATTAACTTGTCCTATACGATGAGGTCCGAATTCTTTTCCTGGTCCTCTGTAGTCGCTTCCAACTCTGCCATTGAAGTCTGAATATAACTCGACCGTCCTTCTTCATTTTATCGAGGATTTTGCTAAGGTAGTCGTAGAATTTATCAATGACATTGTTGACTGATGATCAAGGCCCGGATTTTTCGACGCTGAGAACTCGAAGAAAGACCGACCGTATTAAAAGTTTTTAACAAGACTTGAATAGTCCATAAAAAGTCCCTGTAAAAGTGAAATAGTCTCAAAAAAAGTAAAGTAGTCCGAAAAAGTCCCTGTAAAACTCGATCTTGGAAAACTAAACCTAATTTTTGTGTTGAAAAACATATTGTGCGAAGGTGAGAACAATTATAGTTATGGAAAGGAAATTTGTTAGGAGAAGGAAAAAAGTAACCAGGTGGTTACAGGGAATAAACAAACATGGTTTTTCAATAATTCTCTTTTTTGGTGGGATGACGTCATTTTGACGATAAATCAGTGTTGCCATTGGATCGGGCGTGAAAAGTTATATTAAATAACAAATTCCTCTTAAAATCAACTATGGTTGTTTTCACAAAAAATTGCTGTTCATATTTTTCCATTTCTATTCCTCCCAAATTATGTAGTCTCTAAAAACATTCATTTTAAACGAAAATGTAATTTTTAAGGTAAAATAACCCAAGAAAGGCCGTACTAAAGTTAGCTCATTGGTTTCAGAATTTCCTGATTCGTTCAGGAAAACTCAATAGACCGAATAGGCTAGGCTAGGAAAATAAAAGGTTTTTGCCTAAAAATCCGAACTCTACTGATGGTTGTGAGGAAGTCCTTTCCAATTTGTATTCTCAACCTAATGATTCTGCCTGATACTGGTTCAGGAAACTCCACAAGGGGTTTGGTGATTGAGTTTGCTACACCATTCTTTCTCTTTCCTGATTTTTTCCCTTACCAATAATTGTTATAGTTCTTCTCTTGGAGCTACCCAGTTTCATGATACCGGTTTCACTGATTGAAGCAAAGTCCAGGTAATATCTAGACTATCTGGCTAGCTCTCTGTGATAATAACAGATTTTTTTTCAGGCCGCTGTACTTCATCTTGATCTAGTATAGTCCGTACATTCCAGGCTGATATACTCATCCCACCTCTGAATCTTTTCTCGAATCTATTGGAAACTGATGCAGCCCCCTCCCGGAGATCCGAACAAGAGGCCATTTTACTTCCGGAATCTTTTACAGCAGTTCTAAGACACATGTGTTGACTAGACGTATGCATAAAATTCACGGCACCTTTGCAATCAGTGTACCGCATTCCCACAGCCAGATGTTTGTTCGCTGGTAAGACGGACCAAGACGATCGGGCAGTGCTGTAACTTGAGTGAGAGAGACAGTAGGCCATCTAGCTAGGGCTTTGGATGCCGCTGTATTGTATCTTAGTGTCCATATTCCATGCTTGAAATTTCCTCAGACTTGGGATAGATAGCCTATCCCTGCTTCGATCTAGTCCCCGATGGAGCACCATCGTTACAATTTTGAATTTTGAGTTTACTTTTGTGTGAGATAGCACTGTAGTACCGAATGATCAGCCCTTGTAGTTCATTCACAGTTGCCATTTTGACGACGAAAAGAAAGTTTATTTCGTTTTCCTTACCAACACTGCAACAGGTTGTGTTACTATGAGATGACTAACAATTTGCTTGTGAGTTTCATCCGGAACGCTGCATGTCGGTACTCGATTTTGATTTCTGGGAGGTAACTTACACCGGGTGTAGGTATCCTTTAGTCCATTGCACTTTTCCTCAGGTTGCTGTTAAGGATCAGCTAGTAGCCTCACTTTTGCAGACAGAGTGAGAGTCTTCCTGAGTTCTGTCCCTTTGACTTCATTAGGTGCTGGATACTGCATTCCTAATGCTTCGCGTCTTGTCCCGGCTATTGCTGGTTACTGACATATTATGTGAATCGAAATGTCTTCCTCTTCTTCACAGTGCCTAAAGGAGCTGCTTTTCCCCACTCCTGTTTTATACCACATCCATGTCCAGCTAGTAGTCCGACCATAAGCCTAACATGTTTTCAGTCAAGCTCTAGTAGGAACTCGGCGTACTTACTCAGGGCGTTTCTTTTAGTGTTTTGCTGTTTTTCGTGCCACTGGCTATGCGCTAGTGCATTTTCATTTGCTTCCTTATCCAAGCCTTCACCTCGGATTTTAGGACACGGCCGGGGCGTTACAAGTTAATTTTGAATTTAGAGTTATAGTATCCACCCTTCTTGGACTCTACTTGAAGTCGAGCCAAGGTACCTCTATTTCGATGTATTGTTCGGTACCTTTTCACCAAGATGTCGAACGGTGTGTGGTACATTCCAGTTCCCCTTGTGAGGAAGGGAAAACTCTTTACTAGTGATAGTTTCTATAAAAAGGGTCAACTTTGTCGGTCAGATCATTTTTGAGTTAAGCACATGTTTATATAGTAGATTTAATTCCTGACAAAATGAAACCTTTTCCAGCTTCCTATGTGCTGTGTTCATCTCTCTACATCCATTAGAAAAGGGGTACCTCGCAATTTTCTAAAAACAAGATTTTGAGAAAAATGCGTTCAAAGTTTTTGAACAAATTGTTTTGAGTTCCTTGTCAAAGATCAAACTGTTTCATAGACTATTATACAGGGTGTCCGGACTTCGTTCAAGAACCCGCTTGTTACGTATAGTACTCCAAAAAACTGGGGGGGGGGAAGTTAATTACGAAAAGCTGCCCGTGAGCAAGTTGAAGGGGCTACGCCGTTTTAGAGATCACAAAAAAACCAATTTTCAAGACGATTATACAAGACATGATAATTGACGGAATAAATAATCTGGCTATGAGGGCTGGTATAGTACTGGCTTAAATGGAGAAAAATCTTAGTACGATGTATTGCCTTTTCTCAAAATTGAAGGCGTTAAAAAACGTTGACAGGAAAATTTCATTTTTCGTTAAATGGTCAAAAAACCGGTTTCCAACCCAACTCTAAGTTAGTAAATAACACTACACAACAAACTGAGGTTTGTTTGGAAACCACGTAAAAGAAAGTAGACGATTCTTAATGTATTTGTAACGCTGAATTCAAACATGATATCGACAATGCTCAATTAGCTAATCATTTTCTACGTTTACTGGGAAATGAAATGCCTAGCTTATTTGGAGAAGTTGTTTTATTTTATGTGGTGACACTGATGGTGTATTAAACTGATATTACTGATAAGCTCCTTTAATCTTTGATATCAAATCACAGGTCCACACATCTGTGTTGGTGGCAGGGGTGGCAAGCTGGGTGTAGCAGGCGTGTGAATGCTACACCCGGGAACATTTTTTTTACTCTCGGGAAAATTAGAAAAAAACTCTGCTACACTCTGAAAAATCAAAATTTTGCACGACTCGGGAAAATTCACCAGAAAATTTAGATTTTGCTCCATACTTCACAGAAAGAAAAAAAAATAGAAAAAAATTTTAACCTCAAGAATATCGTTACTTTATTAAATTTATGACAGTCATCAGATCCAGTTATAAAAATTAAATACGCAAATTTTTCTCCGTGTTTAATATATATGACTCATGACTGTTTGCTAGTGGATTAAGACTGAGATTGATTGAATTTAAATTGAATTGTATGTTTATTCATTCATGATCAATTTCAGTTATCAATTTAAGTGTTGATTATGTACAAATATTTTGATTTGATTATAATTAATTTGATGTTTTAATAGTGTATTACACACTAAGCGTCAAAAGTGAGTGTTTACATGGCGAGGGAAAGTTTGCGAACGAGTGTAGCAAGTGAGCGCTTCCCGAGTCATGTAAACTCACTTTTGGCTCTTGTTGTGGAAGATATTCTATAATATACTACTTGATCAGAAGCGGCAATGTTTTTCGCTGACATGGTCTGTATTCTTTTATTTTATTTTTTTATCTATTTATTTATTTAAATTATAGACAGGTGATTTTCTGTGAGCGTAATTAATTCAAAAATTTAGTTTGCTCAGTTAATTACTATGAAGTACAGTATCACAGTCTTGTCTTCAGTTTATTCACGTGCACAAACAGCATACATAGGTAGTGGTCAGCAAAAATGTAACGATGGTTAACAACGAACGGTAACAGCTGTACTACATCGTGAATATTTAAATGCGTTCTTAAGTCGCTATTTCATAATTCGCTCCATGGCCGAGTAGTTAGAGACAATCGATGCATTTCAGTCAAATGTTTCAATGGACGCGGGTTCAGTTCCCCGATACGAAATTACTGGCCAGCAATTTTTTTATGTAAAAACGCTTTACATTGAGGGACGTTTACTTTACATGCAGGTTTTGTTAGCATTCGATGCATGAATGATAGCCGCTTCTTGTCGTCTGTAAAACACCAACGTAAACATTGCCTTTAAGTAGTATAAAATTGTTTTTTATTGCGATAAATAAAGTCATAAGCATAACAGCATAAGCTTTTCTGTAGAGGGTTGATACTTAAAACGTTGAAAAAAATATTTTCAGGGAGGAGGGAGAAGGTAGGAGTTCCTTGGTTAATAGGAACTTTCCCAGGTGGTGGCGCGCTAGTATCTAGTTGTTACTGATAAAGCTAATAACAACAACAGTGAAGCAGGATCAAATTTATCAGTTGCATTTAGTTTGCACAGAGTGCATTAAGATTTTAGTTCTTCCTCTTTTCTCATAGCTTCTTCAAGACAATCAATGCGTTTTATTACATCCACAGCACGAATCATCAGAAATAATTAATTAATTACGAATAAAAAATCATCACGTAATAAACTCTGGGGGAAAACTGTGAAATAGTAATGTAAAATTGACGAAGTATGCTGCTTCACTGTTTTTGTTACTTTTCAATATTGATGATAACGTGCGGTTCACAAAACAGCCAAACAGCCACCAGATTTCGCCCACTCCGTTGGAAAGTTCCTATTTAAAAAAAATCTGTATTGCATGATGCTACATACGGGAAAATTAAAACTTGTCACCTCTGGTTGGTGAGTTTACCTTTCGTAGTGCATGCAGTGTAGCCACATTCTATAATATTTCAAACAAAAGAGGGAAATGAGGGGCAATATTCAGAAAGAATTTACGAGAAAAGGAGAGTTATAACAAAAACAAAGAACGGCATAAAATACTTCTAGAATAGGCTACTCTCGTTTTTGTGGTTTTTCGACTGTTTGTAGGGTAAGTAATGGTTTGAGAACTATTGTGACTATGGGAACTTGTTGTACGTATCGAGGAGATGAAAAAATTACTCTATGCAGGATAGCTTTTTAAAAATTCAGAATTTTGCGAAAATGGTCGTATAGTTTTTTCATGTCCTAGATACGTACCTACTATGGTCTCAGATGTAGATCTACTTGTTGATATTTCTGGGGGCTGCGATCTTCTTCATGGGAAAGAGCATCGGATTTCATGGAAGAATCCATAATAATCTTGAAATCAAATTTTTTTTTGCTAAAAATTTTACTTTTTAGTTTCTCCCGTTTTCCGTATCTTTTTATTACCGGCAAAGTTGGCTCTTGTTATGGAAACTGTCACAAATAAGAAACTAGACTTTATCACTCGAAGATCATTTTTGTCCCGGGAAGGTCCTACTTCGCGATTTAATAAAAAAGAAGGGTGCGGCAATTCGTGAAATACCCCGTAAAAATTCTCTCGTACCCTACGTATTTTCTTATTCCTGAAACGCCCTCTGCCGCTTATTGCGCGATATTAATAGCTGAATTATCGTTTAGCTGGAATTCTTTAACATTTTACTCAAAATTACTCGCGTACTTCCAGTAGCAAGTGGAAGTAATTTCTTATCCTCGGGTCAATCTCGCGTAATAAATATTCGATTAATCTCCTGCAGGGGAAAAAACGCAATTATTCTCACCTAGAAAGTGTACAGCAATTTCGCTGACAGGTATGCCGGGCGGAATCCGGTACACGTGTTTTGCATTAATTACGAGTTGATTCGACCATTTCGTATCAATACGTCATCGACCTAATTATGACCATCAAAACAGCCAGCAGCTCGACTGTTTCGCTTTTTTTCCATTTCACCGTAACTCAGTCAAACGACTAGCAATTTGAAACTTTCAAAAGCTCGTATCACTCCGGATGTCGAGGATCGCTCTTTATCGACACGTAAATACTTTTTTTTTTAAATTATTTTATTTTGTACTTTTTCCTCGATGAGTATAATTAAAAGCAGTCGTTATTTTATCTTCCTCCATTTTTCTTCTCCAGAACACAGTAATTCCAATTTTCGTGTATTGCTATTCGGGGGAAAAAAATGCGCCTCCGTTCGACCTTTTGTCTACAGCGCCGATTTGCGAGCGACGATATTTCACGCGACGTGTTTTTAATTACTCGATATAATTTTTTTCCGTTTTCCTCTTTTTCAAAAAAAAAAAAAAAAAAGAAGAAAAATCCGTCGCAGGGAGGAAAGTCATTATCTACACCTACTCGTCCATTAGAGAGTCGGAAGCCGATTTTTTTCAATATTATCGTTTCGTTGAAAGCATCGACGTCGACCAGCGTCCGCTCAGCTCGCCCGGGCCCGGGACCGAGAACAGCGAATGCTTTAATTTGATTAAATACGCGCGAAACTGCCAGCCTCTCCGCCGCTGCTTCCACTGACCGGAGAACGGATTCGGAGGAAGTGGGTGGGGGGGAGAGTCACCGGCGAAGCGACAAGATTATTGGGTTCGAGATACTAGCGACGAGCGAGTTACCTACTTTACAAAGTGTCTCTCCCTCGAGCTGTAACTACATTTTTTTTTTTCTCGAAAATGACGAAGAAGGCGTTTTCCTTATTTTCTCTTCTTCTGCTCCTTGCCCGTCCCTTGATTTGGAAGAGAACGTTTTCCTCGTCGCTTACTTTTTCCTCTTCACGGGTTTTCCCCTTTTGGACACCGGGCGAACGTTCAAGAAATGCGACCGCTATTGCATCTCTCTCATCGACTCGCCCCCTGACGCCGGTCAGTGCTTAAGCGACGCGGTAATAACCTTAATCAATCGGCTGCATTCGTCAGGTGTTCTAATTAAAATGAAAACGTTTAGAGATTCGTATTTTCGTGTTAAGAACTGTTGTTATGTTGTAGCTATTCTTTCATCAATGGCAAAGTAGTCACTTTTTGAAACACCGGGAAAAGTCGGGGAAACATCGCGAGAAAATCGAGGAATTGCATAATTTTTATCAAAATCAGGGAAGTTTTTGAGCATAATGAGAATTAAGGAATACGAGTATGTGATGTGGTCTGTGAAAACATAACCTCCGTCGGGAAATTTTTTGGGCTTTTTGTCGGAAATTTGTAGAGGAGACTTTCAGCAACATTTTAAGACCAAGAGCGAGTTTCTAGCTTCAATAGATGGTCCAATGTAAGCAGTTGAAGTTTGCAGGGACAAAATTGGCATTTCGAGAAAAACTCGTTTGAAGTTTATGACTCGGGAAATACAATATAAAATCGATTTCACAGCTTCTACCCAATCGATTTAGCTGAAAGTTGGATATGATGTTTCCAAAGGACAGATTAAGCAATCCTGAAAGGTCCATACTACATCCATGACTTGGTTGTTGACTTACTGCAATTTGAAGGTGGAGATGTCTGCGAGTGAATGCTTCAGATTGTTAATTGATAACCATCGATAGATTCGACTGTCGATAGTTATCGATGATAATATCGATGCTGTCGATAGTAAAACCATTTCTAATAAGAACAAAACAACAGACCGACTTAGGTGATGTTTTCTGCCGCAGCTCACTTTTATGTACTTTTTTCGTCTCTCTTACACGAACCATCGCATCACGGAGATAGAATTCACTTTGCACTTGCCAAACGTCTCTAGAATGCTTTTCCGTTAAATCCTGGGATTCGAGTTTTTTCGACTCCACCCCTTAATTTTGCTGTAGCGCAAAATTACGTTTTCTGACATAGGTCATGTTTTCACAGACCGTATCACGTAATACACAATTTCCATCGTAGTCAATGAATATCAAATTTGATCTCAAATAGTAAGTGTTCTCAAAGCTGTGTACAATACTAGCTGAAAAAATGTCAGTGAAAATTCGGAAAATTGTTCTCGAAGACCGGGAAAAGTCAGGAATGGCTACCCTGAATACATTGAAGAGAGGAAGACACGGAGGATGATTATTTCTTTTTAAGGGTGAGAGGATAACGCACAGGGGTAGTAGCGCTGAAAGGTTTCCTTAGGGGTGTACACAACGACGGAATTTAAGTCAACAATCTAAATAAAAAAGTGGTTTTTGGTCGCAGAATTTGTCTTAAAAGTGAACGTAACAAGCAAAAAATCTTGTAACCTTTCAAAAATCTCGTAAATTTTGTCTTTAAACTTTCAACTTGTCAACTTGTTAATTTACTGAATAGTTGTTCAATTTTTTTTTGTATTGGGGAGGGGGTATAGATTATTGGTTGAAAGGGTTCAAATGATACTCGGCACTAGGGTTGGCAGGTAAAATACATTTTACATGCTCGTTTTACGTGTAAAATAGTCTATGTAATATAGTATATTATTATACAAGGTGCTAAAGTGAGCGATTAAATTCGAGTGCGAGTTCACGAAACGAGCCATTAGGTGAGTGAAGTAAACGCACGAGAAAATCGCCCACTTTGGCACCGTTGTATAATACGACGTTTTATTTTACAGATGTGAGGAAAGCACGAACAAGAACAAAAAATCTGGAACATCAAAAACTTACATAAAATGAGTTATCAGGTATCGTTTAGCCGTCAGTGTAGAAACGCGCATGCGCGGAAACATAATTATCATAAAACAGCTGTTTTGTCGAACTCATTAATTCCGTAGACATTTAAAAATTCATTAAATCCTACTTGTGCCGTGTCCAGGAAAAGGGCCTTAGTGGTGAATGAACATTCAGGCCCTTTTTCTTGTGACATGTTACACTTCAATTCTGATGACGCACTTAAAAACAGTCACTTGAGCTCCTAAAAACTTTGATTAAAATCATGCTTTACCATCATCTGTAGAATAATAGTTATTTATTTTACATTTTACATGTTAAATGTATACCTATTGAATGTAAAATTAGTCAAAATGAGTTTAAAAAGAAAGTACAGTTATCCCATTTTAACATACGGAGCTCAGAAATGGGCATGTACTTAAAAAACAAGCGCAAAAAATACGAACGTCTAAAAACACAATGCTTGGAAGCATTCTAAAAGTTGTAGAGAAGGACCATGTTCGAATGGTGGACATTTTTTGGTAAGTCTGAGGCAAAATCAGTGGTGGAGTATTATCAAAACATTTTGATATAAGTATGCGGGTCATCTTTCCAGAGAATTAAACTCGAAATGGAATAAAAGCCGGCTCGTAGCCAGCCATCTGCAGTAGGGGGTGCTGACTGTTTACCGTGGGGGGGGGGTGCTTGAGGATACAATAGTACATATGTAAGATATTTGTTCTGCCGAATATCTGGATCGTTGGTGTGTCGGTGATACTCGCAGATAGTCGAGCGCAGACCAACAGATATAAACCAGAATGTATAATTTCAATTATTATCTTTCCGAGAGCAGACAGCTGTACTCCAATCCTACAGGACTCTCAACTTTTTGAGTCGATTCAGTTTTCGACTGCCTCGATTATGCTTTTTTAACTTACGAGCTTACACATATATGTGACCTGGAATCATGAAATGTGCCTCTTGCGCGAAAACAGGTTTTCGAGATGAACGAGTGTAAAGATGGGATGATGGTAGTGGTGCGCACAGATGTACATAGCGTGTACATCTGTGGTGGTGCGTTTACGCGTGGCTATGACAACCGCGTTTCAAATTCTTGTTCTCTGTCATTCCCGTAGGCCCGTTTCACACAACGCCATGTAAACGGATGTTTTTAAACTTTTAACATGATTTTTAAATGTAATTTGTGGAAAAACTAATGAAGATAGGAAGCTGCGATTTATTTCATTCAAAAGAGCGTAATTTTTTCTGTAAGAATTATCAAGAAACTGAAAAATGATTTTTGGACACCAGAGGCACATTTCATAATTCCAGGTCACATATAATGTGAAGATTTCTACAAGGCAGTGGTGTGGCCAGGAGGAGGGAAGAGGGGGTGGAGAGGGCGAATGCCCTCCACAAGGTACCTAAAATTGAATGTAAAATGTAAAAAATAAGCAATTTTTCGCCTTCAAAATACGTTTTTTAAAAAAAATTTTGCTCGAGCAGTAAATTTACCCTCATTTTTATAAAATAGTCTTCTAATATCGGCGATTTTTAAAAAATACCTCAATTTTAGACTTTTTCTCCTTTGAAAATCTTATTTTCTCCCCCCCCCCCTCCTCCTATGGAAAAATCCTGACTCTCGAATTCGAAAAAGTTGGAGTCGAATCTTTATCGTCGCATTTTTTGGATTCTACCGTAAATTTTTTCACCCACTTATCCTGTATGTTTAAAATATATAAACTAAACATTCTGGAAGAAAAATAGGAAATTTACAGTGTTACAATATGAACATTGAATATGGTCTCAAAATTCATAGTCAAAACTGATGATTCAACCTACCGACAACCCATTGAAAAAAAAAATGAATACCTTACATCACGGGAAAAAAGATCAACACTTTTACAGCGATCGAATTTTCGAACTTTCGGAAGTGAAAACTTCTATTTCTGTGGCCTTATCAAGTTATTAGTTCTGAAACAGCCATTCAGGCATTTAGCCATCAATATTCAACGTGAACTGGATCGCGAGCCTACCACTGTGTTTGCGAATTGTAATGTGACACAAGAAAAATGTTTGTGTGTCTGATACTGCAAGATGAACACTCGGGCCCTTTTTGGATTGGCTATTACTAATGTTTACGAACCGGCCGAAAAGAAATCAACCTTTTTTTGGACGATTTAAGTTCACTCAACTCAGCCAAAGAGTGTGAATTCATAGCTCATTTCGCATGGCTTAACTGTAACGTAATACGGGCAATTTTTCAAAACAAAATCAGTGTTGCCAAGTTTGTAAACATCAAAATGTAGTGTAAAGTAAAGTTTTTGAACAAAACTAGCGAGATAAATATAAGGAATTCGTTATTTTTATTAACAAAATTTTGCCGGGGGCGGGCTCCGTCAAGCGCTCTCCTAGCATCCCTCTGGCTATGGGCCTGAATAAAAGGGTGACATTTTGGACTCCTCAAAGAAAATACATACCGGAGAGGCCAGTGATGTGATGGGCTGACGAGATTGGTCAGATGGCCGGTTCGAACAGGTTCTCTATAGCCAAAAATGGGGGAAATCGTCTGAACTGAGCAAGGCTTATGCCCAAAAATTGGCGCTCTCAGTGCTGAGCCTGTGGCGACGCGGATTCGCCCGCCTATTGATATTAAATGTAGTGTACAATTACACAAAAGGCACGGACATGTAAGCCTAATAAATAAACAAATAAAAGAGAAAAAAAAGGAAAAATAAATTTTCAGGTTACAGTAATTTTACTTTTGTCTAGTAGGACGATGCCGAAACAATATTCTTAGTAGAATGGTATCAAAAAATTTTCATATTGATGTTTTAAATTCTATAATGTGGCAGTTTCTATAAAAAGGGGTAACCTTGTCGATCCGATGAATTTTGAGTTGTGGACAGTACGTAAGACGAATGAATGCCCATTCCAACGAGCTATCGGCGAGATTTGTAGCGTTTTTTGTTCCGGGGATACAAGCAGTCAAAAGTGAGTGTAACAAGAACGCGCAAAAACACGTTTAACGTTAGACACACCTTTTCTCCCACTCCGTCAAGCGGCCCTAAGTCGCCGCGGAATAACGTTACCAGCGCTGTTACCGGCCTCAACGAGGGCTTGTTGGAAAGGTAATTTTTCGCTCTTCTGCGAGGTAACAATTCAGAACATCGGATTTATTCGTGAACTCCGAAAAACCACGAAGAAGCGAACGCAGACATTCGCATTCTTTTCTCATTCTCTTTCTCTCTCTACCTCCTCTCTCTCAGGCGTGTAAATTTTGTTTCTTCGTTATTGCGATGTTTTTTCTATAGAAATCAATCAAAATCTCAAAACTGATTTTTCGACCAAAAAATTTTGTTTTTCTTTTTTCGCGTTTTCTGAGACTTTGATCGATCAACGAAGTTACCCCTTTTTATAGAAACTGCCGCATATCGTTAAGGTTTTGTTCTTCAACAAAATTATACAGGGTGTCCGAGTTTCGGTTGCTAAGCGGGGAGGAATGAATAGCACTTGAGTAGACAAAGCAAAAGTGTTATTATCACCTTTTGCCTAATCACAAAATTGAAGGCCCCGCATCTTTGTAAAAATCGAAAAATTCACCAATTTTGACCCATTATAAAAATCACGAGTAATGATGTTGCTCAGTCTACAATGATGCCATGTTACAACACTCACTTAGAGTAACAAAACAAGTTATTACGATATCCGGCCTGCTCTGAAAATTTAAGCAGGTAAATGGCATCCAAAATTCAGAAATTTCAATTTTTTACAAAATTGTGCAAAAAGCCTACTTTTACTGAATCCCAGCATGAATAACCAAAGGCCGGCGTACAGTTCTTATTATCAAAACTGGTAGCCCTGATTCAGATGAACAAAAAATCATACCCCTATCTCCTTCCAGTTTTCAGAATTTAAAAAGTTATGTCGCGTTGAAGTTCATGAAGCTTCTGGAATGATCGAAAAATGAACCTTATGATTAAAGAAGAAAAAGAAAAAAAAAAAGAAAAATAACAAACGCTTCTAATTTATAGTAACTTTCAATAGTCGTTATGCCTGAATGAATGACCGGCGTTACATGAAGACTCCATCTGTTGAACTAGTTGTCTAACCACCATCAAATAGGCACTGGAATACAAGAAGACCTCTCGCTGAAAGTAGATGAATGAAACTTGATTCATTTTATGACAAGCCATTGTTATGGTTTGTGCACTTTCGCTGCAAACTGTACACTAACTGATTTCCCCACATTATAAAAGAAATCTAAAAATGTGAGACGTTACCAGATTGAGAATAAATTTTTTAAGTAAATTATTTCAAAAAATTTATCAACTCTTACTGAATGTACCAGTTATCCCTCCGATTAAAAGTGCGCTTTACTTTTATCTTCTGTTAGGACTTGGCTTTTCTTCTGAAATTCGCCACTGTATGCAGTGGTGTAGCGTCGGGGAGGGGGGGGGGTTCATGCCCTCTCAATATTTTTACATAGTCCTCTAATATCGGCGATTTAAAATAAAAAAAACTACAATTTTCGACTTTTTCTCCCTTGAAAACCTTATTGTGCCCCCCCCAACCCCTAGCTGCGCCATTGACTGTATGACATAATTTCTCGTGAATTTCCGTCGAACGTCGGTTACGCGGTGTAGAAATGTATTACACTTCGTAGTTCACAAGCAACGCACGTCGAAATGTTGGCTCATTTTTGTAGCACTGATAGCAACTCCAGTTCTATTCCAGAGTGTGCAAAACTCAAGATTTACATTTCCCTTTCATTTCGTCTTATTTTATTTTTGTTTCTGCTTACGAATTTAGGGAAACTTACTTTTGAGCGGAGCCTAGAAACCAAATAGCTTTCCCCCTAACAGTTTAATTTTTAGGGCGAGTTAAATTTTCTGTTTTTTTGAAATTTGAAAGTACTTCAACGTGTCTTAATTTTTTAAATTCTGAAAACTGGAAGGAGATAGTGGTATGATTTTTTGTTCATCTGAATCAGGGCTACCAGTTTTGATAATGAGAACTGTACGCCGGCCTTTGGTTATTCATGTTGGGATTCAGTAAAAGTAGGCTTTTTGCACAATTTTGTAAATAATTGAAATTTCTGAATTTTGGATGCCATTTACCTGCTTAAATTTTCAGAGCAGGCCGGATTTCGTAATAACTTGTTTTGTTACTCTAAGTGAGTGCTGTACCATGGCATCATTGTAGACTGGGCAACATCATTACTCGTGATTTTTGTAATAGGTCAAAATTAGTGAATTTTTCGATTTTTACAAAGATGCGGCGCCTTTAATTTTGTGATTAGGCAAAAGGTGATAATAACACTTTTGCTTTGTCTATTCAAGTACTATTCATTCCTTCCCGCTTAGCAACCGAAACTCAGACAACCTGTATTGTTTTCGACGAAACTCGTGTTTCCTTCATAAAGGCATTTCCAGTTATGTCACAAAGCCAAAATATGTTATTTAGCAGGTATTCTACTCTTGAGTCGTTCCTCAAAGTAGACCCTTATGCCGAACAATTAAAAAATAAAATAAATCAAACCATTCTACTAATAACTCGATTTTTCACATGTTTCTTCTAAACTTTGAATGCAGTTTCAGACGAATTAATAAAAAGAGACATACCAGGTTCTGACAGACTGCAGCACATATTTCATATCGAGTTGAAAATGATGAATTTTCGACACACTGTGCTCTTTTGAGTTGTGCGTTCGCTGTTCTCGCGACCTCTTCTTCGTGTCCAGATGTCCAGAATACCCTCCGCATTCATCGAAGATGTTGTATAGAAATTGGGAAGTGAACTGAAAAATTCGAGCCAATGACTTATTAATCTAATTAGAAAAATGACGACCGAAAGAGATAGAGAGAGGGCGGGTGCAGAGACGGACAAAATAAGCTGTCTTGCAATAGGGAGAAGAAAGAACATTTCTCGTGCGCGAAAATCGCTCGAATCGAGCGGAGGGGAAGTCGGGGCACTCTGCTCTAATTTCGTCTCTCTGGTATCTATTAATCACCGTGTGTATTTTCGCCGGCAGAGAAACGCCAGAGACGACGTGTGTACACTCGACGTGGTCGGTGTTTATTCGCCTTTCAATACCCGTATCGCCTTTGCCAGTTTTACTGTAACCGGAGACGTATACTCGTAGACGAAGACGTGTAAACAAAAAGCTAATACACCGCTCTGCACACCCGCCATTCGCCTTAAGACCTTTTAATCTTTTCCCAGTATCTAACGAGTTATTCGTATGTGTTTTTGTTCGCAGGCCGATCTCTTCCTGTACTTTGTGTTCATTTATTTCACTGGTATGGATTACTGGATTTTTTCAAATTGGAAGTAGTCAACGTTTGGAAGCTGTTCAGTGAGTACATTACGATTCTAACGTTACTTCGTCGAGGGTCGTAGAATTGAAAATGGTTAGGGGCAAACTGTGCAAAACTTTACCCTTCAATACTCGAATTCCGGAGGAAACCTCTACAGTAGGGTAGCGAGCCTAGTGTTCGAGGAGCAGGATTCTGGTCTTGACCAGTGGGGAGGGGGTGTTAGAGAGGGTGCTTAAATTAGAAAAATCACTATACTTGACAAAGTCATTAGGGAAGTCCAGACCCCCACTCTTTGACTACGCCACAGCACCCCCACAAATGGATGTGGAGGTTTTTTCTGGGGTTCGACTACGACTAAAAATACACTGCAGTCGCATGCCGGAGAAAACCCTCACAGTAGCGTAGCCAGCCTATTGTTCGAGGGGCGTGTGGTCTTGACCAGTGGGGGAGGGGGTGTTAGAGAGTTTGCTAAATTCAGAAAAAATTCTACTTGACAGAGTCGCTAGAAAGGCCAGACCTCCCTGGCTACGCTATTGAACCTTCACGAATGGATGTGAAGGTTTTCTCTGGGGTGTGACTACGATTAAAAATACACTGTAAACATACGCCAGTGAAAAACCTCTACAAAATGATTTCATTTTATTTAATTGCTCTGTCTCGCTGGTGCATTTGCATGGATCCCATTTTACAACTAGTACCTTTTGGTTGTAAAAAAATAATGTTTCTATCTTAAAAGGGGGCTCGAATGTACCACTAACTTTGAAATTCTCGGTAGTTTATTAAACAAACTGTCAAAACGGACGTTTTTCGGGTCGCTGGTTTTAATTATCTCCTGAGACCTTCCATCCGGTCCCGATTTGGGTCCCAAAATTGACCCATCTTTGAAGAAGCAAAACTACCTTGTCTACAAAAATCAAAAATGTTCGAAGTTGGGTTTTTCCGAGTCCTTGATCTCGAATATTGTATTAGATTTTCAATTCAGCTTTTTGCGATGCCTTACACCTTCGGTAAATTCATTCAGCGAGGGGGTATATGATTATAATACCGCACCCCGTCTCCAAATTCTAATCCCCTAACTAAAAATCTCAATTGCACTCACGACTTAAACTTTCAAAAATCTGCAGGTAAGAAGAAAAACAAACATACATATAATCTTACAGTAGTGGTACTCTAAACGCTGAAATGCTTATAAACCCAAAAAATTTAGTGGCGTTAAAAGAAACGATGGCGGATTTAAAATTAGATATTTTGGGATTTTCTGACATCAGAAGGAAGAAAAACTAAACCGAACACAAGATATTAACACTTTTTCTTCGCATTGGCTATAATCGGAGGTAAACGGGGGTTGGTTTTCTGATTTACCCTAAATTAAAAAACAATATTAGAGAAATGATAGGTATAACGGACTATGTAGCCATTTCAAAATTTTTTAGTACAGAACACTGAGCTGGGGCTGATTCAGGTCTATGCTCCGCCAGCTGCATCTTCGGATGAGGAAATGGAAAACTTCTATAAAACTCTAGGCCAATTATTCTTGGTAATTAAAGAGACTGAATTAAGAATATTTTAATAATGGTGCGGATTTTAAAAGTCAAATTGGAAAAAATGAAAGCGATGAAAAAAATATTACAGGACCATACCATTGTGGGAAATGCAGTGCAAGAAGCTGGAAACTTATCCAATTCTGCCAAGAACTAGACTTTAAAATAATGAATAGATTTTTGAAAACAGTGAGAAATGGACTTGGATCAGCCCAAATTAGGAATATAAAACACAGATTGGTTTCCTCCTAATACCTAAGGATAACAAAAGCTGGGTAGATTTCAATGTTTCAATCAAATTTCATCAATTTACTGACCATAGACTGGTCTACATTACCTGAAAGCTGATGAGAACATATTACCAAAAAACAAGTGAAAAGAAGGCATCCGATATTAGCGATACAGATTGCTGAAGCTTTGAAAAAGTTAGAAAAAAGAATTGACAACATGTAGAAGATTTTTATGAAGTTCTCTGTGAGGCTATAGTGAAGGATTCAGACCCACTGAAAGAACTGACATGGATATGTCTGATGGTTTGCCACGCAAAAGAGAAAAATTCCGCAGAAAAACGTTACTACTGTGATGTAGTTGCGTATTCCTCTTTACGCAGTCATTCGTTCCATCACGTTTCAACCAGTCGACACGGAGAATGCCGAGCAAAGCCGAGAATGGACGACTAGAGAAGGTATTGGAATGAAGGTATGCGCGTCAACGCGGTCTCCTGGACGACATATCCCATGTAACAGTGTCCTTCCATGCAGCGGTCGGACTTTTTTTTTTCTTCTTTTTTTTTAGTGAAAAACTCTCAAAATTTGAAAAAGCTTCGGGAAACAAGGTGGGAAATAATGAGTAGAAAAAATAAAATTTCTTTGGAGAAGGTGGAACTAAATGTCATTTCCAAAAGATAAAAGTGTGCAAAAAGAAAGTACCTTAAAAGAAAGAATATGATTAGTAAAACCTGAGAAAACAAAAGGAATATGAAAAAATTAAAATTAAAAAAACGTATCATAGGGTTCTCAACTAATTACTCATCTCATGGACAAAGAAAGGTAATACAGTCTGTGACAGAAATAGAATAAACGAAATAGCCACAGATGACTACACCGAACTGTATCCCTCAAAACAAGCCAAGAAAGAACACTCTGGATCAGCTCCTCTAGCAAGGCCAACGAATTCGAACCACCGTTCCTATTTTCTGAAATCAAAAATGTTACTAATAATTTAAAAACAGAAAACAAGGCGTTAGGAAGTGATGGAATAAAAAATTAACCTGTTATTTTCGTGGGGGGGGGGGGGGAGAGAAGAAATGATTGGAGTATCAACTATGTTATTTTCAATAAAATTCACGAAACAGGAACTGGAAACTTTCGGATATTATTTGATTATTTAAAAAAGGAAATAGGTACCAAGTCGGAAACTCCTGACCAGTTAGCCTCTCGCTCACAATTTCAAACACTTTTTCAAAACTCCATTAAACTTGAACATTTTTTGGAAGTACAACAATTGCTTGAGCAGGCGGCGTGAAAGAAAGGCTACTCTCCATCCTGGACCTCCTGCACACTATTAACCAAATTATAGAAAAATCTAAATATGGGATGGCGATACATTACGACTCAATATGCAGTACAATACAATGTAATACAGGCCTGGTACCAGAATTCCTGTATGGGATGGATTTAATGGTTTAGTTTTTTCGTTTTTTAATTCGAAAAAAATATGTATTAAATATTAAATCAAGATCGTTAGAAAAAAGAAATAGCTTAATTATTATAATTTCCTTCCAAAAATGAAAGAAAATATCAACTGCCAATGAACGACACAAATAGACAAAAACTTAATCTTCATTTTTACACTTTTTTTTTTTTTTTTAATTTTAAATTTAGCACAGTATCAAGTACCCGGATTGGTGGACCTTAGTAAACAGTGTTACTTCATTGAGTTGAAAAAAAAGTTGTAAAAGTGTGATTTGATCTGTTTCAAAAAAGAAATTGATTTTTTTCAGCAATCGAATATGATTTTTCATATCTAAGCCTTTGCTCAGAGTATTCGAACATGTTTGTTACTCAGTTCATTGATGAGATACAGCAAAATACAGTCCTGTATTTTGAAAATACTATTGAAAAAAATTTAATTCAAGAGGAAATTGGAATTTTGCTGAAAAAAATTCACAACATAATGTAACCCGTGGAATCATGACATGTACCTCTAATATCGAAAAATCATTTTTCACTGTCTTATAGAAAAAATTACGCTCTTTCGAATGAAACAAATCGCAGCTTCCTATTTTCATCAGTTTTTCCACAAATTGCTCTTACAACTCACGTCAAAAGTTTAAAATCATCCATTTGCATGGCGTTGTGTGAAACTAGCTTATGGGAATGAGCGAATGACAGAGAACAAGAATTCAAAATGCGGTTGTCAGTGCAACGTGTAAACGCACCACCACAGATCTGTGCGCACCACTACCACCATCCCATCTTTACACTCAGTTATCTCGAAAACCGGTTTTTGCCTGAGAGGTACATTTCATGATTCCAGGTCACGTATTCTTACTTGTGGGATTGTTTCAAGTCTTTCCTGCCATTTGAGCTTTGGTTGAAATCAAAGAGGTTGGCTTGAAAAGCTGGTCTAAATGGCATTGATACAATACAATATGATACATTCAGTATATAACACTATGCTCCAGAATGTAACATAATACAATGCAATATAATAATAGTATGGCATCATACAGCACAGTTCAAATTTGCACAGAATCCTGCTAAGCGTGAAGTAGGTACCCAAATTTGTGTAGAATACTACAAGACTTGTTAAATACAGTAACTAACAGACTTCTGGACATTTTTGCTGTGCAATATTCGTTTGTATTATGCACATTTGTAAATTACATGTTTGACCTGGATAAGTATATGTAATGGCTTATCTAGCAAAATAGAAAAATTCCGCAGAAAACGCTCCGCAAAAAAACGTTCCGGAGAATAACGTTACCATCGTGATGCAGTTGCGTATTCCTCTTTATGCAGTCATTCGTTCCATCACGTTTCTACCGGCTGACACGGAGAAAGCCGAGCGAAGCCGAGAATAGACGACTAATGAAGGTAGTGAATGTGGGGTTGCACACCATCGCGGTCGCTTGGATGACATATCCACGTAAAAATGTCCTGCCATGCAGCGGGCGGACTCTTCCTTTGTATCACCAGCTTTCAATTTATATAATGCCAAATTAGAATATTCGATCATTAGAAATGGCGTCGAAAATGATGTTAAAACGACATCGATTAAGTGGTAAAGACATCGATCTGACAACAAATCGATGTCGATTTGACAGTAATTTTTTCTATTAAATCGCTGTTTTGATCAGCGTTTTTATCAAGTTTGTCTTGCGACACTTCTCATAGATAAAGTCTCGCACAGGCTTAAGTTTTATTTTGTTAAGTACAATAATATGGTGGTATTCTTATCGAGTTAGGTACGAGTATTACATGTAGCTTTGATTTTACATTCTTTTAAAAACCCATTTCAAAAGGGTCGGCGCGACTATGGCGCCTGATTCGAAAAATATTCCGAGGGATTGAAGGCTGTGACGCTCACATTTCAGTTTGCACGAAGTGTGGCAATGAAAGCGGGTGTGAGGTGAGATTTTACCTCAAACCACCCCCGCTGGATCTCACACTCTTGTAGAGGATTAAAAGATATTTTATATACCTCTTGCCGCATTCGACTTAGAGATACCTTGTTGTAGGTTGACCTCTCTCCCCTTCCCTTAAAAAAATTAGCGGGACCATTACAATCAACATATTATACCTTCAAGTTATGGCGTATTTTGCCGCTTAGATCACAACTGGCACATTTTTGCCGTATAATCCCGCGTACCTTTCAGCTGTATCCTATTTACTCCGAGAAATCGACGAACTTTCATTCCTTTGCAAATGTACACGCGTAAATAATATTGATGTACGCTTCCTTAAACTTGAATTTAAATGCGCACGTCTGTTTCTTCATTGCGTTGAATTCGTTCATCTCGCGTTCTTTGTCATTTAAATTCTCATCTTCTTTACTAACGTAACTAAAATATCATTTTATTTCGACGCCTTTTGTTGCACGCTATCCTCAGTTCCGCGTTTTCTTTTTCGTTTTGCACAAAAAATTTCATTGCGAAAGTCGGAAGTAGTAAAAACAACAATAATTTTAAAGTTCACTTTTTTTCTTTCTCTCGAACGTCTCGTGAGTCGAGGGAAAGAACGCAATTCTTTTATTATATGATGCTATTCTATGTACTTATATGAATCATCTGCCACAAATGGAAACTCGTGAAATTGTTTTTGATGCGTTTTGTGGTCGCTGGAGATTGTTGAGCCAAGAAGGAAGGAAGTGGGGGCTTTTCTATAGGGAATTCATGTCATATTGATTTGATGCAATTATGCTCTGTAAAGAAGTAGTTATTATATTTACGCTTTCGAAAAGTAGACCAATACGGTTTGGTATAGAGGAAAAAACTTTCTCGGAGAGCTGAATTTTGGCTCAGAGGGTTGATGCTATAGTACTGATTAACGTACCAATGTACCCAAGAATCTAAAGTGTCCCCAAGCCCTCCCAGGAGAAACGTTCCCAAGAAACGGGTTTCCCTGCGGTGACCCTCTTCTCTCGAATGTGTATTTTTGTGTAAGTCGTCCTACGTGGTTACTTTTTGCGTAGTACGATGCGAGTGTCTTAACGAACGTCTTTTGTCTCCTGCATTCTTGCACTTCCGGCCCGTGATATTTTAAAACCCACGTTTTTATTTTTCTGCATCTTATTTTCATAACTCATTCCCTTTTTTCTCTCTCGATCGGCCAGATAGGACATCCGTTTAATTCAGTCGCCGTTTGTATTTAACACTCACGCAGATCTTACTGTCGATCGTTCAATACACGCGCTTTTTATACTTTTTTTTCTTTCTTTTCTTTTCTTTTTTTCTATGCCGAGTGCCCTTGCTGTGGTCCGGACTGAACACTTCTCTCGTACAAAACCCGCATCCTCAAGAATCTCGAAAAATATCAACTATAAGAAAAAAGTTTTCAAACAAAAATTATTTCCTACTGAATTCTACACAAAGGTCTGTTATAATTTTTTCGTAAATGCCTCCGGAATTCCACAAAAATGTGGGTTCACTATAACCCTTTGCTTTACCATACATTAGCTCAGACTTTACGAGGAAAACGTAGAATCGTCTTTTTTTTGGTCTCACAGACTTTAGCGAACCGTAGAGATATGCAGATCACTCCGGATTCGTTTTTCTACAACTCCATCTACCAATCTCTTAAATGATTTCCTCCTCCCCCTCCCATACTACGAAACCATAATATTTAGAAATTCGTGTTTTTGTGTTTTTTAGTATCTGAAATAACATTTTTACCGAGTCTTTTAAAATTCCCATTTAGCACGAATCGTCAAGTCACAGATGGAATAAGTCAAGATCATAAAATTTGATTTGCATTTGTTTCGCCGTAGCCTCAAAATTGTAGTTACTGTAATGGGACGGGGTTTAAAAAAATGCAGTATTGATATTAGGGTGTCTGTTATTTTCTTCATTTTCGAAAAACCTCGATCTTGTTTCTTATTGTGAGGTAATATTCTGTATGTTAACCTGTACCACAAATTTTGCTTGAAATGTTACATGGGATTTACAGAAGGATTTTGCTTGTATCACGGAACGATTGAATAGCTACACCTTAAAAAGCTGGAATCTAATTTTCAGTACTACGGCTCAACAGGGGATAATATTTTGAACATTTTGAAGAAGAAAAAGTTTCTATTTTAAATATTGGACTTGTGATGTACCTTTGACATTTGAATATTATTATAATACAAGTCTGACCATACTTCAAGCTAAATTAGAATTTCTCACTATTATCCAACAAATAGTGTATTTATATCTGTTTTTTCATACTGATTTCAAATTTGATCTTGAAGTTTTATGTCAACCTTTTGTTAGCCATAAGAATGACTCTGTAAAGACCGAATCTAAAATCTTAATATTTGATATCAAAATAATAAAACAGTATTCCTGGATAAGTTTGTGCCATTCCGGATATGATCTGAGAATTTTAGTAAAAACTTTTTAGATTTAAAAATATCATTTTCACGGTGAAAAGAGCTCAATTTAAATTTTATGTTCAAATTTGAAGCTAGCATAAAAAATGTTTAGGTTAGGCAACTTCACTAATGAATACTGTAAATCGCCGGAAATATAGGAAAATTTCATGTTTCAAAATTTGATTTGTCGCCATACTCCAACGTCTAGGATTTCTCACAAATCCTATTTTTATCCTGGAAACTTTTTCCTCTCTTCAAAATATTCAGAATTTCATTTCCCAGTGAGCAATAACTTCGATAGTTGGATTCTGTTTTTCTGAAGTTTGCATAATAATTTCGTGATACAAGCAAATTCCTTCATGTCAAACTTTAGCCAATTTTTGGCACGGACTATCTCATGATAAGGAACAAGATCGAGGGTAGCTTACCCGACTTTCGAAAGTGTTCGTTTTATTGGTGCTAAGGGTCGCTGAATTCATTTCTGATAACGATCTGACCCCCATTTCAAAATTGGTATCTGGTGAGTCGGGACTTGAAAATGCTCATAACGCAGTATGGATGTGAGTTTACAAATTTCAAGAGCCCCTGAACTCACTTCTGATAACAATTTGACCTCCGGGGGACAAGGGACTGAAACTGAAGAATTGATAAATATAACTTGAATGTCGGTAGCCAGGTTTTGAGGACCGCTGAATTCTGGGACAAAATTTGACTTTCAGTTTAGTGGAAGGGGAGGGGGTGGAGAAGAAAAATTTGGTGACAAATATTTTTAAAAACCAAAAATTGACGACAGAATTTGGAAAAATTGAAAATTTACCGATTTTTCAATCAAAATATTTTTTAGTTGAGAAAAAAACAACAACAACAAACAAATCAACGTTCTTGAAAAATGAAAAATTCAAATAAACAGTTCCAAAATTTGCCGACTGCCAAATTATTGGGGGTATTTCAACCTTTCCCACACACCCCATAGTTTCTTCCCTGGCTGAATTCATTTTTGACACTATGTAATACCTACTAGCTTTAAATGAAAATTGTGAATGTAACAGTGAAGGTCGGACCTGCGAAATACAATGTCAACTATGTGATTAGCTGTATGTAAAGTGTAAACTGTTGAACTATATGAAGAGCGATGTTCCAAAACCACCTATGTCCATTTTTTCGAAACCTATTTTATAACATCATCTGGTGGAAGATACATGTGCACGCATTCCTATACAGTCAACCTACCAATATTCAGGTAGGTGTTATAGGCAACCTAAGTGTCACTGATGCCATATATGAAGAGGATAGAATCGAAACAAACACTTGCCATTTTACTTCAAGGGCGCAAATACGCAAAATATTGTACACGGGTACAGAAATGCCTCTTCCTGTGCCGTATACTCATTCCTATACAGTCAACCTACCAATATTCAGGCAGGTGTTTTAATAGGCAACCTAAGTGTCACTGGTGGTATATTATGAAGAGGATAGAATCAAAACAGACGCTTGCCATTTTACTCCAATGGCGCAAATAGGCAAAATATTGTACACGGGTGCAGAAATATCTCTTCCTGCGCCAGTGAACATGGAGTATGTGATACATAGAGCACATTCGCAGGCGCAGGAAGAGATATTCCTGCACTCATGTACAGTATTTTGCCTATTTGCACACTTGCAGTAAAATGGTAAGTGTCAGTTTTGATTCGAAACTCTTCATATAAATATGGTGTACACCAGAGTACTACGTTTATTTCATTGTCTTATAAAGTTTTGGAAAGTGAACAGTGGCTGTTTTGGAATATCGCTCCTCACATTATTTACTGAAACATTAGAAAAAGAGGGCGGATCATCATTCACTTCGGAATCTTTCCACTCGAAGTCAGCCTCCTCTATATTGAGGCTCGACTGTCCATGGCACATACTACATATCGATGAACGTTTCATTCTTGTCAACTTTCAGTTATTAGCAGCCTCGTCAAGCGATCCTCGAAGAGGACAACTGAAGTAGTGAACGATACATTCCATTTTCCTTCAATTTCAATGTGTGGTTGAAGGGATTTCAAACTTTGTTGTTGACTTTGAATTTTTGAGGTACGGCCTGTCCTGTACACATATAACTCATTTAGAGCTAGTATTTGTGTCAGAAATAGATTCAGCGGTTTTCGAAACCTGGCTGCAAACGTTCATGTTATATTTGCTAACTCTGTAGTTCGAGAACCCTTAACTGTGGTAATGTGGGGACCTTTGCGGAAAAATTGTAATAGGTCTTCGTCGTGTAGAATTCAATGAGGAACAATTCTTGTCTGAAAACTTTTTCCTGCAGTTGATATTTTCCGAGATCAGAAAAACTGATAGGAAGAGGACGTTCAGCTGTATGGGGGCTTGGGGACAATCGGACTCTTGGTTACTTTTAGCACGTTAATCCGTACTATCGAACTACCCTTTGTGCTAGAAATTAGCTCTATTTTAATGTTTTCCTCTGCGTTTTCCTTCTAATTGTACTGGTCTAAAGTGGGTGATCCCAAAACATGTGCAATGATTGTACTACGATTTATATATTATGGACTATTATTATAATAAGCATTTTATTAGAAGTTGATGTACTACGTAGAGTTTAATTACAATTAGATAAATTTTCCTGTTTTTGGGCAAATGCTTCCTTCAACCTGATTTATTCATTCCGGTCGTTTGCTACTTTGTGGAAAATGTTCGTGAATCTGCTGAAGTCGTCCATCTACCTGGTCCTCTGTTTACCTGGTCTTTTTCCTTCCTCTAAGACACCAGAAATCAATTTCTAATGTCCATCGTTGATCTCTCAGTCTACACAGATGTCCAGCTCAGTCCCATCATGGGTTACAGTTTCTCTGCTATCTCATCCAGTATCTGTGCAGCTGGAATGGTTGGCTACTTAGGTACTTAGCCTAGCCAGTTCCCAGTTTGTCTTCAAGTGAATCTGATCGAACTTTCTTTCAACGAATGACTCTGTAACCTGCACCTCGACCTTATCAAGACGAAACTCCGGAAACAAACTGGCCGTAACTCACGCGGAAGAGATCGCATAGTTTTCCTGGTGGAACGCGCAGGCATGTACGGCGTTTCCACGTACGTGAAAATAGGAATTTTTTGTTCGCAGGACTTCTCCCTGTCGGCTCATTCTGTTCGCAACCTGAGTATTCCGACGGGAGTTCTAAATGATTCGGGTTCCGACGTGTGCGAGCTCATGTGCGCGGCCCCCGACACCAATGACTTTCTCCTCCATTAAATAATTTATATCGTCCTCGTACATTTTGTATGTATGTATATATACATACTATACATAGGTATATTATGCATGTATAAGCCAGGATACCGACGACGGCGGAGATATATATCTTACAGCGCGCATATGTCTGGGGAAATAACAAGTATATGTACCTACAAAGGTTTAGTACAAGCTCGTAAATAATTTGACGCTAGTAAAGCCCCCGGTGAAATTGCGCCATTAGTAATGTACTCGCAGTTTTGGCGCATTGTTTATATACGCCGAGTTACGTCGTCGTCGGATTTTCGATGGTTTCGAACTCGATTTGTAAATCATAGGCGGCATCGAGGGGCTTATATGAAAGTCATTCTCGATTTTGAACCCCATCAACCCCGGGCCCGAATGACTCGATGATGAGACACAATGTCACCACCGGATTCGGGAACATGTCGTAAAACTTGGAAATTCATATCCGTGTATCGTATTTCTTCTTTTAGTGCCATATCCGGTTCCGGATGCCAGTGACTGTAGCGAACAGGGAATCCATTGTCTCGCTGCTGACTCGGCAGCAGAGGCACGGAATGAACGAACGTCAGCCCATTCACGTTCGTTTTCCCGTTCGATGAACGTTGAACGCATGGAAATGAACACGTTCGCTTACGTTCAGTTTAAATGTAAGGTGGGGCGCGGCAGGAGGGTTTCACACTTGTGACGCTACACTGCATTAACACGTAACACACACAAACACATATTTATTCTGGCCATGCGTTCAAGGCTAACGAACAGCGTTCATTTATATGACGTCATCATGAACGGATAAACGCAACCAGATGGCGTTCATTTCCGTTCGTTCGCTTCCTCTGCTTGGCAGCATAGCCTAGCATCAACCCTGTAGAGTTTAGATACTGGTTGTAACTTTTTCTACAAGTACAGTGCCTTATTCCTGAGAAATGTTGAGAAACTGCGGAGCATGCTATTTATCCCTCCCAATTGGCACTGCAGTTGCTCTGTTCACTAGCATGTTTGTGGGCTCATTGTGGTTTGTGGGGAGATTAATGAAATTGGTTCACTAATTTTAATGATGCTAGAATTGGTAACAACAGCTCAAATTTGTGATTCACAATGCCAAGACTTTTTACCTGTATGTTTCTGAGATCTGGAGGCAGTGACAGATCACCTCTGTGATGGCCTCAGTCTTCCCTATGACCCTTTAGTTCCTATTGACAGTCGTATTGATGTCAAAATGATCTTGAAAATTTATAGGAACATTTCAAACTCGGTTATTACAGTTTCAGTAGAATAATAAACTTTTTAAATGTTGGCGTGGTTATAATCTCCCTCCCCACCTCCACAACTGATCAAACATATTTATCAGTTGATGAAATTGAAAAAGTAAAGCTACCTGTAGATAAATTCAGGCGTAACATCTAGAGTTGTAAATGTAGTGTGTAATGGAAATTTTCTGCGCGGGGGAGGGGGGCGAATATTGAGATAGTAGTTTACTTAACAAAGCGAGTGAAACTGTCACACTGTCGTATCAACTTTGTGGACCTCAAAAACATCGAGACGAGGGTAAAAACGAAACAACCAATAAAATAGACCAAACCAAGACATAAACCAAAATTTAAAATGAAAAAAAAAGAACAGAATGACAATAAAAAAATAGCCATCAAAATCAAAAAACACAGAAGTCTGAATTTTCTTCTTTTTTACATTCTCTCTGCTCTGTGTCACCTAATATCAGTCACCAGAATTCCCTATCTATGTTTTGTGGGGAAAGGTGGGTTTGCCCCGCTTTTATGGTTGCCCTAAGCCAAAAACCGCGTGTTGTATTATTTCGAACAGAAGCGGTAGTAAGTAATTTTTGAATCAGCAAAACTGAAATGTTTCTTTTCGCCTACCCTTTCGCCAAACATCAAAAAGGAAAATTGGATTCGTTTCCCCCAGTTTGTTTCCCAATTTTACAATTCGATCTCAGAATTTGCGAAATTAGCATACTGACATTGGTCAGTATAAGATTCTCCCTTGTCAAAAATAGTTTTTTTTATTGTGGAGGGTGAGGGTAAAATTGGTGAAGTTCCCTCTCTTCACTTGTAGAATCGCCTCAGACCTTACGAATTTTTTCTCAATAGTTGACAAAATTGGAGCTTTATTTTTTTATTTCCAATCTTCCCTCCTATTCTCTCGTTTATGTTCTTGCATGTTAACCTCTTAATTCTTTCAAGTCCGCAACATTGGAATTCCCTCCGTGGATTCTTGCAAGTTTTTTCCCCTTTGTCGAAAAAATTGTTATTTTGTAATTTTGTTACGCCAAATTCACCCACCTCCTCCATAAATAACGGATTAGCTTTTTAGCGAAGATCTTCTAAATACGAAAAAAGCCCTCTACTTTCCTCTTACAAATTTTATTTCATGATTTCACCAGTCGGTAATGTAAGAATTTTGTACTTTGCAGAAATCCCTCCTCATTCTTCTCCTCCTTATCTTCCTCTTGTCAACAGAAAATAAAATTGATACAGTGAGTATTTTTATTTTGCTTATGTCGATCTTGAAATTTTGCCAGTTGACAAAATTAAGTCTCTAGTTTTCAAAATAATTCCTTGTACCTCCCTATTTCGTTCTCAAAAAACGTTTTATCCGTTGATAAAACTGACATTAACATCAGCGAGGGGAGGGGGTACATACTCATGGAAACAGATCAAGAATGGAATCTCGAGGGGGGAGGGCGGTAGAAAGCGGATTTCTGAGGAAATCGCCCTTCTGCTAACTGAACTCCGTGGAAGAAGAAAGTACCCAAAATTCTACTTTCCTGCCAGTATTGGGTGTGTACTCACCTATCCATGTGTGGTCCTGAAAAATGTTATGTTGGATTCCCAACTTGTGATGTTTGTGAGGCTAAAACGAAAAGAAAGAAAGAGTCCGACCGCTGCACGGACGGACATTGTTACATGGATATGTCGTCCAGGCGCGGCGACTGCGTTGACGCGTATGCCCCTCATTCCAGTGCCTTCTCTAGTCGTCCATTCTCGCCGGCGCTCGGCATTCTTCGTGTCGGCGGGTCGAAACGTGATGGAACAAATGACCGCATAAAGAGGAATACGCAACTACATCACGATAGTAACGTTTTTCTGCGGAACGTTTTCAGCGGAGTTTTCCAGTTTCGCGTGGCGAGCCATTAGACATAACCATGTCAATTCGGTGCTACCGATGTGAAGCCAGATGGTGTCCCGAACAGTTTGACTGAAACTTTTTCTTGGTTGAGTCTGTGTACATTCGGTGAAATACGGCCGAAAAATGAATCTACAAAATTGTAAGACCTCGTGGCATCTCAAAACTTTTCTCTGTGACTGCAGTTTTCGGATTCAGGCGTGTCCAGGTACCTGAGGAAGCTGATCGTCTTGATGAAATGTGACAGACTTGCTTCTCTGAAATCTAGCCTATGAATGTACCGAAAACAATTTTTCGGTTGGGATCCGACACAACATTGAATAATGCCGATTGGCTAACTGAATTCTGCTTTCTTCTGGTAAAATTTAGATAAACAAAGAAAAATTTAATCTCTTCACTTTTTTCGATTTTAACAACCAACTTGGTCAAATGGCTAACTTCAAAAAATTACTATCCGAGGGAGCTGTCCCTTCACGTCTACGATTATGACTCACCCTGTGCTTCATCATGTGGATGAGAATTTCGCCACTAGTTTATATTTATCTCTAATATCCACTATATAAAAATGAATGTTTGTCTGGGGTCGGCGACAATTCGTCGCGAGCAATTCAACGCACGCAATTCATCGTGGAGGACAGTTCTTCGTCTGAGGTAACTTTTTTTTTTTCTTTCAATCTTCCAAACTTTATTGCTTTTGGGTATTCCGAGTTGATGTGATTTTGGTGAGCAATTTTACATGGATCGGCGCCCTAAGCGAGGAAGAGGTCTACGACCACCACTTTTCCCTGTAAAGATGTGGAATTGTTCTGACGTGACAATAGTCAACCTGCCTAAATCACCTAATAATAGTGTAGAGGTGTGGCATCGTAGCTTTGAATCCGTAGTGGACGGCGTACACGTTATACAAGCTAATAGAAGCGCTGAAAAAAGAGCAAGTACTGGTGGAGGTAAAATACGAGAAGACTGGACAGCTGGCGAGGACTCAGACTACATATAAGATTATGACGCCATTCGCTTGAACGCAAGTTTCTTTGAATCACGACACTATTCTCCTGAACGCAGTTACTCTTGCTACGCACATTTTTAATCTCGCCAGTTTCCTGACAGTCCTAAAAAAAACTATTATCCAATATGGAAGGGGAATGTAAACTACGATACAAGGAACTGAAATTTAAAAAATATCTCCGAATTCGACGATTTGGGACAGATACGATCGTTTGAACACAGAACAAATAGAGAGATAATTAAAAGAATAAATAAAGCGTGAACATGCTTCTGGACTTTGAAAAACATGTATAAAAGTAAAATGAAGATTGAAACGAAGACGAAAATATGGAAAAGATGCACTCTACCAGTCCTCACCTATGGAGCCCAAACGTGGGCCCTAACGGAGAAGCAAGTAAAAAGGTCAACTACCACAGTGAGAACAGGGACGAAACGAAGGGGAGAAGTACGGGAGGGCAGCTCTCCAAGCCTCCTCCGGAGTTGCAAAATTATAGTAGGTGGATCAAAAGTTGGAAAAATTCAACCAGTCACGAGATATTTCGTTTTTTTTTCTCGTTTTTTCCCCTTCTTAAGTAATATAAAAAAATTTGATACTTGGAAATTCTGAGTTGAGTCAGTTAGGAATTTAACAATCTCCCCCCCCCCACCCTCCTTCCCTCTAGGAAAACTCTTCGCTACGTTACTTGAGGATGGAACAAAGTATACTAGGGTGAAGAATAAAAGACAGAGTGAAAAACTAAAACAAAATTATCAGTGAGTTCATCTTACGACAAGAAAAGAAGGAGAGGAAGCCCGCAGGTACAAAATGGCGTGATGATATAACAAATATTACGGGAATAATGTAGGAAAGAGTAGCCCAAGACCGAAAACGATGGAAAAAAGCTGGGGTCGCCTATACCCAAAAGGTCTGAGTAGTTCGGTGTACGAAGTGTATATCTTCTATTGTATGTATTTATCAAACTAACTGCACAAATAAAAGGCTGATATTAATTACTATCCCAAAGATTTCAGTTTTTGGAAACTATAATCAGCATTTATATTCTAATTATCCTATTGAACTTTTGAGAACCCTAACATCTTTGTCTGAACAACACAAACCTAAAGCGAAGACTGCAAATGAATCAGGACACTTCGAATGAACGCAATGTGACTTGAAGAGCAGGTATCTAGGAGGCCTGGACCCCCTTGCAACTTGAACAGGTTTTAAGTTATGAAAAGTTTCGGTACCCTTACTAGAAGGAGGGATCACAAAATTCTACTCCCTCTGGACCCTCTAATTTTTTTTTAGATTTGGACGTTTCAGAGGTGTTTTACATTGAACTTCACATTATGTTGAAATTTGGTGGCTGTAACTGCCTCCCTTCGGAAATTATTAAGAGACAGAAATCTCTAGTCTCTAATGTACATAAAAGTGTTTCTTTGTCTCTGCCCCTTTCGGCGGATCCAGGGGCGTTAAAGATATGGTATCCACCCCTTTTGGCCATCACCGACTCTGAATTCAAAGTTACACGTAACTCTGCAGCAGGTCCTCTTTCTTTCTGCTCTGTAGGGATGCTGAGGATGATGAAGAGGGTGCCTGGCTTAGCGTTCACTGGTTTTCCTGGGGGCGAATCTGTATACTCTGGGGTCTTCTATCTGTGATGGGTCTAGGGGGCTGCTAGTACAGTATAAAGATGTACATTTGTACGTTTGCACATGAGACATTGAGCGCGAGAGTCAACCAAGACCAAAAAAGTTAACCAAGTCTGAATGTCAAATTTTTCTTCCCAAAAATGACTAATTTCTTTACACTATACTATGGACCAGTCCTGTTTGCTCATTGTGCACTAGATGGCACTACTGCAAAATGGTTACCCTCCGTTTAAGTGTACCCAGTGTCAGAAACTTACTTCTCTCGATTTGACGAAGTTGGATGATCCACCCCTCCGTTCAAAACCTCATGCGGGGGTGTACAATGGTACGTCTGTACACTTTCTCTAGTATAAGGTACTTGAAACCAATACGTCGTACATGTATTCCGTCGCCGAAAACAAATTTATCTCCGATAAATCTATTTTTTATTCCACTTTCGTCGTTTTGTTCGTGAAAACTTTCTGGCTACGGTCCAACACCCTTTTAAGCCGCTGCTGATGGCTAAAATAACCTTCTTAAAAACACCTGGCTGCGAATTTTCTCACCGTGCCCGAAGAAGAAGGGAAAAAATGTAAATCTTGTGCGGTGGAAAATTCGCGCAGCGTATTCTTGGTTCCAAAAACCGGTGTACCGTCTCGTTATTAACGAAATCGTCTTACCGCGCTAAAGCCGCTGCCCCCGCCCCGCCAGTTCGTTCGCGAATATACAGTAAATCCCTACCTGCGTAACGAACTCGCATTTTTCATCGACCTTTTTGCAAAAATTATGTATACTTTACGCTTTTTTCCTTCTTTTTTCTTTTTGTAGCTCTAATCGAAGAAGGATATCACAGTACGAACCCGTACCACAATTCAATTCACGCCACCGATGTTACCCAAGCCATGCACTGCTTTCTACAAGAGGAAAAGGTAAGTCTTTATTTCCGCTTATTCGGTAGAATATGTATATTTTTGTAAGTACGCGTGCTCTTTCACCTTTTAGCGTTTCGATACGAAAGGCGGGAGCTGCTTTTCGAATGACTGAGATCTGAGACCGAGTAAAGATAAATCATAATTTCGGACTCCGTTTGCTTTCATCGCGAGTTTCGACCGTCGCATTTACAATGCTTCCGGTTTCCCTTCGAGCATCTGTAATCTGTATACAAGTATGGAGAGCCAATACTGCAGTTTGCCCCATCTGATTGATAGAGCGGCGCTGATCAACGACCAGCGGGAAAATGAAAGGCCCTTATCATTTAACCGCTTACCGCATTCTGGGCCTTTCATTTCCGCTGGTTGTTGATCAGCGCGCTCTATCTATCAGATGGTGAGTTCCATAGTGAACGACGAGTATTGGCTCTCCATACTTGTATATAGGAACTTTCCAAGGTGGTGGCGCGCTAGTATCGCTGTTACTGATAAAGCAAATAACAACAATAGTGAAGCAGGATCAAATTTATCAGTTGCATTTAGTTTGCATAGAGTACATTAAGATTTTAGTTCTTCCTCTTTTCTTATAGCTTCGTCAAGACAGTCAACGCGTTTTATTACGTCCACAGCACGAATCATCATAAATAATTAATTAATTATGAATAAAAGATCATCACGTGATAAACTCTGGGGGAAAACTGTGAAATAGTAATGTAAAACTGACAAAGTATCCTGTTTCATTGTTGTTGGTATTTTTCAATATTGATGATAACGCGCGGTTCATAAAACAGCCACCAGATTTCGCCCACTCCGTTGGAAAGTTCCTCGAAGCGGTTTCCCGATTTCGAGAGATAAAGTGCTGCTCTAGTGCGAGGGGAAAATAGTCCGAATGAACGAGTGTACGCAGATCTCGAGGCGTCAACTTCTTCGTGAATCCTCTGTAGTCCAGTGGAATTGAAAAAAATTAGTACCAAATTCTCTAGAAAGCTGATACTTGATACAGTTGGTCAGTTAGATGTGCTAAATAATTTATCAAAAGTCGCCGAGAATCCATGTGGAGCCTCGGCACTAGGGCTGAAATAGACCCCCAAAATTCGAGAATTTCTCGGTAGGTCGATAAATGTTGATTTTATCGAACAGAAATAGTTTTCTGCCTAATTTTATCTAAAGAAGGTTTTGTAATTTGTTTTATAATTACTCCTCAAACGTCGTCGGGAAAGGGGTTCAGAGTTATCGTTCACACTGGCATGCATTAACACAAGCAGTCAGGGTTGCCAGATGAGCAAAGTTGTTTCAAAACGGCCTCTGTCCACATATTTTTATCACAATAGAGGAGTCGACATTATCTTGAGAATTTTATGAAGTAGAGTCTACTAAAAGGTACGTTATGTCGAATTTTGTGCCAAACAAGAACTAATAATTCAAGAATGTTGTTCCAAAACGGCCTCTATCCAGGAGATCCCCCACTTCGCGACTGTCATGCGCGTCTCCTGTACAAGGTACATTCAATATTTCAACGAGATATATTCCTGTAAGTGTTCTACTAGGCAACCCGACTATCAACCGTGACATGTAAGTGTAATATAGGGATACACCAGGTTTTTTCTTCCCCGTGAAAAAAATATAAAACTGGACAGAGGCCGTTTTGGAAAATCGCTCCTCAAATGTAACATACCAACTTTTCCCTTTAAGCCATCCTGAGTAGGCACCCACCAGTATTGAACAATGCAAAATTGAGATTCCAATTTGATTGAATTTTATAGAATTCGGAATCGAGTAAGATAAAAAATAACAAAGGAACAGTTTTGTCTCAATCTAAGAATAGGTACTGGTAAATAAGCATTGTAAAATGACATTCCATTTCGGTTGAACTTCGACTCTAGAATTCGCACTTGAAGGTGATGATGACTAGGGCCGTGAATTTTATTCCCTCAAAACTGGGAAAATATGCGCATAAAGAATTCCTTTATTCAGGGAACATATTCCCAAAAAACTCTTTAAAAATTAGAAATATACAAAAATATTCTCTACCGATATGGGTATCGTTTTAAAGCTCTAATCAAATTGAAATAAAACATACGTTCAAATAAATTGATAAATTCAGGAATGGAACAATACAATGTAAACTTATACTCAAAAGGAAACAAACTTGGTTAAAAGACTTGACATTCCCCGAAAATATTGCAGTGATGTCAATATTTCACAGAGGCTGTTATGGTAGGCAAGTGAACCAGTAAACAAACAATTCCTTATTTGTGGCTTATTTTTGAAATATCACTCGATTTCTAGAAGATTATTTGCGGATGAAAATAAAAAGACCCAAAAAAGGACCAAATCTGGCAACTCTGAGCATTATGGAAGAAATCGCTGAATTTTGTATGTTCTCAGGGTTTTCAAGTTCCGTGAGCAGCGACGTTACTAAGTACCTCCACCGCCCGGGGCCTGTTTCGCTATGCCCTCCTTTCCCTATAGCTGTAAGTTTTTTCCCTCCCTTCTAATCCTGAGAATGGAGACTGGGAAGTTTTTCCCCAACATATTCTGGAGATAGCAAATTAGTAAAATCGACCCTCAGCTGGCAAATATCAACTCTTTTTTTTTTGCTGGTTCTTTTCAAAAATATTCCAATATTTTCAGTTAGCAAATTCAATCTCCTCCCCTTCGTCCTCCGTTAAGTCGTTTCGTTGCATCTTGTAAAATTTTATTAGCTCATATTGTTTATGGAGGTTTCCATGTCATTGCGGAATTCAATGTTGTATGTCAACAGAAAACGTGATATCACAAAAAAATTATATAATATATACCTACTTATAAACATGAATAGGTACTTATAACCTTTTCCTCCACCTTGTTCTACTGCAAATGTGACAGATTGCTAGTTTGAATTGAAACATTGTCAAAACATGTGTTCAGCGTTTTTCAAAACATGTGTCTGCCTATAAATATCATCAATAGTAAACTCGGCCTCTACTTCCTCAGGTGCCACAGTTGCAATAAGGTCAAAATATTGACGTTTGAAACCTGGGGAATGACACCGGTATTGAGTTCATTGATTTCCTCCGTTGTAGTCCCGAATGGTTATTGGAAACAAGTTCAGCGACCCTTTATGAAAACGATATACCTATTGTATATTGTGGTTTATAACAATTTTTAACACCCCGTCCTCTCCAAGAGTCACAATTTTCAGTTTAGAGCTAAACTTTGTTAAAATTGAATCACGCGACCCTGAGAACCCTCGCAGATAGTACCTCGATTTTATGATAAGAGCTTATAAAAGTTTCCAGTCGTAGTACTCGAGTCCGTAAGGTTTTTTATGGTCCGCAAAGTACTTGGATAAAGATATCGGATATATTATTAAAAGGCCTAAATTTAAGTACGCAGGACTATGGCTAAAGGGGATTGGAACAAGTGGAATCTGCTGGCAACACAGGAACACACTGAGTCTCACGGATATGAAAAGGAAGCGAGGGAGGCCACCCACAAGATGGATAGACGAGATTGTGAGATATATGAGCCCTCACTGGCTAGTAATGCCCTCAATAGGAGACTCTGGCAGAATGGGACAGATGCCTATGCCCAAATATGAGCGGGATGGGCCGTGGTTCACCTACATATAATAAGTAACTTTCATAATTATACACAATATGTGACCTGGAATCATGAAATGTGCCTCCCATGCGGGAACAGGTTTTCTAGATAAACGAGTGTAAAGCTGGGATGATGGTAGTGGTGCGCACAAATGCACATAGCGTGTACATATGTGGTGGTGCGTTTACTCGTTGCTATGACAACCGCGTTTCGAATTCTTGTTCTCTGTCATTCCCCTAGACCTATTTCACACGACGCCATGTACACGGATGTTTTTAAATGACGTAATTTTTAAATGTAATTTGTGAAAAAACTAATAAAGATAGGAAGCTGCGATTTGTTTCATTTGAAAGAGCGTGATTTTTTTTTTCTATAAGAATTGCCAAGAAAGTGAAAAATGATTTTTTGACACCAGAGGCACATTTCATGATTCCAGGTCACATATGTCTATTCCAGGCTGAAAATAAAAAACAAATAATAAAAAAGTGCTTGGAACGTATGTGAATTTTAAAGATCAGTGATGAAGGAATGACAGAAGAGTAACGAATTTAAGTGCACGGAGAAGCCCAAAAATATGCTAATAGCTTGACTGGCGACGATTGGAAAAAAGACGGAAATAGATGGCAATCAAAAGGCAGTTCTTAAAGGCTGGAGGGTGAGGCAAGACGTGTATGAGACGAGGGCTGAATTCGGTTGCGGAGACCGGCAAGAAATAAGAGAAATTGGCCAAATTGAGCTATGTACAAAAATATACAGCCAGGACGGAGACACCACAAGTCATTACAGGCACTGATAAAAGACAGAAAAACATAAAAAATGGCTTCTCAGGAATTTGGGAAGGGAATAGGAAAAAGTTTCAGAAATAGGTGTAGAAGAAGGTAGTGAAATGGTCTGGAGATAATTAGCAACCTCACTGCTCACAGAAGTTGGTGAGATTGAGAGAATTTCAAAATTCAAAATTTTCTCCCATAAGACCAACGCTTAGGTAGGATAGTGTGAAGAGTAACTAATTCCCCTTCGACCTTTCTGGGATGGCCACGAAAAACTTTCAAAGGGCCTTCTTTATCTAAAATTGAGTAAGGAACATTTTATTTGAAATTTTTTTCGATAAAATCAATATTCCACGATCTATTGAAAAATTCTTATATCGGAGAGGCTCCTTCGCTACTAGAAGGAAGCCCCACTCGAATTCTCGGAAACTTTTAGAATATTAATTAGTATGACCAAGTGACTAATCATACTAAATTTCAGCTTTCTAGGAATTTTTTATATTCAACCGATAATTCGGACAAGTCCTGAAAATGGGAACTAAAGTGAACTTAGTTCTAGGGCTCTCTTCCCGAGCACCCTTGAATGATCTTGCGTGAAAATCTCTGCTGTAGGAATTGGAAATGTGACCATATCCATTGTGAGATGTGATGGGAAAGAGACCCAACTGGAACATAGTTTTAGAGGTCCCCTTTCCGGATTTTCTCAGTTGTGTAAAACTTAAAAATTTGATTTTTTACATACTGTAACGCGGGGTGACTTGGCACACGTATGTTTTCATTACTCCTGGGAGCATGAGGAGAAAATAGCATGTTTGACAACACTTCTAGGCAGCGTTATCCGGGCGTTTGGCCAAAGCTTCAAAATGTATATTATCAAAATTACATTACTAAAATTGTTTTCGAGATAATGAGTGAAAATCGATGGAAACTGTATGTGTTTGGTATCATTACACGCAAAATTTGATTGCAGCCGTGATAAAAGTCAACTTCTGTGTTAATCAACATAGTGACGTAGCAATATATGAAAAAGTGAAAAAAAAAAACATGGAGGGGTGACTTTGCACACAATTGTATGTTTGTTCTTTAAGTCCGTAGGTGATCAGTTTCGATGTTCTTTTTTATTGCTAGTTAATGAAAAGTTCAAATTGAATGTTTATGCGTTTCGAAGATGCCGAGGATATATTACATTCGTGTATTAGGGTGTCGGCCTGTCGAAGGAAAGGTCTCATTTGATTTCTTTCTCATAATTTTTGGAATAGAGGAAGAGTGTAGTTCTCATGATTAACATTCCTTTTGGTTTCTTTGCATACATTAGTATGCATAGTATATCATTTGGGGGTACTTGAGGAGGTGAGATTTCAAAGTGACATTATTCGCCGGAAAAAATGTTTCAGGAACTAAGAAAAGCTACTCTTTTACTCCCTCCATTTTTTGTTATTTTACTCCCTAAATAGCAAAACTCGCTTACTTCCTTAATCTTTTCCTACCCAATATTTATATTTAAGCTATCATGTTCACATCGATTACATACCGTTACTTCAGTTTTATTTTTATTTATTCTCATAGCACAAGCCAAATGAGCATTTTATTGAAAAAGTAATTTTTTCAAATCGAAAATAAATCTGGAAATCAAAAAATTGTTCTTGAGAACTTATGTTTAGAGTATAGCCTTGTATGGATGTGAAACTTGGACCATAGGAAAACCAGAGAAGAGAAGAATCGAAACTTTTGAGATGTGGTGCCATAGGCGGATACTTAGCATCAAATTGACGGGTAAGGTAAGAAATGTGGAAGTACTCAACAGAGTAGAAGGTAAAATGGATGTTTGGAATTGTCTGAAAAGGAGGAGAGATAAACTAATAGGGAATAATTTGAGGCACCCAGGAATAATATTACTGCTGCTAGAAGGAAGAGTGGAGAGAAAGAATTGGTTAGGTCGGCAAAGATTCCAGTATGTTCAGCAGATAATCAAGGATGTCAAATGTAAGTGTTATTACGAAATGAAAGAACTTGTACAAGATCGGAAGAAATGGAGAGCTGCATCTAACCGGTCGTAAAACTGATAACCTTACCATTATCATCATCATCAAGAAAAACCGATAGGCGTACACTGCGCGCGGCCTGTTGCCGTTTCTCCTACTAATATTGTAATCAGGCAACCCATAAAACGTGCGTGACGTATTCCACGTATTCCGTTTTGTACACAGAAACTGCAGGGGTATGAATTTTGTATCATATCAGTTTCAACACCTAATAAGCCGAAAAACGCGAAGATCGGTTTTCCTGTCGTTCACAGTTTTGCTGGGTTTGGTGAAAATACCATTAGTTTGTATTTTTATGACATCCTGTGACATAACCGCGATGATTATGCGAGAAGAACGAAGTTTATTATTTGTAATGAGTAAAAAGTCGAACATCTGGCTAATAATGAGCAGATTAACTTATATTAACTAACTGCGAGACTGCTGAGAAAACGGACTTGGGTGAAAAAGCTAATTCTGAGATACCTATAGCGAAATAAAGAAAAAATTCAATTTTTATCGATTTTTCATTTCTGGGGAAATGCGTTCTAAGACGAATTGCAATGTTATTTGGTTCGAAACTTACATTATCCATCGGATGATGTCTGATTTGATTCTAACCCTACTTTTCCAAGGTCTATGGCTTCTGGGTTGGTTAGGGTTTACATTACGGAAATTCTTATGAATGTGGTGTGGCGCCCGTGACGAGTACTATCAGGAATGCTCACCAACTCATTTCCGTGAAAATTGGATAATGTCACTTTTGATTCTCGCCTCCTCACTTGGCACTTCTAATATACAACACTACATTTACAACTTTCCCCCGTTCATTCATGACCCCCCCCCCCTCGCTGCCACAATACCACTCGGCGAACTTATTTCATAATTCCGCGGAAAAATTTGTGGGATGGGGAGTGTTGCAATCTTCTGAGGAAGGTATTCTACAATGTCCCATGAAAATTACAATAATACCCCGGTTCTCTAACCTAATTTTCATGGTCTGTACAGCGTATCAAACTTGAAAGTACAGAAAAAAATGAGCCCTTCTGAAAATTTTAGACCATAGTCATAGTAATTTCAATTTGTACGACATATCTGTTCTATGATTCGGCATCGACATGATACTTGAGGCTGAGATGTCTAGCTAGTCATCCGGCTTGAACAAACGTATCGATGGAAAAATCGAATTCTTGGTTTAGTGAAACCTATACGCAGTTAGGGTACTACAAACATGAGTATAATCATCCGCCATTTTGATTCACAGCGTGCCCGTGGATGCCGAATCCGACTATGCGGAGCGTACCGCGTAGTCAATTTGGCATCGACGGGCGCAGTGTGAATCAAAATGGCAGATAATTATACCCTTGTTTACAGTGCTCTAACACAGTCTAAGTATTTCACGTGACGAATGTTGAAAATTAAAATGCTTTTGAACCATTGTGGGCTTATCAACATACAAATGAGATCATGATAGTGAAGAGAACAAAATACACGTTTGCTCGACTTCAGTTTTAAATATCTGCCTCCCTGAAAATAACTGTACGTGTGTAAATATAAAATAAATTAAAAATTAGTTTTGTGTTTGTCTACGTGGTCATGGAAGCGTAATGGCGGACGAATTTACCTAATCCAATGATAAAACGTATTCCTTGATGAACCTCCAGCAACGTACTGACTGTTCCGTTTTAATCTTATTTTTTACGGAAATAAAAGAACACGCCCGGCTAATGCAAGTCAAAATGTTTGTTGAATTGGACACGTTTGTTGCAGATACGCAAGCACATAACTCCGCTGGAGGTGATGGCGTCGTTAATAGCTGCCGTATCGCACGACCTCGATCATCCGGGAGTCAATCAACCATTTTTAATAGCTACTTCCAATCACTTAGCTGCTCTCTATCAAGTAAGCATCCCTGCTCCAGCTGGTTATGATGACTCGGACCGCAACGTGTATTCATACATATGTCAACAACGTTCTCCATTTTTCACTCTATAAAATTCACTACGTTCGATGATCTTTATTTTCCCCAGAACACATCGGTTTTGGAGAATCATCACTGGCGTTCTGCGGTCGGATGCCTGCTCGAAAGTCACGTAGCCGATCGGCTGCGACACGTTCTGCCGGAATTGGAGAGGCAAATCAGTTCTTTAATACTCGCCACTGACATCACCCGCCAACAGGAGTTCCTCAATAAATTTAAGGTTGGTTTCGAGTATGCTAAAAAAATCCAACACCGGCTTTGTCGTTCTCTCGTCGCACGATACTAACACGTTGTTTTTTTTTTGCACGCGTCCAGAAATATTTAAATCAAAATTCGTTGCAAATGGAGAAGGAAGAAGACCGCCATTTTATATTACAAATAGCTTTAAAATGTGCCGACATCTCGAATCCGTGTCGACCGTGGGAGATCAGCCGCAAGTGGAGCCAGAAGGTGTGCGAAGAGTTTTTCAGGCAAGGCGACTACGAGCAGCAACTCGGTTTACCTCTCACTGCTCTCTGTGATCGAAGCAGCTCTTCTGTTCCTAAAATACAGTCTGGTAAGTTCTGGGACGCCTGTCCACGCGCTTGTCCGCTTCGCCCTTCCGAATCCGGTCAACTAATCGACGTATTGTTTTCCGCTCCTTGTTTCAAGGCTTTTTCAAATTCGTCGTTATACCGCTGTTCGACGAATGGCACCGGTTTCTGGGAACAAAACTCTCGACCAGCATGATGGCGCACCTGAAGGCGAACCACGGGAAGTGGGAGATGCTGCTGCAGCAGGAACTGGCCGAGGAGACGCGCACCGAGATGTCGGACGCCGATGATCCGCTGGCGGACGACTCGACCGCTCTGGACGTCGACAGCCAGTGCGATTCCAGACGCTGTTCACTGCCATCCGTCATGCTGGAGACGGTCGATCGAAGCGGGCGACGCCACTCGGTGCCGCTGAATCTGTCTCGAGACTGCTTAGCCGGTCCTTCTTCGGGGCGGCGGGAAAGTCTTCCAGTCTCGGTCGAGCCGCGCCACAAGCTCGTCCTGGACCCGATACAGCATCTGGAGGAGGAGGAAGAGGATTTGGACTTCTCGTTCCGGTCGTCGTGCAGCGGCAGTCTGCAGAAGTCCTCGGAGTGCGGCAGCACCGATGAGCGACCGGTCAGCGCCGAGAGTCTGCTGCCGGAGCCGAGCATAGCGACCATCACCAACTCGCTGGACGCGACGCGACTGTCGAACGTGCTGCACGGGAGCACGATGCTGGCGCCGCCGGTGAACAAGATACTGACGCGGCAGCAGACCTTTCCACCGATACAGACGTTCGTGCGCACGCGGTACCTGTCGACGGCCGGCGAGATGCCGGCGCAGCAGAGCGCCAGCAATTCGTCGTCCACCAACTCGAGCCGCAACGAGCTGTGCAGCGCCCCCAGAACCGGATCGTCCAGCAGTGAAGTCGGCGAGGGGGTGTACCTGAAGCGGGACTCATCGTCGTCGGATAGCGATCGCGGTAAAAAGTCCCTGTTCAGCGAGAAAGAGAACGTTAATCCGAGACACGAGCACGAGTCCAGACTTCACGGCAGTTTACAAGAGGTAAGGTAACAGAAATTTTCATGCAGGGTGTTTTATACCCCTCCCCGGCCAAGCCTTTTATCACTATTTCGGATCAATACGGGACAAAGCTGGATCTTCAAGTGGCAAAGTCTAGTTTTTGTTTTAGTGAAAAAATGTTCATTCGAGAAATGAGGCTAGAATGTATCACCGACTTTGAAATTTCAAATGAAAAGGCATCGAACAAAGTACCAAAACTTTGGTGGGGCACTGATTTCGAGTACCTGTTCAGATTTCGGATGCATCTCCAAGTCGGGCTCTAAATTGGTCATTTTATCGTCTAAAGGGGCCACAACTGACCTTGGCTTTAATAGTAGACAAACGTATAACGTATCGAAATAAGGATTTTTGGGTGACGATTCCGAAGGTAGCATTCGATTTTCTCGATTTGGACTTCAAAATCCAAATTTCACCGGTTGAAAGGGCAGAATTTACTTATCGTGAAAAATAAAACAAAATATCAAGATATGCTTTTTTTTTTAATTTTATATATTATTTTATTTTATTGTTGAAATTAAATATTCTATCAAATTTTCGATCTCGCCCTGATTTTGGCCCCAAAATCAGTATTCTATTCACACGAATTAAGTGCATTATTTAGAATATTGTATAAGATCATTAATCTGGCTCCGATTTTGACTTCATAATCGATATTTTTATCTTCAAATAAGTGACATTGATTTGCTTTGAGAATTGGAAACAAGTATCGAAATGGGGTTTTTGAGTCTGATTTTGGGCTTTAATTCGATGATGTTTCCTTCAGCTTTGAAGTGGGCAAAATTGACATATCTTGAAAATTTAAACGGAATATCTAAATCAGGAATTTTTTGTCACTGATTACGAATATTGTATTAGGTTTTTGACATGCCACAGATTTTGGGCCCAAAATCGATATTTTATACTTCAAATTTGAAGCGAGCGAAATTAACTTGTCCTGAGAATTTGAACAAAGAATCGAGACAGGCGTCTCCTTGGTCGCTGATACCAAATATTTCGTCAGAGTTTTATCTAGTCGCGATTTTGGTCCCGAATTCGACATTCTATTCAAATTAACGAGGTCGATGATTTTTAATATTTTATAAGGTTTTTAATTTAGCGTCAATTTTGGCGCCGAATTCAATTTGTATCATGCAAATGGTTATTATTCACATGTCTCATAATAATGTGACCTGCCAGAAAGAAAGGGACCTGAGCGCAAAAATGTAAATTTTTCACAAAATTGATAACGTTTTCACGTTATGGAGACACTCAACTTTGAAGACTTACAGCAGGTTGGGAAAATTTTTTAGAATTTTTTCGGCAACACCACGCAAAAGAGCGTTGTTATCACAAAAATGATTTTTTTGCGCACAGGTCTCTTTCTTCCTGACAGGTCACATATTAATGGGGAGGAGGGAGGGCTTCGAATTCGATTTTATCTCACATTCGACATTTTATCCTTCAGATTTGAACTGAGCGATAGTAGCTTGTCTCGAAAATTTGAACAAGGTATCGGAATGGGATTTTTTAGGCACGAATTTCGAATATTGTATCAGATTTCTAATCTGGCCCCGATTAGGGCTACAAATTTGACATTTCATACTGTAAAATGATGAAACTGACCCTGGCTTTATAAATAGAATGAAGTATAATAGAAGTTATTTGAACTACTAACTTCAAAAATTGCATTTGATGATTCAGTATATAAGCTCTATTGGTTTTCAAAATTAGAATTATCTACACTTCTCAAATTATCGAAATGAACTGGGTTTAAAAAACTAGATGAAGTATCAAAGTAGGCGATGCGCAAAATCTCACCAGTTACCCGGGTAACTAGGGGAACATGGGTAATCTGAGGGTAACCTAGGGTAACTTTCCCGCTGTGGGTAACTAGAGGGTAACTAAAGGAGAACTAGGGAAATTTGAGGGCGACCCGAGGGTAACAAATGGGTAACTAGAGGCAAATGTGAAACTATAGGGAGGGTTGACCCCCCCCCCCCAAATAATTTGGCGGTTGGCAAATTTCTAAACTGTTCATTTGAATTTTTATTTTTTATGAATGTATGTTTGTTTGTTTGCTTTTTTTTCTCAATTAAAAAATATTTCGATTAAAAAAATCGGCAAATTTTTAATTTTTTAAAAATTTTGTCGGTGACTTTTTAGTTTAAAAAAATATTTGGTCGGAAAATTTTTCTTTTCCACCTCCACAAACTGAAAGTCAAATTTCGTTTTTGAAAATGGACTGGACTCCTGTCAGAGACTAGTCAGTCAAAAGCCGAAGGTTTCCAGCTGAGTATCGAACGTTATGTGAAATGTTGAAACAAAGCTGAAATGTGGAAGACATTTCGAAAATCTGAAAGTCAGTAGCAAACGTTGAATTTCGAATTTTAATGACTATTCTGTTTTAACTAAATTCTCTGTTTGACCTAGAGCCTGATATTTGAAAAATTTGAAGATCTTATTAAAATCTGAAAGTTGAAAGCAATAATAGACTTATTTTCCAATATCACAAGCTAAATATGATAGCAAATGAAGATACGGTTTCCAAACTGCCCTTAGTCCAAATAATTGAAATGCGGTTTTCAGCGCTACCTAGTGGCCAATGCGAGCACTACAAAAGTAACTTTATAGAATCTCAATACCTCGTTCGATGGTCGAATTACGCGCATTTAAAGAGCAGCGCCGGTGCAGGCAGCGTTTTGGTAGTGCCAAACTGCCCTTTGTCCACGACTTTCGACCACTTTTCCTTCAATAATTCTAGATAGGCTGCATTCTCATTTTTGTGCCTCTTTGGTAGTATGGTAGAGGATTCAGGCTACTCGCTTGTACCATTTACAGAAGTCTTAAATGAACTGGTACAGTGTTGCACAGTTTTTATCGATTTCCCCAAAAAATAATTTTTGGACTAAGGGCAGTTTGGAAACCGTATCTTCAAATGTTCTATTGTTTAATTTGCGGGCTTTGGTCCTGGTGAATATAGGAGGATTATTCTTCGAAAATGTTGATATTTCAGTCCCCAGCAGTTATCTCACAAGCTATTAATGATAAAGGCATCCCCCCCCCCCGTTGATAGATATGACGTAATTCTACTTTTTCAAGCTTTCAGAAGAAAATTTGATCCACTTTTAATGGGTCAAAATTGGACTAAATATGCTGAAATGTCCGCCGGCATGGCTGTCCCTCGAACAGTTTTTATTACTTTTTTCTTTCTAAATTTTCAAGCTGTATATTAGAATAAACTGACAAAGTAGTGCCACCTTAAATGGATGAAGGAATCACAAGGTCACATTGAAATCGGATCTTCACTGGTGGGAGTCCAGTCTTAGAGTATAAATCTCCTGGACGGATAGAAACCATGTTTCCTATGCTGGACCTGTAGAGCGCGCATTTCTGTCATGCACATGCCTCCAGTGCTAATGAAAGCTAATGGCAATCAGTTTGTTTACAACGGGGCATTTGCATGACAGAAACACACGCATCACATGGTATAGCGCGCTCGTACCTATAATGTAAATAATCCAATTTTTATCTCTCCAGGAGATTTATACTCAAAGGAGTCAGTATGGCCAGCTTTGAAAATTGTGCCTCGATTTTTGTCCATCGACATGGCTCTTTTTCAGCCTATCACAAACTAAGAGTTTCAATAACTTTTCGTCGCAATTAATGGTCAAATCGTATATTCTTATCAGAGCAATATGGTCCCCATATCAAATTCCGTTTTCTTTTTTGTGCATTCGCGTATTATTGTCTCAAATTAAGAATTTAAAAAACATGTGTCTTTTGACATGGTCATCTTTATGCAACGATAGACGTTCATCATCCAAAAATAATTACATTTAATTAATGGGTTAGAATGCCTCTATCAACTCTTCATATAATTTTTTGATTTAGAATCTACTAATCAACGGCAGAACACTTTTTGTTCGCTATTGTCTTTCGGCATGGACTTTTTAAAGTGTCCTTCGGCATGGCATTCATTATTTTGATTGCCCTGCCAAAATACAGAATCCCCTCGCTGTCGGCCCAATATTAGATATGTTATAGCTCAAATATCCCCTACTTACTTCCATGAAAAAACATGTGGCCTAACAGGGTAAAAGGGACCTCAGCGCAAAAAAAAAAACATTTTTGTGATAACAACTGTTTTTGACTAATTTTTGGCCGCTCTTTCGCGTGGTATTGTCGAAAATATTCTAAAAAATTTTCCCAAACGGCTGTAAGTCTTCAAATTTGAGTATCTCCGTAATGTGAAGACGTTATCAATTTTGTTTATCCGCTCTCCTGTAAAATTTACATTTTTGCGCTGAGGTCCTTTCCTTCCTGTCAGGCCATACATGCCTGAAATATCTGCATCTTTTTAAGAATAACCCAGGAAGGAAATTTAGTAACAAAAGTCAAAACTCCATGAATTTTTCCCATAAGAATGAAAGGGAGCTTGTGGCACGGATTCCCCTAATCCGATCGATCTGAAACTTCGTAGGGTTTTTTTTTTTTGATTTTATTGGAATCAGTTTAGGAGACGAGTCAGAGGAAATTCAAAAAAAAAAAAAAAGATCACCAAGAGTAAATAACGACTACCTTAATGTGTAACGGAATTTGTGTGTTTCTTTCAAGTATCTAACATCCTTCTCTCTTACCCACCCAGACTATGCTCATGTGCACAAATGTGAGTGCTTGGGGGATAAGGTTCCAATCCGCATTTGCTGGGACGAAACTATGGAGGGGGGGGGGGAGGTTGAACACCCCCAATAATTTGGCAGTTAGCAAATTTTGAAACTTTTCATTTGAATTTTTAATATTCTAAGAATGTTTGTTTGTTTGTTTGTTTGTTGTCGTTTTTTCAATTTGGAAAATATTTTGATTAAAAATCGGCTGTCGGCAATTTTTTCCTTCTCCACCCCTCCAAATTGAAAATCAAGTTTCATTTCTGACTAGAGGGTAACTGATTGCGCATTAGGTCGAGGATTATTTTGAATATTGCGAGGTGCCGGACTATGGTTTTTCTTGAAAATGGTTGGTTCTTCGTACATTTTTCATAATCGCCTTGAAAACGTGAGAAATGGGGTAATCAAAATAGCCTTTTTCGAAACTGTACACTGTAACATTGGCTGTATGGAGAAAAAAAATCAGTGTTTTCGACTCTTTTTCATTTCACGAGGTTCGAAGAACAGAAATAATCTGAATGTGACATTCAGCCAGTTCTTCTTCTCTGTAGGAAATTTTCTAATTCCGGTTCTTTACCCCACGAATATCACGTTTACGACTTGTTTCATTTTGTATTTAGTTTACTAGCGGTTGCCTGAAATTTGGTACGAGAAGTATTTTTGATTTATTGTTTTGTGAATTAGAATATTCAGAGGAATACGTTCTCCCTCTGATATCGCTATTCAAATATGTTAGAAACTTACCCTTATTCCCCGCCGAAAAAGATATCTCTACATTTAGGACACGAATATGCTCTCTCCGTTTTTCTCGTTGATGTCTCTCATCTCTTCTATTATCTCATCCATGTAGCTGTCGCAGCCCCGTCGCTCATCAGCGCCCACATCTCATGAAGGAACGTCAACGTCTCAAGAACGGGAGAAGCCCAGACGCGGATCAGTCGATTCATGCAGAGCCGGTAAGAAACAGCTAGCTGCTCGATTGTCTTTCGAGTTTTTAAATTTTTCATTTTCTGTTGCAAATCTGGCGCTTTTCTAGTAAAGCTTACGCTTTTTTTTTACTTTTTTTTTTTTTTTTACTTGTTTCTTCGCTTTTTGCTATTAACGTAGTTGAGCGTAATCGCCGCATACTCGGTTGTTTCATAACTGAAGACACACACGTGCGTATACTGTAACCACTGAAATCGTTGCAGGCCTTTTTATACAAACAGGATTAACAGAGAATAAAGGAGTGAGAAGATCGTCTTTGCCTTATGATCTGTTGAATCAGTTCAGCTTCAGTTTTAACACAGCCGTGTTAACCTCCTACTCAGGTACTGTATTGAATTCAGCACTTTCGCGACGGCGACTTTAAAAGCATCACCTCTGTATAGCTGTTTCTGACTTGATTTATATACTCGTTTTCTACTCACTTATATCTATATTTCGTTCTCGTTTCCTTGTACGTCGTGTAAACGCAATTTATGTGTAGCCTTTCAACTAGTTTTTCGCGGATGGACGGCGATTTTTGTGTTGTTTTTGTTGTCCGCTTGCCTTCCTCTTCTCTCTTTTTTCCCCTTTTCAGTCTTGTATTATGTATGTAATCGTGAAGAGTTGCCATCACGAACTGAAGTTCTAAAGGGGTAGACAGACACGACCTGAGCTAATCGGAAATTTACTGACCCGGGCGCACTTCGCCGGCTGTCGGTTGTATCGGTTCGCTATATGTATGTACCTATCCGCTGCTTCTGACAGCTGAGTTTGAAAACGCAGAACTGTCGGAGCTTATATATGTATCTCTATGTATGTTTTGTATGTATTATGCGCTGTGTGCGGCTGTGCGCACCCCCGCCCGCTGGATAATGACGTATCTACTAACGAGGACGGTTGAAATTTTGAAATTTAACGCACGAGTTCATTTACAGAGATCGCGTCCGAGTGTAGACAACAAAATCCGATGCGATGCCGCGTACACAGTGCGTGACCTGAATGCACGTGTTCGCTCATTTTGGTCCGGGTCGAGTGAGCTCCTCTGTCTGAACTGTTGTGAGAGGTGCGTGACCAGTGAGTGAGAGTTGCCGAGTTATGACGAAAAGAGAATAAAATATTACCGGCTCGATCGTTTCCCCCTTGTTAAAAAGTGTCGCTGAGTGCTAGCTGGTGTGTAAATGCAAACTCCAAGATCAAATTCTACCTACTGGTAATGAATGTACGCGCTTTTGTATTCTTCAATATGTTCCTAACACGAGCCACGAGGTTTTCGTGGTTCAACAAAATACCCTAACGAAATTATACCCACCATTTGATTCTTAGGATGTCAGAAATACAGTAAATCAAATTGGGTAGTCTTGAGTAGTGCTGCATCACGCAAAATGCGAACACGATGAACAATGGAGACATAACCACCCGTTGATGTTTGTGTGCTGTGTACGAACGTGCACAAACAAATATACTGGTGGTAGCAATCTGTTCACATTATTTATGTGCAGCATACAAATGTGTAAGATTCAGTATAGATAAGACACAGACGCAGTATAATGGTAGCTGAGCCAATTCATTTGCATTTGAATTTTTGTACATGCAATGTGCAACCGTATGCCTGCCTATATATGTGTGTTTGATGTGAAATGAACCTGGGTAGTAGCATATAGTATAGCCTTCTGTTCACATTTACGCTTGTGCGCTGCATCTGCATAATGTGTATACATCAGTGTACAGAAAAAACCATAGCTGTGGTAGCATCCGTTTTGTATTTGCATTTTAGTGTGTGACATACAAACGTGTATAGGTCATCAGTATATAAACGAGAAATCAACTTAGGTGTGGTAGCATCCGTTTGTGTTTCCGTTTGTGGACGACGGAGGTACCAAAATGTGTGTAAATCAATATGTAGATATGAAACCAAGTGTAGTAGTAGTTGCAGAATGTTTACTTTTTGCGTTCATGTGCGATGCATACGCATGCAGGGATGAGACGCCATCATAGTAATGTTCTCTAGTGACACGGTACTACACCGGTTTCTTACCTATAGGTACACGTTTATTTAATACAAATGCCAATGGGAACCAGCGTGCTCTTTCACCTCAGTATACAGTAGAGCGTGAAACACCATTGCTGATAGAATTGAATAGTGTTTGTGTAATATTTTCCACGCACTAAGTAATACATTCTGGCACATACTCCGTAAATTATGATGCCTACTCCTCCGATTTTAATGGGTGCCAACAGTATCACTAGTGGAGTACCTCGAACCAGTATTGCCAATTGCTCATCCCTATCCTTTGAAGTTTGTCTCGGTAATCAATCCTCAAAACATACGGGAAAATTGTCGGTCATTTTCGCCTAAAACGGGCATCACCGAGACGATAAGGGTGATGAAAATATCGCGAATGCAGTTCCATCATTTGGCTAGCTTAATAATTATACTTCCCTCCGGTCACTGATTCGATACTCGAAAGGGTAGTTCCCGTGGCCGGGGGTGCGGTGCCATAGGGGCCACTTTGACATGCGTGCATCGCCATACGTCCCACCACATCATACGTCTAAATCCAAAGGGTGGATCAATGTGTACCGCCTGAAGGGCTTGAAGTTGAGTGCAATACTTTGAGTGTACTGTACACATTGAAGTACCGGGTAGTAACGCATGTTCAAGCGAGTTATTAGCTTTCCCAGGTACGTAAATTTCTGAGTAGCTACGGACGTTGATCTAGCACCCATGACTTCAATATTCTTACTGCCTGAATTTTTATTAAGGAAAGAACCGAGTTCCGCTCAGTGAACTGTAAGTGCATAAGTTGGTTGATATTCTTAAATTCGTATAGTCGACTTGAAAATCGTAGTCCTAAGTTGATAAAAGTATACTAGTATTTGTACCTATATAACGCGTATTTCATCTTTGTTCTAAATCAATTCTACTTTAGTACCTGTATGTGTTTTTATGTGTTTTGTGAACCTAGAACCTAGAACATATCGCTTTATTCTAGGTTGTTTTTTTTAGATCTTTTTATTGGCTTTTTTGTTATTTGTATGTTTTCTCTTTTTTTCTTTCTAATATTAGTTTTAGTAAATTGTTTACCATAATTATTTTTGTTTTCTTGCGTATTTTGTGTCACTTTTGTTAATGTGAAACAGCGCCGACTTGGTAAGGCGTGTAGCCTTGCCAGTGCGAGCTGTAGAAATGCACTATTCTATCAAATTTTCAATAATATTGCACCGAATGTACACCATTTTGCACTTTGAATTGTACATAAACATTTAGATGTAAGTATTACATTATGTGATGATATAGGAAATGAACCATTTTTGGTGCGACAAAAGTTCCCGAACTCATTATATGGCATTATGATGATGGTCGTATCAAGTATCGAGGAGGAAAAGAGAATTTATGCTTCTATAAAAAAGAATCCTCCCCTAATGTGATTATTGTGCATAACTTGAACTATGAAAATGGTCGCCATCCGAATTCCTATTTCTAATTCTGTGATCTCATCAGGTTTTTGAGTTCGGGAGCTTTCGCCGCATCCTGTAATTGCCGCAATCCTTCGCGCTATCCATATTTGGTCATTTTTGAAGAAAAAAATCATTTAGTTTCATTATTGTTTCAATTTAGGCTCATTCGTTTTTCCAAAATAAGTGCATTGGTGCCTGCACAATAATCAGAATCATTCTTTGACAAAGATATTTTGCGGCAACTATAGCTATAATCAGTTTACAATGAAAAAAAGCTTGGACCAGTTTTTTTCTTTCTACTAATACCTGGTTATTTTTACAGATTCACAAGAATTTTTGCGTAGTTCGGATGGCAACGGTGGCAAACACAGTATTAGCATCATCACTGGAACGCAAGAAGTACTTAGACGAAGTTCAGATGGCAACGGTGGTAATGGCAAAAACAGTATGACCGTCATCACAGATTCGCAAGAATTGCAGAGGAGGAGTTCAGACGGTAATGGCAGCAAAGCTAATAGACGTTCTAGTCGTAATCGCAAATCGCTGAAGAGACGCAGCTCCGGAGGTCCGGATATACTGTTACCTCGTGAAAAGTTTAGCGCGCCCAGACGCGGATCACTGCCTTGTGATGTGCTGCCTACCAGTGTTAAAGGTATGTGTCTGCGTCATATGTACATGATTTTATTTTAGTCCATTTTGCATCGTTAAATTAATGAGTCACTGATGTTGTATCTTAGGTTCTTTAGGAGACTCCTCCGCTGCTGAAAAATGACTGAAAGGAAAATTCAGGTATGGCTCAATTCCTTTACAACTTCAATGTGAGTTGTGCACTGTTGTACTTTGCAGTAAAGGTCTGCGAGCTTAACATACATCCGTTATCAGCACCTTTCTCGTACAGTGTTTGGTTGTAGACTCAAGTTTTGCTTGTTTAGTACTGCGAAATAACTGAAAAGTACTGCTTATTGCTATCTAATTGGGGATTTTGAATATTCTTATGTTAGTCCATAGAAGACATGAGGCATCACCCGATGCGCAATCAAGTACCCTCTAGTTACCCAGTTACCCGCGGAAAAGTTACCCATTTGTTACTCTCGGGTTACCCTCAGATTACCCTTGTTCCCCTTTAGTTACCCGTGTAACTGACGGGATTTTGCGCATCGGGGCAGTGAAGACGAATTAACCCCAAGATGATGTTTCGTCACATGTCAGCTGCTAGGAACTCCAAATATTTGCACTTCTGATACCACGTTTACTTTTTCAAGCTTATTATTTTAGCTGATTTTGTTTATTCATTACTATACAAGTGACTTCCTTTCGCTCAAGTTTTACACTTGCCCTGGATTCGGTACATATATGTGTATATAGTATATATCTCTATAATTCATTCATATGATTGCGATGTACAGTACATATTGTGTACCAAGTCGAATTAGATGTACCATGGAGTTGCGTGCTCAGTGATTTCGTGTAGACTTGTTCATTGTGAAGAGTATAATATATCGTCTACAGGATTTGACATTGTTGCAGAATTGATAGTTATTGTCTGGTGTATAATGATTCATGCATGCATCATTTCTTCTATTGTTTTTGTTGTCACTATCCATATAGTGTGGTATGTTTTCCTTGGTCATTCATTTCTCTGTCAGGCGATTAGTTATTTGTAGGTTGTAGATAATTAGGTAGGTACATACACTGTGCTTCTACAGTAACTTTCCTTTACTTTTTATGACACGAGTACCCATACTTATATCATCCCGTGTATTTATGCGAATTCACTCTTGAGTGATGATTGATTGTCATCATATATGTTAGTTCTTTCTTGTCAGTTTGATGAATGTCCAATCCATTATGTTTGTCAGTCAGTTACATCACACATTTTGATCTGCATATTTTTCTCAACTATTTAGAAGTTATTCGCTGCAAGTGCTTGTATTAATACAAGTACGGTCGCTACTTTGTACTTCATGGTGTTCAATGATTCGATGATAATAACACACCATAACTGAGAAGTTGTCCAACAATAACATTCAGCATGGTAATCATTACCATAATATTACACGCTGCTTGAATATGAAGAGTTAAGATCTGAGGAACAAAATCGAATTGTCTTTACAAAAAAAAAAAAAAAACAAGGGATTTCCATCAGATTTCTGTTCGTCCGTATTAGGAACTAGAGACTTTTTTCATGTACCTACATTTTACTTTTAAAAGTAGTACATAAATCTAGTTCATGTACAATGCTCATTCATCCAGTAGTGAAGCAGTCATTTGCAACTTGGAATTTACCATAGTGCTCGAATCAATATTGTTGATTATTGATACATCATCCAATGTCGCGTTTTGGTAATATCATTATCAACTTACTCAGTTATCAAAAAAGTTGATAGTCACAAATTTATTGATAGGTACCTAATTGATATTATTAGTACAGGCACAGAGTTGAATGGAAAAAATTGACGTAAAAAATTATCAATAAGACTGTTGACAATTAATGCCAGTTCCCCAAATTCCCGATTCAAAATGTACGTGGAAACCTAGAGATCAAGTGACAGAGTACGCAAGGCGACTGAGTTTTGTTGTCGCCTAGCGTAATTCGTTGCTTGATATTCAATTCCGTTTCCCGAAAATATAGTTTGAAAAAGGAATTCCGTATTTCCATGTAATATTAGGCATTTTCCAAAACATTCCCGATTTGATTTGATTTTTTTTGGAATTCCTATTTCCCAAAATTTAGACTGAAAATATTTTGAGGAAACATATCTGATGATGTGTTGATTACCTATATAAATATCCGAGCCTTAAGGCATCAGCTATTGTACATTGAACTTGTGGTAACTAAAGGGGAATCAAGGGTACTGATGGGTTTCTGAGTAATCTGAGGGTAACCGAGGGCTGCAAATGGGTAACTTTTCCGCGGGTAACTAGAGGGTAACTGATTGCGCATTGGTTATGGGCTCTCAAGCGGCAGTAGAAAATACATTATTAGGGCAATTATTTTTATGCGCTAAAAACATCGAAATAAGCGCTTATAATAAGCGGTTAAAATCTAAAAAAAAAAAGCATTTATATGCGCTAAAAAACAGAAAAAAGCACTATAAAACTGTACCGTTATGGGTATCAAAATGTAGGTATTTTCAAAGCGCTATCAAAGAACCTAAAATAAAAGAACAAAAACCATTAAACATTTAATTTTTTCAAAAATACAAATTGATCGATTCATCGTCTTTAATTTTTCATTCAACTTATGCTTTAAAATATGCAGCTATCACCGTGTGCTCTTTCAAATTATCGACTAAAAATGATCGCCGGTTGCAATTGAAGCAAACAGAATACGTGACAATGCGACAGTAGAGCGAAACGATGATTGTACAACCACTCACATTTGAAGTCGCAGATAAAATCATTCAGTTTGTTTTCATTTTTCAATTTTTTTTTAAATCAAAAATCTCAATTTTTTCATTTTGTTGGCTGATTTTTGCCGTTTTTTCTCAAAAAAGTTGTAACGACCTGAAAAAAGCTCAAAATAAGCGCTATTTTGACGTTTTTTGGCCAAAATGAGCGTTTGTAAGCATTTATACCCAAAATAATATGCGAAAATATGCGCTATAAAATTTCACCATTTGTCATAGAATTACACGAAACGCAAAGAAAATTGTGATATGCGGTATCTAGTGCAGCAGGAAAAAATATGCAATATCATAAAAATAATTGCCTTATACATTATTATGGGTACTAGAGCAATGAGCAAATTTCATACTTCCTTTGACTTGGGCCACCTTGAAAAAGAGTTCCTTACAGAAGATTTAATTAACTGCATCTTGAGTACTGATAAAAGCTAAATTTCCATCAGTTGTACATTTAGACCTCAAGTCAATTCGGACCTAGCAGGGTGGTGGCGTGCTGATGTCGTTTTACGACGTTCTATTGAATTTCTTATCAACGTTAGGAAAAAATGTACGATTTTATCCTAACGTTGATAAAAACACAAAAGAACTAGTTGTTGCTGAAAACTTCCGCCAGATGTCAGCCATTACGTTGCTAGGTCCGAATATTCAAACGTAATTACTTGAATGTGTTGGACATCCATTGGTTTAGAAGTCATCGTCAGTGATTTTTTTTTCCTGTTTTGCAGTGCGAGAAATCGACTCGAATGAATCCTCAATGAAAATGGTGGCACATTCGTCAGATCAGCATGGTGTTTTTGATGACTCTGCTTGTACCTACCTAATTCGTTCAAGACTGTAAGCAATATCACAGCTACGTTCTGTTATATAGGTGAACCATCACGTTCCAATCTGCGTGAACTTAAATCTCGCGTAGAATCTTCGATTACTATTTTTCATTTTATTTATTTTTCGTTTGTTATTATTTTCGTTTTGTTTATCGTAAGATGTTATAACGTATATTTGTTGATGTTTACTCGTTGTCGCAGGCCAGGTATGTTGATGACCGAGCGACTGAATTTCGAAATGATTTTTCTTGGTGTTTAAAGTAGGCCATTCATCCTCTCGGTTTTAATAATATGTAATGGGGAAGATGTGTGTATCTTCTGTTTTAAATTTCATTTGTATAGTTTACGTGACGCGAGGATGGAATGAATTTCATGGAGGACACTCGAATGATCAGTTAATTCCTATTAGATTCGAAGAAAGTGACAATTGAATTGATCTCGATTGCCGGAAATGTAAGCTCACTTCACAGTATTGAAGTTATGATAATGTTTATCGATTCTGGCGAGTCCGTGTTGATCACTCACGCTAATGTGAGAAAAGTGACGAGAAAACTGAAAGATTTGTTTCGAGATTGTTCGCCAACTCGACTTTTAAAGCATGCCATTGTTCGGGCGCCAAATGTAAGACTAATCGACGTCGCCGTCTCAGGATTAATATTTTGGTGCGTTCGGCTTTTTCGAACTTGGAACGTTCGTTGAGCCAGATTTTTTTTTTTAAAGCTCAGCTGTAGTCAGTTGTGGACCCACTGAAATTACGACGATGTGAACGATAACGGATTTTTATAAGCTGGCAGCTGGCGCCGTTGAAATTCTGTCCTGATTTGGCGCGTTCGATCCCTTGAAGGAATTTCCTGTTCGCGATCATCTTCCGGTAGAATGAGAGAAATCGTCGCGTCTTCGGTTCTGTTTTTCCATGCCTCAATTAAACCCGCCTTTCATTCGTCGTGCATCCACCAGCATCTAACTTACCTTAATGAAGAGATCTATTGCTCAAATATTAATTTTTTGTACGAATCGAAGATAAGAATTCAAAAGTATTATTTTGTGTGATATAATCGGCCAACTAGTTCGCTCCCATTTATTATTTTTGCCGATTTTTACACGTACAAATGTGATCAATCAGAAAGAATATATATTATATGAATATATATATACTTTATTGATCTCTAATATTGAATCGTTATTTTGTGCAATAAGTGAAAATGCACTTACTGGATAAGAATTCATTCGGTTGGGTAGGGTGGGGTTATGGTTTTATTGCTCAAATTCGAAAGATGGAGCTGGTGGACAGGTGGAGTTAGAAGCGAATATAATCTGGGTTGGGGAGAAATTCTAGATTAATGATTAATAGTACGTTGATGTGTTTGGCAAAGACTGGCCTAAACGGTGACTTCACGTCGCTCTTATTCCATCTGTTACATGTCGGGAGAAGAACATTTCTCCGAGTATGCCGTGTTTTTTTTTTTTTATTGAATGGAAAATGAACTGGAATACGATTTTCTTTTTAGGGATATATTTGATGTAATTATACTGTTTCTAATACAATGTAGGATGCGTAGACAGCACATATATTATTAATTGTGATTCTAATGTTTAGGGGAAGGTGGGCAAGGATTTTACAGTATGACCACCACAGTGAACTGCAGCCGAGCAGATTTTGTCCCAAATTAAAGGTAAAAGAAGTCCGATGTTCATGTTACCCAGTGCCAAATAAGAATGCAAATTATTGATACTTTTGATTTGTGGTTGCTATAATTATAATCTGTATGGCTGCAGTTCTCTGCAATAATTTGCTCTTAGGCAGACTCGAGCGTTATCAAAACGTTCTTCGAACTGCCGATTCTCAGTATTTTTACATTCACAAGCGATGTAATGTATTTAACGTAATAAATCGAAACGAAGTAGGTCTACCGTTATACTCGGTAGAAGCTATATAGCCTGCCTATATGCCTAATTTCTGTGTTAACATAATCATAAATTTAGTTTAAGTTCGGATTTTCGTAAGTCGCGTGACCCCCCCCCCCCCAATAATACTCGTACCGAAACTCGCTCCCCGCGTCACTCGAATACGCAGTACCACCCCGGAAACGAAATATCATTATGTGTAAAAAATTGTGTTTTTTTTCTCTTCGTCTTCACTAGTCACGAATACAGAATAAAATTATGTTTTTAGGAAAGTATTCTCTAATTTATTTATTAAATGTGTTTGTATGTATTTTACGACTTATAGTTCCATTTATCACTTTCAGTCTTTAACCACTGCCTTTAAACTATAATGTCCCCATTGATTTACGAAGACTTTGTTTTGAGTATGAATTTGTTGTTTATTTTTTGTTTTATTTTTTATTTTTCTGTAATTTAGTTGTATTTTATTATTATTGTTATTATTTTATTTATTTTCGAAGTTACCTTTTATGCACAATGTTTGTTTTTCTCTTCACAAGTGACAGTTCTTTTGTATCATTTTTAACTGCGAGTTTTCAAGCATTTTTATGTATACGATGTTCGTGAAATCGAGGTTATCTGTGTTATAAATCTACTGTATGCAACGTGGAATACGCACGCCAGGAATTCAGATTAATATAGACCAAAAGTCTTACAATGAATCGCTGAATTAAAAAGCTCGTAGATACTCTTAGTTCCGTTATCTATCATTCAAAGTGAATTGCTGTTCTCGTACTGAATGTTCTGATTGTATTAAATCCGACTATTTTATCGATGACTGAATCAGAAGCTGCTCACTGCATGTACATACCGCCCGTTTTGGCTTATAAAGGGTAACTCTGTCCAAATGCCCAGTTATTTGTTGGTTTGTCTGCTTTGAAACCAATAAATTGAGAATCAGTCTAATTTCAGTGAGTCATCATCATTAAAATTTGATTGTTCCTGTGAATCCGTATAGTTACTTGCAAATATGTTTGTTCTTGTTTATTCATTTACTCACTTGAAGTATATTTGGTAATCAGTGAATCAACTACTTTCGTTACAAGTTACTACTATCTGGTCTTCCAAGTCCCAAAACTACTTAGTCGCGAGAGCAATAGAAAGGATGCCATTGTTAATATCAACTTCATGCAACTATATATTGAATTAATATATTAATTTACTGCAGTTGTGTGATTGAGATTTTGAAAAGCAATACAGAAACTTGTCTTTGTACAAAAACTGTATTCGCATTAAGTGCTTGAAACTATAGCGATTGGAGGAACGCACAGAACTGTAAATGTTTATGAATTCATAGTAGATTTAAAGAATGATTATCTTCTATAGGAAGTACTTAGAGTACCTAAAACGAATTACAAATCATCTCACTGTGGACCATCGCATAGTTACGGGGAATAGGAACTTGTGGTGAAGGTGTGAAAAGACTGTGTCCTCCCCGATCTCAGGATCCGGGAGAAATCATCATCTGCGGCCTCCCCAACTTAGGAAAAGTACTATCTTTCACGTAAAATCATTGAAAATGACACAAAAATAGCTCCTCCTTGTACAAAATTGAGTACATAACGTGAATTGGTTTTTGCTTGCGAATATTCTTACCGCGCATGATATTTCAATTACAGGATTTCTTACCTGTCCCGCTTTTTGACTCCTCTATTTCCACTTCTGCAGCTCTTCTTTTTGCTTATTAATACTCATCCCTCTTTTCACTCAATCAGCTATTGTTCCTATGCCCTTGATCGCAAACCTGTGCAATAAATATGTAATTTAAAGAAGCAAATATAAACATTGACCAAAAATTAAATCACTAAGAACGCGATGCAAGATTAATATCGTCTTTTGTATTTTATATTCATTTTTTCACCTGTCATTTCTAGATGAACAGCGTACAGTAATTAATAACTTAATTTGTTCGAGATTGACGCATCAGTATATTTCTTCCTTTCTTTAAGTAATATTCGTAGTGTTATTCAAAGACTGAATGCCAAACTTTTATCAAATGAACGACGAATTTTATAATTTAAAAAATATCTATCCTGTTATCTGGCTAGATGTGTCTTCCAGAGCTGTGCTAACGTAATGACAACCATAAGTATAGCCATAACACTTCATTTAAGTAAGAATTGAAGCGTTAAACTACTAAGGTACTTTTGAATATCGGATGTTTGGCCAATTTATGGTTATAAAGTATAAAGCAATATCATAATTATTTTTTAATAATAAACTAATATACATCTTCACATATTCCCCCTTTTTTTAACCCAAAACTGAACAGGAAACAATGACGATCTCTTCAAAGTGTTGGTTATCACAGCTCTGTAGCATTTTCTGAGCCTAAGCTTATCAGAAATGTTTTATAAAGCTAGATTTTGCTAAGTATCATGTATATTTCTAGATCTAATCACCGTTTATTAGCAGTTTTCATAGTAGTGATCTGAAACAACAGTCACTTTTGGCATTTTCTGGTAATAAGTACCATAATAATCTTAATTAATAAATTGAACATTAAATAGTAGGTATCTATGTTTGCACATATCTTTCTCGCTATGGCTTTACAATGCTAGTTTTGGGATCTAATGAATAACAAAAAATAAGAGAATAACAGACATGAAAATTGAAGGAAGTTCTATGATCATAGCTTTATTTGCATGACATTAAATTGAAAAGTCATGACTGACTTCAAACATTATATATGGCTTTCCTTTTTCTTACGCCAAAAGAACAGCAAATGATACATGATGAAAAACAGTGATTTTGTAGGTATATGGTGTTGCAAGCTATGTAAATATTGATAATTTCTAATACCTTTCGAGAGTGATATTTCATTCAACTGCTGTGCTAGGAAGATGGTCTAATATTCTATGTGTTCTTTTTAATATGCATTTATATCATATTATCATAGTTTTAAAACCTCGAACTACTGCACCACAAAATATCATCAGATGTGCAATTAATTTTCATGATATCAAGCCTGTGTTTTGCCTAATAGTTCTGTTCAACTGACTCATCGCGCATAAAACCACGTATTATGGTAGCGTTATGTGTCATTTTGTTTACAGCGTTAACTTGCGTTTATCTGTTACAGTTGTCAGTCTAATGAAACTCGAACACCTTAGTCTGTGTATTTTTAATGTGCAAAATGCCTGTGAGCTACCCTATTTTGGCTGTTCACAAATTGCGGTGACTAGTATCACCTCTTCGAGTTCTAAGAATATTTCTTCGATTAGAATACTGTGGATAAAGTGATGAACAATCAACTCTTATATTTTTTATCTAATAAGTTGACCGCCCGAGTAAATTAGTTACCATATTCCTTTCACATAGCAAATTCAGTGGCTAATCGTAAGATCATTTACCACTTCACTCCGTTGCTCAATTGATATATTAGGTACCTAATATTGTCGTGTCATCAGTCATTACTGCTAACAGTATTTTTATTTCAATGTAAGAATTCATCAATACTGTACCTATTCATCTTTGTCCTTGTTTTCCGTTCTGAATAAAAGAGTATACTGATTCCTAAAAAGTGAAATGAAAGGGAACCCTTAAAATTTAAAATTAATTGACTTTCTTCAAATCTTCAGATAAGATGAAAGGGTTTGATTTCGAATCAAATTCTGTATTCATTTTCCAAATAATGTTTCTTGAACTTTTTTTATGTTTCATTATTATGTGTTTTTTTTTGTTTGTTTTTTTGTCCCAATTCTAGTACTTACTTATGTCTTACTTATTGCGCGATAAATCTCGATTATTATAGTATTCGTTTACCTAGTCTAGAATCAAAATCAAATTAATTCGAATTAAGTACCTATAGTTTGTAAAATCCTTTTTTAATTGTTATTCGTGTTACTAATTTTTTCCCTTTCATATTGTAGGTAATATGTAAAATTAAGAGTAGGAATCGTTATCGGACATTGGTATTCAGTTACTTTGAATGAGAAACGGCGAAATTTCCATAAATCATTTCATGTTTTTATTTTTTATTATTATAATATATTTTTTTTTTTGTTTTATCGACGAAACTTACTTAATTCGTTTACATTATTTGTAAAATAATTTATTTTCTTTCTTTTTTATTTAATAGGAAAATATTGTGATAAAAATCGTAATTGAGCCAATGTTTCTGATAATTACTCCAGAAAATTTTATTTCACTAAAGCTTTGTTTGTAAGTTTGCCGCTTCTGTAATGAACTTTTTCGGTACCCGATAGTTTTTATACTCCGTTATGATAGATATATACTTGTTTAGTTTTAATAAATTTCTTTGTTTAATGGGTGTTTTATTGGATAGCTTAGTCTTGTCGAATTGTAGCCAATATTGCTCCTTTTTACCTTTCTTGAAATTCTTACATTTGTAGATTCTTTGCCCCAACTGACTCAACTCAAAATCCCCAAGTATTGAAGCAAAAAAAAAAAAAAAATTTCTGACTTGTTGGATTTTCTCAACTGCGTCTGGCTGAAATAGTAAATTTTCCCAACTGCTGAGTGAAAAAATCCTGCAGGGGAGTGGAAGTTACCCCTACCCCCTATCAGTACGTCCCCTGTGGACTCTAATGTTCTAAGGCTCTGATTTTCTGATGGTGATGAATGATACAAAATGAGAAGGCAACGAATATCACCAAATACAGAATCATTGCGAAGCTAGAGGACCATGCGATTACACTTTACAGTCGCGCAAAATTAGCTTCTCAAGTTCTTGTTCTCATGTTATGGAAGCTGAGCTCATCATCTTGTTGGTTGATCATCACATATTCCATGGGAGATCGACTCATCGTCATATGTTTCCTGTGTTCTCTTATGTCTTTAAGGTTTCGGATCAGGTCGGATCAAAGTGGGAGTTTTTGGTTTTTAATGTTCGTAAATTAATCAGACCGAATTAGATTGAATGAACAAAACTGAAAGTAAATAAAGAGTGAACCAATTTGCTTTTAGTTACAAAAGGGTTAGCATGAATAATGTATACAAACCGAGGACGGGCAAAATCAAAAATGAAAAAAAAATCATTGAAGTCAGTTGATTTTAGGTGATTTTTAAAGTTATGATTTTGCAAATCAGTTGGGTTTTCATTAATTTTAATGATTTTCATTTTGTGATTTCAATCCATTTTCCCAAAAGTTTTTAAATATTTTTCAATCTAGAGAAAGATTTTAAAAATTATGTAAAAGATGATTTTCATCGCGATTTTCAATCATTCTTGGAAACATGAATTTTTGATTTTCAACTATGATAGCTAGGTAACTTCCTGTATTATCTTCATAAAATGAAGATTCGTTTTTCCCATTTATAATAGAAGGTGAATTTCAAGCGGACATGCCCGCGTTCAAATTAAGAAGAATAAAAAGAGGAGGGGGAAAAAGAAGAGAAATTGATTGACTGCAGCGCTGCAGTTGCAGAACGTATTGAGACCCGGAATCAAAGTGGCTGACATTTAGCGGATGTTTTATGAACTCTCATTGAGTGATTATGGAGAAAAAAATTAAAGAAATAAACACGGTCGCACCAGCAACTCACAAAGTACCTCTCATTACTTCACCGCACTTCTATTAATTTTGTTATCTGACATATTCAATTTTTAATCGCAATTTCGAATATGTAGCTCCCTGCAGTTCAAATTTGAAGTATGTCCGTCATTTCTTTGTTTTATAATGATTTTTTGAAGAAAAAAAAACCATTTCTCATTTGCCGCAATGCGCAATGGTATATTTCCTTCCATGATCAATGATCAAACTGATCATTCAACCTTTTATTAGGAGGTGCACATTAGCGCTCCTACATTCAGTTTCACATTCTACACACTTGCAGATCACAGATTACAGTTAAGTCAACAAATCCAGCCAGCAGCCACGCCAGCTAAGGCCCATCGTATTCGTATCCTCGCTTAAGGATACATTCTGCATGTAACGCTCCTACCGCGCATCTAGAAAACTATTGGTAAGAGTGTGCTAGTTTTGGTTACAAAATCGTCCTCGGTTCTCGTAGTTGTAACTTTGATTGTTGGTTTGGTGTTGTATGTTGGTGCATATTACAATTTATGCGTGCATTTGTGTATGTGTTAATTACTATCTAAATGAATTCGAAGTGATTAATTCGCAACTTGGATCGCTAATTCCGGTGCCGAAGTGTTTCGTTAACAAACAATCGTTCTCGGTGCCAGCGGGGTTCCTCCAGCTCTGTCACCAACTCCACCAAGCTCTGCAGTAAGATGTCCGCGATCATCCATTTTACCTTCGCTGGAAGTGTACGTTAGACGGTTGTCCGGATGCTAGCTGGTCGAAAACCAGCGCTGTTTATTTGGTGGTTTCGTGAGCCGCCCTCGTGATGTGAACCGCGGATGCAATCCAGCCGTTTCTCATTTACGCAGTTCGTCGTCTTCGCTTCTGGAGTGCGGTTGGTCGATTGTCAGCGATGTGCGAAATGTGAGTCGAGCGAGGTCGCTCAATGTTCAGTTGACGTATTTCTAACCGTTTATCAGGTGGAACTGGATATCAAATGGAGTACTCGCCAACCATGGTTGACCACAAACTCGGCAGAGAGTACGATTTGATGACCTATTTTCAGGTTTCAAGTGGCGGTGTTACGTAGTGACACTGGGAATGGGCAACTGTTAGACGCGAGTATTCTGCTGGTTCCGAATTCCCTGATTTCGTTATAACCGTTCCTGTAGTAAAGCAATTACAGTGACCAAATCCTACCTGGACCTTGGCCCAGTATTCCACTTAGTTTCTCAAGGTCTCGCCTGTTATTACTGTCCGATCCCAAACGATCTTTGTTAGCTGTTATCTTTTCTGTAAAATCTGAGTATCCAGTTCCTTCACTCGAGTATGAGAACTTGGTTCATGTAGGAAAATCTGCGTGAGTGTAAGTTGATGGCCATAAACATGCTATAGGTCCCCAGCAATAGTATATCACAAGTATTATTTTCTTTAGTTGCTATTCTCGATTGCACGCAGCCGTAATTCGGTACTTATCACCAGTATCTGCTTTACATTTGATCGACGAAATCAATGAAAATTAACTTGTAACTAAGTAACTAGAATCAGGATATATCATCAATTGTGTTTGATTGGTATCCTATGTGTATTGCAGCGACGAATCCGAAATCGAGAACAAATTCAACGACCTGTGTCGTTTATGCGCCTCCTACGATAACGTGAAGATCAGCCTATTCAGCGATGAAGGCAAACGAAGACAGTTGAAGAAGAAAATTCAATGTTGCCTACCTTTTAAGGTGAATTTTTCTGTTGTTCAATGATGAGAGCTGAATGCGTAAGTCATATTCATGCCACATATTCTCTGTTTAGGTCGAAGAAAATGACGCCCTACCGAAGTCGTTGTGTTATAAGTGCGTGTACAATCTGGAAAGCACTTACGAGTTTCGGTACAAGTGTATTCAAGTGAATCGTAATCTTGAAAAACATGTGAGCAAGAAGGTAAGTCGAAGATCTTCTAACTGTGTTATGTTGGCAATTCCTCATTATAAAAAGTGTTATTTTGATTGTGCAGGAGAAAGAGAAGCAGGAGAAAACAAGTTCGAGTCAGTCGCATCGTATTCATCCTGAGGTGAATGAGAGTCACGTGTAAATTGAGAGAAAAAAAAGTTTTATTGATATTGGCCAGTTGTGGAAGTCGATGATTAAACGAAATCTGTGTTCGCAGGTGTCTATATTCGCCATACCAAGTGGTCAAACAAGTAGCAATCAAAATGCAAATGAGTCTAACTCTTCAGTCGTCGACTCTGATGATGTTCCGAATCCTCTCGACTTTTTAGAGGTAATGCGATTTCGGGCTGGATCGGATATCAGCGATACGAAATGCTGGTATTAACTGTATCTGTTTTTTCAGGTGGGCGTCAACGCGGAAGATTCGACTCCAAATTCTCGCGTGAAGTAAGTACACTGCCGCGGACAAAAGAGGAGTGATGTATCTGAAAAAAAAGGTTCTAATTTAAACTGTACGTTGCAGACACAATAACGATAGTAAAAAGCAGTACGTATGGAACGCGAACAAACGATGGCTGTCTGTCGAACACAAACCACTACAGACCGAGCAGAAGGTAATTATAGTTTCGAACTGTTGTATAATTCATAGCAGTCTACATAGGAGTGATAGTAAATTCACCGATTGCTGATGTCAGTACAGACTCAGTATCATTGATCTTTGAATGAATGACAGTTTGATTCACCATTGGTCCGAAAACAGATTAGATTAGTTTATTCATCAGAGGTCAGATATCAGCCCAAGTTTTGATCTGTTATTAATTTAGATCACAGATTAAACGTCCCGTGATTTTGACTATGGCATTGATTGATTTGACGTTTTGATCTCACTGATCTCAGGCTAGATTAGGTAGTCCATTGATTTGTCTCTGATATCGAGCCCGACTTTAAGTCACTAATCTCTGGTCAAATGAACTGAATTTTTCCGACGTCTTGCTCCGTATTTTTTTCGTTGGCTTTGACCAGTAAATCTCTCAGTGAACGTAATTTGAGAGTTCTAATCGGACGTACGATTTTGAGTTTACATGAAGGACAAACAAGAGCTTGAAGGAAGTGCCTGATGTACAAATGGGGGAAAAAATGAAAGGAAGGAAAAGGAAAGTATGAAGAGAACAGAAAAGAAGAAGAGTATCTAGAAAGATCTTAAATCCGACACAGGAGAGCTATTCTAGAAAGGCGCACAGGGCGTATCAAGCGTTCATACGCCTGGCGTATCAGGCGTCCCGCTATTTTCGAATTGCTTTGAAGAGTTTCGTGACTTTGGAACGCTCCTTGAGCTACGCCTCGAACGACACCTCCCCCGCAAAATATTCCTGTTATAAAAGTAGGTTTTTTTTTCTAGTATTATCATGAGAGTTTTTGTATGTTGAAATTTGAATTATGGAATGGAGTGATGAATTATATTAAATTTTTGGTTTAATCGGTCACTTGTTTTACTGCCCAAACAACTTAATTCATTTTTATTGGCAATTGAAAGTTTTCAATGAATATCATTCCGGACTACACACTTCAACTTGGTCATACGCCATCTTGAGTTCAACCGCACCCGTCAGTCAGATTCGGCATCGACGGGCGCGGTTGGACTCAAGATGGCATATGACCATACTCGGGTATCTAGTGCTTTAATAGAAGGACTTTAAAAGTCTTAAACATTTCTGGAAAAATCTTGAAGAGTCTCAGTAATCTGTGAGAAAATTTGGAAGTTCTAAAGAATTCTTGAAAAGTCAAAACGGTCTATCAAACAAGTCTGGACGAATATTGAGCCTCAAGGAAGTCTTGAAGAATTTTTAACATGTCTGAAGGAATTTTACAAGTATTTTATTAATAAGGTTTCTTGAAAATTTTTAGTCTCAAACGAGCCATAGTGAATATTTAGCATGTCGCAGGGTGTATTAAAGAGTCATATAGGAAGATCTGAGAGAGTCTTGGAAGGGATTAGAAGGGTCTTATAACTGCATTAGAGAGCGTTGTGCGGCTAGTTTGTATTTACATTAGAATGAGAAAGAAAGGGAGAAAACAACCACCAATGAAATAGCTCGCTCTGTCTCGCACGCATACGCGGGAAATAAAATGAAAATTACGTTTGTTGCTAATTAGTAGAACATGACATGCTCTTTTCAACACCGTTGGACGTCCAGTAGTGTATGATCGAAGTTGCCGACAAGTTTAACAACACACTCGGCTTATGATGATGGGTTGAGTTTCTCTATCCCAATTCTGCCTACTCAGCATTTACATAGCGTAACCGTTTTTGAATGCAGAGTCTTATGTTCATTTCATTCTGTACACTCTCTGTCATCTTGATTGGAAAAACCAAATGTTATTGTTGAAAATGGTCTTAGATTGAGACCAAGCCGTGCTCTGTCGTTTTCATTTTTGTCCGGCTGTAGCTTTTATTAATGTGTCTTTCGCTGACTACTCTCTGCCTGTGTATTTTGAACCAGAATTCCTTTCTCCTCCATATCCTGAGTCATTAGAAAACCGTTTTCCCATCAACGCTGTGCTAGCTCCAACCACGTTGTGCGAATGTTCTGTCTGTCCATTTCTATGTGAGTGTGTTCGAAGGAAGGCTTTACAAGCTGTTGTAATAACATTTTATTGTGTCCATTGGTCATTACAAGGCATTATTATGTCCATGGGTCATTACAAGGCATACTTTGCCCAGAAATTCAATATTGCAATGCGTCGTAACCGATGCATTCACAGTACTATACCGATCTCAGTTCGCGTGATATAAATTAGCCTGTGAATTCTGACCTCCATTACCACGAGGAAGACGTTAGTTACATTCCTCGTCCAGCGACATCACTGACCATAATACGTATTCACCACGGTTAGCCTCTACAGCACTAATTTCTAGAGTTTTTTCGCATCTTAATGCTCTTAAAAAATCTGTGGTATGTAGGTACTGGAGTTAGATAATCGAATCAAGGTAAACCAGATCGGAATGCGTTTCTTGTATCTGTACACTTGCATCCTGCAAAGAATGATGGAAGTTCGTGGAGGGAAGAGAGTGTACCGAGTTGATTTCAGTGATCGAAGAATAAATGGTAATTTCTCGAGATGAGAAGTACTCGCATCGCTAGTTGCGTTATTTCCGATGTTTGAGATCCGTTACGGTTAGAGGTCACTACTGTATTTCAAATCGGTATTCGTAATGTTGATGTGATGATTACCGATGTCAGAAACCTGAATAGAATCTGCATACTGTTGAATTCCAGTATTTCGAGGTCAATGTTTTCTTCTAGTTCTATCCAGTGTTAATTCCGCTAGGTGTGGGACTAGTCAAAAGTATTGCTGTTAACATGGATGCAAAGGGACAAATTGCGCGATTTCCCAATCTTTGCACTGTCGTACTTTTGGTTACGATTGGTGATGTATTACTTGGCTGATGTCGTTGCATATTGTTATCATCTAGAGAGCAGCTCTGATTCGGCTAAATTACGACTGATTTTGGCGGCTTTACATTAATTCAATTGTATATTGTCAATGAAAACAACTTGGACATTCCATCTCCTGGCCGCTCAGTTAATTGACGCTACATGTTTATCTGTTTGTCTGTCTGTTTCGTGAACTTGTTGGATCTTGGAGTAACAGATTCGAGCCTACAAATCTCAAATTCTTAAAATAGAGGTAACCCGCAGGTGTTTTCTTTGAGTTGGAATGTGGGAAGGAGTCACGTTTTTCGGGGACTTCGGCCCCAAGCAGCTTTATTAGCGCCCCGTCTGTCTGTTTATTTCGTGAGAAAATTTATCTACTTCCAGCAGTTTTTAAATAACCAATAAGGAACTCTCTTCGAATGTCTTTCGAATGAAATAGAGGGAAGTAGAGGTCAGTTTCATCATATGTAGTGAGATCAAGACTTATTAAGATTTTGTCGGGATTGTTGATATTCTTCAAAACTGATGCTTCTTCAGGTGCCGTATCCGTTGCCGTACATATGCGATCGCGGTTTCTCACGCGCGACTTGTAGGCAGGGTTAATCGGAGTAGTTTGCCACTACTTTCCCTGCTGTTTGTTGCGTTAGAGTTTTCCGTCACTGTGCCGAAGAGTTTGCAAACGCAGTTTGCTTACTAGCCACGTGTTTCCGCGATGTTCAGTAAGCTGTCCACGACGTGCACACGCACAGTACCGAATCTCTCTGGTCTAAAGGTAACACGCACGCACTGCCATTGTAATTGCTCGTTCGAACTGCCAAGGTTACTGGGTGCGCTGTCTTTCCGCCTCGGTTGATACTGTAATCGCAATGTTTGCTAGGATGTTAGCGGGGGTATTCAAATATCGCTGGCTTTTCCGGCGTTGGTGGGATTGGAACCGACGCAAGGATTGCGAAGCGGGAACGTTATCACTGGGCCACGCAGTGACTCGAAAACTGATTAAGACGTTAAAAGGACAGAAAAGAAGACATGAAGGCCAGATAATAGAAATACAGGAGGGTAGAAAGATATGCTTGCCAACACATGTATTAGCCGGACAGACAGACAGAGACATATTAAATGAAGCTTGAGGAACCGGAGAGATCTTGATGTTGTGTATGGGGAAGGGGGCGGCGTGAAAAGCAAAAATTATTTAATGTACAAAGAATTGGAGAGATCCAAACTTCTGGATTCTAGATCTTCACTGTCGCCTCCGTTTTTCTAACGGGATAAGAGCTACCTATCTGCTTACCAGAGTGCCCGCCTGTTTGATAGGATAACTGATGAAGTCTATCTATCTATTTCTGCCTGTCTATATCACAGGCTCGCTGGCTCATTGACTATTTCACTAGTCGGCCTGTCTAACCCTAAGACAAAGAAATTATTGAAATAGATTGTTAGAATAATTATGGAGAAAAGATTATTTCTAGGCCCCGAATCTTGGCTTGGCTCCATTTTCTCAGTAGGAAAGGGGATTTACCTACCTAACACGTACCGTTTCTTTCTCCTCTTCCAACTCCCCACGCACTTGGCCTGAACCCCTGAAGCCAAAAGGGGGCCCCGTTGCCCAGGTTAGTCCGCGTGGAGGAGGCGTTGCTTTCCAGGAGTTGGAAATTGTCTTGTCTTCTCTTACTTCCTACTTCTGCTTACTCTGTTACTGTCCTCCACCATTAGGCTTCATAGGAACCTGTGCCCTATACCCTTTCGAGGTCAGGCAACGAGGGGATTGTGTGGGTACTCTAAAGCGTGTTGCATTTCATGTATTGAACACCGAGGCAAGCGAACTTATGGTTCTGCTTGTTTCATGACATATTCTTTCATGTAATGGGGGTGGGGGGGTCGTAGCGCTAGAGGTGGTGGCTTATCAACGGCCTCCTTCCATTACTCAGCTCGAACTAGGGAAGTTGTTGCGCTTTGTCTGTGTTGCGAGATTTTCAATTCTGTTGGCTATGGTTCCTCTGCTTTTCTTCCTCCCACAGGGTGATGACGACCATTCGGAGATACCTCCTTGAGTGTTCAACGGTGACATCCGGGTCTCTTGGTCTTCCGTCTCTGAACGTTGGGCATTCTGTGAACACAAGTCTGAGCGTCTCTTCTTGCCCACATTCACACCGAGGGGAGGGAACACGATGCATCCGGTACAGGTACTCCCGGAATACACCGTGGCCACTGAGCCCCTGTGCTAGGTAAAATTATGTGTTCTCGGGTTCCTTCTCGACAAGTGGCAGCAATACTTTTGCCCACTCTCCATGTGAACTGTCGCTATACATAGACTGCCATTTGCTTATGGCTGCTTCCTCTAGCATCAAATAGTAGTCTTGTACGGGTACCTCCATTGGGGAGGAGGCTACTGTGATTATGGTATTCCCCGCAAGTTTCCAGCCCTGCTTCCGACAGATAATCTGACAATGTCGATGATCAGTGGTCGACTGCTACTGATTACAGGATACTGTGTGGTTCAGCCGTGCACAGCACAGTACAACTCTCCGGTGCGTTCTATTTATTATGTTCCGGTTGGCATCGATCCGATGTGTGAGGAGAGTTGAAGCGTATCGGAAATATGCCCAATGGTGTCGTTGAACATTGTTCTTCGTGCTGCGTTAGGGTACCCAAACGTGTTTTGGCATACAGCAGCCAGTCTAGGGATGATCCTTTCTGCCTTCTGGCACATACTTTCGATGTGTTTGTCTCAGTTCAGCTTTGAATCGATCATCACTCTGAGGTACTTCATGGCTGGTTTCGATTTAATTGCTGTCCCAGCAGTCTGGATTGTGATGGTGAGTTGGTTTCTATATCTCAGTTTGTTCCCGAGAAATACAACAATTTCTGTTGAGAGTTCGACAACCAAAAGTTTCCGTAGCTCTCTGTATCTCGTCTTTGTTTTCTGGAGGACCCAGAAGACTTAAGTTGAAAATCGGAGCAAAGCAATCTCAGCTTTCAGTTAGCGGAGAAATGCGGTGATACAGCGATCCAGGATACAAGATCTAATATTTTCAGTGCTCTTCTGTTTAGGGTAAATGGAAAAACCCTCAATACCAGTACTAACATTGTCATTATAGTTACATTAATGATAATATTAAAAATAACAAAATTAACTTTTCATTATTTTTCTGTTTGTTTCTAATAAGCACCCCCCCCCCCATCCAAGAAACACTTGAATCTAAAAGTAAGACTAATTTGACTTGTATTCTTGGCACAGTTTCAAGTTATCAAGTATTTTACCCGTCTATGTATTTATGGTTCCAATGAAAATCTCTTACTATGTGTTGAAAATTAGATTTCGGCCCTTCCCTTGATGAGAGCTAGAGGGACAACCTAGTCAAAATCTTCTTCCTTTTCTTCTTCAGTTGCCGTGTCCATTGCCGGACGTGCGATAGTCAGGGTAGTTTGTCATTGCTTCCCCCTACAATTTGTTGTGTTAGAATTCCTCCTCCTATGTGTCAAAGAGTGTGTAGATCGTACCGAATCTTTCTGACATTGCCGGTAACACGTCGTGCGAGTATAATACCTTAAGTCAGAGTTATAGGGCGCGCTATCGTTCCACCTCAATTGGTACTATAGTCACTTTGTTCGCTAAGATGTTAGGTCCAGGGGAGGGGACCAGTAATCGAATATTACAAACTTTTTGGCGCTGTTGGGACTCGAACCCGAAACACAAGGATCGTGAAACGAGCACGTTAACCATTCTGCCCACAGAGTGCGTCAGAATCTACGATCCGAGAATCTTGAAATTATTTTTACATTTTATATCCGATATGTCTGTCAATCTGTCTTATAACCATCTGAATCGTCATACTCATACTGCCTTTTAAATGGAGAAGATCAAGTTGAAGAAAAAGATTCATGCGCTTTCGAAACTTGAAATTCAGTCTCCTGTTTCTTTGACGTACGCGATCATTGATTCAATGTATTCTTTCTTACTGTTTCAGCCGGCAGATCCAAAATTGAACATGAAATACTTTGACATGTCGCAAGACGACAACAGCTTGAATCGCCGCAAAAACAACAACCCGCGAAAGATCGCCCGCGACACCGATGACTTCGAGAGCCTGGGGGCCACGTCAACGCCAGAGTCGAACCAGCTGACGTCAACGCCGTCGACCTCCACCTCGCAGCCGTCGACCTCTACCTCGCTGCCTACGCCAGGTTTAATCGCCATCAACGTGGCGCCGCCGTCTAGCTTTGCCGTCACGTCAGTGAAGACGAGCACGCCGACTACCAATAGCAAACCGCCGCCAGACACGCCCAGCACACAACCTTCAACCTCTGTGATAGAAAGTAGTTCGCCGGAAACGGAGCAGCAGACCTTCTCATGCCTGCTGTGCGAACGCAGCTTCACCCAGCGGTCGGCGCTGAATAAGCACTTCTCCACCATCCACGGCATCGAGCCGTACGAGATGCAGACGCCGCTGATGGGCCACTCGGCCTTCTCAGAGGACATTGACGAGGAGCTGGCCGAGAGCATGGTCGAGCAGGAGACGATCATCTTCTGCGAGGTGTGCCGCCGCGAATTCCAGGACCGCGCCAGTTTATGGCTGCATATGGTGCACGCGCACCGAGAAGAGGCATCTGTCTCGTGCGGCATTTGCCTGAAGATCTGCAGTGACAACATCACCCTAATCGAGCATGTGAACACGGCGCACTCCGGCGACAAGGCGGTGGTGCAGCGCCGCTACTCGTGCCAGGTGTGCGGCCGGCAGCACGACTCACGACAGAAACTGCTGAAACACGCCACGCTGCACACGCTGATCGACAACCAGGGTCAGACCATTCAGCCCGAGGAGATGGTTTCGCTGAATAACGCGTTCGCGCCGCGTGAATGCCCTATATGCCACAAGAAATTCTTCAACCAGGAGAAGCTGGACCAGCACACGCAGAACTTCCACAACGAGTCGCACGAGCCAACCGCCTCGACGCCGTCGGTCGTCTTCAAGTGCGAGCTGTGCACGTCGACGCACGCTACCCGCATCGACCGCTGGTGGCACATGTATCATTCGCACAACGGCGACCAGCGAGTGACCTGTGACCAGAGCGGCTGCCGTAAGATCTTCGTCACGCAGACGCTGAAGGAGGATCACTGCAAGACCCACCACCAGACGCAGGGTCAGTTCACCAACACGTGCGAGATCTGCGGCAAGCTGTGGGAGTCGCGCACCGTCTTCTACAAGCATATGATGAACGTGCACCCAAAATGCCTGCCTACCATCTGCGGCGTCTGCATGAAGATCTTCAGCAACGTGCCGGAGCTGCGGCAGCACGTGCAGATCGAGCACCCGGCGCTCGAGGAGTCGAATGGCATCTGCTGCGATGTGTGCGGCCGGCCGTATGCCGAGCGCTCTAAAATGCTGCGGCATCGCCGCGTACACAACGTGACAGACGGCGTGCCGTTCACGGCCAGCATGGTGAAGAAAAAGGACGACCTGCAGTGCAGCATCTGTCCGGACGTGCAGTTCGACAAGCTCGAAGACATCGCCGAGCACCGGCGCACCGCGCACTCGTTGTTCGTGTGCGATCTGTGCCCCAAGTTCTACAACGGCAACAATCACCTGTGGAAACACGTCAGCAAGCAGCACAAAGGCGACCCGAGCGTTACGTGTAACATCTGCTTACGCACGTCGGCTAGCCGGGCGCATCTGCAGCGACACAAAGTGAAGTACCACTCGGACCCGGTGGAGCGGCTCATCAGCCGGCAGCAACCGCACGACACCGAGCCGCAGACGCACAAGTGTCCGCTCTGCAGCCGTGAGTTCCGCATTCGCAGTCTGCTGAAAAAGCACTCGAAATCGTGCAAAGGCGTGAAGCCACCCGTAATTAAGGTGCAGCCGGTGAACGGCGTCTTTCCGTGCGGCAAATGCGGCAAGGTGTTCGAGCAGCAGGGCGTGCTGGCCAAGCACATGAAGAACTCGCACGTGATGCACTTCTGCGAAGTGTGTCCGGACGGCGAGTCCAAGGTCGGCTTCGACAAGAAGAGCGCGCTGCTGCAGCACATCCGGGCGCAGCATCCGAACGATCCGGAATTGGTGTGCGACATCGAGGGCTGCAGCAAGGTGCTCCGTGTCAAGGCGGACCTGCAGAAGCACAAGCTGGAGCACGTGCGCGGCTACTTCACGTACATCTGCGAGTGCTGCGGCGATATGTTCTCCAACCGCAAGAAGCTGCGTAAGCATTTGCTCACCTTCCACAAGAGCGACGTGAAGCACCTGTGCGCTGTGTGCGTGGCTATCATGACGTCGGTGACCGAGCTGGCGGACCACGTTCAAACGAACCATCCGCTACTGCTGCATCGGCCGTACACCTGCCAGATCTGTGGCAAGTGCTGGTCGGTGAGCAGCAAGGCGGTCGACCACATCAGCAAGGTGCACGGCAAGGAGTACAAACCGTGCAAAATCTGCTGGAAGGTGTTCACCGTCGAGAAGGAGTTCGAGGAGCACGTACAGAACCATCCGCCTGTTGAGGAAAAGCCGGCGGCCACTGTAAAGAAGGATACGAGCCGTGTGAGGCCGAGCCGCAGCACCATGCAGCAGGAATTGATCGGACTGGGTATCGATTACGATAGTGAGATTCTGGGCAAACGGCCGGCCGATGAGGAGCCGAATTACGAGGAGAGCGGCAAACGACTGCGCAAGAAGTACAAATGCACGTCGTGCAAAGACACATTCAGATCAATCGACGAATTGAAGGAGCATAAACTCGAACGTCACGGAAGTCAGGTTCGTGTACTTAATGTTTTGTTCAGTTAAGTAGCATCACAGTTAGGTGGTTCTTGTGTATAGTTCTGCCCCTTAACACCTCTTCTAGCCGAAGAAAATGTATAGGAAATCCAAAAAAATTGTTATAACTGCTCTGTTATCCCCAGATCCATCCACCCTATTCCGACGCAGGCCCATTCGAGGCGTTTCCGGGATAGGGGATGCGGTGTCCCGGGGCCAATTCGGCATGCGTGCATCGCCATACACCCCTCTATCATCGATCCCCAGATCCAGTCAGACAAATAGTTGACTGGGAGATAGCTAGCGAGCTAATCACCCGTTGGGCAGACCATAACTTTTTTTCCTTTCATTAGACAGAAAGGCGAACAGAGAAGGCCACTGTTAATCATTCCTAGGCTTCTTTTGCATCTTTGAGTCTCTTCTGTAGCTCTTGAAGGCAACTGTTAATGCTATTCGTAATTCTCTTGAAGTTTCTCTGAAGTCTGACAAGTCAGTCGACTCTGAAGAGATGGTTTTCTAGAAATTTTAGTAGCTCTTAATCCCACTTCGCCTCCTCTGTTATTTCCAGAATCCCAACTTAGACTCCGAATCTCCTTGAGAAATGTGATGAATGTGGGGCATTTTTCACCTTCAACTTTGACTCAACAGTTTTGCGGACTAAAGTATGATGCGTAGCATTATTTTCATTGATTACAATAACAACTACTATTCCAACAGACATGATGCATAAATTGCCTAACTAACTCCTTAATTCTAGTAGGAAATGGGAAAAGATAATTTCGAATTTCCTACTTCAATCTTGAAAGGAATCGATTGGGACATGCACTGACTATCGTAGAACAGAGGAGATTCAAGAGAATATGAAAATTTTTTGGAAAAAAACTTGGAGAAGGAAGAATTACAACTTTTGATTGAAAATAAAACTTCACCGCTGGCCACTCAAACAACGAACTATTTCACCGTTACGGCGATCGAATTTTCATAAATTAATAATTGACACGAAGGGAACTACCGCGCCAAATCTTGGCTTTTTCTCTCATATATGTATGTCTATAAGGAAATATTTTCGAAATTTCGTAAATTTTATGAAGAAGTGGGAGTGCTTTAAAAAATTCTTCTTAGAAATAGAAACATATCGCGTTCTGGGTTTCCTGCTACACAATTCGCTATAACGGAATACTTTTCTAATTATTTCAATGTAGAGCACCGACAATTTTATGTCAATGAAAGAATTTTCCAACAACGTATACCATAGATACAAAACCGACCTACTCGAAACTGATACCAACCTACAATTTGTAGCAACAATTACAACGCAAAACCAAAAAACCCGCACTCAACAAATAAATAACAAGTACATAAAACAATGGAATCACGAATGGACCGTACAACAGAACAACAAATTACGCAAAATCAAAAACCACGTATACCCCTGGAAACCAATACAACAAAATCAACGCAAACTAGAAACTACTATTAACCAATTACGACTAGGACATACAACCTTGACCCACTCACATCTCCTGAAAAAAGAACCACCACCGAAATGTCTAACTTGCAACGAACAATTAACAGTAAGACATATACTACTTGATTGCAGAAAATATACAAAAATACGAACGAACCTACAACTACCAAACAACCTCCAAATGATACTAACTGACAATCAGACTGCCCTTAACCTCGTCCACAAATTCATAACCCAAACCGGAGTCAACTTCAGCGTGTCTCCGTAACCAGAATATGTTATACCTACTCGTATTTACTACACATAAGTTAAATTTAAGATTATAATCCTACTTCTAGGATAATAAAAAATCTTTAATTTAAAAAAAAAAAAAAAAAAAAAATTTCCAAAAATTTCAAAATCGTGTGGGGGAATAATTCATAGTTTCGAAAATCATTCTTCGGCACTGGTTTATTCTGCCATTGTCGTACAAAACACAGTTTTCCTACTATTCAGGGAATCGTAAAAGCCAAGATTTGGCGCGGTTGTTCCCTTCGTGTCAATTATTAATTTATGAAAATTCGATCGCCGTAACGGTGAAACAGTTCGTTGTTTGAGTGGCCAGCGGTGAAGTTTTATTTTCAATCAAAAGTTGTAATTCTTTCTTCTCCAAGTTTTTTTCCAAAAAATTTTCATATTCTCTTGAATCTCCTCTGTTCTACGATAGTCAGTGCATATCCCAATCGATTCCTTTCAGAATTGAAGTAGGAAATTTAAAATTACTTTTCCCATTTCTTACTAGAATTCAGGAGTTAGTTAGGCAATTTATGCATCATGTCTGTTGGAATAGTAGTCGTTATCGTAATTAATGAAAATAAACATGGAACATTATCGCCACTGAAAGGGTTAATTTGGTTGCAAGATCAAGATCCGAAGAAAGTTGATCCATGCTCATCTCTCTTTCAAGTTAGCGTGCCCGAGATCTGTAGCATTGTCAGAGGGGTGATGTATTGTGCTACTGCAGTGACATGCATCGAATGATCCCCACGTGCACTACCAATAACCCGGCCTTAATTTTGTTGCGTCATCTCACAATATGCTTTTTCTCAATCGCAGGTATGCAATCCGGAAGATTATGTCGAAGAAGAACCGATGGGCGAGGAAGGGGAGCTCGGCAAGGAAGACTCGATGAAAGAAGTGGACCCGCGAACGGAACGTTGGACCGATGTGAAACCGATCGCGTGCGACTGCTGCAGCAAAGTGTGGAATTCGAAGAAGCAGCTGTGGCAACATCTGATTCGCTCGCATATTTACGAATCTATGCACACTTGCGGCATCTGCTTGCGGGTGTGCAAGAACTACTACGACCTGGCCTACCATTTGGACGCGCAGCACTCGAACTCGATGAACGACCACGTGGTTCGGTTCGCCTGCTACGTGTGCGGCCACTACCACAATTCGCAGAGCAAGCTGGACAAGCACTTCGTGGTGCACAAGAATCCGCCGCCGCAGTGCGAGTACACGTGCCAGTACTGCCAGCGGGTGTACCGTTCGGTGGTGTACTATCGCGAGCACATGCGGGCGCACGAGACGAGGACGGCCGATAAGACGGTGGCAGCGCCGAAGAAAGAGCAGTCCGAGTTCAGCGGTTTCAGTATTAACAATATTTTGGAGACGGGCGACGAGCACGAGGACGACATCGAGCTGGAGATGCAGAAGAGCGTCGAGGACGAAGACTTGGTTGAGCTGGACGAGGACGACAGCGACTCGGACGACAACAGTAATTCGGGAGAGCTGTGCGACGATAACGTGTTCCGCGGATACGAGGCCGGCTACAATCAGGCGCAGACGTCCGGCCAGAAGCAGGCGAACCAGCTGAACAACGTGGCGAAGGATGAGAAGTTCGCGTTCGCCAGTATGCCGGCGTACTTTAAGGCGAAGGAGGAGAACCTGGAGGACGACATCGACTTGGAGTCGAACATCAGCTGCTCGTCGGTGAACAGCGCCAGCGAGTTGCAGGAGGAGGACGAGGATGAGGACAGCGTGCTGAACGGCAAACAAGAAGAGTCGAGTGACGAGCAGCAGCGCGCATACAGCAGCGTGAACAACAACCAGAAACAAGATCGCAAGGTTCCCCGATTCGACGAGAAACGTAATTTTCATAACTCGAATGGAGAGAACTACTTTCGAAGAGTGACTGAGGATATATAGGTATAGTGAAAATAATGACTTTTTTATACTTTTTATGTATTTTGTATTACTTTTCAGCCTGATAATCGCTTATACGCGTTTGCGGTAGATCTTATGAAAGATTTTATACCTTTTTTTTTTAAACCCGATATTCAGTTCCTGCGTGACTGCTTCTTTTTCTTTTTAATGTATACACGAAGTTTCGTAATTTGTATAGTTTGTGTGTGTTTGTAATTCGTTCGTTCTTTTTTTTTTTTTTTTTTTTTTTTTGTAAGTACAAAAATATGACCACTGAGTGGATGAAGTGAGGTCGTGATCAGCCGGGTTAGTGTGTCAAGTTGGAGCGCCTTATCAGTACGGCTTGTCGGGAAAAATCTTGCTCTGGATTGTACGAGCATGACGGTTGGTTTGTGATTTCGGAGAGACTAAGAATAAATTTCAAGATCACAAGGTATGAACTCTGATATATTCGGTGTTAAAGTACAGCCCAGATCGTATTTAAAATTCTGAATTTTCACCCGCGGGCTACATTTTGATACGTGACATTCGAATTGGTGATTTAACTTGTTTCTGTTATTGACAATGCTTTTGAGCTGAGTATGAGAAAGTATTAGAGATCGTAGAATAATTTAGGAGACTCCGTATTAACTAATATTACGAAGCTAGGAAGGTGATTGCTATATAAAGTAACTTTAAAACAAGTGCTGTTTTATTATGCCGAGCAAATTCGTATGTTAATGAATATGGTGACAGCCAAAGGGTAGTCACTATGTGAAGTAATTGAAAAGCAACAGCTGTTACCGTTTTATTATTTGTAAAAACATAAGATGCCGTATTAATATTGTGAAGTTCAATAGATCATCGCTGTAGAATAATTTCTTATTTTCTGCAAAGAAAGAAAAAAAAATTAGAATAAAAACGCTGTGTAAGTTACTATCGAGTATGATGACAAATAATATTAGATTTAAGCAACCTTACTTAGTGGTATAAGGATTCTAAGGATCTGTCTTTTCTATTTCAATTTGCTTTAATTTTATTTTTTTTATAACTAAAATGATTGGTAGGTGCTGAGCATCATTATCAAAAGCACTTTTTTCATGATTACACTATGATAATGACCAACTCTGCTTGGAACAAGCCTAGTGACGTGAGAGTAACTACTCTTATTGTTGTTTTAAGAGGGGGAAACATGTTTTAGGTTTTTTTTTTTCTTTACAGTTGTCAAACTGTCGAATTGAACAAAAAAAGTGTATAGTAAATTTATTCGTATTTAATGAAAAAGAAAGTTCAGTTTCGATGTTTTCCGATATTTTGATTTTTTCCCCGATGTATTCTTTACCATTCATTACTGGCTGTGAAAGGCAAGTAACGAACATTAAACATGAAAGAAACTTTTTTCGTTGTTTTAAACGACGGCTGTTTTTATTTGGTGTTCGAAATGCTGTTGTTTTGTTCATTTGTTGTAAACAACTTGCCTTGACCAGGTTAATTTCTAAACTAATTTACTATGCTGCCTTTTAAATATCGAAATGTGAACGCTCTTAGTCCTAGTTCCAGATTTTCTTATCTAATTGGTTTCACTCGGTTTGTTTACATGTAAAACCATTTTGGTCTTTTAGTCTTGCTCCAGTCCCGGTCACCATCTTTGTTTTATGTAATTATTTACTGATTATCTCAATAGCTATTACAGTAAGTTAACATAGAGTCCGACAGTGACTTGAACAGCGTTTAAATGGGAAAGTGCCAAAACTGTTTTTGACCAGCTCGTGTACCTCCCCTAATTGGTTTTTTGGAAATGAAATCCATGTAGTACATTATTACCATTCTTCTACTCTCAGCTGATATGTTCGAAAATTTTTAATATGCAATGAAATGTTGACCACAGCTACTTTACGAAGACACCTGAAGACCAACATTTGGCACCACTGTGCCAGTTATTGGTCAGGTAAAATTTCATCACAGGATTTCTTTCCCTTCATTTCAGTTCGTCAACACCTATATAGAATACAACAGGACTGAAATTGTTTTACACTGTATAGATTTTCCTAAAAACGATTTTTAAAACATACCAATTGTTGACCGACCAACTTGTGGCACATACTAATTTTGACCCATATGGTATGGTCGAGTAAATACGAGATGTAATTTGTAGTTGTTGGCCATTTTCAGTTTTCACTTATTACGTATTTTTTATTAAAAATAGATGACATTGTATGTACAAGGGTGTATAAATTGACAAAACCCCACAAATTTGATTTTAACTGAATTTATCGCAAATTGAAAACGAATTTTTCAGCCACCCTTCTCGCCTCCTGCAAACCACCAGATCGAACTGGAATTCTCAAAACACCCCGAAAATATGTTTTTTGGACCTGTAGGTCAACATAATATACTTATTTACATTAACGAGAAAATTTGTTATGTACTTGACATTTCGATTTTTTGAAACACCTTTTTTCAAATCTCAAAAAAACTACCACTTTCTGATCACTATAAATTTCAAAATCACAGACACGGAATTGTAATCACGTTTTCGCAGTCACAAAGGTAGTTATAGCTTCGAGTCTACAGACCACATTTCTCGGGAGGGGGGGGGGGTCACAGCGCTCCTACCGGATGTTATTGAACTTAGGATGTAGCGGCCAACATTTGTCACCGTGGCCAACAATTGGCACTTTCCTTATTTTCGTGTGGATAATAATAGAATGGTGGTGCCAACTTGGCTATCGTAGCATTAATATACGACTCGGTATTAACGTACTCAGCGTTTTTATAAATTTTGTGAATAACACAATAGAGCTAGATGTTGCTTTCAAATTATTTTACATAGCGATTGGTTTTCTAGCCATTACAAATACTAATTATTGGATACTTTTTATGGAAAAAAACCGGAGAGCCTCAACTTCTAGTTGTAACTTTTCACATTTTAAGCTGTGTTAGATGGGACTGCTCCCTCAGCTCCCATTTGATCTCTATCATCATTTTCTCATAATTGAGCGGTTTGATGGGGTCAGTCTTAAAATTGATCTTAATGCCTTGCTGAAGTCACATACTAAACTTCTAGTTTCTTGTTCTTGCGAAATATCGCGTCAATCAGCCGTATTGTGTTGGTGCGTAGTTCGGGCGCCACATTTGTGATGATAACTCGGAGTCGATTGTGAGAATTGTTAGTATTAATTTTTGCACATCCTAGTATAGTTATAAGTCCAATCGAAGTTGCTGGTTTTGCGGATTGTGTAGAAGCAGCCTGAAGTAGTGACACTGGGTTTGGTCAGGTTTTGCTTCTGATACTCATCCGCGGTGATCTATACCGCAACACCGTTCGCGTGTAAATAAACATTTTTTGTAAGAGTTCATCAATTTCGTTTGTAACTGAAGTATGAGTGTACTTTAATAATTATTCAACTTACGTATACAATTTTCTTTTTTTACTTATTTATTTAATATTGTACATCGACTTCGATACAGTCGAGCGAACCACTTGTGTACTTAAAATTCGTGTTTAAATATTAGTTTAACGTATTTACCGTTGTTAGTCGACGTATGCGACCTCTGCAGTGTGCATAGATTTTGAGTTACGTCTATCGACTGGTGACTTTTCTTCTTTTTTTTTTTCTTTTTTGTAATTTTGTTATCTAGTCAGCATATTATTGGAAGTCGCGTCACGCTAGTTATTTTATTCTAGTATTATACCAGAACAAAGTTAACTCGATCTTTCTGCTCGAAAATGAAGCGCTTTGTGGCGCTGTCGCGAATTGAAGCGCCGAGTGATGTCTCGTAGATTATGACATCGTGAGATTGGTCGTCGAATTTGAGTGTATTTTTCGGTGTCAATTAATAATACGTGTACGACCTCCCCCTCCGTTTGAGCTGTGAACAGGCTTAAATGAGAGAAAGAGAATCGTATATCTCGACGTCGGTGTGATCCCCCCGTTAGCCGATCTAATGAGCGGAAACGGATGTATTTCACGTGGTGATAAGCGATGTGAAAAAATATCAATCAGTTAAGATAAAAAATGTAAATTAAATTTCTTTTTATTATACGCAAGTTAACGGATAATGTGGGCAAGGTTGGGAAAAGGGTCATAATGTCGATCTGAAAATCAAAAGTAATTATAGAATACATTTACCTAAATAGTGTACCGCGGTTGTGTGGTCTGTACGTTGAACGTTTTTTGTATTATTTTCGTTTTATAAGCGCGGGTGTATGTGCCTGATTGAATAATCGCATGATCAGTCTCTTTTGATTCCAGTAACAAGTCCAGGACTTGGCCTGACAGGGTCCAATGACTAAAGAAAACCGATATTTTAGATGTAAAATTTGGGAAGGGGCAGTAAATAATAATTTTGTTTAATGTTGACTTGAAACAGAGAGGGACAGTTGTGGTCTCAGTACTCTCTTCTTTGAATCACTCATCTTTAATTGAGCAGAACATGGGGACCAGTAGGCTATTGCTTCTTAGTTTAAGTAGTCTTATCGGGACCATTATGTTACGGATGTAACTTTTTTTTTCTTGTCTTTTTGGAACATTAGCCAGGTTGACTTCGCTTACACCCTCAAAACGTCTAAAAACTATCGATGCTGTGCATGAATTATGTATTGTCATAATGACTTACCTAATATCCGTTTTCATTTGTTATGAAATTACAATAGCATATCGATTTTTGAACCACCTTATACCTCTTACCATCCTTGAAACTTGGAAAGTTTGATTTGCGTACTGGTTGGCTGATATTTTTGATTACATCCATTAACCCGAGGTCATCTGGAGGAAAACATTAGTAAGTTATCAGGCTTCACAACATTTCATCGTAGTAATTCCACAAACTTCTAGAACGTTCGTTGATTAGCATCTTATTAGTCAGTATCCTCTGAAATGAATCTTGAACTTGAATTCTGACTGGTTAGGAAGACTGAATGCCCGATGGACACTGCAATCTCAAAGTATTGCAGACTAATTAAGGAAAATGTCACCTTGTGAATGGGTGTATCGAGCCAATAATAAATTGGAAAGGGGGAGAGGTTGAAAAACCAAATGTCAATATTCTGACTGTGCTAACCAAAAAATGAATGAATAAAAAATATATTTGGTCTGAACTGTTGGTTGGCAAATTCTAAAATTTTACATTTTCTCCTGGCTGTAGGGATACCCCCCCCCCTCCGTTCAGTTTACGCCAGTGATCAAAACTTGTACGGTTACGTACCCGAAAAACGAAATGAAGAAATTTATCCATGTAGACTGTATGGCATGTCGTGCGAATTGAAGAAGCTTTGTATGCAAAAATTCCAGTCCACATTTGTTCGTGCACAGAGCAGTGATGAGTGTGTTAATTTGTGTGTCTCTCGAGTGAAGATTTGAGAAAGATCTATGTCCATTTCTTATATTTTGAGAAGAATGCTGAGTTTGAAAATACATGTCATGTAGGATATTGTTCATTCTGTGGCTTTAGTTTAATTTTATTATTCTTATTTATTATTATTATTATTATTATTATTATTATTATTATTATTATTATTATTATTATTATTATTATTATTAATAATTAATTAATTAAATATTTTTTTCTTTGAAAATTTTAATAATCACAAAAAATGGATTTCTGGGAACAAAACACTGGTAAAAGCTTTTCTGAAACTAACTAGATAACGTAAATATGTACTTAGTGGGTGCAGCATCAAAAGTTAACTGGTAAATGAAAGTTGCCATAAAAGTTGAAATAGTAAAACAAAATTTGAAGCTCTTGAAAAATTTCAAAAATTTGTTTCATTAAGTTATTTTGAAGATAAAACACTTACTATGCAAATGTGTAATACTATCGAATTACAAATTATTGGTAGAAAAGAAAAATGTATTGAAGATTTTCTGAAGTTTACCAGGTACAACTTGAAATTTATTAGGTAGACGAGTAGATTAAATTTACATTGAATTGTGAAAATTACACTATTATTTTCGGTTTAGATGAATTAATTCTATTATTTGGAGGGGAGTGCAAGAAGTGTTCAAGTTGATTTTCTTACAGTGACACCCAATTAATCTGTTAAGTGACTTATCACTAATATGTTATAAATCTGAGACTGTTTTCCTATCATGTGATGTGAGAGTGATCAATTGAGAATGTTTCTAATCATCAGTCACATATCAATCACTTTCTTGAAACATTCATTGGAAAATTGCTGTCATATATGTAACTACTTGATGATTGATTGATTAAATTGTGATCAGTATTTTTTCATCACGTGAGTGGAACGAAGTGTCAGTCGGATAGAGTAGGTAGAGGAAGAGGTGCAAATATAGTACCCGATTCTGTATTTGAGCGCTCGAGGTCACCGGTAACCTCAAATTAAACAAGTAAATAGTGGAATCAGCAGATGAAACCTTTGCCGATAACCCTTTGGTATCAGGTTTCAATTATCTCGATTACTTTTTGAGCTATTGAGCCTTTTCCAAAAAGTGCGAAAATTGACCGAGATTTTTGGATACAAATGTGGTACCCCTAAAGAATTTTTTTTCAACATTAAGCGAACACAGTTTTATCGTGGAAAAATGAAATTTATTTCGATTACAAGTAAAAGTACAGCATACGTTTTACAAGCCTTCTTTAAACTTATTTTTCTCGCCCTTACATCCTTAATCGCATCAGTCATATTTCATCGGACCACTTTTTTAAATGTTTTTACTAAAATCTTTCAATTTTGTTCGCGGCATATCTGTAACAAATGAAAATAAGCACATGTTAAAAATGGTACCACATTACCCGCATCGCTGCTTGAAAGTTCAAAGCTCATTTTCGGCGAATGGATTTGAAATTTTGAAAAACTTACTAGATCATCTCGTAGAGTAAACATTCCTCTTTCGGAAACACTATACTCCGGTTTCTTTCGATTCAAAATTCTATATTTTATACAAAATCGAGTAACACAAAAATTTTTTGGAATTATTAGAAAATGAATAAAAATCCCATGGTCGTAGAAATTTAGGTAGTTTTGGTATAGATGGTCATTTCTAGCAGTACTCATCAGAGTCATCCCATTCTGGCCGCCAACGCGTTTTGGCAGCGCTTGGTTATTCAGAAAGCATGGGGTACCACATTACCCGCACGGTACCACGTCTGTACCTTCTCCTCTATGTTAACCAACATTCAACATGATGTCAAAAAATATATCACTTCTTGCACCGAGCCCTTCATTCATTTTTCAATTTGGGTTTGTATTGCTTTCGAATTACCCAGTAGGTTACCTCGGGATGTAAAAGTAATTTAGAGATCTAGTGATACATCTTGGTAGTTAGGGCAGATATGCCAAGTGTAGCCACCTTAAAAATTGAGGAATCCCTAAAAATAGTGTAAACGAAGGGAATCTTTAGTAACCTATTATGTTCTCGATTTTCCTTCGACTCTATATTCCTTTTCCTCATAATGGCCTCATTGTCACAGCTTAAGCATTTAAGAAATACCCAGAACAGGACCTCTTGATAGCCACACTAAGCGTATATCTGCCCGATGCCCTTTAAATTTGGATTCGTAACTGAAAGGACCAATGTTTCATCTGCCTAATAGAGACGTGTTTTTTTAATACTCCTCAATACATATTAAAATTGAGTTTTCACTTCTAATGCTTGTTATATGAATTGAAGAACATATAATGTCGCATTTCAGCCCACTTTCCTTCTCCCCCAAAATTGAAATATCGGCCCTGGAATATTATTTTGTCCATATAATGCTAATAGGTGTGGTTTTTAAGTTGGATAATTTTTTTGTGTTTATTTTTGAGTTTTCTAAAATTCAAATACTCTAGGATAACCCCTTCAATTTTTCAACTATGTATCTGTTGTACTCGTTACAAGATAATCTCTAGCGAAGTCTTATCATAATGTACCATTCCATAATCTGAATAATACAAAGCTGGTACTGCACCGCCAGTTATTCGGTATGGGAGTGATTCAGAAATCTAGGAGCAAAAGAAAATCTTTGAATATCACCAAGAATACTTGTTGATTTTCTACTTCTGTCCAGTTTGTGGCCCTTAGTCCTATTGACTCAGCGCCACAATTTCTTTCGTAATCAGTACTTTTTGCGGCGAAATATTTTCTTTTTCAAACCCGAACTCAGTACGCTCACTAATTTCAAAATTGATTAGATTACAATTAAATATTTATGATACGCAATATTCTGAGCTATAATCGAACAAATTTTAATACTAAATTTTCAGACACTTGATTATTTAATCACCTGCCGTTCATGAATGCCTGGCCTGAACTGTAGTCCCATTTTGAAATAAAGAATTATTACTTATAGTCATATACTCGACTGTTGAATATGGACGATCTACTTGTTTCATTGTTGTGTAATTCTATCACAGAGTACTTCAGTGGTGCTTATTCCTTTCACATTTTCTGTCATTTTTAGGGAAGAAATTTTTTCCCCTGTGTGTGACCCATACTTGTAAGTTGAATAATGTAATATCTCAAAAGACTGAATTAAATGTATCGTTGTGTCTATATCACATGAGCATATTAAGTCGCTATTTTGTATGAAAAACACCAAGTTTGTTGAATATTATATGTCTCTTCTAATATTGAAAATGAATTGCCTATAAGTTCCTCATTATTCATGTGCATATAAGAAGTAAAGAAAATTGCTTCGCTTTTTTTGAAAACGTTCGACATATCAGACCTACAAATAACATTCGTTACCGTTAGTTGTATCAAAATGTATTTTGTAATTAATTTGATGATCGTTAGAATTATTCTTACTTTTTAAATAATGTATAATTAATCAGTATAGTTTATTTTTTTTATTTTTTCCATTTTGAACGTAACGTTTATATTTCTTTTTACATATATTTCGGACAATTGAATCATTTTGTAGAATGTAATGTTAGTTGTGAGATTCTGTATTTGATGGTCAGCGTTTGCTTTGATGAACTCCAGAATTGTCAGTTACTGGAGTTCATCTATTAGGAGGTATTCATGAACTGACTTGAACTTTGACATTATAGAAGTTATATACTCATCTAAATGTGATTTCATTAGAATGAATTATTTTTCACGCACTTTTCATGTTCGTACTTTTTTTTTTTTCTCTTTCTTAATTTATTAACTCTTCTGTATGTCATGACTAATTTGTCATTTTCGTCTGATTGTAATTCTGCGCCTTAATATTCGAATAGTAATGATAAAAACTGCGGAAAAACTGCCCTTTGTACATAATTATATTTTGGGGGGGATTTACGTGTAGTAAGTTCATAACGTGTTAAGATCTGTTTATTTTCTTTCGTAAGACTAGTTTATAAGTTCGACTAACATTAAATATTTTTAGTATTCACAGTGAAGGAAAGAAAGAAAAAAAGAATGGAAAAAAAAAACATTTACCATTTTGTTCCTTCTATTTTCTGTACACCAGTTAAGGGCTGAATGTTGAATCGAAAATGAGATGATTTCGCGTATGTCTGTGATTGTATTGAGACACAGGCTGACAGCCGAGATAGAACATTTTTCAACTTTTGTACGTCGATTTTATAGCAACAATTTCTTTTTTACGGGCTGTAATCAATTTTGTATTTAATTGTTTTGTATATAATTTATATTACCTATATTTTCCCTTTGTAACCGAAAATCGGAAAAAGTAGTATATATTGTCGACTACGTATTACTTAATGTTGAGTGTATTTTTTTAAATTATTATTTTTTTGAAAATCGATTTTCAACATTGAGCCTTTAATCTGTATACCAACCTGTGTGCTACAACGGCAGCGGGAGTTTACATTGGCGCTGGAAATGTACGATAAATTTCTGTATTGCTTTTGTGTCGTGTAAAACGTTGTTTGATACACAAATGTATATGTATAAATTTTTTTAATGCAATACACTTAATATTGTGTAATATGACTTAATTTATCGTAAAATGTAGTTAATTAAACGTTTGCAATTTATTTGAGTTCGGTGCGTCAAGCCCAATTATTAATGGGTACAAATGTGTACTCTATACAAATCATTTTCATCTGCAGCACCTCCACAAGAAAAGCCTCAAGGGACTAGGGGGCATGTTGACATTATACCTACCAGCAGCGGGTACCAGTTACCAAGTGGTACAAATATGTAGGTACTATATGCAGATAATTTCCATGTAAAGCCCGCCCCTCCACAGTATGACCCCACAGGGGCGGGGGCAAATTGATGTCAAAATGTGGGAAATGAAAAAGTAGCGCTTCTTTGCCTTAGATTTCTTACCAAATTTTCTCCGTTTTGCTCTATCTCTCACCGTTTTCGAAATATTTGCTAATTTCTCTGGGGCGAACTAATAAAATGCCAAAATCTTTGGATTGGAGGCAGCTACAGCGAAACGGGTTGACACATTCGAAAGAGGAGATCAATTTGCTCTCAAAATTTCAAACCGTTTTCCTCTAGCTATCTCCAGTCCCGAGATTTTCGCGTTTTATTAGTTCCCCCCAGAGAAATTCGCCATTTCGAAAACGTCGATTCGTGTATGTTGAGTTGCATATTCGACGTGCTGAAGGCATTACCAGAATATTAGAAACTTTGAATAAAATTGTAACGCCTTCGACGAGTAGAATATGCTATTTCTCATACGCCTATTGACGTTTTCGAAATAGCTAATTTCTCTGGGGCGAACCAATAAAGTGCAAAAATCTTCGGATTGGAGGCAGCTACAGCGAAACGGGTTGACACATTCGAAAGAGGAGATCAATTTGCTCTCAAAATTTCAAACCGTTTTCCTCTAGCTATCTCCAGTCCCGAGATTTTCGCGTTTTATTAGTTCCCCCCAGAGAAATTCGCCATTTCGAAAACGTCGATTCGTGTATGTTGAGTTGCATATTCGACGTGCTGAAGGCATTACCAGAATATTAGAAAATTTGAAATAAAATTGTAACGCCTTCGACGAGTCGAATATGCTATTTGTCATACGCCAATTGACGTTTTCGAAATCGCTAATTTCTCTGGGGCGAACCAATAAAGTGCAAAAAACGTACGATTGGAGGCAGCTACAGCGAAACGGGTTGACACATTCGAAAGAGGAGATCAATTTGCTCTCAAAATTTCAAACCGTTTTCCTCTAGCTATCCCCAGGCCCGAGATTTTCGCGTTTTATTAGTTCCCCCCAGAGAAATTCGCCATTTCGAAAACGTCGATTCGTGTATGTTGAGTTGCATATTCGACGTGCTGAAGGCATTACCAGAATATTAGAGAATTTGAAATAAAATTTTAACGCCTTCGACGAGTGAATATGCATTTTCATACGCCAATTGACGTTTTCGAAATCGCTAATTTCTCTGGGGCGAACTAATAAAATTCCAAAATCTTTGGATTGGAGGCAGCTACAGCGAAACGGGTTGACACATTCGAAAGAGGAGATCAATTTGCTCTCAAAATTTCAAACCGTTTTCCTCTAGCTATCCCAGGCCGGAGATTTTCGCGTTTTATTAGTTCCCCCCAGAGAAATTCGCCATTTCGAAAACGTCATTCGTGTATGTTGATTGCATATTCGAGTGCTGAAGCATTACCAGAATATTAGCGAATAATTGACGCCTTCGACAGTGAATATGCTATTTTCAACGCAATGACGTTTCAATCGTAATTTTTGGGCGAACTAATAAATCAATCTTTGGTGGGCACTACGAAAGTTGACACTTGAAAAGAATCAATTTGTCTCAAAATTCAATTTCTCTAGCATCCACGAATTTTCGCTTTATAGTTCCCCCAAAAATTCGCCATTTCGAACTCGTCGTGTATGTGGTTGCATATTCGACGTGGAAGGCATACAAATTGAAATTTGAATAAATTGAACGCCTCGACGAGCGAATATGCTATTGTCATACCATGACGTTTTCAATCGCAATTCTTGGGGAAATAAACAAACTGATTGGCAGCACACGAAACGGTTGACACTTCGAAGAGGAATCATTTCTCTCAAATTTCAACTTCTAGCTATCCAGCGGAGATTTTCGCGTTATTAGTTCCCCAGAGAAATCCCATTTCGAACGTCGATTCGTGTATGTGGTTCAATTCGACTGCTGAAGGCATTACCAAATATTAGAATTAATAAAATTGACGTAATACTATTAACGCATTAGTTTTCGATCAATTCGGCAACATAAATCAAACTGGATGGGCACAGCAACGTGACACATCGAAGAGATCATTTGCCTCAATTTCACGTTTTCTAGCTATCCCAGCCGAGATTTTCGCGTTTTATTATTCCCCCAGAAATTCGCATTCGAAAACGTCGATTCGGTATTGAGGCATATCGACGTGAAAGGATTACCAGAATATAGAAATTTGAAATAAATTTAACGCTTCCAGTCGAATAGTTTTTCCCCAAGACGTTTGAACGCAATTTTCTGGCGAACATAAATGCAAACTTTGATTGGAGGCACTCAGCAACGGTTGAACATTCGAAGAGACAATTTGCTTCAAAATTTCAACGTTTTCCTCTACTATCCAAAGCGAATTTTCGCGTTTTATTAGTTCCCCCAGAGAAATTCCCATTTGAAAACGTCATTCGTGTATGTTGAGTTGCATTCATGCTGAGCATCCAATATGAATGAGCCTTCGCATAAATCATTCAGATTGACTTCAATGTAATTTCTGGCACATAAAGCAACGATTGGCAGCCACAAGTCACATTCAAAGATCTTCCTAAATCAAGTTTTCTATCCCAGCGAGATTCGCGTTATTCCCCAAGAAATTCGCATTCGAACTCTCGTGTATTGAGTGCATATCACGCTGAACATTACAGAATATTAGAAATTGAAATAAAATTGTAACGCTTCGACGAGTCGAATATGCTATTTGTCAACGCCAATTGACGTTTCGAAGATCGCTAATTTCTCTGGGGCGAACAATAAATGCCAAAATCTTGATTGGAGCAGCTACAGCGAAACGGTTGACCATTCGAAAGAGGATCATTTCTCTCAAAATTTCAAACGTTTTTCTACTTCCAGCAACGAGATTTTGCGTTTTATTAGTTCCCCCCAAGAAATTCGCCATTTCGAAAACGTCGATTCGTGTATGTTGAGTTGCATATTCGACGTGCTGAAGCATTACCAGAATATGAAAATTTAATAAAATTGTAACGCCTTCGACGAGTCGAATATGCTATTTGTCATACGCCAATTGACGTTTTCGAAATCGCAATTTCTTGGGCGAACAATAAATGCCAAAATCTATGATTGGGCAGCTACACGAAACGGTTGACACATTCGAAAGAGGAGATCAATTGCTCTCAAAATTTCAAACCGTTTTCCTCTAGCTATCCCCAGGCGAGATTTTCGGTTTTATTAGTTCCCCCAAGAAATTCGCCATTTCGAAACGTATCGTATGATTTTGCGTTATTTCGACGTGCTAAGGCATTACCAAATTGAATATTTGAATAAAATTGAACCCTTCGACGATCGAATAAGCTATTTGCATACGCCAATTGACGTTTTCGAACTGCAATTTCTCTGGGCAACCAATAAAGTTCAAATCGGATTGGGGCGTACATGAAACGGTTGACATTGAAGAAGAGATAATTGCTCAAAATTTGAAAACGTTTCTCTAGTATCTCCAGCCGGATTTTCGCGTTTTATAGTTCCCCCCAGAAAATTCCCATTTCGAAAACGCGATTCGTGTATGTTGAGTTGCATTCGATCGGCTGAAGGCATTACCAGAATTAGAATATTGATAAATTGTAACGCCTTCGACAGTAGAATATGCATTTGTCATACCCAATTGACGTTTTCAAAATCGTTAATTTTCTGGGGCGAACTAATAAAATGCCAAAATCTTTGGATTGGAGGCAGCTACAGCGAAACGGGTTGACACATTCGAAAGAGGAGATCAATTTGCTCTCAAAATTTCAAACCGTTTTCCTCTAGCTATCCCCAGGCCGGAGATTTTCGCGTTTTATTAGTTCCCCCCAGAGAAATTCGCCATTTCGAAAACGTCGATTCGTGTATGTTGAGTTGCATATTCGACGTGCTGAAGGCATTACCAGAATATTAGAGAATTTGAAATAAAATTGTAACGCCTTCGACGAGTAATAGCTATTTTCAACGCCAATTTGACGTTCGAATAGCTAATTTCTTGGGGCGAACAAAAAGTGCAAAATCTTGGATTGAGGAGCAGCAGCGAAACGGGTTGACACATTCGAAAGAGGAGTCATTTTGCTCTCAAAATTTCAACCGTTTTCCTCTAGCTATCCCAGGCCCGAGATTTTCGCGTTTTATTAGTTCCCCCCAGAGAAATTCGCCATTTCGAAAACGTCGATTCGTGTATGTTGAGTTGCATATTCGACGTGCTGAAGGCATTACCAGAATATTAGAAAATTTGAAATAAAATTGTAACGCCTTCGACGAGTCGAATATGCTATTTGTCATACGCCAATTGACGTTTTCGAGATCGCTAATTTCTCTGGGGCGAACTAATAAAATGCCAAAATCTTTGGATTGGAGGCAGCTACAGCGAAACGGGTTGACACATTCGAAAGAGGAGATCAATTTGCTCTCAAAATTTCAAACCGTTTTCCTCTAGCTATCCTCCAGATTTCCGAGATTTTGCCGCTTTTATTAGTCCCTCCAGAAGAAATTCGCCATTTCGAAACGTCGAATTCGTGTATGTTGAGTTGCATATTGACTGTGCAAATTACCAAATATTGAAACTTTGAATAAAATTGTAACGCCTTCGACGAGTGAATATGCTATTTTATACGCCAATTGAGTTTTCGAAATCGCTAATTTCTCTGGGCGAACTAATAAAGCAAAATCTTTGGATTGGAGGCAGCTACAGCGAAACGGTTACAATTCGAAAGAGGATTCAATTTGCTCTCAAAATTTCAACGTTTTCCTTAGTACCCCCAGCCGAATTTTCGCGTTTTATTAGTTCCCAGAAATTCGCATTCAAAACGTCATTGAAGTTTGAAAATTGTATTCGTGCTGAAGCATTACATGATATACGCCAATGTTGAAATCGCTAACCTTCGAACCATAGAATATGCTATTTCGTATAGCCAATTGACGTCGAAACTGTTATCATTTGAGGGAGACTTTAACCAAAATTTGGTTTGCTCAGCTATCCAATCGGTTTACCATTGAAGTCCAGAAATTCTCAATTTCGAAACGTTTTCTCGTATCCTGCGTGAATTTCGCGTTTAAGGTTCCCAGAAATAGAACATTTGAAAACTTGTACCCTTCGGATGTTGCTATTTCATATCGCTTAAGGCATTACGAAATTGAATTTGGAATACAATTAAGTCAATCGAATATGATTGCACACGCAAAGTTGACAATTTTCAGGGGAACTTAAAATTTCCAAACGTTTTCTTAGCTATCACCGAATCGGTTATTAGTTACGAGAAATTGCCTCAAATGAACGTATTTGTTGCTATTCCAGGCGGAGGCATTACCGATTTAATTCGAATAATTGAAAACGCTTCGGAGTGATTGCATATTCTCATAGCATTACTTTCGAAATAGTAATTTATAAAGGAACCATAAAGTCAAAATTTCGATTTGAGCGCTCAGCGAAACGTTTGAGACTATTAGGGGACATTTCTCTCAAATTTAAGGTTTCAGCTACTCCGAAGGTGAATTTTCGAGTTAATTATTTGCCCAAAAATCCCTTTTCACAGCATTCGGTGAGTTTTCGATTTTTAGCGCAATTCACCAATATAAACTTTGATAATTGTAGCCTTCTTCGATGTACTAATTCATACGCAATTAGTTTGAATAGTATTTCCTTGGGGCGACAATAAATGCAAATCGATTGACGTTCAAAGTCGTAATGTTTGCAACATAAAAGGCAAATTTCTCTGAATTGCAGCGTATCGCATTAGGTTCCAGTCGAGATTTTCGCGTTTTATTAGTTCCCCCCAGAGAAATTCGCCATTTCGAAAACGTCGATTCGTGTATGTTGAGTTGCATATTCGACGTGCTGAAGGCATTACCAGAATATTAGAAACTTTGAATAAAATTGTAACGCCTTCGACGAGTAGAATATGCTATTTTTCATACGCCAATTGACGTTTTCGAAATCGCTAATTTCTCTGGGGCGAACCAATAAAGTGCAAAAAACGTACGATTGGAGGCAGCTGCAGCGAAACGGGTTGACACATTTGAAAGAGGAGATCAATTTGCTCTCAAAATTTCAAGCGGTTTTCCTCTAGCTATCCCTAATCCCGAGATTTTCGCGTTTTATTAGTTCCCCCCAGAGAAATTCGCCATTTCGAAAACGTCGATTCGTGTATGTTGAGTTGCATATTCGACGTGCTGAAGGCATTACCAGAATATTAGAACTTTGAATAAAATTATAACGCCTTCGACGAGTAGAATATGCTATTTTCATACCCAAATTGACGTTTTCGAATCGCTAATTTCTCTGGGGCGAACAATAAAGTGCAAAAATGTACGATTGGAGCAGCTCAGCGAAACGGGTTGACACATTTGAAAGAGGAGATCAATTTGCTCTCAAAATTTCAACGTTTCTCTAGCTATCCTAATCTCAGATTTTCGCGTTTTATTAGTTCCCCCCAGAGAAATTCGCCATTTTCGAAAACGTCGAATCGTTATTTGAGTTGCATATTCGACGTGCTGAAGGCATTACCAGAATATTAGAAACTTTGAATAAAATTAATCGCCTTCCAAGAATTATGCTTTTCTCATCACCCAATTTGACGTTTTCGAATAGCTAATTTCAGGGGCGAACCAAAAAGTGCAAAAATCTTCGGATTGAGGCAGCTGCGAGAAACGGTTGACACATTTGAAAATGAGCATTGCTCTCAAAATTTCAAGCGTTTTCCCTAGCTTTCCTAATCCAGATTTTCGCGTTTAATTAGATCCCCTCGAGAATCTACGCATTTCGAACTGAAACGTCGATCATTTGTTAGAATTGCATATTCGACGTGCTAGCATTACCAGATATTAGAACTTTGAATATATTGTAACGCCTCGACGAGTAAATATGCATTTTTCAACGCGATCGATTAGACGTTGTTGCGAAATCGCTAATTCTGGGCAACCAAATAAATGCAATAAATAACGATTGTGAAGCAGCTTCAGCGAAAGGTTGACACATTTTGAAGATGGAGCAATTTTCGATCTCAAATTTCAAGCGTTTACCTCTATGCTAATCTTCAGTCCGAGATTCGCGCGTTTATGTTCCCCAAGAGAAATTTCGCCATTTCAAAAACGTCGATTTCGTGTATGTTCGAGTTGCAATTTCGCGTGTGAAGGTTACCAGAAATTAAATCTAAATACAATTGTAACGTTCGATCGACGATATTGATGCTATTCCTTTACGCCATATTTGACGTTTTCGAAATAGTAATTCTCTGGGGCGAACCATAAAGTGAAAATTTCGGATTGGATGGCAGCTACAACGCAATTCTGGGGACACATTGAAAGAGGACAAAATTTTGCTTCAAAATTTCAAACTTCTTCAGCTATTCGAAGCCCGAGATATTTCGCATTTAAATTTCAAACCGCCAGATCAAATTCCATTTCGAAACGTATCGATTCGTATGTAGATTGCATATTCGATGTCTGAAGGCATTACAAATATCGCCGAAGTAGAGGCGCCTATCGACCAGTAGATATGCTTTTCTCATACGCCAATTGACGTTTTCAAAATCGCTAATTTTTCTGGGGCGAACTAATAAGATGCAAAAATCTTTGGATTGGAGGCAGCTATAGCGAAACGGGTTGACACATTCGAAAGAGGAGATCAATTTGCTCTCAAAATTTCAAACGGTTTTCCTCTAGCTATCCCCAGTCCAGAGATTTTCGCGTTTTATTAGTTCCCCCCAGAGAAATTAGAGATTTCGAAAACGTCAATTGGCGTACGAGAAATAGCATATTCTACTCGTCGAAGGCGTTACAATTTTATTTCAAATTTTCTAATATTCTGGAAATGCCTTCAGTGCTTCCTCTGTACAAAGTATTTCCACATTCTGCAGCTACCACCAAGATAAAGTTCCCCAAGACTGGGAGCATACCGATATCATAGCTACGGGCAGATGGTACTCGCTACTAATTTTAGTACAAATGTGTGTACTCCATACAAATCATTTTCATCCGCAGCACCTCCCTAAGAGAAGCCTACAGCGGCTTGGGGGCATGTTGACATTGTACTTACCAACAGCTGGTACCAGTTTCCAAGTGGTACAAATATGTAGGTACTCTATATGCAGATAATTTCCATGTAAAGCCCGCCCCTCCACAGTATGACCCCACAGGGGCGGGGGCAAATTGATGTCAAAATGTGGGAAATGAAAAAGTAGCGCTTCTTTGCCTTAGATTTCTTACCAAATTTTCTCCGTTTTGCTCTATCTCTCACCGTTTTCGAGATATTTGCCATTTCCCGGAAAATTTTTAATTTTTTCTCAAATGTTACAAATAAAACATGAAAAAGAACCAATTTCGAATTTGCATGTTATCCAAGTTGCCTACGTTCATGCTGGTAGGCACAACTCGTTTTTCAATGAAAAAAAAAAATGTGTGCCTGCCACTAGTAAGTTATGCAACTGCAGCATACGAATTTAAATTGGTTCTTTTTCGAAGTTTTTCTCGAAAGGTTTTAGAAAAAATCAAAAATTTTCCGGAAAATCGCAAATATCTCGAGAACGGTGAGAGATAGAGCAAAACGGAGAAAATTTGGTAAGAAATCTAAGGCAAAGAAGCGCTACTTTTTCATTTCCCACATTTTGACATCAACTTGCCCCCCGCCCCTCGGGGCTTCTCTCGGGGAGGTGCTGCAGATGTAAATAATTTACACAAATTACGCTTTTATTTGTCACTAAACTAACTTACTATTAGATATGTACGTTTCATCGTGATTAGAATCTCTCCAGAAGAAACCTCAGGGGGCTTGTGCCGGGTAGGTACCTGTCATAACTAATAGTTATGTACCAAATGCAACATTTATAATGTTTGTTACAGTACCATCCAATTTATGCCTCTGTGGAACGAGGGGCAGTGGTCCTTAAAACTAAACCTCAAACTCTTAAACGGTGGTGGATGTAACAGGGCAGCAGACAGGCATTTGGTGACTGCTCCCTAAGATCCATTTCAGCCCCGGTTTCTAGTGAAAACAAAAGGAACTATTAAATTCTCACATACTCGCCTTGGAACATCCCAGAGTTACTTTCTGGATCTGCTGTTGGAAAGAAACTATAAAATAGGTTCATAGCCTGTAAATTTGATCACGTTGCATCACTGCTTCCTCTGTACAAAGTATTTCCACATTCTGCAGCTACCACCAAGATAAAGTTCCCCAAGACTGGGAGCATACCGATATCATAGCTACCGGCAGAAGGTACTCGCTACTAATTTTAGTACAAATGTGTGTACTCCATACAAATAACTGGTTCCAGCTATCAAGTGGTACAAACATTTACACTATTTAGATCATTTTCTTGTGAATTCCCCCCCCCCCCTCAGAAGTCCTCCTTCATCTCTCACCGTGCTCGAAATATTTGCAATTTTCTGGAAAATTTTTGATTTTTCCTCAAATGTTGAAAAAAAAAATTGAATAAGAGCCACTTTCAAATACTGTTATTCAGCCTGCATAACTTGCTACTGGTAGGCAGAACTAATTTTTTTCAACAACAAAATTTATGCCTGCCAGTAGGAAGTTATGCAACCCAAATAACGCCAAAATTCGAAAGTGATTCTTTTTCAATTTATTTTCGTAACATTTGAGAAAAACATCAAACATTTTCCGGAAAATTGCAAATATCCCGAGAACGGTGAGAGATAGAGAAAAACGGAGAAAATTTAGTAGGAAATCGTGTTGGGAAGAAGTGCTAATTGTTCGTTTCCTACATTATGAAAACAACTTGCCCCTGGCCCCTGAGAGCTTAGAGCTTCTCTTGGGGGAGGGGGTACTCTGAAAGAAAATGTTTTTACTGTGGTTTGTAATTACATCGAGCATTTCTTTGTCTTAAGATGTTCGGGTCTTATTCGGCTGAATGAGTTCTGCATTTCATTCAATCTGCTACTAGCTTTATTCGCCATTTGAATCTGATTTGGATATGTATACCTCCCTACTCTCAATTGGGACTTCGAAGATTCCTAGTGAAAACAAAATCTGAAGGGTAAGAACTGACTAAGCGAAGATTCGGTCAATTTGTATTCGTAATTCCGATATTAGTTTTCCTGTAAATTTTTTTAATTCGTAGACACTAAATGTATAATACTGTTTAGGAATTACGGGGAGACGTTTCACGGTACTCGCTTTTTTGCGACTACTGGACGATCTGACAGAGTGAATTTGTAAAGTGAACCTGACAATGTGGCCGCTCTGTTTTTAAAAACTCCCATGATAGAGTATGCCAACAAGCAGCGTAGTCATTTAGCATACTCTCTGACTCTGTTTTCTTGTAAACTAACGCCCGATATCTTAGTCACCTTTCTAAAAATGTCCATAACAGAGTACATATGCTAAGAGTCATTAAATTTATATCAAAGTGGTATTCGTGAAATCAGTGATCTGGAGTTTCGCGGCACTGAAGTGTCAGTTATGTTATATTTCATACATATACATAATTCATCTTCTCATATCAAAACGTTTTTGCAGTGTTTTCAAAAGTATTGGTATAAGTAATTATAGTCGGGTAATTCAACTTCTGACACGAGAAGAATAGTTCTGGAAGCGTTCTTAAAAGCATCACTATAGTGAATGGAAACAAACGATTCATTTTTAGCAAATCATAATCTCACACGCCAAGAAGATCAGTAGCGGTATACAAAAGTGATAAAAGAATGGAAGTTAAAAAATACAGACAACTAAGTTTAATTCACTTACAATAACTTACACAATAAATCCAAAGTTACGAATAATTATCGTTCAGATAATTGAATTGTGGCCGAACTAACAAAAAGTTCTTTGAGAGGAGGTGATTGATGACTGCCATTTAAAAACTTGGGCGGCAACTGATCGTCGTTGTAGGCTTGATTTTTCATTTATCCTATTAGCGACATAGTAGCCGATTCATTTTTTTTTCAATGGTATGTAAAATAAAGGACTTTGAAGGAAGATTTCAAGTAAATCAGAATTATCCTTTCGGACTCTGACATAGATTGTCCCAGAAGCAAAGTTCCCTATCTTCGTATGTCCGTTGCATACGTTGTAGAGCGATGCGGTGCATGGGGAAATGTTGCGCAGGCTTATCTGACAACACTGTAAAAATATCAAATGCGCATGTTGAGAAGCAATGGTGAACCAGCCAGTACACAAAATATGGATCTAATGCGCGAACGTCCATCCATGTTTGTAGTGAAGGACGACCTTTGCCTGGTAGATAGATCATGCACCTCGCACTGACCATTAGGAAACACGCGACACCACTTACGCACGTGTTGCACTGTAATTACATCTGGGCCGAACACTTCGATCAACTGCCGACGGATGGCGCTAGGTGGTTCATTTTTCGCTGTCAAGAATAATTATTTATTACCGAACGCACTACACATGTACACACTCGCTTGAGATCCATGTTTCTTATACTGGTTCACCATTGCTTCTCAACATGCGCAACTGATATTTTTACAGTGTGGTCAGATAGGCCTGCGCAACATTTCCCCATTCACCGCATCACTCTACTCTCTACAACGCATGCAACAGAAATATAAAGATAGGGAACCTCGCTTCTGGGACAACCCTTGTATGCAACTTCCAATTCTGACATTTCAGGACATTTCAAATAACAATGGGACTAAACAAAGCTTCAAGATCTACTCGACACTCACATAACTCTCTAATGAGTACACACTGAATCCGACCAGAGGAGCCTAACACTGGATCAGCTGATTGCTCGTGGGGACCTGTCCTCGCGAGAACAAGAGCAGTCAAGACTTCTAAATCCGTTCAGTTTCAACCATTTTGGATGTAAGCAACGCTCATCGTTACCATGTTGTTTGAAGCATATTACAGAATACGGCATAACGCATGAAAACATCGTTACTTCATCTCTTGTATAATTTTAGTGCTCGTTCAATTTCAACCCACTGCTGAATAAGAACTAGAGTAGATTTGCGTTTTATTCATTTTGTAATAGGAAACAATGAAACTTTAGTAGCGATTCATAGAAAGCGTTAATTACAACGTTCAACAGTCCGTAACACGACTGCGGTTAGAGAGGTGTCAGGATGTTAAAAATGTACCTAATCACGTTTTTCTAGGCAGTATATACATACTACGATACACCATGATCAAGGTTCTCCTGTTTTGCTCTCATTTGGTTGGCAAATATGTACTACGTTTTACTTTCAGTGCCACTGAAAATGGCGTTCATGACAGAGAGCTTTATTATAATTTAGGAGATGAGTTCCCAGGTCTCACCAAATACACTCCAGCGAGCAATAAAACAATGCTGCATGGGCATCGCTTTCAGATGTTAACTCTTATTTCTTCGATATGGGTGTACCCGATGCGCAATCAGTTAACCTCTAGTTACTCGCGGAAAAGTTACCCATTTGCAACCCTCGGTTACCCTCAGATGGCCTCAGATTACCCAGAAGCCCATCAGTTACCCTTGGTTCCCCTTTAGTAACCCGGGTAACTGGCGGGATTTTGCGCATCGGATATGTTATAATGTGAATGTACCTCGAATTGAATATGCTTGCATTCATGACAGTTGAGATGATTGTGCAGTATTAACCCCTTTCTTTTTATACGAAATACCCCTTTCTCCACAAAAAACCTCGAACCGCTATTCTATATCTGAAGAGCAAGCGACGCTTTCAAGCCGGAAGATCATTTTGGTCAATTCGTTCCATCAAAAAATGAATAAAAATCTTTAAAATTAGTTTTTACTCAAAAGAAAACCATAATGCTGACAAAAATACAACAAAAAACTCTTTTAATTGAAAATTTTTTAAATGTAATTTGAATTTTTATGCAAACTAAAGTAAATAACAGTTATTAATAAATAAATAAATAATTAAATGTATCTGTACTCTATCTGATTTGCGGACGTACATTTAATAGAACTGGATATTGCATTATGGCATCTCCGATCGTGCCGAATTAAAGGGGGGGGGGGGTTGAGTAATAAAACTAAACAGAAGCACGCCTTTAGTCGAAAATATTTTACATTGCGCTTATGGAAAAATCGGTTTTTTCATAAAATCATAATTAATTCAAGGCATGGATTAGGGTAAAGAGTTTGCTACATGCTTTTCCTCTTTTCCTCCTCTAAATAATTTTTTTTCCGCTAGTAATATCGATAACGATATGTTGCCTGAGGCCAAAAAAGAGCAGTGTTGTCTTATTGTTATCTGTATAGTCTCTTATTTGTACAAGTCCATAATTTGTTGTTGGCATTTATCAGATACATGAAAATGTGACAACTTCAAGTGAATTAATTGATAGTTTCCTCAAATTTTCACATTTCTTCTTATTTTTCTTGAATGAATTAAGTAGAACTGTTGTATGAATACGAGTAATTATAGCCAAATTCACATTATTACCCGGTTGACAATTTGGAGAGCACTCACAAAAATATATCACAGAACCACTACCGTTTGAGACTTTTGGGCACTCACATTTTTTTGTGAGTGTTCAAATATCTCATATTTTAAAATAGTGTGTGCGAACTGATGATCACTCAGCATTTGTGTGATTACTGAGTGATGTTCACAAATGCACTCACAACTGGTCTCATTGTCAATCTGGTATTGTCACAAGGTCTATCTAAAAAGTAACGGGAATGATTCTGTAAATCCTCCCCCCCCCCCCTCATTGAATCAAACTTTTGATAATGTTGAATAGTCAAAAATGTTTCAAATATTGAAGGTGATAGGAGTTGAGTATTTAAGGAAAGAAGAGTAATATGGAACTTATATAAGGATCAAACGGCTCAAAAAATATAGGATGAAGTGGGGGAAGCGAAAATTTAAAAAGAAATGAGATAACGGCATCCAGGATTGTGTAACCTACTAACAAAGTAAAATCCGCCGGCACCACCGAGAGAAAAAAAACGCACTGCGGGTTGCCTACCTAAAAAATCAGCAAAATTGCAGAGGCAGATCAGCTACTTTCAAGGACATAATCTGTTCTAACATAAAAGATCTCCAACTTTTAAGACATAACCGACATAATAAAACATAAAAAGACATATTATTATAATGACATAATAATAATTACCCATAATCCCCAAGATCTCAAGTTGCAAGATATAACACATAGTCTAAAACTTAAGATATGTATAAAGGCAGATATAGTCTTCATGAATAGGGCAGACCAGCTACCTTGGATTCTGAGATCTCAGGTCCTTATGACGTCATCATCATCACACACTGCGGGTTGCCTACCCTACTCCTTAATTGCTCATTTCTCCGAAGGTAGGCAACCCACTCACTACGGGTTGCCTACCCGGCCCCTTAATTGCTCAATTTTCCAAGGGTAGCTTACCCTCAAGAGGAGCTTCATGGTAGAGGAGGGAGCTCCTGAAGGAGGATGAGAGCCCCTGTGAGGGCGTGAGCTTTAAACGGAGATGGAGGCTCTGGGTGGGGTGGCGACAAGATGAGTAAGAGGACTTGATGGAGGAGAAAGTCCTTGGTGAGAGAGGGGTCCGGGAAGAGAAATAGCCGTGGTGCGGGAAAGGCTGGTGGCATAGAGGGGGTCCTGAGGGGGAAGGCTCTCAGGGGAAGGGTGGTCATGGTTGTGAGAGCTCCTGGGTGGATGACCAGGGATCTTCGAGGGGGTTGGAGGTCCATAGTGAGGACAGGGCTGTGAAGGGAGATAAAGCCCAAGGGGCAGTGGTGGGTGAGGGTCCTGAAGAGGCAGTGAAACTTGGGTAGATAAAGACCAGGGGGTGTAAGAGGTACTCATGGTGGAGAAGAGAGCTGCTGAAGGGGCGGAAAACCATGGTGGTGGCGGGGACTGTAGAGGGAGATAATAGTCTCAAGACTCAGGAAGGGGGTGGTAATGGTATGTAAAAGGTCCTGGTGGAGGAGGAAGTCCTGTGGAAGGTTCTGGTCCTGGGGAGGGGGTTTTGAGGGGAAGGGTTCTCGTGGGTGAGGGGTGGTGGTCATGGTGGTGGTAGCTCCTGGTTGGAGGACCAGGGAATCTTCAAGGTGGTTGAGCGAGGAGGCCGTAGGGTGATGGAGCCGCGAAAGGGAAGGCTATAGAGAGGAACTAAGGCCGACATTAGGGAGGCAGTAGAGACTGCGGATTGCCTACCCTGCCGCACTAATTGCTCATTTCTCCAAGGGTAGCCTACCCCTAGGAGGTGGTTCATGGTGGAGGGAGCTCCAGAATGGGGAGGAGATCCATGGGGGCGTGGCCTCAGGAGGGGGATAAAGGCCCTGGGGGTGAGGGTAATGGTGAGTCAGAGGTCGTGATGGAGGAGGAAGTCCTGGGTGAAAAAGGGACTGGGGACGGAAATGAAAGCGATGGTGCGAGAGAGGCTGGTGGCGGAGTCTGAAGGGGAAGGATGGTCATGGTGGTGGGGGTTCCTGAGTGGAGGACCGAGGGATGGATATGAGACCAAGAGGCCGCAGAGGAGGAGCAGTAGAAGGGGAAGGCTGTAACGAAGGATTAGGGCCTTAATTGGGGAGGGCGTAGTGGATTAGAGGGATGAACGGAGGGTGCCATGTGGGGGAGAAGCTGTGGACGGAGAAGGTCATGGAGAGCGGGAGAGGGTAATGTGAAGAGATTAAGACCCAGGTGGTGGAGGTAGGTTGTGGTGGTTGATGATTGTCGAGGTGAGGAGGAAATCCAAGGGAGAGGGCCTACCCAGATGTGCAGAAGGAAAGGGCTCGCAGGGGGGATACTGCGGAGGTAAAAGACCATGGGGTGAGCATTGAAGCCTCTGGTAGGAGATTATGGTCGCTGTGGGGGAGGAGTTTGTGACTGAGGAGGGCTGCGACTGTTGAAGTGTGATTGGGAGGTGGAGAGCGACCGTGGTGAATGAGGGGGTCATGGTGGAGGAAGAGGAGGCTCGTGATGAAGAAAGCATGGAAGGGGGTTCATGGTGGAAGACTGAGGACCGCTGATAGAGGGGGGGGGCACAAGAAGCGCAAAGCAAATCTCAACTCAGGAATAAAAGGTTTTAGACCAAACACTGAGGACTGGGAAGCGACGCTTTCAAGCCGGAAGATCATTTTGGTCAATTCGTTCCATCAAAAAATGAATAAAAATCTTTAAAATTAGTTTTTACTCAAAAGAAAACCATAATGCTGACAAAAATACAACAAAAAACTCTTTTAATTGAAAATTTTTTAAATGTAATTTGAATTTTTATGCAAACTAAAGTAAATAACAGTTATTAATAAATAAATAAATAATTAAATGTATCTGTACTCTATCTGATTTGCGGACGTACATTTAATAGAACTGGATATTGCATTATGGCATCTCCGATCGTGCCGAATTAAAGGGGGGGGGGGGTGAGTAATAAAACTAAACAGAAGCACGCCTTTAGTCGAAAATATTTTACATTGCGCTTATGGAAAAATCGGGTTTTTCATAAAATCATAATTAATTCAAGGCATGGATTAGGGGTATAAGAGTTTGCTACATGCTTTTCCTCTTTTCCTCCTCTAAATAATTTTTTTCCCGCTAGTAATATCGATAACGATATGTTGCCTGAGGCCAAAAAAGAGCAGTGTTGTCTTATTGTTATCTGTATAGTCTCTTATTTGTACAAGTCCATAATTTGTTGTTGGCATTTATCAGATACATGAAAATGTGACAACTTCAAGTGAATTAATTGATAGTTTCCTCAAATTTTCACATTTCTTCTTATTTTTCTTGAATGAATTAAGTAGAACTGTTGTATGAATACGAGTAATTATAGCCAAATTCACATTATTACCCGGTTGACAATTTGGAGAGCACTCACAAAATATATCACAGACCACTACCGTTTTGAGACTTTTGGGCACTCACATTTTTTTGTGAGTGTTCAATATATCTCATTATTTTAAAATAGTGTGTGCGAACTGATGATCACTCAGCATTTGTGTGATTACTGAGTGATGTTCACAAATGCACTCACAACTGGTCTCATTGTCAATCTGGTATTGTCACAAGGTCTATCTAAAAAGTAACGGAATGATTCTGTAAATCCTCCCCCCCCCCCCTCATTGAATCAAGCTTTTGATAATGTTGAATAGTCAAAAATGTTTCAAATATTGAAGGTGATAGGAGTTGAGTATTTAAGGAAAGAAGAGTAATATGGAACTTATATAAGGATCAAACGGCTCAAAAAATATAGGATGAAGTGGGGGAAGCAAAATTAAAAAGAAATGAGATAACGTCATCCAGGATTGTGTAACCTACTAACAAAGTAAAATCCGCCGGCACCACCGAGAGAAAAAAAACGCACTGCGGGTTGCCTACCTAAAAAATCAGCAAAATTGCAGAGGCAGATCAGCTACTTTCAAGGACATAATCTGTTCTAACATAAAAGATCTCCAACTTTTAAGACATAACCGACATAATAAAACATAAAAAGACATATTATAATGACATAATAATAATTACCCATAATCCCCAAGATCTCAAGTTGCAAGATATAACACATAGTCTAAAACTTAAGATATGTATAAAGGCAGATATAGTCTTCATGAATAGGGCAGACCAGCTACCTTGGATTCTGAGATCTCAGGTCCTTATGACGTCATCATCACACACTGCGGGTTGCCTACCCTACTCCTTAATTGCTCATTTCTCCGAAGGTAGGCAACCCACTCACTACGGGTTGCCTACCCGGCCCCTTAATTGCTCAATTTTCCAAGGGTAGCCTACCCTCAAGAGGAGGTTCATGGTAGAGGAGGGAGCTCCTGAAGGAGGATGAGAGCCCCTGTGAGGGCGTCAGCTTTAAACGGAGACGGAGGCTCTGGGTGGGGTGGCGGACAAGATGAGTAAGAGGACTTGATGGAGGAGAAAGTCCTTGGTGAGAGAGGGGTCCGGGAAGAGAAATAGCCGTGGTGCGGGAAAGGCTGGTGGCATAGAGGGGGTCCTGAGGGGGAAGGCTCTCAGGGGAGGGGTGGTCATGGTTGTGAGAGCTCCTGGGTGGATGACCAGGGATCTTCGAGGGGGTTGGAGGTCCATAGTGAGGACAGGGCTGTGAAGGGAGATAAAGCCCAAGGGGTAGTGGTGGGTGAGGGTCCTGGAGAGGCAGTGAAACTTGGGTAGATAAAGGCCAGGGGGTGTAAGAGGTACTCATGGTGGAGAAGGGAGCTGCTGAAGGGGCGGAAAACCATGGTGGTGGCGGGGACTGTAGAGGGAGATAATAGTCTCAAGACTCAGGAAGGGGGTGGTAATGGTATGTAAAAGGTCCTGGTGGAGGAGGAAGTCCTGTGGAAGGTTCTGGTCCTGGGGAAGGGGTTTTGAGGGGAAGGGTTCTCGTGGGTGAGGGGTGGTGGTCATGGTGGTGGTAGCTCCTGGTTGGAGGACCAGGGAATCTTCAAGGTGGTTGAGCGAGGAGGCCGTAGGGTGATGGAGCCGCGGAAGGGAAGGCTATAGAGAGGAACTAAGGCCGACATTAGGGAGGCAGTAGAGACTGCGGATTGCCTACCCTGCCGCACTAATTGCTCATTTCTCCAAGGGTAGCCTACCCCTAGGAGGTGGTTCATGGTGGAGGGAGCTCCAGAATGGGGAGGAGATCCATGGGGGCGTGGCCTCAGGAGGGGGATAAAAGCCCTGGGGGTGAGGGTAATGGTGAGTCAGAGGTCGTGATGGAGGAGGAAGTCCTGGGTGAAAAAGGGACTGGGGACGGAAATGAAAGCGATGGTGCGAGAGAGGCTGGTGGCGGAGTCTGAAGGGGAAGGATGGTCATGGTGGTGGGGGTTCCTGAGTGGAGGACTGGAGGATCTTCGAGGGAAATGGGACCAAGAGGCCGCAGAGGAGGAGCAGTAGAAGGGGAAGGCTGTAACGAAGGATTAGGGCCTTAATTGGGGAGGGCGTAGTGGATTAGAGGGATGAACGGAGGGTGTCATGTGGGGGAGAAGCTGTGGACGGAGAAGGTCATGGAGAGCGGGAGAGGATAATGTGAAGAGATTAAGACCCAGGTGGTGGAGGTTGGTTGTGGTGGTTAATGATTGTCGAGGTGAGGAGGAAATCCAAGGGAGAGGGCCTACCCAGATGTGCAGAAGGAAAGAGCTCGCAGGGGGGATACTGCGGAGGTAAAAGACCATGGGGTGAGCATTGAAGCCTCTGGTAGGAGATTATGGTCGTTGTGGGGGAGGAGTTTGTGACTGAGGAGGGCTGCGACTGTTGAAGTGTGATTGGAAGGTGGAGAGCGACCGTGGTGAATGAGGGGGTCATGGTGGAGGAAGAGGAGGCTCGTGATGAAGAAAGCATGGAAGGGGGTTCATGGTGGAAGACTGAGGACCGCTGATAGAGGGGGGGGCACAAGAAGCGCAAAGCAAATCTCAACTCAGGAATAAAAGGTTTTAGACCAAACACTGAGGACTGTGATGGTCGGTCGAGGCGCGAAGCGGCCAGGGGGCAAAGCCCTGCAGTTATAGAAAAAGTAATTGAAGAAATGAATGAAAGGAAACCAGGCGTGATAACCCAGTTGGAGATGGTTAGAATAATAAGGTTTGCAAATGACATAGCAATAGTGGAATGAAGTAAAGAACAAGAGAAAACACTAAGAAAGTTGCATGTAACACTAAAAGTAATGTACAAAATAAAATTGAATAAAAATAAAACAAAAGTGATGGCAGTCAGCAGACGGAAATAAAATCCAATAAATATGGAAATAGGAGGTGAAAAAATAAAGGAGGTACCTACCTGATGCGCAATCAGTTACCCTCTAGTTACCCAGTTACTCGCGGAAAAGTTACCTATTTATTAGCTTCGAATTACTCTTAGATTACCCTTGTTCCCCTTTAGTGATCCGGGTAACTGGCGGGATATTACGCAATTAGTTACCCTCTAGTTACCCGCGGCAGAAAAGTTACACCCATTTGTTACCCTCGGTCAACCCTCGGTTACCCTCAGATTACCCTTGTTCCCCTTTAATTACCCGGGAAACTTGTGGGATTTTGCGCATCGGGTAAAGGAATCCAAATACTACGGTAGTCCGATAATGCAAGATGGTAGAAGTAAAACGGAAATAAAGAGTAGAATGGAACAAGTTGTTATAGAGCTTTTTTTTTCAAAAAGGAGACATATTTAGGGCAAATTAATAGATAGAATAAGACTTAGATGTCGTTGGAGAATATCTTTGTATAGATGTGGGACATGGACACTAGGAACACAAGAAAGAAAAAGGATAGAAGCTTTTGAAATGTGGTGTTATCGAAGAATGTTGAAAATCAAATGGACTGGAAAGATCAGGAATGAGGAAGCATTGAGGCAAATAGGAAAGAAAAGAGAAATTTGGAATACAATTGTAAAGAGAAGAGTTAAAATGATAGGTTATAATATAAGACATCCAGGTACATTGTTATTATTGCTAGAGGGAATGATTGATGGAAACAACTCGAAAGGAAGGCAAAGATTGAGCTATGGAGAGCAGAAATAATGAAGGATACAAAGTGTAAATCCTTCTCAGAAATGAAAAGATTAGCACAGGAAAGAAAAAAAAGTGGAGAGAAGTAACCTACTAGTCGAGAGACTAAAGAATATAACAATAACTATTCATTTAAAATCTAGTACAATTTTGGAAAATTTCTTGGTCATAAATTTTTCAACTTCTCATCTGGCAACACTGATCCAATTCTATTTTACATTCGTAGTCTGTATCTAATACCTTCAAATTGATTATGTTTTGGCTTTCACACCGTAGGAACTCTTTATTCGAGACAATATTTATCATATTTACCTTTTTTTTTTTTTTTTTTCCCCCTCTAATCGATACATATCCATTAGTACTCGTACACTAACTACGGAGCACTTTCTTTTTCAATTTTCTGTGGGGGCCGGCCTGGTGTCGGAGGCTTTTCAGGGAGCCGCTCCTCACTGGTTATACCTCTGTGCCAATGACTGAGAGGGCGAAAATCCTAAGGAAATTGGGGGAGAGGTAAAAAATGTCGACATTCTGAATTGCCCCTCTAAGAACTGTTTCCTGAATTTGCCAATGCTTGCAGTTCTATATTGGTCATCAGCCATCATCAGTTGGTGAGCGGGAACATGATAAGCGATTGACTTTGACAAGTCATATCTATCTATCGTGACAAGAGAAGATCGTTCTTTCAACTCGACACGTTATGGGTTAGTAGGTTACATGTATCTTGCGTTCGCACGTGGGTCACACGTGAACGACCCGGCGACGAAGGCGTCTGCCAAAAGTACGAGCACCCGATGGCTGCTATAGACTTGGCCGCTTTCGCGTATTCGGCTGCCCGTGCCGGATTGCGTAACTTAACGGCGGGCCGGACGCAATGGCCGCACCGTCGGTCGGGGCGATGGATAGGATAGTGTCGGTCTGTCGGTGTGCCACCGTCGAAACAATAGGCAGCCGCTAACGCAATAAATGGCTGTGCGTTCTCGTTTGGTCACAGTGGACTTGGTCGGCAGCCAAGGTTAAAAAAGATATTTGCTTTTTAATCTCACGCTGCCGCGCCGCGAGCGCGTTAAATTCGTCTACCGCCTCGACTGCTGACGAGGTTCGTTTGCTCCGTTCTGCTCGGTACCGTCGACTCGGTCCGCGCCGAGTATTGGTTTACATTGTCGCGCAGTGCTCGAGTTGCAAATGAGCCGATTCGACGAAATTTGGCCGCGATCGAAATAAATCTCTCGGTAGTTCGTGGCAGCGCTAACTACGACAATATCAAATTGTGAAGTGACGTTAGTGACCACGCGCCTCGTCTTGGGTGTACGGTTTTGGATAGTGCTCAGCGTATGTGCTTGGAAATGCGAAAGAGAAGCTGATTCCGGCGTCGAATGTACCATCGGTGAATCCGCTACTGAAAGTACGTATTTTGACCCCCCCCCTTCCCCTCCGGTGTGTTTATGAATCATGTACGGCGAGCTGGCTCGTTGGATTGATAAGCGTTTTTCCTTCTGCGCCATCATTCGACGAGGCCTGACTCCCGCAGACAAGTGCCTCAAGTACCTCGAACCTCGATGGAAGGATGGAATATTTCGTACTGTTGTGCCGTGCCCACCTTCGACCCGGTTCCGACTGTCGTTGCACAACCCCGATGGCACAACAATACGACGGCATACCCGAGGAGCGAGCTTGGCGGATTACCGTTTACGAGGAAAGTTACAAGAGACGTTCGAGGAACAGCGGTGTAAATCATTTTCGAGCTTAGCGACAAGAGTACTCGCGGTATCGCGAACGCAAACACGGTCGGAATGTTTGCACGTGAGAGTAAAAGTCTAATGTAATCAAAATGGTCGTAAATCAATCGATTAAAACGATTAACCGGTTGTCAGGAGCGTGCGAATTGGTGCGACGCACGAGGTGGGCAGCAGTCTTACGACGTGCCATCGCCCTTCGGACGGTCATCGTGTTCGGCAGATTCGACGAATGCGGCGTTTCAGTATCGTGTGTGTCCATATCTGGTGACAGTTAAGCAAAAACGGGGCAGAGCAACTGAGTTTGAGGAAGTTTCGACACGCGGTCGAGCGAGGTTGAACACACGAGCGAAGGCGGTTGTACAGAAACAGTTGAAGAAATTTTCAGAAAAGTAAAGTCTCGAAATTTATTACGAACGAGAACTCACTCGGTTCGCTGGCGAGTTCTGAAGGTAAACTAAGGAACGCCGTACGAGGTTCCTGAGGAAATTCCCTCCCCTCGCTCACGAAACTATGCATGGTGAGGAGGGGTGAGAGGGCACTAAAAAAATCTTTCTGACAAAGAATTATCTACGTTATGCACGAATTTTACCCATCTTTTTAAATAAGAATGTTGAATGAAGAGGATGTGGCGAAGAGTTTTTTCTGGAGGGGCCAAAATTGTTAAATTCCCAACTATCAAAATTTGAAGGGGAAAAAAAAAAAAAACTTTACTACTAGAGAAATCATTCAGTCAAGTCAGTCGGTCAATCAATAGTCAACTACCCAAAAATACAAAATTGTATATGCTTTCGTACCCTAATAAGATGGCTTCGTGTCGGGGGGGGGGTGAAGATTTCTATCAACAACACGACTGCAGATTGTAAATATCAACCACTGAGTTCGTGTCGGGGGAGCGTTAGGTTTTTCGTTAGGTTTTTCGCTCAAGTATATCCAGTAGTAAAAGCATATAAAATGCTAAAAAATAGAACTTTAGGCCATCCCTTCTGGAAATGTGAAGTCACTGACAGCAAGTTGAACTTCTTGACTTACAGTGCAGTCTCGCTAATCCGGACTTGACGGGACCGGACCCTGTCCGGACTAGTGAAAGTCCGGATTAAACGGAAAAAACCTAAAAAATGCATAAAATGTATACCATCTTTATTATTAAAAAAATTTATTGCTGAATTCAACTAACAACTGAGCAGAGGTCTAGTAAGAAACCACATTTTCGTTATCGGCAAACTTCGATCGCGTGTCCTGTACCTAGTTGTACTGCAACTTCTAGTTTTTTTTTTTTTGTTGTTTTTTTAAGGCTGTCCGGATTAGCCGAAAGTCCAGATCATCGGACTTCCAATACAAGTACAGATTTGTTAATAATATTCTAATACATAATATTTAATTTAAAAAAATAGATTTTTGTGTGTGCTTATCTCCAGCAAAACCACTCGCTGTCGGCCACCAGCAATTGTTGTATTTTACAGCCCATGACCTCCCCTAAGGTGTGAGATAGATAGATTTCCGCAAAAATTATTAATTAATAAATGAGTAATGATTGATTTTTGATAAACACTGTACGCTACCCTATTCATAGGAAGAAGTTGATGTGGCGTACGCGACGCTATCTATGAGAAGATGAAGAAGAAAGTATTATCTCGAAGTGGCGTCAATATTACATAGAGGTGGGGTATGACGGAATGCGTCAGTATTACCACTTGACCTACTACAGGAGATAATCTAGAACATTTCCAGAATAAGTTAAAAAGTTTTGGAATATTTGAAAATGAGTTCAAAATTTTCAAAGGCAAAAGGGAGAGCCATTTTGTCTTCAGTATATTTCTAATTGAAAACAAAATGATTTAATCAGTTTCAAGTCGGTAATTTGAAAAGAAGAAGAAAAAATACAAATCATCCGGCCAACTTTCATACGCATGGCAAATAGGAGAACAGAAATTCGAAAGTAGTACTTCGAGATTTGTAAGCACAAAATTACGAAGAAATTGGGTCAGTTTTCACAGGGAGATTACAAGAATGTTATCTGGTGCGAGTGGTGAAGAGTTGTCAATTTTTACTCCTGCTTCTACCCTCCCGCCCATTAATGAAGTTTTCTTTCTTTTGAAGAAGAACACAATCTGAACGTTTAGGTACATCAATTACCACTGAAAAAAATGATGATTTTAGCCATAATTATTGTACACCGCCAATGAAGTGGTGTGCAGCTCAGCTAGTACAGGGTGATTGTTAAATAAGGAAACGTGGCCTAACAGGAAGAAAGGGACCACAGCGCAAAAAAAAATATTTTTGTGATAACTATTTTTGAATAATTTTAACAATCACCCCTGTACCACTTTATTGGAAAAATGCACTGTTTGACTTTCTGGTCGGGCTAATGGCCCAGGGTAACTCCAAGTGATGGGTAAATGGATGAGGGGTTGATGTGCTACAGAATTTAAGATTAGGGTTGATTTACAGATTTTCAATGGTCTTTGACTTCCGTTTTGAGAATCATTTTTGAATTCGACCCCTGGATTGCCATCGCTGGAGACTGGAACAAAATTTTGGTTATTTCTTCAAGTTGGTGTCCTATTTATTGATTTTTTAGGTCATTCGCAAATCGATTCTGAGAGTGATCTTTAGATCAGTTTCCATCAGGGGCCATCAGAGCAGGCCCGTAGAGAGCCTCGTCCGGGCCTGAGGCTAGGAATAAAAGAGGACCCTTCACTCATAACAAATTTTAGAGAGGGAAGTTTTCTCAGATTTTTCCTGAGATTTTTTCCTTTCTGCCGGGCCCCTAGTTTTCCCGGGCCCGGGGACAAAATACCCACTTGCCCCCCCTTCTTCAGGCCTGCATCAGAGGAGGTCAAAACCGAATAAACAATTTGCAGACGCGTCTGCAAACTGATGCACTAACGGAGCGTAGTACTCAAAGGCGAATACAAGGAACGTAATGCTCTCGGGCTGATATAACGATACAAGGAGCGTTGCGAGTCGGAAGCGCTTCGCGCCTGAGCCTTGATTTTTACGATTTATATTTCGCACCTCTACTCCGACGACGAAATTTCAGCGAAATATTTCAAGCGTATGTCTATTGGTTAACCAGAATATAGCCACTTCGCTAGCACAACACCACTATAGCGACACCACCCCTTTGAGTATAAATCTCCTGGAGAGATAGAAATCGGATTATTTACATTATACGAGCGTGGAACTGTAGAGCGCGCTATACCGTGTGATGCGTGCGTTTCTGTCATACCCCGTTGTAAACAAACTGATTGCCATAAGCTTTCATTAGAATCGGGGACATCTGCATGACAGAAATGCGCGCTCTACAGGTCCAGAATAGGAAACATGGTTTCTATCCCTCCAGGAGATTTATACTCAAAGCACCACCCGGACACGTTCCCCCGACCCGAAGCCAGTCCGTATGATTTAGCTCTTCGTGTTCTTTTCATATAAATTACCACCGTAAAAATCGCAGGCCAATACCCCCTCCCACTTCCTCTCCAAAGGAAAAAGTTGAAAAAGTAACATTTTTCATAATGATTGTCATTTTTCTCATTTTTACTTTTCTTTACCACCCCCTTCTAGTTCTACCCCCGCCCCTCAACAAAAAGATGAAGAAATAAAACTTTTTTAAACCATTTTCTTCAATTTTAAATTTGCTTCTGAAAAGTAATAACAGTCGACAACATTTCATTGATCCAGCATAAAAACTGGAAATTTTTGAGAAAACAATTTTTACGTTTTCCGTTTGAGAGTTTGGATGAGGAAGAATAAATTTTCTTGTAATTCCAGTTTTATCTTTTTTGGATGACTGGGAGTAAAAGTCAGTGGAGGATCCGTAAACTGTATCAAATCGATCTTAAATTTTCAAAGTATTGTCTGTTCCTCAAGGGGAATAATAATCAGTATAGCACTGCTAATAGGTGCTTTGACTTCAAAAACTCAAAAAATAAGTGGCTTTGGGAAGTAGCGTAAACAGAAAATTTTTGATGAATTCGGTGGATAGCTTACAATTTTGGAAGGAAGAAAAAACCAAAGAGCTTTCACTAGTAGAGCTACAGTTGCGAACGAAGCGAGTGAATTTTTTAAACGATTTGAGTTGTAAAAATTGATAATTTTCCACTTTCTCCCAGCTCAGAGGAAGGGGGGGGGGGGTTATCCACGTAATTTTTCAAAATACTTTCAGACGTATTTTACTCGGCAAGAGACTTCCAGAAGAAACTCTTTCGGATTTGTTTTTAAGATTATTATCTCCAATGGCACAAAGAATTTTTCAAGTCTCTTCCAGACTTTTACTAGACCTTTTAAAACTCGTTAAGAGCAATAAAATGGGTATTTTGACATTATTTTTCCTTGCTCGAGGGGGAGGGAGGAAGTATATTCTCACAGTTTTTCAAAATTCTTTCAAACGTATTTCATTCTTCAAGACGTTCCAACATTTTTCAAGGCCATCTCAACTTTTTCATTCTAGTTCAAGATTATCATTTCAGACTCTAGAAAGACTTTTTCAAACTCTCCCAGACTTTTATAAGATCCTTTAAGACTCGCTAAAATTAGCAGTAAAGTGGGTGTTTTCAGTTTTTTCCAGTGCCCGGGGAGAAAGGAGGAATATATCTCCACACTTCCTCGGATTTCCTTCTAAGAGGTTTATAGTCCAAAATCCTTCCCGAAATGTTCCAGGCTACCGCTACCACTTTTTCGGCTGTAAGATTATTACTTTACGCTCTACACAAACTTTTTCAGACTCATCCAGACTTCTACCAAACGCCTTAAGACTCGCTGAGATGAGCTGTAACATGGGTATTTTCAACTTTTTCCTGGTCGGAAGGGCCTATATCCTCATATATTTTTAAAATTCTGTCAGCCATACTTTATTTTTTAAGACTCGTCCAGAATGGTCCAGATTATTTCTACAGATTTCTCGGACTTGCGTAAAAATATTATTACAAACAAGTTTAGAAAACCCTTAAAGAATCTCAAAAAAATACTGACCCTTCCTCCATAAGCATTTAACTAGGCTGAAAGAGTTTCAAAAGTCTCAATGAAGAATAAAATAGTCTTAACAAGTTTCGGTCACGTTTGTAAGAGTCCTAAAATCTTGAAAATCTGAAACAGGGTTGGAAATATCTTCGATGGATCTTAAATCCGTCGGGATAATTTTCAAAGGATTTTGAATAAGTATGAATAAAAGTTTTAATTAGTCCTAATAATGTTGGGAATAGTCTTTAAAAATCTCAGTCAAGCCAGGAATAGTCTTGAAACGAATCTCGAAGATACACAGAAGTGATAAAAAAACACGTTCAGAAGTCTTGAAAAGTTTTAAACGAAATTTAAGAAGTCTAAAAGAGTTCTAAACCCATACAGATGGACGAATCTAAAAGAGTCTGAAACAGGTAATATAATTACGAAAAAACATCTCAATGATTTTGAAAGAGGCACACAAAACGTCGAAGAATCAGAAAATCTTTAGTTTCGAGCTTTCGAGGTTTGGGATAGTGTTGACTGAGTCCGTAAAATCTGTAAAAGGTCTTACAATTTTCAAATTATCAGGCCATATTTGTACTAGGCCAACGAGAATTTGTCCGGTTGCTCGGCGAACCCCTCCGTTTCTGACTCGCGGTTTGCGATTAGAATTTTTGCACACTTTGAGTATGCACCCTTGGCTGCTCACTTGACCGGCCGATTGCGCTGATATTCAAGGGTTGTGAACGTTCACTACTTATAAAAATTTCAGCTGACTACGTCAGTTACAGACAGCACAGCGTCAAACAACTCCAATTTCCCATGGAACACACATTTCGGCCCCCAACTCCCACCGAATTGTCCGGTTTCGCCGATCGACAAATGCGGCCTTCGTTTTCGCTGATACGTCAAAATTTCAGCTTCCTAGCTCAATAAAACTCTCGCTATTGTCAGTCACAAATGGGCTCAATCAATGAATAAATAAATAAACATCGCCACCATTGCACAAGGCTACATTTCGTTACACTTTGTTTCTTGAAAAAATGCGAAACATGAAAATTACTACGTAGTTTTCGATTTCTCGGCACTGAATCAAGTTTTGATCTGATTTGAATCAGACGTTGAAGACTGGACACTTTGAAAAAGTAGTCGCGTACGCACAGTTGAGGAAAATGGGGCCGACTGTCCTTCCCAAAGGAAAATGTTGAGATCAGAAACGCTTTTCTGATGGCAATGTCTTTACCCAGTCCGAAATAAGCCTGCTAAAGCCTTTTAAAAGAGTTTCAAGGAATTCGAAATTAGAGTAAAAGAGTCTAGAAAGTCGTGAATCCGGAATTTTATCGAGTGTCCTATCGGAGAGGGAAGGGGCTGGAAGTAAGACGAAAATACCGACTCGGTGCAAAAAATTTCCATGTCAGCAGAAAAAAAGGGGGAAAAAAGCTTAGCCATTTTCACATTTCCGACAACTGACGTTAAAAAGGCCAACTCAATTAAGGTAAGGGCGGTGAATCTGCCGCAATTTTTGCAGAAAATTCATCAAAAATCGCCTGTGGGTCAGATCGTAAAACATTTTTGGTACGAATGAAGTTCAATTTATTCTCTACCAACCCTGGTAGCGGAAAAACTGTTTTGAGTGTTAGTGTTATGGGGGGGGGGGGTTATGAAAATAGGTCAGTTTGTGGCCATGTTAGCCAACTGGGTAGATAATATGCCGCACAGGGGTAGGTAATATGGCTTATGGAAATTAATACGTTAACACACATGCAACGCAGAAAAAATGGAATTTTAATCGAAATCTGTCAAATAAAAATAAACATTTCACACTGAGAGAAATATACGTTTCTAAAGTGGAACGAACGGTGCTACCTCAGGGGTTCGCGAAGTAACTGCGATCTTGAAGATGTGGATATCCGTCCCCATTGTCTGAAGACCGTAAAAAAAAGCACTGGGAAATTCATTTAGACACGTTACCGGCTTAAAATAACTAAAACAGGGCGCGGCATATTACCCAACCAAAATTTTGGCCATATTCGCTACCGCCTGACTTTTCGCGCTTTATTTGATACTTCATAAATTACGCGTTGAAATGCAAAACTGTTTGGTTTTTTTGTAATCAACAAATACGTGTTCTAATTAATAAGAAAACACATTTACCTGAAATAATTCGTTGAAATTTCATAAAATTATCGCAGTTAGAAAAGGAACAAGAAGAATTGTCACAGTTTTTTCACCACGCTATCACACTAAAAAACTCACAGAAACTCAAATACTAGGTCGATTTTCAAGAACTCTTCGACCACTAGGTCAGGACACTGTTTTGCTCACGCCAGTGACGTCAGATTTTCTCTCCAGTGCTGCCAACATAAAGATTTTGAAGGTGTGGCATATTACCTTCCCGCACACCTTATACTTAAAAATTTGTTCATCTAAGCAAAAAAAATGTCGATGTCGGTGGGTTAACAAGATCCTCGATTATGCTGACTAAATGATCGAATTAGTCGAAAAATGCCTATTCCGGAGATTAATGGGAGTCTATCCCATACCGCTACTGTTTCCGATTGGGACCCAGTATTTTCCTGCTTTTCGAATGACTAAAGTATTACACGTACATATTTTTCGTGACAAGAGAAAGAAAAAAAATCTTCGTTCATTCAAGTTCCGATTGGGTGAATTTCCCGACTTTTTGGTATAATTGCACGGATGCAGGGGGGGGGGGTTCGAATTTTAAACAAGCGTGGATGAGTTTCGAGAGTCGTAAATGAGTCTTCAAAAGTCGTGGTAAGTTTTAATTAATTCTAGAAAAATACTTGAACAAGTTTTCCAAGAGAAACAAGTCTTCAATCTGAAGTCACGAAAAAATTTAAAAATAACGATCTATGGCCTAAAAATACTAAATTCAAAATTTAAAGCCATCTACTTTTCTTTTTTCATTAATGTCTTGCCGTGTGCTTCTAGGTGAACAACAAAAAATCTCTGAGCCCCCTTTCTCAGGAACTTCCTCAAATGTGGAAAAAATGTCAGCTCGCTAGTCCTTTTACCATAACTTGTAAGCCACTGATCATATCAGAAACATGTTCGGACCTAAATCACTCAAATTTAATTTTTCGTGCGGGAATGGTCCTTTGGTATTTTTTTGTACCTGAATTTGAATTGCTGGAAAAGGTGGACTGAAAATGTTGTTGTTACAGTCCTTATAGTCTCTCGACTAGTAGGTTGCATCTTCCCACTTTTTTATCTCTTGTGTTAATCTTTTTATTTCTGGGAAGGATCTACACTTTGCCTTCATTATTTCCGCTTATCATAGCTCTTTCTTTGTTTTCCTTTCCAGTTCTTTGTAGTAATGACAGTATCCCTGGATGTCTTATATTATGACCTATCATTCTAACTCTTCTCTTTGCGATTATATTCCAAATTTCTCTTTTCCTTCCTATCTCCTCATTCCTGATCGTTTCTGTCCATTCGATTTTCAACATTCACCGATAACACCACATTTCAAAAACTTCTATATTTTTTCTTTCTAATGTTCCGATTGTCTAGATCTCACATCCATACAATGCTATACTCCAAATATATGTTTGAAGAAATCTCAGTCTTACTTTTAAACCCATATTTGCCCTGAATATGTCTCCTTTTTGAAAAAAAGCTCTCTCTCAACTTGTTCCATTCTGATTTTTATTTCTGTTTTACTTCTTCCATCTTGCGTTATCAGATTACCCAAGTATTTAAATTCCTTTACTTCATTTATTTTTCACCTCCCCTTTCCAGATTTATTGGATTTTGTTTCTATCTACTGACTACCATCACTTTTGTTTTATTTTTATTCATTCTTTTTTTAAATATTTATTTTCGATTCCTCATCCAAGTTTTTCAATCTTTCCTACAGTTATTTTTTACTTCTTTCCATTATTACAATGGCATCTGCAATTCTTATCATTCTAACCGTCTCCCTATGTACTATCACACCTGACTTCCTTTCATTCATCAAACAGTACTGATGACAAACAGCAACCTTATCTCACTCCTTTTTGAATTTTAGCTTCTCCCACTTCATCCTCTATTTTTGTATTTCAGTCATTTCATCCATACATAGGTTCCATATTAATCTTCTTTCTTTATATTCAATTCTTATCTCCTTCAATCAGGGCCAGCGAAAGTCCAGTTGCACTGGAACATACATGTACACCAGGCTGGATTTTCCATCTAATGCATTGCGCCAAGAAGAAAAATCCACATTTTAAAGAAAATTCAATTTTTAAAACTTATCGGCATTTACTGGATGTTTTTTGTGTTTCAATTTTCTTGGGGGGGGGGGGTGTCAGGGTTTCTTATTTGGAAGTTTTGTACTTTTGCACCAGGTAAGAAAATGAAAGATCGCCGGTCCTGCCTTTAATATTTGAAACATTCTTGACCATTCAGTACTATCAAGAGCCTTTTCTAAATCTACAACGCTTTTTTCAGTATTTTTTCTAATAAAAGCCTGAAACATAAAATTATTTCCCTATTTTCTGAATCTAAACTGATCTTCTCCCCATCTTTCTTCCATTTTATTTTATATTCTTTTATGTATTAATCCAAAGCATAGGTGCAAATAGGGGGAGGGGCTTCGGGGGGCTTAGCCCCTCCAAACTTCTAAATAGCCCCCCAACACTGGAAAATTACCAAAGAAAATGATGCGGGGGTGTTGCTTCATAATAAGAGGGCTTAAGTCCCCCTAAGTTCTGAGCCCTATTTGCGCTTCTGATTCCGAAGCTAGAATCTTTGATGCGGACGATAATAAATTTATAGTACGATAATCTTCCCATTTGCTTACTCCTGCTTTTGTAGGGATCATAATCAACCTGCTTTTCTGGAAATCTATTGGCATTCGTCCTTCCTCATACATTTTGCAAATTAATTCGTATACATTTTTTAAAATTACTTTTCCTGCATTCTTCAATGACTCACTATAGCAATTTCATTAAATCCTTCTGCTTCACTTGCCTTCATTCCTTTCAGAGCTTTATCAAATTCTGATCTCAAAATAGGATCTCCTCTTTCTTCATACTTCGCCCTGTCTTCTCTTTCCATACATTTACTTATGCCGCATTTTTATACAGTTTTTGAACGTATAACCATATTTTAATTTTGTCTTTTTTAGAGTCTAACAATTTTCCTTTTTCATCTATTAAATTATGAGTTTTCTTTCTTTTTGCTTCAAAATATCTTTCTATTTTATTATATGCCTGATCGTGTTTTCCTTAACCCCTTCAAAAATCACCTTTCAATATCGGCCTCAGGGGGAAGACATTGCAGTATTTTTAGTTGCTCTACAGTTTTTCTGGATTAGGCTGTTGAAATTGGTTCCAGGTTTTTCAGAGTCCTATTTCTGTTATAATCGTGCTCTTCCGTCCTTCAAATCTTGTCGGGCTCCATGCACCTCCCTCCATACTGTACTTTTGAAATTTAAGATTTTTCTGTTTCATTTGTTTCTTTCACGAGTAAAACAATGATACTTTTCGAACTTCTGTGACGATCTGAAATAAAATCGATGTATAGTTTTGTGGGGGTTTCCGACCTCCTGGTTTCATTTTTGACAGCGATTTTTCTCAAAGTTGAAATGTGAAACACCTGCGAGGGGTGGGAGTCAATATTTCGGGGAAAAAGATACGGGCATTGAATGATCGATTCCGAAGGTCAGTGGATTTGCTGCTGATATTCTGTTCGCATTCCCCGAACTACGACACCTACTACAGGGTTGTATTTTGAAGGCTATAGAACTCACTTTTCATAGTTTGAAACTAATTTGAAAATAGTGGAATTCAAATGCAAACAATAGGAGTGGAGAAGGTCACAAATTTTAAACGAAAATTGGATACTGAATAACAGGCTGGACTCGTTTCTCATACCACTTCGGGAGTATTTTCCAAATCATAGCATCGACATAAGTGGTAGAAGGTTGAAATTAAAAAGTTTGAACACTGCGATACATATGACGCATGTTGGGTTTTGAAGGCCGTTGAACTCACTGATATTACTTTCAACCTAAGTAGAAAAGTAAGGGAACCAAGATACTAGCGTCTCCTGCAGCTGGATTCGCCAGTGATTTACTCTGATTTTTATGACGAAAAAGAGGTACGATATATTTTTTCTGATCAACACAGAATTACCTTAAAATCCTCGTTCACGAACGTTACTCCGCAAGTAGCTCTCGAGCTTGAAAAACTATCGTCGTTGGTATGCACGTTGCACAGCCCAGACGCGCTATATCGGTTCCGGTTCATGTATCGGAAATGAATCAACGATCGAAGGCCTCTGAACTCGATCGACCTCAGATGGCCGAAAACAGCGGATGGAAGGCCTACGACTGAGAAGTGCCGAAGGTAATGTGCTTTTTCCGGGCCGTTATTCGAGCCTCGCGTAGGGTAGGTATCGATCGGTGATTTGACTCTACTTTCAAGCTCTTTGCTGCCCTCTGTTGAAAGCCCTTCACGTTTTTTCGATCACCTGGTCACGTGTACATCATAAATACGAGATTGCGCAAGAACCGGCGAGGTATGAATATGTGCGCGCCAAGGGGCCAAGGCAATCAGTCGTTCGACTGAGATGAAATAGATATTTCTAAGCTATTTTTGCGCCTCGATGTAATTAGAAACTTCTCCGGATCTTGAGATCGAACATCGGTTCAGTTGATAATTCTCGGCAGGAGTCGAAAGTCAGACTGATGTCGACTTCGTCAATCGTCCACTGGAATCTGGCGGGACTGTGGAATGCGACTGAACTTCCTCTATGACAGTATTATACGATTTCCGTACTCTCTGGGTGTGCTTCGCACGTGTAATATGAGCTCACTGATTCTAAAGACAACGATTTCCAGAAAAAGCAAATTTTAGAAAACCTGCACAAAACTGTCAGAAGACGAAACGTAATCTATTTCATTCATTATTCTATATTAGATTATGGTGACACTATTAGCACGCAGTTTTCAATGCTTTCAAACTTGTACAGCATATTAAAATTCAGAAAATGTTGAGAAAATTGGGGATTATCGAATTCGTTTTAAAATTGGATGGTGTTCTAACGAAAATGCATCGAGCTGATTCGAAATAGGCTTTTGGTGGGCCTGGTACAAAGATTACATCGGGTGTTTGATTCGGTTCCGATTTGGCTCCCAAAATCGGATTTACATAGGTATTTGTAATGGGCAAATTTCTCTGGTCTCAAAAAGAACTGACGAAACGATCGAAATAGGTGTTTTTAAATATTTCATCAGAGTTTGGATCTGGTCAGGGTCGTAGCTAGCAAGTTCCTCCATTTTTTTAGAGCGGAGGGCAGTATTTCCGGAACAGCATTTTCGCTGCTGGATCCAGTAGAATTTTTCATATTTAGCAGCGAAAATTTCATTTCAGTATCTCGATTCTCGTTGGAAAACTTATTTTGAAAGCACTTTTTAGCAGAATTTCTATTGAAATCTAGGAAATTCTAGCAGAATTTGGAACATCTAAGAGCAGAATTCAATTTTCACTTCCGGCAACACTGGGGGAGGGGATAGACAGTAACAATGCTAACTAAAATATAAAACATGTACCCTAAAACCTACAAAAAAGTCCTTACTACGCTGATTCCCTACCAAAAAATTAGAATACTTTTTAGAAAACATTAAGGGCACTCTTGTCTTTACAGCTCTGGATCTGGTTACATTTTGGGTCCCAAAATCCGAATTTTATTTTTAAAATTGGCAAAATTGACTTCACTCAGACACCGAAGAAAACCGTCAAAATATGAATTTCTTGTGGCACTGGTCTCGAAAATTCCGCCAGAATTTTGATTCAGCCCTGATTGCAGCTCCGAAATTTGTTATGCTAAGTCGAAATTGGCAAAATAGACGTCGCCCAGAAAATTGAGATACTCGTAACAATCCGAATAGTGGTATCTCATGTCGCTAATTCCGGATTATTTCATCTGATTTCTTATCCAACCTAAATTTGGATTCGAATTTCGAGATTGAAATGGACATACCTGACTTGACTCGGATAATTTGACTGAGTATAGATGCAGGGAGCTTTTGGAGCGCTGATTTTGAATACTGAATTAGGTTTCTGATTCTCTCCCGATCTTAGCACCCAAAATCGAACTTCCTTATTTCATAACAGGGACTAAATTAACGCGACTGAGGAAATGTAAGTATAATGTAAGTATTCTGGAGGTGGCTGGCTCATCCGATCTTACCTCAGTCCTATTCGCAACCTCAAAATTCAGTTTTCACACAGAAATAATGAGACTTTTTCTTTAAAATATGAAGTCATTTCCATGTGTATTGTTAGAAAGTGAGTATATTAATTTTTTTCTCCAGACAATCGAATCTAAAATTTTAAAATCTCACAATTTTACTACGGAATCCGTATTCTGAAGTTTCTGACAAGATGGTTGAAATCAACAGCCTACAAAAGTTACCCCCCCCCCCTCCCATTTTACTTGAAAGCCGTGACATTCTTTCAACTAGGTCCAGGTACCTGCAAGACATTGATTGCCACTCGTAAATGGTTTCTGTTTCAATATATCCTCAATGCCTCCCTCGTGTATCCGCGCCTCTGGGGAACGTTGCAGGCTTGTAAAATTATGATGCATGTTTTCCTGAGATGATTTTCGCCAGACATGGCATTTCCGCAAGAAGTGGAGATTTTCGCATTTGGGGTAAAAGGCCTCGTATATCCACAGTCAAGCTTGGCAAGCGCTTCGAAGAAGTTTAAAAATAGGCCGCAATCATTCTTCGAAAATGCAGCTCTACCTGGTGAAACATTGAAGATCATACTCCAAGCTAAACTAACACTAGAGAACAAATTTCGAAATTTTTCGTTTTTCCGAGGATCGCGATGTATTTTTTCACGCTGAATCGAAATCTGGTGTTAAAAATGCGGTATTTAGCACAATTTTCCTGTCAAAAGTCTTTGTATTAGCCCAAAAACTATTTTGGTGTTTTTCAAGCTCATTTATAAATCAGTAAAAAAACTAGGCGATACATGTTGTTGGGCCAATTTTTCATGCAGATTCCGAATCCGACTGTTATATTTGAATACAGACATTTTTAACTCGCTCAAGTGGGTTCTGAATGCCATTTCTCCACTCTTTATATTATACTGTAGAAATTTAGTGGCATAGATTCTTATATTTTGACAAGTTTCAGTTCATTCGACTTGGAGGCGTTAGGCCGTTGCGCGACTAGAATGTCATCCCAATTCCAATAAAAGGATTGAAATTTTGTTGGGTGTGAAAAGAAACTGGATGAACTGTGAACTGTCTTGATTTACCTCTCCAGCTAAAGAATTTATTTCTTGCTTTGTTTCCACATTTAATTTTGGGTATGATTTTCGACCTTAAAATTTTGATTGAAGCTTTTTTCTACCCACCAAAAAGGCCACTGTTGTAGCATTTACACGTCGAAGGAAAATGTTCCGGAATCCGATTTTCGCACTGATTTCGAATCTGACTTGAAGATTTCGATGAGTCTGTTTTTTTTTCTCTCTCTCTTCCTGAAAAAGACAATACATATCGGAAATTTTTGGGGTTCCTCGGTGTTATCACCAGATGATATAAATATCCGAATAGAAAATTGGGAACTAGACACAAATTAGCATTTAGCGGTATCGCCTCGAATGGTTAGTAAATCACAAAGATCTACACTTTTTTCGACAGTTTTATGTCACTATCCACCGCGGAAACAAGAATTATACGTTTGACTAGATAATTTTAATGTAATTTTACGCTAGAAGGTGTATGCAATTGCCTTCATGAAGCGAAGGCTGTGGCGACCAGCGATCGTAAAGAGTTACCTTCAAAGGTTAATTAAAACCGAGACTGATAACTATCCCAGGTTTTTTGCTCGACAGATATCGAGGACGGATTGGTAGTTTTGGATTAAAAAATATGAAATTTTAAGAACGCCACTCTTTGAAATCTTGAACCTCCTCCCCAGATGGTAGATTTTGGCTCTTCCCTCTTGACATTCTTTGCATCATAGATCAGCATACATAGTCTGGGAAAATTGTGTTAAAAGAAGATAGAATTCGGAGTAAGCTATATTTCTTCCTACCTCCTTCTTCAGACACCGCACCCCTGGCCCCGAAAATTACCCTTCCCTTTCGCCTCTCCGCTACGAATTCACGCTATCCAGCCAGGGCCACACTGACCGAGGCAACGCTTAGCCAGTATCAAATTGGAAAGGCGGAGGCGCTACCTTCCTCCACCCCTCACTTCCTCGTCTTAAGGCGTTTAGTAAAAGTTTGGAAGAGTCTGAAAAAGTCTGTGCAGAGCGTACAGTAATAATCTTACATTCGAAAAAGTGTTAGCGGTAGCCTTGAACAATTCTGGAAGGATCTTGAACAAAAAACCAGTCAGAAAGAATTTCAAGGAAGTGTGGGCTTTCTTCCTCCCTCTCCATTGGTAGAAAGTTGAAAAATACCCATTTTATTGCTAATCTTAACGAGTGCTAAAGGGTCCTATAGAAGTCTGGAAGAGTCTTGAAAAGTCTTTGTAAAGTCTGAAATAATGATCTTGAGTGAGAATAAAAAAGTTTTGAAGATGGCCTCAAAGAATCCCAGGAGATTCTTGAAGAGTAAAATATGTCTGGAAGAATTTTTAAAAAACTATGAGGATATACCTCCTCTTCCCTTTTTCACTCCGCTCGTGATCCCAACAGCCCATTTTGAAAACAGTGAAACACCATAAAACACAATTCCAAACGTTTGGTGATTGGCCGCGATCAGGGGATGGAAGAGTACGGAGGTAAATAAGTAAAATTTACACCTCTTCTTATCTCCAAACCTAGTAAGATGAGAAAAAGACTCAAAAAACTGATTTTCTCTCCGTAAGAAGTGTGTTAAACTGTGCTACTCGGAAGACTTTTTTGAACCTCTCATTTAAGGCCTTTTTAAGGTACAGACGCGAAGAAAGCACAAGTAATAATGTTTATGGCAAATCTGTGGTAGATTAATTTTTATTTGAAGACTTTTTTCGTATCTTCCATAGATCTGGAGATTTTTGAAGAAAAAGAAGATACAATTTTGAGGGGGTTTACACCCTTTAAAAAATTAGCATTAGTGGGTGATAACTTGAGGTCTGGTTGGCCGAGTGGATAGCGCGTTGGTCTCAGAATCCGGAAGTCCCGGGTTCGAGCCCACGTAGCAACTCGCCAGAATTTTCGACCTAGGCCGGTTTTTCGGCCAGAAGGGAAGAGGGCCAAGACAGCCCTTACAGCCTCCTCAACGTCTCTGAAGTAATGCTCGAAAGAGCGGATTCCAAGACTCGGGTGGAGACAAAATTAGAAAAGGAGGGGTGATAACTTCTGGTATTTTCTGTAAGGCCATCATATTTAATTTTCTACCAAAAATAAGCTCACTCCATTTTTTTTAATAGTCGATTTTTATATCTAATTTTCCCAGACTAATAGCAGGTAGTAAAAATACAACCGAATTCTTACTTCTCTACCAACTAATCACGAGCGCTTTAATCAAATTGCGCCTGGGGTCGTCGATCTGATCGGTAATTGCGGTGTGCATACACGAAGACAGGCTACGATGAAATGGTAAGGTGAAAGTATCATATAATTCTTATGAAAGAAAACAAAATAAATGATTTGTTTTGGTTTTCGTGCGTCGTCAAAATAATAATTATCTCGTCTGGTAGGTGTAACAGTACGTGTTTTTGCTCCATTTATTTACCAGCATCTCGTCGGGTTTTGAAAAACGAAAACGAAATGAGAACTTCGCGAGCACATTAAGCGAATAAAACGAAAAGTGTCCCAGCAATAATAAGTTAGTTCAATTCACTTTTGAGAGGCATTTTGCAAAAGCATTTAAAATTGAACTCGAGATAGTGGAAGCGTGACCGCTGAATTGCCGGGAAAATATACATGCGCAAAAATTTCGAGACATCAAATTAAAAAATTCCAAACGCATTCGAGTGGAACCAAAAATGGAAATTTTGAAACTGCATCTTTGTCATAAAATGTGTCATTAGTGCGAGTACATACTACAAATGCGCACGAAATTGCATTCCGAAATTCCAAAATTTTTTCAATACTTCGAAGGCTTAGAACGTGGGATTCCGCCCACCACCTCCATTTAGCTTCTGGAGACCTCTCCAAATCTGGAAGATAAATTAATCCAACTCAGACGATTCTATTCTAATTGAAGGAGAGGGTAAGCCTCCAAAGATTGCAGCTCGATTGGATAGTATTAAAAATGCCGCTCCGACTCCCCCCTCCCTTCTTACGGAAAAATACATTCGATTTTGACATTTGTGTTAGAAATGTTTCTCTCGACCCTCGAGGCTGTTAGAAACGAATATTTAGGTTTGGTAAGTTACATGATACCAGTTAAATATATGATATAAATTAACTCCGTGAAATAGGTCAGTGAACTCAGGGAGAGTTGGAGTTGATGAAGGTGAAATTAGACGTATAGTCGATATATTGGGTTCCGAGGACATTGAATTCGATTTTGAGGGTAAATTTTGGATTCAACTTATTGATGTTCCAGAAAAGGGGGTTACTCAGTGAAGTTCCACCAGAGAACATGTTGGCTAAATAATAGTTGTTATCATTATGAAATTCTCTTCCATTCATAAGTGTTCACATTTGTTGAGTTTAATTCTGCGAGTAAATTTTTGATTCGAACCCGTAAATTTTGTGATTCAGAATATCCCTCACAAGAAGATCAACTTCGCCAGACATCTTCTATTTTTTACTCATAATCTCAAAGCCAACCAAAAGTTCTTTGTATACAATTTCAAATGGATATAATATGTAAAGATTTTGCAATATACCTAAGCATTTCAAAATCTTTTTTGAATTTTCTCAATTTTATCTTTACCATGTTAAGTTTTGGAATCTTATACAACATATTTAGATTGTGTTCAGTTTAAGATTTGAGGTCTCTAAATTCAATTTTGGAAGTAATATGTGGAACCGGCCTCATGGGATCTCACTAAATGGGGTTCTGTTCCATCTAAGGAGATTCTGGTTAAATCTTAATCATTTCATCTGTATTATATTCAATTTATTGGTTTCCAAAACCGCCAAATTGCGCAAATTTTGACCCCGACCTACGGTGTCTCACTAGAGAGAGTTCACTTTGCAAAACGAAAATCCCCCAACCAAGCTTCAGAGAGGCTCCAAAATAGAGGGAGGGGGTAGAAAAATAAAATTTGAAAAGGGCGGCGATTTGTATGTTTTTGAGGTCACCGATTTCGATTTTGAGGCTGATGGTTCTTTGGCGTGCCATCACAGGGTTCAATTTCGAGACAGCATCTAATTTATAGAATTCATTTTTGAAAATTATTTACGGATCCGACACTCCTCACTCTTTCCTTACCTACACTTTCCTGAGGGGCTATATTAAAAAGAAATTGAAGTCAGAAAGCCAAGCCATACGTCACTATCTATTTTCTGTAAAACTGCCTGATCTGTGTAGTGATTTTCGGCCAAATAATGGTAATTTTTCTCCAGATTGTTTCTTCTTCGTAGGCTTTAAGATTGCTGAATTCAATTCTGCGAGTAAATTTTGGATACAATCCCCTGATATACATTTTTGCATGGGGAGGCCAAGTAAGATTTATTAAAAAATATACCAGCTGGCTTTAGTGATTTTTAAATTTTATTTAAGCTGCCAATATTTTTAATGAAAAAAAAAAATCTTATGGGGCCATGGCCCCTTTAGCCCCCCCCCCCGGCTACGCCACTGCCTGATAAGCTACTATAAGAGGCGAACATCAAGTACTAGTCTAATTTGTTTTTACTTTAGGATACCTCATCACCAAGTGGACAATTATTTTTGACTTTCTTATGATAAGCTATTAGATATGTAAATGAACTGAATCCAAAAGACTCAACTATTTTCTCATTTTTGTCGTTATGGTGACATATTGCGAGATCGGATTCGAAATTCACTCGCAGAATTCATCTCAGCAAACCTAGACACTTATGAATGGAATACAATCTCAGAATGATGACGATTACTTAACCCAAATCTTCTTTGGTAAGTTAGAATCCACAGTGGAGGAGACTTGTTCATTCGCGCCCACCCCTTACCGACTCTCGTCTGGGTAATATAGGTAACCCCTTTACTGAATTAAACAAATTTGAAACACAGAAATATTTTATGACTATTTGAAATCTTGAAGTTCAAAACATCCTATGTAGCAATGTCAAGAGTTTACAGGAGAAGCAAAAAACGGTTTCAGCTGAGGTGAAGGGGGTGGGTTTGGCAAAATGGGCGCCCAGCTAATTCTCTGAAACTTCATACACATGTCCATGTACAAATTTAGGGGCTCAGTCATGCCTAAGCTGAGAAAACGAGAGTTGACGTTGCGCACATCCCAGGTTCATGGGAAAGACGAAGCAAAACATCCCAAGTGCCATCAACGTCAAACGCTTCCTGCCACTGGAGTTAGAATATTTTGTATGGATCGCTCGCCGCCACATGTGCGTGCTGCGATCTTTGGGTTAAAATTAGAACTACTTTGAGGCTCTATGGGCACTTAAGATATTTAGTATTGTATGTGCGGCAGTTCTTAAAACAGTTTGCATGCACAAAACCACTTTTGCAAAAGTTGGCACATAGGATGTTTTGAACTTCACGCCTCTTCATTTATCATACGCTAAACATAACTCTGCATGAAATCCTGTATTTCACACGAATTCCCCCGTAGGAGACTCAAGGACCTCTGAACTACCTTTCAGTTTTTTTCTTTAAAACATTTTAAGACGTTTATTTCATAATTCTTCAGATACTTTCAAAATATTCACATCTTCTTTCTCTTTGTGTTTTAGCCCTACCTTACCGTACCATTTATGTAATTTGATAATTCAGATTCTATCCCCCGGATGGCTCAGTGTGAAGGGGGGGGGGCTGATTACTGCTGATACGGCCTCAAAAATTAACTCATCGATTCAAAAAACAGTAGTATCTATATATTGAAACGTACAATTCCCCTTGACACTGAGGCGATGCCCGAAAGGGTAGTTTCCAGTGCTCGGGGTGCGGTGTCATTGGGGCCACTTTGGCATGCGTACATCGCCATACGTCCCACCACACCATATTGAAAAGTACAAACGTTAATTCTAGAGTCCAGACCCCTTGCGAACGGTCGGAGAAGGGGATGTAACCAAAATGATTTCGACAAAGGAATGAAGTCTAACATGTATGTATTTGATTGTTTTTAACTAGAATACATAATTTCATCTAAGCACTCCCGGAATCTCAATTTGGGCACTCGAGGATGCAGCCATTTCTACGTGATGAAATTTTTTCTTTGAATTTTAATGAGTGTATCTGGGTTGTTTCACGTAGGAAAGGTACGAACCAGAAAATTTCAGCTCGATCGAATATTATTAACAGGTTGCGCCACGACGCCACCCCTTAAAAAAAAAATACATTTGCCCTGGACATTTTTCAAAGCATGTTTTCTCAACCCTCGAGAGTGTTAAAAACGTATAAATTTAGATATTGGAAGAAGGTTATACAATGCCAAATTAATATAATATAGATTGATTCTGCGATATAGGTAATGATGTCGGGGGTGGTTCCAAAAAATTAATGGAGGAGGGGGTAATGGAGATATGTGACATGATAGTCGATATATATGTGTACTCTTTCGAGGTTGGTGAATTCGATTCTGAGTATAAGTTTTGGGTTCAATTCATCGCGGTGCCACCAAAAGGGCTTCTAATCTTTACCACGGTGGTTATGGTTATAAATAATGGTCATTATAACATCGAGATTCTACTTATTAACTTTATAGGTTTTCGCGGTCTCTGAATTCAATTTCAAAGGCAGTTCTTGGATCTGACCCATTGGAGTAACACCGGAAAGGGTTGTGGTCCTACCGAAGGGGGTTCCGGCTAAATCATGGTCGATTCACCGAGACTGTATTCAATTTATCTCGGATTTTGAGACCACTGAACTCAATTTTGAAGGCAATTTTCAGATCCGACTTATTGAGGGTGAAACCATGTGAGTTCCACTGAAAAGGGATTCGGATTAAATATATTAGTCTTCATATTCAGACTGTATTCAATTTTTCGAGTTGGAAGTAATATTTTTGGATTTGACCTAATGGGGTCCCGCCAAAAAAACACATAGAGACGATTTATTCATCTTGTTGTATTGAAACAGGTCTTGCTCACTTCTCGAAGTACCTTACCAGGACTCGAAGCTGAATTCAGAAATCGGCTTAAACTGTAATAAAATTCTGAAATTGGTAACAACCCCGGCTCCGACTTCAGCGAACCATCTTTTCCGGTCTGTGATTCCGGCTTCAGCTCCAGAAAAGAACTGGCTCTAGCAAATAATTATGTTTAGGCTCTCCTGGAAAATGATCACATAATCAGGCCCGGGGCTACGAACATTCCTGTTTTATTTGCAATGAAAGTTCGAGTTGATGATTGCGAAAAGAATCCGAAACCCCGACCTATATACTTGCATTGACAAGCACTCGTATGTTCTCTAGAAAGTTCCACCTCTTTTTCCACGTGTTTTTCGTATAGTTACTTTGATGAGAGCGGCGTTGAATTTCTATCGCTCTCATTACCACGTGTCATTTCGAGAATGTTTTCCTGAGCAAACTTTCTGTCACATTTGATTGTGTTTGCAAATCCTTAATTATGTTTCGTCGATCCCAGACCCCCTAATCTGCGTATAATGGTCATCTTCGTCGAACCAATAACCTTGTCAGCACGGCCCGCAAACGTGGTCAAATATTTTTGCAAACAATCCCGAAAATATGCAGTATTTTTCGCTGATACGTCGAAGACGGCCCGCAGAGTAAATATACGTGCCATCAGCTCATCGCCGTCCATTTGTAAATTTATTGCGTCGTCGGGATTTCCTTACTCGGAACTAAAACATATTTTTGCTAGTTTTTCGAATCCTTGAATTCCATCCGGTAATTATGGAAAACAGTTTTCGTGTGTTTACAGTCAGTCGGTGATACTATCGATATGCAGGTACCTTTGTTGGTTCAAAAAACAAGGCTCAATAGCAGATGCTAATATGTACTAAATACCGCTTGTTGTTGCTTGCTGAGTGTTCGAGCCTAGCAGTCCAGTAGAATTATTCGACAAATTGACATATAAAAGCAAAAATGCTGGGAAAGTTGCATGTTGATACAGTTTGTCTCTTGGGATACTATAATTATTAATGTATTAAGAGTCCCCGAGAATCCGAGTGGAGCTTCACCCCCAGGGGTGAAGTAGTTCTTCTAATTTGAAACTTTCTCGTATAAAGTCGATAAATACCGATTTTCATCGGAAATTATTTAAGTTGAAAAATCTTGCTCATTTCACATAAGGAAGATTATTTAAAATTTTTTCATAACTATCCTAGCCGTTGATGAGGTTGAAAATGATTGTACCCATTGCCATATGTTAACACAGGCCTTATGGGAGAAAACGTTTTTTTCGATTTTCACAATGTCACACAGTTTTGCGAACGAGGTTGCTACCTGACCCGGATCCGTTTCTCTCCCTTTCCCTCTCCACCACTGAAATTTTTTCCTCCCCACTCCTCCTCAATTCTGAAAAATTACGCTTTCAACTTCCTAGTTACCTGTGTTTCATCAATATCTGTAATAGCTTTGGTATTAAGACTTTTAAAATTTTCATTAGCTCTTATCATACGTAATATGATCTGTAAGGTTTTCAAAATCACCAAATTCAATTTTCACATTAGTTTGACAGTGTGTTGAAAATAGTTGTAAAAAGGGCCTAGGCATATTTGGACACTTTTAGGGCGAACGTAGTATTAAATTCTGGCAATCTTCCTTCATCATCAAAGTCTTATAGCGCTACCTACATTTTTCATGAGGAAAAATACTTCACAAACGAGAGTTATTCTCCAGGAACTGAAAATATTTTGTTACCAGCAAATTTTGAACCTTAACTTCCGATTTTTTTTTTGGGGGGGGGGGGGCGCAGGGTTGGCTTACTAGCTATAAATCTAAGCCCCAAGATTCATTCTCATTTTTACTCCGGCAGTAGACTGGGACACGGGTTTGACGAGGGACTCCAATCTTATAATTGACTAGGAGCCCCCTAGATCTTAGCATTATATACAATATAAACCGAACATTGCCCATCTAAACAACATGAACGAGTTGACTGCTACACATGATAAGGAAATTAGTATAATGGGCTAAACAAAGAGTGAGGTCTGGTTGGCCAAGTGGATAGCGCGTTGGTCTTGGAATTCGGAGGCCCTGAGTTCGAGCTCACGTAGCAACTCGCTAAATTTCGACCTAAGCCGGTTTTTCGGCTAGAAGGGAAGAGGGCTGAGACAGCCCTAACAGCCTCCCCGACGTCTCTGGAGTAATGCTCGAAAGGGCGGATTCCGGAGCTCGGATTGAGAGCAAATTAGAGAAAGAGGGCTAAACAAAATGACAGCGTGGTATGTAGAGGTGAAGGGAAGTTGCGGCAATCACTCCCCGCAAATACCGCTGAAAGGGCGGATTCCAGGGCTCGGATTGAGAGTGAATTAGAAAAGAGAGGTATGATACAGGTACTTTTCATTCGGTTTAACCGGAAAAAAACCTAAGGACTGATGGACCAGTACTGCATCAAAATACCTAAGGAAGGGAGGGGGCATACATTCTTTAACCGGAAAGTATCCAACTTCACAAACCGTTCGGAGATGAAGTTTCTCTTCCTGATTTCAGTAGTAAAAACAGGCAAGAACAATCCAAAAGTCATTCCAAAACGTTCTTACAGAGCGATGTTGATTTTTCGACTAAGGCCAGTTATTAGACTTTAAGAGAAGGCTTCTGTCCCCTTTCGGTTAGTCTCTCGATGAATACTGTGAACCTTCTCCCCAACATCTCTCACTGTAAATATGATACATCCCGAGCTGGAGTTACAATATTATCAAAAATTAGTTCTGCGTCCTTCAAAACCTCATAAATGATACCCTTATTGTATCTGCTCAGGAGTATTGATATCTGTGACCCTCTCCTGGCTCGCATTGTAACCAATTTTTCATGGGGCAAGCGGAGTAACTCGAGAAAGAACGTGCTCACCTCCTTCAAAAAAATTCTTGGTTTTTCTGGCAACTGGGAAAGCAAAGACAGTCGACTAGGAGAGAGATTATGCTCACTTTTACCCCCTCCTCTCCATGCTGTGACGCTATCCCCATCCTTTCTCTCTTTGTACCTGCAGAAATGTCCAGATATGGTTAATATATTTTCAAAAGTGAGTTCAGCGACCTTCAAGATCCAAGGAATAATGTCCATATGCGTTTATTGATATCTTCAGTTTTCAGTCTCCTGTTGATTAATAAATGCCACAATTTTCCAAATTAGCATCGGACCGTTATTAAAATTGAGTTCAGCTACCCTTTAATTTGACAAAATAACATTTACATTATATTTTATGGAAATGTTGAACCCTCTCCCCTACGAGAAGTTATTAGTTTTAACTTAAATGCATGAACTCGCAGATAATATAAGAGATCGGATCTCATCATCTGCGAGACAATTTTTAACATTATGCTTAAGTGAAATTTTGGGTTTTCACATTTTGTTTACCCCAAACAATTAATAAGATCGAACTTACGAAATAAAAATAGCAAGGACGTACGAAAGCCATTTTGTTGGGGAAGGTATTCGAATTTATTCATCTCAAAATCTCAATTACTTCTTATTACGATCTAAGAAGAAATTTTCACGGAAAATGTTCTCTATGATGATTGTTTGCAGTAATTTTCTAAACTGGATTTTTTGCGTTATTTTTTTGAGCTGGATTTACATAATCATGTCATGTTACACACCGCATCGAGTTAGAATCAGGGCCATAATTTTCCTCCATGAGGGAATCGATATCAAACAAGTTATTCGACATCAAATTTTCCATAAGCGCAAATAGCCGACCTGGAGTAGAGAGGCTCAAGGAGGGCTGACACGTATCCTAATAATGCTAAAATTCTTCCATTCGTATAATATTTCAATTTTTTTTTTGCGGGAAAGGGGGCTTTCGCCCTTCAATTCTACCTCCCCTCTATTTGCGCATACGAATGTTTCAATAAAATGAACGAATTAACGAAATTTTTCTTCGACACTCTTTGGGAACCGTCAGTGTTATTCTTTGATAATAAAGTTTCTGCCTCTTACGACCATTTAAAAAGAAGATATAGCGCTAGGAATGGGGAAACAAGTGTTCTAAATTTTTTACGGATTACCTAATATATTTACATTTATCGTTTTCATTCAGAGTACATACAGAAATTGAAGAACCCCTACTATTGAATTTTCTTTCAAAAAGAATAAAAGACAAGAAATACGATTTAAATATGTGATTGTAGGAGGACGAGAGGAAAATAAATTTCCATCGATGGATAGATACGGGTGCAGGGAAGCAGATTCGGGGATAATTAGCTTTTCTTCTCCCTCTGCGGTCACTGATGCGATACTCGAAAAAATAGTTTCCGGGGCCAGGTGCGGTGCCTGAGGAGCCAATTTGGCATGCGTGCATCGCCATACGTTCCATACCAATGAAGAAAATTCACAGAACTCGAGGCCTTTATAAAAAAATTCAAGAAATTCAACCTAGCACTCACAAATATACGATAATGTAAAGGGTTTCTTCAACCCTTAAAGACTTTTGGGTGACTGCGAAAAAATGTTGAGATTTCTTCATGGTGGTGTACGGAACTTAAACTTTTTTAGAATTTCTTTTTTTTCAGCTGTAGCTTAAGATGTGATTTTAACCCTCCCTTTCCACAATGTTGGAACTACTGGGATCTGGTGGAGTATGGCGATAATCTTATAACTTATCCTTATGCCTTTCAGAACTCACATATCGAATGGCATACTTTATGCCAAATTTTTCACTACAATTCTCCTTACCATGTCCGTAGTAATAAATGATGATCCATCGGTACTTGCAAACACGATTATAAATTTTGACAATATTACAGATTAGACGATAAACAATAATAAATATAATCCTTTCAATTTCGCAGTTAATAACAATCTTCAATCTATATTTACGACACGTATTACTTCTGTCCGATCATTTATAACCCTATCTTGGTCTGCGATGAAATGAAAAAACAAATATTTGCTTACATCTGTCGGTGTAGAATTATAGCGTGATAATTAAAGAGACCACGTGAAAAAAATTTCTGAATACTCGAATTCATTTGGGTCAGATACTGAGAGATGCAGAAATGACTATTCGAATTATATAATAATGCATACTTAACGATTAATCACAGAGCCAAGAACAAACCGACGGAAAATGTATTTTTTAAGAGGGAGAGAATTCCAATTATGCTAGATATAAAAGGTCCATTTTCACTATACTAACTTGGGTCCGATTCGTTTACTGATGAATATTTTTGAAATCTTAAATTACGAAAAGAACGTAGGTTCGTAATTTGCCACAGATTCAGCCAAACTAAACGAAAGTGGTGAAGAAGTGTGCTCTCCTTCAGTACGACTCTGAGCTCAAGACAAGACTACAGTTCTGTCAGGAGAGACTCTCGATGTATTTTTTCCGTATCAAAGTCAAGTCGGATGGCGCCGAACAAATCCTTTACCCCCTCACAAAAGCCTTCTAGAAGTGTCGTACGTTTCCAAAACTTTTGAAGTTACATAGTGTTCTTAACATCGCACTACGATCTTACGATTTAGGAACTGAGCAGGAGACATTTTTCCAGAGACACTGAGGGCAAATCTGTTCTACCTTCTCGTACACTAAGATAATTACAATTTTTTTTTGATAATTGGCATAAGTGTATTCAACACGGTGGCGGTGATTTCTATCCATTTTGAGTATTTCAATGCGTATATACAAATACTTGAACTCCAATCTCGTTAAATTTTTCGAGCCTCCTAATTCATTTGGCTGTGAGTGGAGTTTTCGCTCTAGAACTAGACCACGACATGATTTTCAAAAATAAAAAATAATTTAGCCTTTCTATCAATGAGTTGTCACACACAAGAGGAACCAATCTAGAGACTCAATCGATTTCCTATAATCTAGGAGCTTCTAACGAAAACGTATAAATATGATGGTGAGGAATCTATTGGAAAAAATGCATAAAACAAATTAGAGAAATGCCTATAGAATTAAAATTCTATATTCTCTACATTTAACGTCAGACTTCGCCGTGCATATTACTGAATATTCTTTGAAGAGGCTATTAGTCATTCATTCCTGAGAGAATAGATGATAGTATGCCAGTGAGACAGCAGGGGATTATTGCGGAATCTGTGAACATCGTTTGATCGCGTTCTAGATATTCTGATTCTTGTGAAGTTTACATCAGTGTAACCTGGTTTTGAGATTTGTGAATCAACTCTAAGAGTATAATACGTCAATGCCATCGGGCGTTATTTTCGATTATCGTTATCAGCGAACTAATAATACAAAGTTTGCATAATTGTGATATTTAATCTGGCTATATGTATGTAATTCAGCAGAAAAATGTGGTTCAGTGGGTTACTCCAAAAAATCTTGAATTAGTCACCCACTAACCAAAGAATGAGCGCCTGGTGGTTTTCACAGAAAGTGGAAGTTTCGAGGAAGAAATATTAGCGGTTAATAGATAGCATGCAGACACCTAATTCTTGAGAAATTATTCAAAATAAATAGTTTGTAAGAAAACCCGACAATTACGCCAGAGTCCTAGAGATCATCCGGATGAAACAATTATTCTGGAATAGGGAAGAGGGGCACGGCAAAAATGTCAGACGATAAGACGCTTCTATATCTTCGATTTTCCCAATTACTAACTGCACCCTCAATTTAAATAATCTTTAGGCTCTAGCAACTGAAGACAACTGGAGGAGTGTCTTGAATCTACCTTTAAGTCCGTCTTTGGCCAGTGGTCAATTCTTCTCTACATTATCGTACACCTTTTCACATACATGTGATTGGATGAGCGTAGGCGCTGAGATCGACTCACAAATGTGGTAGGGGCCGGGTTTGCCTTTTAGTATCATAACGTTAAAATTAATTCGAGAATAATATACTTATATTTTAATTTTGAGCCTTCTCTTAAGTTGTCTAATTTTCAACATGTGACAGTTCTTTAAATTTATACTCAATTCCACTTTGAAAGAGGCGTGTTTCGGTCACAGCCTCAGAAAGTTCTCGGATGTTACCATAATCAGTGACTTAAAATTGACTGATGATGGGATAATACACGAAAATGCCCCGAACACACTACTGTCCAAAATCCAAGTGAAACTGGTTCAATATGTTAAGAACTGTAACCAGTCTTTCACTTATACCTCAAGAAGAACTATAGTTTCAACATGTGGTTCAATTTCGATCAAAACTTTAATCAAAAGCCATCATAATTCGAGAAATCGAAACCTACAAAGTGATATTCGTATTAAATCCATTTCCAATGTTTCCTTTTCGTTCTCATCATACGAAATTTTGAACATTTCAACTTTTTAGTGACTTCTGATGAACATTCGCCTCCTTCTTCCAGACATCTGTTCTACCCGAGGGAGTATATGGCTCCTATGAATTTTCATACGAATCCAGATCCAACCAAACAACCAAATCTGAAGAAAACTCACCAAAAATTATCATAAAAAACAAAAACGATTAAAAATTATTAAAGCCGGAACTGATCAAATTATAAGTCAAAACAAATCGAAACAGCCCAAAACAACCTGAACGAAACGTTATTAAAATCAACCACGTACAATAAATGACAAAAACCGAACAGATTAGAATAAATAGGACTAAGCCTGACCAACACAGGGACGTACCGAAAGCGGGGGGGGGGACAACATACCCCCTGTAGGAATTATTCACTCATCAGTTGGGAAAAAGTTGGGAAAATTTACCATTTCAGTCAGGGACGAAAATAAGGGGGGCACATAAGACTCCACTGGAGTTGAGAAATTTTAGTAGATGGATTAAAAGTTGAAAAAATCCAAAAGGTTTTTTTTTTAGTCAATACAAGAAATTTTTGATCTTTGGAAATTTTAAATCGAGTCAGTTAGGACTTTCATAATTCTTGCCCCCCTTCGGTACAAGCCTGGACCAACAAAGACTAAAACATAAATTTAAAAATTTCTTTAGGGATAACAGGATAATAAAAAATTAAAAATTTTTATTTATTACTTCGATGTTGAATTAAATTAATTTTTATAATAGAAATATAAAGTTTTAAGTCTGTTCGACTATTAATAATTTACATGATTTGAGTTTAAACCGATGTAAATTAGGTTGGATTTTATCTTTTAAATTTGTTAATTAAATTTAGTACGAAAGGATTTATTTAATTTTAACAAACAAGTGAAAATAAATGTTACAAAACCAGAGAAGAAACTTGACCTTCAGTTTGGGGGGGGGGGAGATGGAAAATTTGCCGACAAATATTTTTCGAAAACTAAAAATTCACCGACAAATTTTTTTTTTTAATTGGAAATGTGCTGACTTTTTAGTCAAAATATTTAAAAGTGAAAAAAAAACAAAAAAACAAACAAACAAACAAACAAACAAACGCTCTTAGAAAATGAAAACTTCAAATGAACAGTTTCAAAATTTGCCGACTGCCAAATTATGGGGGTGCCCCCCCCCCATAGTTTCGTTGTTGCACATGCAGATTGGAACCTTATCCCCCAAGCACTCACATTTGCGCACATGAGTACACCCTAGGGGGAGAGTAAGCTGGAAGGATGTTAGGAATACTTATGAGGAATACAGAACTTCATTTACACATTAAGGTGGTCGTTATTTACTCTTGGTGATATTTTTTTCGAAATTTTCTCTAATTCGTTTCTAAATTGGTTTTAATAAAATAAAATTAAAATTAGAAACCTATTGGGGGAATCTGGGCCACAAGCTCCTTTTCGTTCTTATGGGAAAAACATATGGAGTTTTGACTTTTGTTCCAGACTAAATTTCTCTCTTATATTCACTAGGACCAAAGCCCGTAAATCAAACAATAGAACATTCGCTATCGGATTCAACTTGTGACATTGGAAAATAAGTCTTTTACTTTCAACTTTTAGATTTTAATAAAATGTTCAAGTTTCTCAAATTTCAGGCTCTAGGTCAAAGAGAGAATCTAGTAGAAACAGAATAGTCATTGCAATTCAAGATTTAATGTTTGCTACCGATTTTCAGATCTTCAAAATGTCTTCCAGATTTCAGCTTTGTTTCAACCTTTCAAATAACGGTCGATACTTAGCTTGAAACCTTCGGTTTTTAACTGACTAATCTCTGACAGGAGTCCAGGGTACTCCATTTTCTGAAACGAAATTTGATTGTCAGTTTGGGGCGGCAGAGAAGAAAAATTTGCCGACAAATATTTTTTTTAAATTAAGAATTCGCCGACAAAATTTTAAAAAAATCAAAAATTTGCCGATTTTTAATCGAAATATTTTTTAATTGAAAAAGAAATGAACAAGCATTCATAAAAAATGAAAAATTCAAAGGGACAGCTTCAAAATTTACCGCGACTGCAAAATTATTAAAGGGGTGTTTGAACACCCACTCCCCCTGTAGTTTTGCCCCTGTACAAAACGAACACAATTGGCGAACATATAACTGACACGTGCACTTGTGACAACCTTTCAACGCAAAAATTCTCTACTTATTTTACAACAACTGCAAAACCTGTCTGTACTCTGTACTCTTAGATAAAGATGATTTTGGATGAAAAAGTTTTAAAAAAGGGGAGATTTTTCGGGGTGTAGCAAACATTTTTGAGGTGTAGCAAACGTTTTTCCGACGTGTAGCAAGCTGTTTTGGGGTGTAGCATCTTGCTACACACGCTATACAAAGGCTGCCACCGCTGTTAAGTACACCACCACCCTCGGCCTATCAGCTTTGTCAGTCTGTAGTGGCAGTACTACCCACTCCGGTTTTACTATAAAGGTTGACTGGGCTGCAGCCCAGAGCGACAAAATTTTGAGGTGGTAAAATTTGCGGCCCAAAAAAATCATTTGCAGGAGGGGGATGTAAAAAATAAGGCGGCAAAAATACTGTAGACTGTAGCCCAGAGCGGCAAAGTACGAATACTTAGAACCGGCCCTGAGCACTACAAGTTTTGGTGTTAGAGTTTGCTGCCTATCCTAGAATTTCTGTGTGTTTTTTTGAGTTTTCTAGTTAGTAATTATTGGCTTCTGTATAACTATTCGGTGCATTCTCAAGTTTTCAGAGTTCCAGAGCCTTTCGATGAGTCCTTGATCGAGCGAGTGAATTTTTTATAAATCTGGACGCAGACAAAGGGCCCTCCGTACTCACTAGCTCAGAGGTCTTTGAAGTCTTAATCCGGCCCTACTCAGACGGATGGGGTTGGTAGAAACCATAATTTTTGTCAGATACTTTGAATCTCTTCCAGATGGTTTCCTGTAGGTCTGCTACATGACCACATTTTCAGAAATGGTGGAAAATTGGGTCAAAATTGTAAATTTCACGCCAAAAAAGCGAAAATAGCTCAGAGGAAGCTAGGAATGTTTTGGCCTTTCTGTTATGGGACAGCTCAGGTGGGACAGTGCCTCGATGGTACGAGCCTAGGCTTCCTGGATTCGCCACTACCACATTCGTATAAATCTTACTTCGTCAATGACCACGTTTCTCAATTCAAGAAAATGTTACACGAATGCATATGACGTCTCGATTCTCTCGAAAGGGCCATTTTTCTGAAATTCGGTAAGGAGATAGCTTTGCCAGTGAATAAAAATTACTCGAAAATTACTCGAGAAACCTTTCTTTTCAGCACTGCGGCATTTGAAAAACATTTCAACACTTTTCTTAAAATAACTGAATGCCCAGTAATTGTAGATAAACACGATAATGAAACATAGCAAACAAGAGAACAATTGATTATTAGAAAAGTGTGATGGACTGGGTGTTGCCCAAACAGCAAAGGTGTCAGTAATCTTATCACTTGATATCGGGTTTCTCGCGGTTAAACAAACAAGAACGTCTTCGATTATTGATTTCCCTTTTATTCTTCCCATTTCGCCACCCTCACAATTATGTCATCACGGATCACGAAATATTAAGAAGTATTGCTCATATCACGTGCATGTACATACGTGGGCTGAGACTGGCCAGGAATCGTTGAGAACTATCAGTGTATCATCGCAAATATCATACTCTGTGAGAACCTATACTTAGTCCGAGGGAAGATCATTAATGAAAATTATTTTCAACTTATCGAGGTTCTTCCGCATTTCGACAACCAATACCAGAGCACTTAGCTGGTCCCCGTTTCACAATCGACGACAAAACTCGTAAAAATATCACAGCTCTATATCCGTACAACTTGAGGCGATCGTGGACCGTGCACTCGCACTCCATTTCCGGCTTCAACCCCTCCGGCTTTTCAATATCCATCGCAAGGTTGTTGTCCAGTCCTAATTAATCTTCCTTAATGGCGAACGTGGAATTACCTCGCGACCGCGAGTTCGGTTATCGGCTGTGTACGAAAAATCAACATCGCTAATCGGTCTTATCGGGCGTAAAATTACACTGCTAAATAGTTGCAACCGGTTTCGCGTATTATTCGCGCGCATGCCACCACTTACATTCGGTTATTATTAGCACAGACGAGGGATGAGATGGTTTCACGATCTTCGAACCGATATTTGCGTGCGCGGGTATGACGTCAAAGCGAGATGGAGATCACGCGCGGCATCACCGCGAATTTCGCGAGGAGATCACCAATCATGGAGGAACCAAAGGGGCCGCTCGACGCGACGATGGCGATGTACTCGAGGAAGTCTCAACTTGATCTTTCCTCCTTTGCTCTAGTTCGTCGGATTAAGTTGATACCGAGTCGGAAAGAAGACACTGGCAGCAGTTCCCCCCTTTTTTTGGAGGGGAACCGGGGTGGGGTTCAAGACAAAAATTTCATAGGATACAACGTGGATAGCATCCATAAGGTGAAGATGATTGCAAAATTCGTTTTGATGAAGTTTTGAATAACAGCATATTATTATTTCTCAATGTAAGATAACCCCCGTCTTCATCACATCAGGGTCGTAAATGTGAAAATAAGAGCACTGCCGTATCTAGCAAAACAGAGATTCAGCCGTAAATATTATACGCCATACCCCTAATATGACAGGCTAGTTATGGCTCCGTTGGTTCGAAACAGTGCAGTAAGAAACTGACGAATACGTAAATACAAAAATTATTGGAAAGATGAAATTCAGTATAGTTGATCAGTTGGGCTAGAATGAGCCTGATACGAATCAAAATGATTTGGATGGCCATCAGTGGGTAATTTTTTTAGATCCCCGACGATGATTCGGATGAAAAATCATGTAGTGATCCATGATCCGTCATTCAGATCAATTTTTTCAATTCGAAAATGGCTTCCCACAAAAGAATATCGGTGAATCCTCGGAATAATCGCGTCTCATATCGCTACGCGCCTGTTGACGGGTCCGCGTGACTCGTCTGGACATCAACAACCCTTCACACCCGCCAACGAGTTCGTAACTCATCGGGGTCAGCTTCATGTCGCCAGCGGCACATGTGTGTGGAATAGGAATGAAACCAATACAGAAAAATTGTGCTTTTTTGTGCTTCCAATTGCAGAATTTGTGCTCCATTCCTTCTAAAGTTATAGCCAAAAAAAGAAAGTAGGTCAACGTGCTGCTAGCGACATGCAAAAGAAATTTTAAAATTAACTCCGATGGAAATGAACACCCGCTAATATCAATGCGCTAAATTTGTGCTTTTTTGTGCTGACAATTTCGATCCTCCCAGTACCCCCTCCCCGCTCCACTTGATGGGGCACAACATTCTTCTTGCACTACCAAGTCGAAAGTATGCAGAAAAATTGTGCTCTAATTGTGCTTCATTTTCCCACCAGCCCTACCATTTTTACACAATCTGCCTCCAAGTTTGACCAAAAAAACGAAAGTGGGTCAATGTGCCGCTGGCGACATGCAATGAAAATAATGAAATTAACTCCAATGAATCTGAACACTACCTAAAATGATTGTGTTGAAATTGTTCTTTTTTGTGCCAACAATTTCGAGGCCCCCAGTTCCCCCTCCCCGCTCCTCCCGGATGGGGGCACAACCTGTCCGTTGCAAGACATCTTCTCTTGGAGACCTATTCAGGGTATACTTCTTATAGAGCCGAGTCCTATTATCAAAGCAGATCAATTGCCCATTTTCTATTTGAAAATCTTTATTCTAAGAAAACCGAATATCTTTTTCTGTTACCGAACAACTACATGGTTTACGACAAGGATAGTTCACATTTCCAAGTAGTCGCACCCGAATGAGATTAACCCTGCAGTCGCACACATATTCCATAACGTAAACGGTACACTTAGTGAAATTCACCAATAGCTTTTCAACACTAACTACCTTTAGTAAAAATATGGTGAATATGGTCAAATCAATATTTTGAGCTAAAACAAACATATTTTGATTAAAAATGAAAATTTACAATAATCAAAAAATAAGTGTTGCTGGCAAAAAAAAAAATCAAAAATTACCATTTGTTTGAAATTTATTAATTTGATCATTTATATACGTTAAAAAAATGCAACCCTCGCATTAAAAAGTTTTTTAGAACCCCTGTAATACGCCCATCCCTATAATGCTGGTGGTTATCGAAGACCCAATCGTAGGTAGTACTGAGCGCCCCATCAGTCGCTGACGTACCTTAATTCATACCGCGCTACGAGAACCGCGAACAGGAATTTTAGTGATTTTCACTAAATGTACCATTGCAGGGTTAAGGCGAGAGTTCAGTGTCCCAGTAGATAGAGAGCAGGACTCTTAATCCATAGTAGGGCACCATTGGACATCAGCGCACGCCAGAGAGAGAGAGAGAAACTGACAGACAGAGACAGGGAAAGAAAAAGAAAAATTAACAGAGACAGAGGGACCAAGGAGAGATAGAGAGGTAGGTAGATAGCTAGCTAGCTAGATACATAGATAAACGGATAGATCGATCGATAGAGAGAAAGAGAAAGAGAGAGAGAGAGAGAGAGAGAGAACACGAGTAATATAGAGACAGACATACAGACGGACAGAGAAACGAAGATAAAGAGAGGACGAAATGGAAAAATGGAATGAAATAGAGCGAGTACAGTTATTTGAGACGATTTCCGCCTTCATCGCACCGTTTTTCAACATCAGGTAATATCACAATAGTAGTAATATGGACCCCCCCTCCCCAAGCTCAGGGATTGAAGCACAAATTCGGAAATTGTTCGCCTGAAGAAGCACAATTATTTGACGTCGCTTCCGCTTACGTCGCACCATTTTTCATCATCAGGTAATATCACAATAGTGGTAATATGGACCCCCTTCCCAGTTTAGGGCTTGAAGCACAAATTCGGAAATTGTTTGCCTCAAGAGGCATAATTCAAGCATAATTATTTGACACCATTTCGGCTAACATCGCACCATTTTTCAACACCAGGTAATACAGTAAAACCTCTTAATAACGGACACTAAGGAACCAAGAGAAATGTCCGCTTAATAGAGGTGTCCGCCTAATGGAGTATCCGCTATAAGAGTGTCAATATATTAAGTGTCCGCAAAGTAGTATTTTTTTGAAATCTACAGCACAATTGTATGTTGTAATTATGTACATGTGTTTATGGTTGAAAAAAGGCTTCAATAGTTGTCTCAGTGCTTGTTTTTGGATAAAAGGGCCACTGATGGGTACATTCTTGTTACGTATACGACGCAGATCCAGGCATAAACTGCTTCATTCACAGCTGTTGATGATGTTTTGCGAACTTTGATCCTTTTCTGTTCATCACAGCAATTCTTTGACCAGGCTTCCAAAATTGCATCTTTCATGCAAACAACCTCAGCTAGGTATTTGTGTTTTACCAGCACCAAACTTTCCTTAAACCGCTCAGAAAGAGCTCGAGAACTCAATTCTTCTTCATCATAAACTTTTAAAATTTCAATTTTGTCAGATAATGAAAGACATTTGCGTTTCGAACTCATTTTAACGACACATCAAACACGAGAGAAACAGTAATACTGACTGAACAAGCTTGGACAAATGTACATTTTCATTCAGATATGTCTCGTATCTCAATTATTTTTTTCTCTTTTTTTTTCATGCTTGTAAAACACGTTACGTATTTGGTTTTTAAATGATAAGTGTCCGCTTAATGGAGTGTCCGCTTAACAGAGGGTACAATGTATTTTCCCCATTACACTGCATGGGATCAAGATTTTTGTCCGCTGAATGGAGGTGTCCGCCTAATGGAGTGTCCGTTAAAGGAGGTTTTAATGTATCACAATAGTAGTAATATGGACCCCCCAGCTCAGAGGTTGAAGCACAAATTCAGAAATCGTTCGCCTGAAGAAGTACAATTCAAGCACTATTGTTTGACACCATTTCAGGTTTAGATCGCACAATTTTTCTTTATCGGGTAATATCACAATAGTTGTAATATAGACCCCTTCCCCGCTCAGGGGTTAAGCACAAATTCGAAAATTGTGTTTGCTTGACAAAGCACAATTTGTGCACAATTACTTGACGCCACTTCCGCTCATACCGCACTATTTTTCAACATCAGCTAATATAACACCACAGAGAATATCGAATAACCCCCTCCCCCCAGCGTAAGCTAAAGGGTCGAAGCACAACTTTAAATATTGTCGGCACGAAAAAGCACAATTTCAACACAATCATTTTAGGTTGCATTCAGTTTCATTGGAGTTAATTATTTCATTATTTTCACTGCATGTCGCCAGCGGCACATTGACCCACTTTCGGTTTTTTGGTCATAACTTGGGGGCAGTTTGTGCAAAAATGGTGGGGCTGATGGGCACATGAAGCACAATTAGAGCACAATTTTTCTGCATACTTTCGACTTGGTAATGCGAGAAAAATGTTGTGCCCCCAATGGGGGGGGGGACACTGGGGGCTCGGAATTGTCGGCACAAAAAAACACAAATTTAGCGCATTGATTTTAGCGGGTGTTCATTTCCATCGGAGTTAATTTCAAAATTTCCTTTGCATGTTATCAGCAGCACATTGACCTACTTTCTTTTTTTGGCAATAACTTAAGAAGGAATGGAACACAAATTCTGCAACTGGAAGCACAAAAAAGCACAGTTAATGCACAATTTTTCTGTATTGGTTTCATTCCTATTTCACATACATGTGTTGCTGGCGACATGGAGCTATCGGGGTCCGAACTTCACGCCCGCCAACGAGTTCGTCTCGCCGGGGTCTCAACATAGCCTGACTCCCGCTGACGAGTTCGTAACTCGTCGGAGTCCCAACGGCTCGCTACCGCTATGTCACGCCTCGCTCGACGCCATCGGTGAACTCGAGGCTCGTCGGAAAGAGAAACCGCGTAGAAAAATCGTGGAAATCTCGTATCTGAGTAAATAGATTTCGCTGAAAATCGATAGCGTAATATTTTTAACTATGCTGTATCGATTCACGTAATTTCCTTCCTTCTGGAGTAATCATTTGAACAAATTTGTGTGTGTGTGTGTGTGTTTTGGGGTGTAGGTGGGAGTGCACAGAAACCTGAAAATAGGAAATTAGGGTCATTCGCTTTTTGTTTCTATGTCAAGCCTCATCAGACCAAGCGTAATATCTCATTTTTTATTTTTAAAAATTACCTAAAAAAAACCAAGAAGTAAAAAGCAAGAGAAGGAAAAATGGCCAATTGAATTCTATGAGATACCTTTTTCCTGGAATTAGAATCAATGTTAAATGTTAATCACTGCACAACTTTGGGTGGACCTGTAATAAGTTCCATCTGTTTATTCAAGTCAAAAACCTAGTTCATAATATTCTTCATCTGTAACTGTAATAAGTAAATTTTCATTAATTACTTGGGAAATCGAGTAAAACGTTTCAGTACAATGTAAATCGTAGTTACTTGAAAAAATGTTAGATCAGAAAAATTGTGCAGAAATATGAACAAAGGCACCGTCAATGCGATCTATCGATATCCTCTCCCAAATCGACATTTCTTCATTGTAGTCCATTATCACGTCGGTTGCTAGATGTCACTCAATTACACCTTATTCCGATCAATTATTAAAACTGTGATTCAAATTTAATGCAGCGAGAAAGAAACTGAGCACTTTAAATTGAAAAACTTTCAACAAGACACAAGAGCTGTGGTGGCGGTAAATGGCTGAAGGATAAAATACACACAGATACCTATTATGTATATCATTTCCAGGGATTAGAAATGGAGTGACCTTCTCCTTCCTAATGTACATTTTCGTATAAATCGTCCTGCTTGGCTACTTTCTACGTAGAGTAATGCGAGCGCCTAACAAACGTCTTTAGTCTCCTGCATTCCTGTACTTCGGTACGAGATCTTTTCAAAACGACGTTCTTCTTTTTCTTATTCTCATGACTCACTTTCATTTTTCTCCCTCGATCAGCCAGATAAGATATCTGTTTAGTCTCTTCGGTTCCAAATTGCTCATATTTCACTTTTCTGGCGTCGATCGGTAACCAACTACCACTACAACAACTATACAATGTTTGATTTCTGGATACATCCCATAAGCACTTTTTACGTTATTGGAAAATCGTCAACCGGTATATCGCGCGCCAGCGGACTAATATCTTGATAAAAACAATATGACAATATTGCCATTTCATGAAGGAACAACTTTGCTGTACATTTTAATGCAGTCTAAAGCAGAGCAGAGATCGGTACACTGGGCTTTACATTGAGGATCCGGGCCTTATTAGGCTCATCTACCTTATGCGATAAAATTAGTTTTTTTTTCTATGAAAATATAGTATTATAGACGAAGAAGTATCTTTAGCTTTAGTTTATTATTTTAGCGCATTCACAGTAAATGGAGGGGGGGGGGGGTCATTTATTTTCAGATTTCGATTTTGTTAGACACCCTGTGTGTATGTGTATTGGTACAACTAATTGCGGTATCACATGGCACTAATTCGTTTAAAAATTTTTCATAACTATAAGTATAAATATAATTATTGGCCTTTAAATTGGGGGACGGGGAATCTCTCTATATACTAAAAAAGTAAAATCCGCCACCGCCGCCTCCGGGGGAAAAACGCACTGCGGGTTGCCTGTAAAATTACATAATTACCCATAATCTTCAAGATCACAAGTCGGTGCAGGTTGCCTACCCTGCCCCTTGATTGCTCAACTTTCCAGGGGTAGCCTACCCTCAGGAGATGGTTCATGGTTGAGAAGGGAGCTCCTGAAGGGGAAGTGGTACCCCTGTGGGGGCAGCGCTGTGGATGGAGATGAAGGCCCTGGGTGGGGCGGGAGTAAGAGGACCTGGCGGAGGAGAAAGTCCTTGGTGTGTGAGAGGGGACCTTGGAGAGAAATGGCCGCGGTGCGGAAGGGCTGGTGGCAGGGTCGGATCTTGAGGGGGAAGGTCTCTTGGGGGAGGGGTGGTCATGGTTGTGAGAGCTCCTGGGTGGATGGTCAGTCATCTTCAAGGGGGTTGGAGGGCCATAGGGAGATGAAGCCCAGGGGGTAATGGTGGGTGAGAGGTCTTCAAGACGGAGGAAATCCTTGATGGGAGAGGGTGGCCATTGAGGAAGGAGGTGGTAGTGGTGGGTGAGGATCCTAGAGGGGCAGTGAAATTTGGGTAGATAAAGGCCCGGAGGTACTCATGGTAGAGGAGGGAGCTCCTAAAGGAGAGGAAAACTACGGTGGTGGCGGGTACTGTAGAGGGAGGTAAAGGCCTCAAGTGGGGAGGGGGTTAATGGTGAGTAAGAGGTCCTGGTGGAGGAGGAAGTCCTTGGTGAGAGAGGCGGCCGGGAAGGCGAATGAAGGCCATGGTGCGGAAGATTCTGGTCCCGGGCAGGTGGTCTTGAAGGGAAGGGTTCTCGTGGGAGAGAGGTGGTCATGGTGGTGGAAGCTCCTCGTTGGAGGAACAGGAGATCTTCGTGGTGGTTGAGCGAGGAGGCCATAGGTTGAATGAGCCGTGGAAGGGGAAGGCTGTAGAGAGGGACTAAGGCCGCCATTGGGGAGGTCGTAGTGATGGGTGAAGATGTATTGGTGGGGGGTATGGTAAGTAAACAGAAATGAAGGCCATAGTGGTGTGGGGTGGTCGAAGGACGTGGTCCTAATGAAGGACACTCGGGGTGGAAGAGGGTAATTGGGGGAGACTAGGTGAAGGACTATGGTCATTGTGGGGAGGAGTTTGTGGCTGAGGAGGGCTGCGACTGTTGAGGTGTGACTGTGGAGGCGGAGAGCAACCATGGTCAACGAGGGAGTCGTGATGGAGGAGGAGGCTCGTGGTGAAGAAAGGATGGAAGGGGTTTCATGGTGGAAGATTGAGGACCGCTGATAGAGGGGGAGCAAAAGAAGCACAAAGCAAATCTCAACTCAGGAACAAAAGTTTCAGACCAAACACTGAGTTGGACGAGGCGCGAAGCGCCGAGTAAGGCCGGCACGAGCAAAGCGAGTGACGGCGGGGGGGTTGGGCCGCGAAGCGGCCAGGAGGCGAAGCCCCCTAGTATTGATTATTTCTACCCTCCAAAAAAAATTGGGGATAAGTTAAATTACCCGTTTACCCCCCTCAGCGACACCCATGGTTTGGCACTATCCCGCACCCCTCGCTTTCATATACCTTCGAATTAGGGAACTGGGTTTACCGCATTCACACGCACCAAGATTTTCCCGCCAGACTATACAGGAAATGAGACGCGCCTACGATTCCAAAACCGAAATCTGAGAGCAAAACGTATTTTCGATATCGTACTAGGTGCGCTCGCGAACACCGGGCAGGACCTTCGGTTTTCATTGACACCCTTAATGAACGACCCCCTGGATACGTATTTTGAAGGTAATACTCGCGTGTACAAATACGGCGTTCATTACGATAAAATGCTATTAGCGTTGGCTAATTCGGCGTGAAATGCGTCGGTGAAAACAACGCGCCGCAATCAGGGAGCCGCGCTTCGCATTCAAATTTCCATCATCAAATTCCAGACTGGCGATGAGCGAACACGAGCGGATTGGTTTCTCAATAGTGCAATTAAAAGTCGGCGTCGGGTAGCGTCGCGATTCTTAATTCACCCGCGCCGCGGCGCGGTAAACAACAGGATTTTGATTTCAGTCGTAGATCCCGAAATGAGGGGGGAGTGAACGAGGTTCGCGGAATGACTGCCGCGCTCCTCTGATGCCGGCGATGCTGATGAACAGCGGCGGCGACTGCGACCAGCCACACGCAGATCTTCGACCACTGACCCGCGTGCCTCTCGATTCGCGTTCGCAAATCGGTGTCACGATTAGCGCGGCTCATCGCGTGCGTCACTGATTAGAGTCGAGCCAGAGAAGATAACCTCGATTGCGAATTCATTTTGAAGGCGACAATAAGGCCGATTTGAGGCGAACGCTAAATCTATCCACGCTCACGAAACATTAGTGGATTGGGAACGGACGCGGAAACACGGTGAAGAGCGGGGGTGGGGGCAATAGCCTTTCAGAGAGAAAAATTAAAACAGAAAACTCTTCAAGAATAGCAGTTTTACCAAACCTAAGACAAAACTTAATGGACGAACACCGTCGACTAGCTCCCACACTATCAAAATAATCGTAGAGAAGGCATCTGAGTACGGAGTAACTGTCCACCAGGCCTTCGTAGATTTCACCAACGCATTTGACCTACTCGACCAAAAATTCATGTTGAGGGCACTGTTAGATCACGGGGTAGGGGCCACGTTAGTAAAAAGTCATACAAGAAATGTATAACGGCCTGCAAGCCAAAATTATCGCCGACACAGGGGGTAAAATTTTAATATCAAATGGGGGGTAAGGCAAGGCGACTCAGTTTCCCCGTTACTGTTCACCTGCGCATTCGACGAAATTTTTAGAAACCTAAATAAAAATTAATGGAGAAATATTAAACGACCTTAGATTTACAGATGACGTAGTGCTAACGGAAAGCTGGGACGACCTGCGAGCAATACTGGATGAGCTCAGCTGTCATAGTAAGTTAACGGGTATGGAAATAAATATCTTCACCAATTCAGGACAACACCGTACAATCAAAATCAACAACCGGGAAGTAGAAATAGTTGGCAATTATCATGTACCTTGGCCAAAAATAATATCGTTTTGAAACCAATACGAGAAAGAAATCAATAGAGTATTTCAATAGGTTGGAACAAATTTTGGAGCCTAAAAATGATCTTAAAAAGAACTTCCCGATTTCGTACAAATTACAAAACTTTAACAACTGTGTCCTTCCAGCCATGACTTACGGATGTCAAACGTGAACCCTATCAAGCCTAAATGAAAGAAAACTCCAGTCCGCTCAAAATTCAATGGAAAGAGCTACGCTAGGCCTGAAACTTACGGACAAAATTAAAATTAAGAAAATTAAGGAAAAATTTGAAAAAACGAAATTGTGGGGAGGGAGAAGTTCGGGCAAGCAGGCTAGGTAGTCAGACGACATAAACAAAATGCTGAAACACCACATATTTCCATAAAATTTTCGCTGATCGGGCCGAAAGGGCGAGGCTGAGGGAGGCGTTCGCCCAACAGGGCTAACACGACGTAAAGGAATTATTGATTTCTGTAACAAATCATACTTAGAAAAACTGCGATATGTCGTATTAAATGAACGGTACCTACTATTTATTATTATCATTCATGGAAGAAAGAAGAAAGTATAAGCAAGCCAGTGATAAAAAAGAAAAGGAAGAACATAAAATTTTAAGAACTCAAATAAAGAGAGAATGTAGGAAGGCAAAGGAAAAATTGATTAATCAGAATTGTGAGAAAATTGAGGAGCAAATGAAAGCAGGGGAAACCGAACAGGCATATAACGAAGTAAGAAGATATTTTGGAGCAAGTAGAAAGATAAATAATTTAACGTATGAAAAGGAAAATTATCATATTGTATTGTAAAAAAAAAAAAAACAGAGTAAAAAGATGGGTGAGACGTGTTGAAAAATTGTATCAAAATGGAACAGTATATTATTATGTAAATGCAGGGCTTCTTTTGTAGGGGCACTATTTCGAAAACATCGAAAAATTGCCATAAAAACTGAAAAAATGAAAGAATTTGATTATCCAAATACCTCGAGAATTAGCGTGCCCCCCCCCAAAAAAAAGTAACAAAAAAGGCTTGTGTAAGTGTATAGAAAGCGACGACAGTGTGAGGGATGAAGAAAGAGGAGATCCTTTTTTTGAGATCAGAATTTGATAGAGCTCTATACAGTGTTGCCAGATATCTTTCATGAAAAGAAGAAAAATTAGGGTATCACAGGCACTTTTTGTAGGTTCTTACAAAATTACAAAATTAAAAACTTTTCTTTTTCTTTGATGGGTGGAAGGTACAATGACATTTGGTTGTATCGCAGGAATAAATACTTCTTTATGTGCCAGTTTCGATCACTCTAAATACTTGAAAGAAGGTCTGATTTCGATCAGTTTATTTTCTCAACCTAATTCTTCAGTGAAAGCATTAAATGTTGAATACTCGCAGGTAAAACTCTAACGATCTCCTTCCATCGTAATAACCGTAATTTTATTTTAAGATAAAGTGCCATTTGTTGGCCAGGTTTTTTGGGGAGCTTCTTGACCCCCTTAAGACTGATGTTGACTGGATCTTTGTGCATCATTTTAAAGAAGCATCCTTGAACTATAAGAAGTTGTGAGAAGAGGACGGAAAAAATCAATCCTCTATGATATAATGGTGTTCAAAGTGCATTCTAAAATACCAAGTTTTGGCACAGTGTGCCAAATGTTGGTCAGTAAAAATTAACTAAATTCACGGTACAGACCTGATAGTATTACTCCACAATAACCTGTAACTGCTATTCGCTTCGCACAATTTCAAATAGATAAGTTTTTGTAAAGCGTTGAAAAATGTATGGAAAATGCCAATTCTTGACCGACCAAGTTTAGGCACACAATATTCCACTGTTCTTCTGACCAAGATTTGGCACATAATTTTTACGTGTCATTTCAGTCAATTATAACCAAATCTTACCCTTGTCACAGTTGAAAGTCATGTTTAATTCATTTAGAGTTCACGTCGCTGAAAATTAACTTACTTACTTAATAAATTATTTGAAGTCGGAAATTCACTTTACTTGTATTGAAAACGATGTGTGCCAAATCTTGATCATGCCAAATCTTGGTCAATTTCATAATTACGAAAACTCATAATTTCATCATTGAAAAATGTTCTATACTATTTATATTACTAGTAGCATTGAGAAGAATAATCAAATTTACAATAGGACAATAGTGGAAGCAATTACAAGAACAAAAAATGTCACTCGTACGACATCTCCGCGACCATATTTAGAATCATTATAAACTGAAATTTAATATTGGAAAAGATACTCTGCATCAGTACCTTTCTATTGATACCAAAAAATGCCAAATCGAAGCTAAAATTACTTACCATTCTGCACATGGAAAATAATCCTGTTTTCTATACTCGCAAAAATCACCACTTTTTTCGCACCTCGAACATAATCACTGATAACACTTAACAAAGAACTAGGAACTTTCCAAGGTGGTGGCGCGCTAGTATCGTTGTTACTGATAAAGCAAATAACAACAACAACAGTGAAGCAGGATCAAATTTATCAGTTGCATCTAGTTTGCACAGAGTACATCAAGATTTTAGTTCTTCCTCTTTTCTTATAGATTCTTCAAGACAATCAACGCGTTTTATTACGTCCACAGCACGAATCATCATAAATAATTAATTAATTACAAATAAAAAATCATCACGTAAGAAACTCGGCGGGAAAACTGTGAAATAGTAATATGAAGTATACTGCTTCACTGTTGTTGTTATTTTTCAATATTGATGATAATTTGCGGTTCACAAAACAGCCACCAGATTTCGCCCACTCCATTGGAAAGTTCCTATAATACCAGATGAAAGTATGGCTCTATAGTTTCACCTGGGTATAAACCCCTTTTCGATAATACCAGATGAGAGGATGCCGAATTGACTACGTGGTACGCTCCGCATAGTCGGATTCGGCATCCACGGGCGCAGTATGAACCAAAATGGCGGCTTAGTATACCCAGGTGAAACTATAGAGCCCTAATGAAAGGTATTCGGGCTGGTCGAGGTAGTGGCGCGCTGTCATCGCCAACGTGTAGTAGTGATCATGTGAAAATATTCCATTAACATACGTTCTTAATTTTCAGAAAATATCAACAAAAATGAAGAGAACCAAATTGATAGCGGTTGAAATTTCCTTTCAGATGAGTCCATTTTCATTTCAATCAGAGCAATTTTCTAAAATGATCACTTTTATAGCAGTTCATCTTTTTCACACTATTGAAATTGTAGAGCGCGACTCTTTCGCGGCCCCGTCCGAATACGGGTATACCTACATTTGAGGAGTTATCCGTCAAAAGGGCGTCCGTTCAATGTATTTCTTATGGAACGGACGCCCTTTTGACAGATAACTCCTCATTTAAACTACGCAGTGACACAGGTCGCAGCACCTACGTAGCATTTACACAGCTACCATAACGTTTTGAAAAAGTGACCAACGTTTGACACCCTGGCCAACAAATGGCACTTTATCTTATATTTTCAGCTTTGGCCTGCTTTTTGGATTTTCCAAAAATCCAAAATGAAAATCATATTCGGCATTTTTACCGCAGTAATATCATTAAAAATTAACTTGTTCATTAGTTATCAATAAAAGTCAACAATTATATTGGACTTTTACATGTAGCGATAACACACGGAAACAAAATATAACACAATCATGAAAGAAAACGATCAAAAATTGGCAATACTTCCAGACAACTTATGAAAAATCCAGGATTTGTCGAAATTATTTAAAAAGAATTACCTTAGATTAAGATAGGCATTTAAAAAAATCCGTGGGTTTGTGGAAAATTCTGGAATTTTTCATAAACTCGTGAGATCTTGCGAAATTTTGTAAGAGGTGACAACGCTGGCTCTAATAGAAATGTAAGCAGGTAAAACAGGAGTTGATGAACTTACTAGTGAGTTACTGAAGAATACAGTCGAACTGGTTTTAAAAAATTTATACGAATGAATTAGCAGAATGTATAAGAAAGGAGAAGTGCCAACAGATTTCCAGAAGAGCAGGTTAATTATGATCCCTAAAAAAGTAGGAGAGTAAAAGTGACGATTATCGTACTATAAATTTACTTTCTCAGGCATCAAAAATTCTAGCAAAGATAATAAAAAAATAAGAGAATACTAAATAAAATGTAAAATGAAAGAAAGGGTGGGAGAAGATCAGTTTGGATTCAAAAAAGTAAAAGAACTAGGGAAGAAATTTTATATTTGAGGCTTTTAGAAAAGAGACTGAAAAAAAGTTTGTGTACGTAAGTAGCATTGGTAAATTTAGAAAAAGCGTTTTAATAATTTTGAATGGTCAAAAATGTTTCAAATATTGAAGCGCAGATAAGAGTTAAGTACAAAGAAAAGAAAGTAATATGGAACCTATACAAAGATTAAAGGGCTCAAATAAAACAGAGGGTGAAGTGGAAGAAGCGAAAATTCAAAAAGGAGTGAGACGAAAATTTCTGTTTGTTGCCAGTACTGTTTCACCTATTTATTGAAAAAGCAATTGAAGGACTGAATGAAAGGAAATAAGGTGGGAAAATACAAGTGCAAGAGCGCAACCAAGAAGGGGCTAGGGGGCTACAGCACCCTCCAAAGTTCTTCGAAATTTTTTCAAAATCAATTTTGAAACGAAAAAAAATCTGATGCTGATGGCCTGATGCGGTTACGTTACATCGTAGGTTCGTACAAATTTACAGCTCACGAAAATAGGTAGGTACCAAATTGAGCTTTCACCTCTGCTATGTTTTTTTTTTTTTTTTTTTTTTTTTTTCTAAATTCTAGCCCCTACCAAAAAAAGTTCTGGTTGCAGAAAAATTAAAGGGAACTGTAGTTGGGTGAAAAACTGAAAACAAAAAATAAAATGAAAAGGAATAAGAATAAAACAAAAGTGATGGTAGTCAGTAGATGGAAAACAAATCCAATACGTAAATGTAGAAATAGGAGGCCAAAAAATAAAGGAGGTAAAAGAATTTAAATACTAGAGATGGAAGAAGTAAAACAGAAATAAAGAGTAGAATAGAGCAAGCTAAGAGAGCCTTCTTGTCAAAAAGGAGACATATTTCGGGCAAATATAAATTTGGAAGTAAGACTGAAATTTTTTCAAACGTATATTTGGAGTGCAGCACTGTATGGATGTGCAACCAAGACAACAGGAACACAAAAAAGAAAAAGGATAGAAGCTTTTGAAATGACATGTGTTTCTGGAAAACACTGAAAATCAAATAAATAAAAAAGATCAGGACGAGGAAGTATTAAGGCGAATAGGAAGGGAAAGAGAAATTTGGAATGAGAAGTATTAAAACGATTGGTCATAATATTTGTACGTCTCGACTGAAAGGGCCCACTTTGTTGATCATAGTTTTGGCTGTGCTACCGTTTTCTTATATTTCGACCAAGAAACTGTTTGGATAGACGAAACCCTGTTCTTTCAGCTTCACTTTACCCTTTTTCGAATACTCACTCCGTTCCAGCTCCAGAGTATGAACAAAGAGGGCTTATAGTTTGTTGATTCCCGAAAGAAGTTTTCACTCTTGATCACTTCGCGAGCTTTCAAACTTTTCTGTTGAAAATACAATCCTAATTAAAGTAAATGCGGGAGGGGGTGAGAGTTACAAGCCGAGTAGTACAATCAAAATTTCAGAATAATTGGAGATAACCTTATTCTGCAGCGATACCCCGTCCTCTCTTAAATAAATATTATTATTATTATTATTAATGTACACACAGCTGAGAAGGGAGTCAAGTAGAATCTTCAAATGCTAAAATCTTGTTCTTGAAGGATCAAAAAACCTGTTCTGTCCTAAACAAGGGCTTCAGTCCATCAACTTTCCTCTTTCCAGAGAAAAAATATCGAATAACCAATTGAAATTGTTTGTTTTATGCTTGACTCCCAATATCCTGTTTGATCCAGCCTCGACGTAGCCCCCAAAATGAAAATTTTATGCTTTAAATTGGAAACAGTTGCTCGGCTTCAAAATATCCAAATAAAGGTTATTGGGTCATTTATTCCGGTAACTGCCATAGATTTTTGATAAAATGCGGATCTCAGACCCCAAAAAACCGGCTCGACGTAGAGAGAATTAAAGCACCAAAATAGGGGTCTCTTATGTCAGTTTATTCGAATATTCTATCAGACTTTGTAGGCATCCGAAACTTACACTTGCTTTCAAATTCACAGTTATTTTCACACACGTCACCGAGAAACCAACATCGAGTAGGATACAAATCTGTAAAGAGACTGAATTTGAATTCAGCCGCCAGTTTTGAACTCAGAAGCAAAAACAGTGAGCACTGAGCACGACAATTTTAGTTTTATTTCCTATGCAACTAGTTTGCTGAAATCTAAGTAATGATAATGACACACTGTTACACATATTCCCGCAATTTGGAAAAAAAAAACTTACGCCAGTCCATTTAAGAAGTTCAAAAATAGAAATCCTACTCAAACAAATTGCTGTTCATTGGCGATTGTATATTGAAAGCTCGAGAAAGCTGCGAGCTGCGACGTCCAAGAGGACTTCGAAATGAAATGGAGGTCGAGATATGTTGGTTACGATTCACTAAAAAAAAAAAATTTAAAAAAATACATAATCTTATCTAAGTTTTTGTTTGAAAAATACCGGAAAATAATACACGTAGTATAGAGCAAAACTAGGGCAAAAGTCGTGATCTGCGTTCGCGAAACTCCGAATGATTTCTGAGCGAAATATATTCGATTGCGGAAATGAGATCGAAAAGCAACAAAACAGAGAGATAAATTTCGTGAGTTCAAATTCTACACCTGCATATAGTTACGGGTTAGAGTTACGAGAAAATGGAAAAGAACAGAGTAGAAGAATGAATTATATAATTGTGTGGCCATAGAAATCCTGTATAAGCCAAATTCTAGAACGAGTCATTATTGTGAAGCAAGATACCTTCATATCACATATACCTCATACTAACAGCCAATCCATTCGGATAAGATAAAACCAGTTTCGTCAAGATTATAATCTCGAAACTGATCTGCACCTCTCAGATTTGACGTCAGTATATGACTTTATGATTAAGTGCGAAGTGTTTAATTCAGCTACCCGTTTTTTGGAGGCTCCTTAAGGCCATTATCCCAGATTTTGGAGTCACATCATTGTTCACTGAATCATCGGGAAATGATCAGTTGAAAACTTGGCGTACAAATTTCTAACACATTTAGGAGCCGAGGAAAAACAATTTTTCATGGAAAAAGTCAAAACTTGATATATTTTTCTTATAAGAATTAGAAGGGAATTTGTGGCACGGTTCCCCCAATCAGATCGAGGATCTTCGCTTGGTTATTTCTATTAAAATCAATTTAGAAGCGGATTCCGAGGAAATTCAGAAAGAAAAATCCACCAAAAGTAAATAACGACCACCCCATAAAATGGTTGAAAATTCGGTTTTTAAGATCGCTTACTTTTAAAACCTGAAGAGTTGGAAGGAGGAGGAAAAGTATTTTATAAATGAATTCAGCGAGCCACAAAACCCTGTTTTCAATGTAAAAAACTTGGAAATTCAAGTAACTGGAGATTAACCTGGAGATTAACCCCTGTGGGACCTGGAAGTTTTAGTTGCATTAGAGATTTTTAAGTTTCCAAAACCTATGTTAATTCCCAAAAGCACAAGTTGTCTTCTCCACCCCTTCACCCAAACTGAAAGTCAAGTTTCGTCTCTGTACAAAAGCAGGGGGTTTACGCTCGAAACACTATCAAAAATGAAAGATGTCCAAAAAAGAAAAAACGAATGATGTAATAGAAGCTGTTGCGTATCATTTTACTAATTTCAGCAGGTCACGGTCACATGCGGTAATATTAGAGTAATCACAGTTGAAGTATAACATCAAAAACAAATTTAGCGACTCGAACTGTCCTCCTCTTCGCCTCTCAAGATGTAAATAAAGCTAATTTTACTCATTTATAAATATTTACATGAGAATAACTACATAACAATCGAATTACCAAATTTCTCTCTATTTCAAACTTCACTCGCGTTGAGCCGTGGAAAAATTTCAGTATTTTTCAATGAAATTTTTCACAGTTTACATTCATTTCCGAATACAACTCTTTAGCACCATCCGACCTCCGAATTCAATTTTTTTAAAAGCAGTTTTCGTTCTAAATATTATGTTATTTAAATACAAAAATTTACGTCATCGCGGATAACGTACATACTCGAAGAATACAAGAAACTGTGCAAGAGTAAACATGAGCTTAAGAGGGATCCAATTTTCTATAAAAATGGTCCTTAGGAATTTTTTCTTACGAACTCTAGAAGCGCCATACAAGGGGAGGGGGGGCTGTGTAAAAATTACGCTTTATTACAGTACATTAGGAATTCTTAGACCTATTATTTATGCGAATGACCCCATCGAGGTATCATCGAGGGGTTTTGAACTGGCTGAATTCGTTTTGACATTTTTATGTCTTTACTTCGGCACATAACGGAAAAAAGCGTTACTTTGGTGCGTGACGAAAAGAACGTTACGAAAATAATAATAATAATAATAATAATAATAATACTGACTGGACTAATTGGCTAGACTGACTGACTGGACTGACTTAACACTCTTCATTCGCCTGCGAATACACACTCCTTGTACCAGCCTACGAGCACTACACTCTGCTAGTGCATCATCTTGCAGACGAGTCTGCAACCACGGGAGAGCATTTTCATGTCTGCTTCGCGGACTGCGCCGACATGAGAATGTCCTCATCCAGCGAACGTAGCGTTCAAAAAATGAGCGCGCCAAAAAATATGGAGCGCATCGTGCTCTGCGGAGCGTAGCGGACGACGACATTCTCAAATTCTCATGTCGGCGCAGTCCGCGAAGCAGACATGAAAATGCTCCCCCGTGGTTGCAGACTCGTGTGCAAGACGATGCACTAGCAGAGTGTAGTGTTCGCAGGCTGGTACAAGGAACGTGATGCTCGCAAGGGAATACAGGCTGATACAATTTGATATCGGTTTGGCTCTAAATCTAAAATTGTGACTTCTGAGGAGGAGGAGGACAACAGTGCAGTGAAACACAGTATAGACTATAGAACCGATTCATAGATTTTTATTGCTCCAAAATTTGATTTCGACATTAATTTGTGCGAAATTGTAAATTTGTGGCAACTATAATGGAAGCCGAGAGAGTTCAAACTTTTATTTCGGGTGCAGTAATATCGTGCTTCGTTTTTCCATTGTGTGTAGAAGGTATTACAATTCTGGGTGTAATTTAGTTTATCGCGTAAGCAAATTACATTGCGTTTTGAAGTTAAATTTTTTCTTCAAATGCTGTCTTTTTCTGTTGCGTACTTGTTATTGCGCTTATCATTTATATATTTCTTGCAAACAGCATTTTTTTCCCTCGCGAATTTGACATTACCATTGTCAGCCGATAAATATAGGTCCCATTTTTTTAAATACTTCTTTGTAGAATATAGTTTTAATGAAGAATCCGTTCTTTCACTTTTGCAGCATTTGTATATTTCACTTGTAAATTCAATATGCGTATCGATCACATAACTTTAAAATCTAAAAGAATGGTTGGCTCCATAAAGAGAATTGGAACTTGTTATAAAAAATTTAGAAACAATGAAAATTCTTTATTCTAGTTTTGTCAGATCGATATTGCATTTCTCCTGTGTTATATGGGATCCCAAAACTCGACAAAGTTAAGATGCATAGGTTGTAGCTAAGTAACTGAGACTAAAATTTGTACGACCCACCAACGCTACCTATCGGCTTTTCAACGCAGTAAGGGGATAATTTAGTTAATTAGCTATCAACAGGTTTTTTAAAGATTTTTTTAAAGAAGAAAAAAACGCATATACGATTACAAATTTTTTTATTAATCATCATCTTCATTAAATACACGAATATCTTTTTCAAAATAAGCGCCATTAATGGCTATATAGGCGTCCATTTGTTCTTGCCATTTATCAAACGTTTTCGCATATTCTGCCGCCGGTAAGGAGGAGAAAAACATCTGCACCGTGGTAATGACTTCTAAAAAAAAACTACCATCCCCCAACCCACTCTTCGTATAGTCCTGACCTCGCCCCCTGCGACTTTTGGTTATTTCCTCAACTAAAGGCAGCCTTACAAGGTTGTCAATTCAACACGTATCAAGAAGTCGCATCACTGCAGTGCAGATGTTTTTCTCCTCCTTACCGGCAGCGGAATACGCGAAAACGTTCGATAAATGGCAAGAACAAATGGACGCCTGTATAGCCATAAATGGCGCTCATTTTGAAAAAGATATTCGTGTACTTAATGAAGATGATGATTAGTAAAAAATTTTGTAATTGTATGCCTTTTTTCTTTCTTTAAAAAAAACTTTAAAAAAACCGTAGGGGTCAACGCATATGGTTTTATTCAGATTGGTTTGGAACAGCGAGTTTTCAATCAAATGAGCCCGGCATGGTCTCAATTGATAGCTAATGAACCAAATTATCCCTCTACTCCGTTGAAACGCCGATAGGTAGCGTTGGTGGGCCGTACAAATTTTAGTCTCAGTTACTTAGCGACAACCTATGTAAACTTGAGAGAATCCAAAAAACGATCTTTGAAATACTTGTATTGCAGAATCTTTACATATTATCCTTCTGAAATTGTATACACAGAACTTTTAGTTGGCTTTGAAATTATGTGTCTAAAAAACAGAACATATCTGGCAAAGTTGATCTTCTTGATAGATGTTCTGAATAACAAAATTTTGGATTCCAACAACTTAATACGTATTCAATTCAGGGTCCCTACATTTAATACAGGAAATACTGATCTATTTGTGACACGTAGAGGCTCAGCATCAAGTATGGACAATACTGTAGCATTATATAATAATATTACCCAAGAAGACCCTGGGATCGACATTTTCTTCATGAGTAGGAAACAGTATACTTCATCAGTCATTAAAGTACTCGAGTAGGTTCTAGTCTTTGCAGTTCTTCCCCTTATACCGCACCAGTGTGGTTTGTTTTGGCCCCTCGGCTTCCTTCAACCCTCAGTTCTCAATTCACAATTCTCAACTGCTACCTATGGACCTGCGCCCCGCATCCCCCGCTCTGCCCTTGCTCTCTAGTGCCTGTCTCCCCCTCCCCCTTTCTGTCATCTTTTCCTTCTTCTTTATCCCCCACCCTTCTTTTGAAAAGTATTTTTTATTTTTAAGAATAATTATTATATTGTAACTACTGCCCCTCCCCGTCAATGGGACCCTCGGGTATCTGTTGGGGGGGGGAGGCTCGAATACAAATAAAATAAAATAAATAAACAAGAACGCTATGTTTACTGTCTATACCTACATAACAGTAAAACTTTCCTTTTTGGGGGCCCCATTTTAAAAGGATAAATGTGGAGGCTCTGGGCCATGGCCCTGGTCCTCCCCTAAATACGGCTCTGACGTCATATCTGATTCCTAAAGTGATGAAAAATGTTTGAATTTCAGAAAAGTCCCTGCATTTTTGAGCCCATTTTCATTTTGCATATCATACATATTTGGGGTAAAAATTTATATTTTTCATAATATTTCGTCTTTTTTTTTTTTTTTTTTTTTTTTGTAGCCGAATTCACAGAAACTGTCCAGAATACCAAAATACGGCTCTTTTGCGTTTCATTCTTGCAAAATAAAGGGGGAAAATCGACTCATGTTAGGAAAGAAAAATAAGGTGAAAAAATTTTTTTAGCAAATTTGTTTTGACGATTTCATTAAGGGCAATGTAACAATATTCTTCGTTTTAAAATTCAGTTTATTTACGAAATGAAAGGCTTTTCGAGATGATTCTCTCTTTTTTTTTAATTCTTAATATTTCAGTTTTATTCAGTATTTTCTCAGGCATGTCAGCTTGGAATAAAATTTGAACAACAATTATGAATAGAGCGTTCAAAAAGATGTAAAATGATACCCATTATGATTTTACATATTTTTTCATATTTCTAGGAAAAACTGATATATTTTGGCCGTATTTGAGGTAAAAAAAAGTCGCATATTTTACGCATACTCGGGTCATTTTCTTTGCAAATTATGCAGCACTCTAAATATGACAGATTAACTGAAGAAATGTCTGAAACATCAGCATTCGTATTTGTCTATATTTTAAAGAGAAAGTTATTGTTCTGGCTACATAAAAAAGTATACCCACTACCCTCACCTCAGGCAAAAATTACGATCGCGGGTTTCACTGAGAAAAAGTGGCGCCAAACTGATTTTCTTGCTCCCCCAAATTATTTTCTAGTTACGCCCCTTGATGCGAATGAACTGGCTGTTTAAAACAAAGAATGCCGTGTATTCCTAGGAAACGACTTTTTTCCCCTTGAAAATTCAAGTTTGCATTCCAAGACTGTATTTATACAAGAAAAGCAACGACGAAACTGAGGAAGTCTGTGCGTACTCTCATGTCGGTTCCCTCAGTTGCTCAGATTTGTTAGTCGTTACAATTTCACTTCACGCCTAAACGAGGAAAATCATACCAGGAAATTCTAATTATCTCGAGCCTCGTACCCTTCTTTCCATTATATGATTTAAGAGTTATCGTTCCGAACAAAGTCACTTATATACCTTCCACTCCCCTGACCCACACTCACCACTAGGTCTGATTATTTTCGTTTATACACGCTAATACTGCTTTCAGTCTTAACCTCCTCCTCTATTAGAAAGAAAAAATTCGACGAATTCGACGTAGGTCTGATCTTAAAATTCTTTTCTGAAAGAGGCTACGGCGATAAAACTGTTTCGAGGAAGTTCGTTCACCGGCGATGGGTCGTCGGGTAACCCGAGTTGGTTAATTTATTGGTGTAACAAAGTCTGCACTCCGATAGTTTTCGCTAATCTTACAGATATTTCGATTCCGGTTCTGACGAAGTCAAAACAGGCAAGCAGGTCAAAATACACGATCGTAGAACGAGTAAGTTGACTCTTGACTCTCGTTCATCGTTCGAGCAGTCCAATTTTGAGTATTCTTTTCTCAGTCACGACCCCCTGCCAGCCTTTTGCCGGAATCGAGTACGATTAGCAGAATGAAGAGGTGACGTCGGTGTCCCACACACTGTCGGTCACATCGGTCATGTATGAGAGGTGTTAACCTTCGGATGCAGTCCGGCTGAAGAACCAGAAGCCCGATGGATATGGAGGCTCTTGATATTCATTAAACTTTCGTAATCAAAACAAGGAACTATCAACTGGAACTTGGAGTCGTTATCAATCCAAACCCATTAATGAATCATTGCCGAGGCCAGTGCCCGTCGATGTATTGTATTTGCGCGGTCAAGTGGTAGTAAGAGAGAGAGAGAGAGAGAGAGAGAGAAAATATGATTGAAAATAACTCGCGTTCGTCTCAAAGGATTTTCAGGTGCCAGGTGATGTTTTATCTTGAGTAAGTAATAGTATCACAACCCGAACACACCGTTTCATCATGATCTAGATAAACAATCAGCTCAATTTACCGGCTCAATGTGGCTCTCTTATCGCCGCCGATTAATTGCAAAGGATTAAGGAGCACGTGTTGGTATAGTTGGATTTGCGGCAGGAATTAATTATCTGCATACACAGCCAAAATTGTACGAGCGTTTAAAATCGACGTTGGAATTTTCGCCGCTGCGGCGATAAGACATCGAATAATTAAATTACGAGTACAGAGATAGCTCAAGCTATGCTGATAAAAAATGACGAATAGATAGGAGTGGCGACAGTTGAATGTCGACGGAAGATTGAAAAACGCGCACATCCACGTGAATGGTTTCAGCGGTCTGGGGTATGTCGTGGGACTGATGATCACGTTCAGAGAGGGAGCGATGCTTGTGGCTATTTTTATTCGGGCCCAGACATTCAGGAAGATCTTCGAGACCTTTCATTTCAAATACGTCATACCGACGGCTTCAAAGAGGAGTCTGGAGAGCTCCCACTTCAGGAATCATCCCAATCTCGGGCTGCCCCCTCTATTCATTCCGCAACTTAGATTAGAAAGACAAAAACTGTTCTAAAATTAGTTTTAAAAAATAACGCCTGCGCACTCGGAAAAATTTGAAATTGATATTTTTTGTAAAAGCTGACGTTGGAAAACTAATCATTTCAATTTCCAATTTGATTGCATTGTTATAATGCCACACAGTGTGTATGTGTGGGGGGGGCGTATTGGGGAAAAAATTTGTTCCCGATAGGACCTGGAGGCCAAAAACTAATGACCTCCTGAATCAAATTCCTTAAATCCAGTACTACAAATGGGAGGCACAGGAGGTAGGAGGCATGCTGCCCCCCCCCCTCTACAGGGATGCATTCATGATTAAGTGATTTTGAGCTGGTGATTCAACGAACAAAAAATGTACAAATTGAACTGATTTTCAAAAATTATACATACAGAGTTAACTTAGTTAAATTAATAGTTCATCAGGTGATCTCAATGCAGTAGATAGCAATTTCACGAATACAAATTGCTAATTTAACAAATGCAAACTGGCAATTTTACAAATCTACATACGTGTGCAAAATTGAGCTGGATTTCCAAAATTCAGTAGGTAACCGAAAAATGTACAATAAGCATTTGATGTCGTATTAATTTTAGTGCCGAAATTGACGCGGTGTCTTTCCATCTCAAATTGTTACAGCTGTCAACAAGAACAACTTTTTTTGGTATTCATATTTACATTCAAGGACGTACCGATAGGTTGGGGGAACATTCCCCCCCCCCGTACGAATTTTTTACTCAGCAGTTGGGAAAATTTACCACTTCAGTCAGGTGGAATTGGAAAAATCCCACAAATCAAAAAGTTTTTTTTTTTGGTTTGAAACTTGGGAATTTTGAGTTGAAAAGTTGGGAAAATTCAACAAATCACAATTTTTTTTTTTGGGGGGGGGGCTTTGATACTTGGAAATCTTGAGTTGAGTCAGTTGGGACTTTCGTAATTCTTATACCCCTCTCCCCCCCTAAAAAAAAAGAAACATCGATACGTCCCTGTTACACCAAATATTATTCATATAAAATAAAAAGATTCAAAAAATTATTTTCTTTCTTTCTTTTTTTTTTTTGTAAAATTTTTTTAATTTTTGTGATAATTTTCGAATATTTTTCTCAAACTTCAGTAGCATCTTTAAAATACACGTATTTTAACCTTTTTCTTCATTTTGTAGCTAGCCGTGTCCACTTAATATAGTTATGAAATTTTGATCAAAGGACGCCAAAATTAGTGGTTGGGCATCAAGTGGAAAATTCCAAACATTTTTTAAGATCTAAGTATTATAATGCACTAATGTTCGGACAGCATTTTCCAAATTCACTAACTAGCGAAAAGTTTTAGTTCTCGAGTTACAATTTTTTTCTTCCTTCATTTTTGATTCTTTTTAATGCATTTAGGCAAATTCTGATGAGTTTCAGATGACATTAAAGCAATATAACAGAATTTTATTTTAGCACTAGTTGCGTTCTGGACTATGCGCTGGTTTTGTGTGGGGGTGTCAGGTACGAGACAGGATATTCAAGAGCATTAGGAACTGGAGGAAGAAAGAGAAATGGTTGGGTTGATTATTTAAGAGGTCAGGAAGGGATGCAGAGAGGTTGAGGCGAGTTCTGAGATGTTGAGTGACAGGACAGGAGACAAGGATGTGAAGGACTGTAAGTGGGTCTTCTTGGAGGCAGAAAGCACCATTGAGAGATCCGCGGTGGAAGAGAAGGTAAGAGCGCGTGAGTTTGGTACGACTTATTTGGTGACAGATCAGTATACTTTCTTATTATCTAGGAATTTCTAGGGTTGGGAGGGAGAGATTACAGCAGAGGATTGGATGGTGAGAAATTTGGACGAGGGGAAGGACTGTTCTTGCTGCCATTTCTGAAGAATCAGGTTGCGATAATAGTCGTCGTTTATAATCACGCGTAAATCCTGATCCGGGGGAAGGCATGGACTACCCTCAGCTATGTCAAGAATCCTAAAAATTTTCCTGTTTCTTTTCACTTCTGCTCTTGAATAGGTACTGTGAAGAAGAGAGAAGAGATTTTCATTATTTACGCCATTTTTTAAAGTTAAAACCAGGGCTTGAAAGCCAAAAAAAATTTTCAGCTTTCAGCTGTGGCTTTTGAAGCCGTATTTTTTTCAAATCTCAGATTCAGCTTTCAGCTTCCACGGCCTGAACACATTCAGCTTTCAGCTTTCGGCAGCTTTCAAGCCCTGGTTCTAGGTCTTGATTCCTGGACATCTCGGGGTGAATATTTGCCAACACAAAAATCCCGCCATAGGTCACTAACGTCACAAAACAGATAATCAAGGCAGAGCATTTTCAGGGAGGAAAAAGCCGAATAGAACTGGCTTTCAGCTAGCTTTTAGGCCCTAGTATTCAGCTTTCAGCTTTGGCTTTCAAATTCCACAAAAAATACAGTTTTTTGGCCTTTGGCTTTCAGCTTTCGAGCCCTGGTTAAAAAATTTAGCATTTCGACGATGCCACTAAGGGCTGTTTTCTTGTGGCAGGTCACAGCTGTATCTTACATTTCTATTGCTGTGTAAAATCTGAGTGCTTATTACTTCCATAAGGCGAGATAAATTTTTCCTTTCCCAAATTTTGGAAGTGAAAAATTTAAAGAAGCAAGGCATATTCACTCAGTCTTATGTAAATTCTTGAGATTTTGTCTCAAGATCTCAAAATCTTGAGATCTCAAGATTTATCTTGAGGTTGGCAGTAGTGCTCTGTTGATTCTACAAAGTAGCATCACATATACGCCTTGAAACCAGTACCTAATGCCTCGTGACACTCACCTGTTCTGAGATAATTTGCTTCATTGAATGTGGTAAACTAGTCTCAGAATAGGATGTCACGCTGAGGAAAAAGGTTAGTCCATGTAACTAAAGACAAGTAGTACGCCGGTCTATTCTGGATTCTAGGTCAGAATTACTGAATTCTTGAATCAAAATTACGAGTACTACAATTTGTCAGTATGATTGAATAAATCCAGTCATGTTGACTTATGAATCCTTAGTAGACCGGCAGTATTAATTTTATTTTGTCACAAAGACTAACCTTTTTTCATCTGAGTTGCCTGTTCAGTGATAATTTTCCTCATTCAATGTAGTAAATTATCAGAGAACAGGCGGAGGTGCTATTTTTCATTATTCCATAATAAGTATTTCATTGACCTTTATGATAATTCTTATAGATAATATTAGGTACTTAACACTGTTCTAGTCTTCTCAGTTAGCCTACACTGTTAAGTTTTGCATTTTATTCAATTTAAAAAATGAACAGGTGGAGCTGCTATTTGTCATTATTCCATAGATAATTTTTTACAGAATATTAAGTAACTGTATAAGTTTAGTTTGCTCAGGTACTCCTATTTCTAATTTGCTCTCAACCCGAGCCCTGGAATCCGCCCTTTTGAGCTTTACTTCAGAGACGTCGGGGAGGCTGTTAGGGCTGTCTTAGCCCTCTTCCCTTCTGGCCGAAAAACTGGCCTAGGTCGAAATCTGGCGAGTTGCTACGTGGGTTCGAACCCGGGACCTTCGGATTCTGAGACCAACGCGCTATCCACTCAGCCAACCAGGCCTCCTTGTACTAGTCCTTTTACCTACCATCCACCTAACTATTTACAGACCCCGAACCTCGAAACTTAAATTACCTTAATTATCTTACCATTATTGTTATGATCTAGAAAAAAATACATTCGGGTTCGGATACTTAAGGGGTTATTAAGTTTTGCATTTTCTTCAATTTATAAAATACAATTATTTTTCAGTCCTTTGCAATAATTTTAGCGTTGTTCTTTATAGAAAAAAGATGATGAAAGAAGATGACTTGTCTACCTGAATTTCACTTAAAACAGGTGTAAGTTGCAGTAAAAATTCAATAAAATTACATACTTTTACTGTCACAAATAACTATTTCAGGAATTTATTAATTATACAAATACTTGATTTCCTATCGTGGAGAACTTGTGAAAAATTTGATGTCCACTACCTCTGAGAAAGAAATACTCGTAACTCTTTGAATACATATGAAAACAATGTATGTAGAGTAAACTTTAAAATGGAAATAATCGTAACTCCCTGAAATACTTGTGAAAACCACGTATGTCGAGTAACATTAAAATTGAAATTCTCGTAACTCCCCGACATACTCGTGAAAACCACATAAATCCCCGTAACCATAAAATAGAAATACTCGTAACTCTGTTAAAGTGATTTGAAAACCTCGTATGTCGAATATCTGTGAAATGAAAACCTCGTAAGTCGGTTAATGTCGTTATTGCGTTGTAAATTATGTAGTAACTTATCAAAAAATAATGCATTTATGTGGCACAACCTCTAGGGAGAAAGACAAAACAAATTGTGGGTCGTACCATAGGCGATCAGTACAATTATTTTAAACGTTTTTTTCATCTCCTGTAAAATCGCTATTTTGGACTTACGTGATTTTCAAACCAAAGCGTCGATGTGGGATTTATGAACTTCGGCGCCCTTGCCTTCCCGTCTTGGTTCGGTGCTCTCCACTTTCGTATTACTTTCTCTATGTTTCAAAATTTCTCCTCGACTCTTTCACTTCGCATTCTTTATAGATTAATCTAAATACTACGGATTCAAAATGCACGAGCTTCATCCGAATTTCGCTTCTACTAATGACCGACGGTATCCGGATAGAAGAACAGATTATCGCATATTCGTTTCGTTTCCTGAAATCATTCGCGATCAGTAACATCCTCTTCGCTGTAGTCACCAAACTGTTCTCTGGAAATAGTCAGGAGCGTACCACAGGGAAACGGCTTGTTTGACGTGTTTTTACTAACTGCAGTTGTAAAAACAGGGAGGCAAAAACATTTCAAAATTTCAGATTTCCCAACTGACAGCCACTGATTTTCTAAAAAGTCAGTCTTGAAAAGGTTGACATTTGTGGAAACAGTTTCATTGCAATCAGAAAGTATATGAACTGTCCGTCTGTCGGTCTCGACAGAACTTCGCCAATTTTACGATTCGTCGAAAATGTTGCGAATTGGCATAACGCCTGAAATGATCCGCTGCTTCGGTCGCGTCGTTTGTTTTTATTTTTACTTTTATTCGTTGAACTGCGAGGTTAACTCTGTACAACTGGTCTTCGGGCTTTCTAGTCGAATTTCCGTGACGTCATCGGGTACGAAATTCCGCACCGGTAGTCTACACGAGAAACCAGTCTTTCGAACACGTGATCGCATCGTGCTCCAGTAGAAAACTCCCTTGACATAGTAAACATTGCGTGGTCGTAAGGAAGGACTGCGCCAGCGCGGTGCCGTACGCCGTCGGGCTAATTACGCCCTCCGCGCGACCGTTGATTGGTGACGGTGAAAAGCAACCAGTTCTGCGATCGTTACCGTCGCCGAGGAGCGGCGAGCCGGTTCGAGGACACGTGTCAGGGTGCGTGTGCGCCATCTATCACCTCGATCGGTTCGCGCATTCGCGTCCGATTTTGGCGCCAGCTTACGGAGATCCGATTTCTGGGTTTCGCTGGGCAGCAACCAAGATTTCGGACAGACACGGATATAGCGGATACTGAAATCGGTTACCGCGATTTTCCAGCTTTTCTCGAAGCTGGTCGCGAGTGCGACCACATCGCCCGTCTCAATCCGGATTTTAACGACGACCTGCGCAAACCGCATTCGAATATTTCGAATAGTTCGGCGGGTCGATAAACACGAATGATTTTTCAGGAATTCGCTATTTACGAATTTAGCGTCGATCCGGAATTGGCGCCGAGATTTTCCGGTCTGCCACTCGGTAAAGTGCTCGAAATTCCTCGTTTTACGGCGGTAACTGCAATCGCGAGTCCTCTCGAGGCAGTGCGGGTATGCAAATGCTCGGCGTAGATGGGCACCCTCTCGACTAGTGTTTTGATCGCGAATCGAGTTCGTACGTCGATCCAGTCTACAAAGTTGCTACACGACCGGGAACTCCGTTTTTCTGAGCGAATCGAGTTATTTTAAGAAAATTCTTGTACGTGACGGTAGATAGGTGAAATTTGTACGAATGACGCCATCGCCGATATAACGCTCCAAGGTAAGTTTTGGCCGGTAAATACAATATATAAGATCAGTGCTATGTACGCAAGATTAGCGTTGCCCTTCGACGATAAGACGAACGATTACGGCTCTATAAATCGCTCTACTCGTTAATACGACTGAAATTGGAATAACCGCGGCTGAAGTTGAAAGAAAATTCCGAGATACGTTGCGTAGAAGCGAAACTAACAGCGTACTGGTGGCCTTTATCTGAAGAATAGCCACAAGACTCACCGGGTTTCATTCCCTCAAAGACTGCTGAAGGAATTTGAGTTCACGGAAGAATTACCACGATGGTTCTCATCGAAGTCAAGAGATTCTGGACATAGGAAGTAAGATGCACGAAACATTTTTCATTTTGGGGTACACTTTAGACGAAATATAAATGAGAACTCATCACTCGCTTACTTAATCATGAAGTAAATGAAAAGAATAACGAACTGGATTATTCAAGAAATTCGTTATCTTCGCTCGCGAATTCTAATGAGTGGTGGAAGGTCATTCAAGAGATTCTATTAACAAACAATTACACCTAAGATATATACATAACTTTATCTATTTTTTACATAATAATGCTCGGTAAATAATACCGAAGTCTGTACACGAATACATAAAACGGTAATGACGAAAGGCATAAAAAATGATCCTCAGAAAGAAAAAAGAAGAAACGAACAAAAAGAATGTATTTCTGAGAACTCAAATTCACCACCTTCTGTACTGTTATTCATCTCTATCACTACTTCACTCAGAGTTTACATAACGGTGAAAATTAGCTGGACAAATAGTACTCTAGCGTATTTGGCAAAGTGAAAGCAGAAAATAACAAATTTTTTGTAAAATAGTCGCACTTCTTCTTGTACGAGCGGAATTGATGAGGAAAGGGCAATCCATCGCCGAGGTATGCGAAGGGAACATACTGGCGCAGAATATTGTCGTCTGTATGGTAATATGCTTCACTACAACAAATACTGACAGGGCTCCACAATCTCAACACAAGAAATTGAATTTTACCTAATCGTCGGGATCATATGAAAAAAAAAGTAGACATTACCTAACTTTAAAAAAGTTTAATAGGACCTGTACAGTCTGCAAAATACGAGATTTCAACGAAAATCTGCTTCACTCACTTTCAGTACCTTTTAGTCCAGGGCTGACGAAATTCCAATTGCACTAGAGCAGTTGCACCAGACTGGATTTTCCACCGCTTTTTTTAATTCAATTTTTTAAAACTTATTAGAACTTATTCGATGTTTTTCCTTTCAGTTTTCCTGGGGGGGGGGGGGTCAACGGTCCCTTATTCAGAAGCATTGTGTTAGCACCAGGTTAGAAAATAAAAGACCGCCGGCCCTGTCCTAGTCTCCTCATTCATAAAACTAATTAGACTGGTTTCTGATCTCGAGCCACCCTAAAACTGCGAAGGTTCAGCATAAAATTTTAGCTCACTACATCAGTTGCAACCGGACTAAAATGTTCCCATTTCCCCCAAAACACATTTTTGGTCAATCATCGTACCTCTAATGGTCTGATTAGGCCCATCTTCGTCGCAGATAATACATCAAAATTTCAGTCGGCGAACTCAATTCCAATTCTTGTTATCATCGGACATAGATCGGATCATTCAAACAAAATTTAAATAAATAAATAAACATTACAACCATTACATAAGGCTACGGTTCGTTTACCTACGAATAAGTAAACATCGGGTCTATTACACAAGGCTACACTTCATTTACCTACTAAAAAAAAAAAAATGTATGGTAGAAAAATTGCTGTACTCGACCAAATTTAAAATCTTTCAGAAGAGTCGTCTGAGGACTGTCTCCCAGAGTAAACACTGTTCACACATTTAGAGCTTTTTCAAAACTCGTTACAGATAAGTAATTAAGTACAGGAAATACTTTTTTATTTTTTACAATAATTCCTTTCTTCTCAAAGATCACCCCAAAGACTTGCTATTTTCGACTAAACTTTAACGATAGCACAATTGCACACCCTCACATGCTCATTCTTCCGTTATTTCTTCAATTGAAGAAGTACTCGTATAAAAAAATGTATTTTTGAGTCTCAAGTAAGTAAATCTTCTTTTTCATTTCAATATTTTCAAGTGATTGTGCAGCTCTCTTTTCAAAATTGTTATCAAAATTCAAGGATCCTCACTGATATTTACATTAGCCGAATTCAGATATGATTGACCAAAATGGAGTCAGTGGAAGTGGAATTTTTCTATGCAGTAATATTTAATGAATAGTGGTGCAACACGTATTCATATTTTACAGAGTTAAAATGATCACAGAAACAATTTCAGCTACTATTAGTGCGCACCCTAAGCTCGTCATTGCAGTTGTCCAAACTGGAAAATTGACGCTTTTACAATTTTTTTCCTACCTCAGTGCGTCCCCCCTCCGCCGAGGCAAAAATATGCAATCCCATTTCATTTCAAGATTCAAGTATATGTATGTACCTACACTGCCACACGTCGTAGTATTCTTGATATGAAAATTCTTAAAAATACTTAAATATGATGAGGATAAGAAATTTGCAACAAAAAAAAATCATTACGTTCATTACTTATTTTTTAATCATTTAATAAAATTTTCAAAATGATGATTTTTTCAATTTTTTGAATAAATAAAATTTTTGAAAGCATGTTCTTCCTTTCTTTTTCGGACCTGCCCAAATTTTTTGAAGGTGCCTATCAAGTTTTTGGTAGTGCCCAATATGGGCGGTACTGCCCGTTAGGGTACACACTGGCTACAATGAGTATTCTACATTTCATATTCATATTTTATAAAATATGGCATTTTCAATCATGCCTCCCGCCCACGTCCCCACAATTTCTACGTGAAACTGATATATAAAATTAATTCAGCGATCCAAAATACCGAGGATCGCTACGTATGTCGTACTATTCATTATTTTCAATTTCAGCTCATTCTCACTCCCCTTCCCAGATGCCACAATTATCAAAAATTGGGTCAAAATAATGTGAAAGCTGGATTCAACGATCTTGAAAACTATATTTGATACGCATATTGTATTTTCAGAGCATTTTTAACCATAGCTCCCGCCCCCGAGTCCAGAGTTTTCACGTTAGGGGAAACTGACATGAAAAAATGAATTCAGAGACCTCAGAAGTCCGAGAAGTGATGGGTATATTGTACTTCTCATTACTTCCAGTTTTGACCCCCTCCTCATCCCAGATGCCGCAATTATGGAAATAGAGTCAAAATAAGATGAAAAATTAATTTAGCAACTTTGCAAACTCTAAATTTAAACCCGTATTATATTTCATGACATTTTTAACTTAGACCCCTACGCTTGGCGCCACCATTCTCAACTTCGGGGCGAACTGATACCAGAACTGAATTCGGAGTTTTCGAATACCCATAGCCGACATCTCGACAGAATCTTTGTACATTTTATAAGCTCGAAAACTTCCACAAGATACTGCCTGCCCAAACCATTGAAATACAAAAACAACACAGTGTGTTCTTGCCATTTACCAAACGTTTTCACATATTCCGCCGCCGGTAACGAAGAGAAAAACATCTGCGCCGCGGTGATGAGTTCTAAAAAATGACAATTCACCCCCCCCCCCGTATAGTCCTGACTTTGCTCCCTGCGACTTTTGGTTATTTCCTCAACTGAAGGCAGCCTTACACGCGGTCGTCAATTCAACACGAATCAAGAAGTCATCACCACAGCGCAGATGTTTTTCTCCTTGTTACCGGCGGTGGAATACGCGAACGTTCGATAAATGGCAAGAACGAATGGACGCCTGTATAGCCATGAATGGCGCTTATTTTGAAAAAGATATTCGTGTACTTAATGAAGATGATGATTAGGTAATAAAAAAATTTTGTAATCGTTTGCTTTTTTCCTTCTTCTTTAAAAAAATCTTTAAAAATCCTGGAGGGGTGAACGCATATGGTTTCTTTCAAGTTGGTCGAGAACAGCGAGTTTTCAATCAAATGAGCTCGGCGTGGTCTCAGTCGATAACTAATTAACCAAATTATTCTCCTACTGCGTTGAAACACCGATAGGTAACGTTGGTGGGCCATACGAATTTTAGTCTCAGTTACTTAGCGACAGCCTATGTAGATCACTTTCACATAAGAATGAAGCAGAGGCCAATGACATTTTTTACCAAATTCTGGACAGGTACTTCTTTGTTACAGAACTGAAAACAATTTTCTTTAGTCGATAAATAATTTATTTTTACAAAACTCTTGTTTTTTTTTTTAAAGGATTTATTAAAGATGGGCATATATTTCCTTGTGGGAAATTCCATGTTAAACTTCAACCTCACTGAGCGACTCCCCAAATGTTTTCAAAAAAATCTCATCTAGCGTGTTTTTTAACCAACTAGAACACATTTAACCACTGAGAGTAAAACAGTTCGAGACGATAACATTTTATAGAACACCCCGGGCAGGGGTAGAAACTTTTCATGTGTTTGTTAGGATATCACCCTCAACGACTTCTAGTAAATTCCCGCTTGTTTCTCCTTCTTTCCTCTGAATTTCCTTATTTGTTTAGTTTAAGACTTGTGAACGGTGTTTAAATACTCAGCGATGCCCAATTCCACATTTTTATATAACACTAATACCAAATTTTTGAATTTTTATATTATTTTTTAATTATACTTATTTTATTACAATTTTTATAATTAAAAAAAAAACTTTTATTACTTTAAATAAAAAATTAATAATACTTCGAGCAATGGGGTGAGATTACATGATTTTAGCTATATTTTGAATGCTGAAGACGACGGCGTTGACCATAGGCGCCGATTTGGCACTTGAGGGGGGGGTGCCCCCTAATATTTTCAACTCAAAAATGGAAAAGTACAACATATTTTACCATCAATGTTTAAATTCAACGAAAAAGGAAAAAAAAAGAAAACGAATAAGAAAAAATCGATAATACCGGAATATCAGACGCGTCTCAATAAAATAATCAAGAAAAAACCAGGCTCCGACTGATTCTGCCCCCAAATATTTTCCATAAGTTGGCGCCTATGGCGTGTTGACCATTTTTCTCGAGAACCTCTCGTTTTCCATATTCAAAATTAAAATGTCATCAAGTTTTTCTCGTTTTATTCTTTTTTGTCGTCCACGAATAGCTACACTGATACTGATAACAATACTGAACGTGTACTTATAGTTGTTTGATCAGTGGTATCATCTTGATGATACTAAAATTCGCATTTAAGATAAAGGATAAGAAAAAAAAATGAACTATAATCCAAAAATTAACATCGGCATTAAATTCCTCGTTGGAAATACTTAGAATTATACATTCTCACGTCATTGTTTTTCACAAAGTCTCAATTTTGCCCCGATTTTGAATCTAGCTTAGAATTTTGATTTAACATTTTTCACTCTGTAACTGACATTTTAAAAGTAAAAAATTTCAAGATTCGTACATTCTTACAACACAGGAAGAAAAAAACAAAACAACTGTAAAATAGATGCGAACGAAAGAATATGCACTTTTTTTATTGCGTGATTTATGTACATGTACACCACACAACAGTGTTTTTGGATCAAATTTTTACATTGATCTTAGATCTACCCTCGAGATTTGGATCAGACCTTTTTCCTTTAACTACAGCATTCTTGACTACAGAAAAGCGATTCGAATAGTAGTCACTATTAGCCGAGACAGTTTCTACAAGAAATACTGTAAAACTGTGAAAAAAGTTAAAGGAGACACATTCACTCGTCAAGTTACTTTGTACTTACACGTGATAGCTTACTCTGCACTATGAGTCACACCTGACGGAAGAATGAAAAGTCCTCACCCATGTGAGGGCGCTCAATCAAATCCCGCCAGATCGTTATCACGGAAATATGAGAATGAGGGAGCGCAAGTCCCCCTAATCGTATCCTTTGTGCAGAAACGCCGGTCTCGCCGTTCACGAAGCGAGCACGTTCCGGTTCGGCACGAGACATTTCATTCATAAACCAGTTGCACGAGTCTCTGGCCGTCGCCATCGTAGAGTACATCGTCGAACCACAATAAATTTTGTTCTCGTCTCTAATCATCCCGCAAATTTTAAATCGGCAAAAAATTGATGACATTGTTTAAGAAGGCGCAGGGAGCCCCTGCCCCCTCACGGGACCCACTTTGAGAGCAGCTCGTAATCCCGGCTGTAATCTCCGAAAGTAGTTTTTTCTCGAGAGGCAGAGCAGGCGATGGATGGCGGCGAGGCGAGTGGTAGAGGGGAATCGGCCGGCCGTATAAAACGAAATTATTCGAGCGTATTCGCTCACTACAAAAACGATCGTGTTACCCTTGTAACTTGTTTATATTTACCTTTTCTCGTACATAAATTAGTTCGCGATCGCGAATGATAATCGCTGGTACTGCTCGAACCGATAGCTGGTCGCGGTGCTCCCTCGAAACCACGAAAGTGTCTCCAGCTTTGGAATCATTTCGGTGTAGCATGAAAATTAACGGGCTCGTTTTGTGAATTCGCGAGTTGAGTGTCGAACGAGAAGAAAAAGTACGAAATTTCGAAGTCCAGAACATGACCATCGAACTACCTTCGGCTAATGCGGTCAAAGTCAACGTAAGTACCTGAATTTTGTTCGGTTTTGGGCTACTCGGAATGGGAGTCCCATTTAACGACCTCGATTAGGAGAATTTCAAGTTATTTTCAAAAAATACGATTCCATTTAACGATCAGGAGTTTGTTTCGTAAAATCGCCAATTGAGTGTCGAAAAATGGGAAAAAAAAAAGAACACGGAAGTTCGAAACCAAGAACACAACCATACTGTCGAAGTCAATGTAAAAGTAGTCGAATTTTGTTCGGTTTTGGGCTACTCGAGAAGGGAGCCGTATTCAACAACCTTGATTAGGAGAATTTCACGCGATTTTCAAAAAAATACGATTCCAAAATTCGCGAGTTGAGTGTCAAACAAAAAAAAAAAAAAAAAAAAAAGCAAAGTTCGAAATTCAGAACATGATCATTGAACTTCCTTCGGCTAATGCTAAAGTCAAAAGTACCTGCATTTTGTTTAGCTGTGGGCTACTCGGGAAGGGAGCCACATTCACGACCTCGATTAGGAGAATTTCAAGCTTTTCTCAAAAAAATACAGTTCCATATAACGAAACAGCTCATTTTGTAAATTCGCGAGTTGAGTATTGAACGAAAAAAAAAGCAAAAGTTCGAAATTCAGAACACGACCATTGATCTTCCTTTGGCTAATGCTAACGTCAAGAGTACCTGAATTTTGTTCAACTGTGGGACTACCCGGGGAGGAAGCCACACTCAACAATCTCGATTAAGAGAATTTCAAGCTTTTTCCAAAAAAAAAAAAAGATACAATTTCGTACAATGAAACAGCTCATTTTGTAAATTCGTGAGTTAAGAGACACACGAAAAAAAAAAGTTTGAAACACAAAACATGACCATTGAACACCCTTCGGCTAATGCTGTCAAGTCACAAGTGTCTGAATTTTCTTCAGCTGTAGGCTACCCGGGGAGCAGGCCAGATTCAACGACTTCGATTAGGAGAATTTCAAGCGTTAAAAAAAAAAAAAAAATACAATTTCATATAACGAACCAAACTTATTTTGTAAATTCGTGGGTTGAGTAACGAATGGAAAAAAAAAGCAAAAATTCGAAACTCAGAACATGACCATTGAACTTTCTTCGGTTAATGCTGACAAAGTCAACGTACTTGAATTTTTTTGGTTTTGGGCTACCCGGGAAGGGAGTCACATTCAGCAACCTCGATTAGGAGAATTTCTAGCGATTTTCAAAAACGTACAATTCCATACAACGAACTAGCTCATTTTGTAAATTTGCAAATTGAGTGTCGAACGGGAAAAAAATGCAACAGTTTGAAGCCAAGAACTCGACCATCGAACTTCCTTCGTCTACAGTGGCGTAGCCAGGATTTTCCCAGGGGGGGGGAGGAGGAAGAATAAGATTTTCAAGGGAGAAAGAGTCGAAAATTGAGGTATTTTCTAAAAATTGCCGGTATTAGAGGACTATTTTATGAAAATAAAGGTAAAATTACTACCCGAGCGAAAATTTTTCGGAAAAACGTGTTTTCAAGGCGAAAAATTGCTCATTTTTGCATATTTTACATTCAATTTCAGGTGCCTCGGGGGGCATTCGTCCCCTTCGCCCCCCTGGCTACGCCACCGTTCGTCTAATGCTTTCAAAGTCAAAAGTTCCTGAATTTTGTTCGGGCTTTGGGCTGCCCATGGAGAGCCACATACAACGGCTTTTCAATTAGGAGAATTTCAAGCAATTTTCAAAAAATACGATTCCAATTAACGAACCGGTTTCGCGTATGAATTTATGAACATAGCCGCGATCTCCCCAGTGAAATTTCGGTACTCTGCGGTGCCTGCAACCAGTAGCGTAGCCAATGGGGGAGGGTCCAGAGGGTCTGGACTCCTTTCTTTGCGACTTTGTCAAGTAGTGGTTTTTCTCATTTTTGGCGGTCTGGTTGGCCGAGTGGATAGCGCGCTGGTCTCGGAATCCGTCGCTACATTTCGACCTAGACCGGTTTTCCGGCAAGAAGACAAGAAGGCTAAGACAGCCCTGACAGCCTCCCCGACGTCTCTGAGATAATGCTCGAATGGGCGGATTCCAGGGCTCGAGTAAAGAGCAAAATTAGAAAAGAGGTTCTTCTTATTTTAGCACCCCATCTAACACCCCGTGCCCATCTGGTCAAGACCCGTCCCCCCTCGAACACTGAGCCGGCTACATCACTGCCTGCAATTCTGGCCGAAGCTATACACAATCGGTTGGATATCCTTGGTTAGAGCAAACAGTTCCCACGACGTTCGATTACGTGCGATGTGCTCGCTCCTTTGACACCCTGCCCCCAACGCTATATGAAGCAGAGCTTTGTAATTAGACGCTTTTACGTTTCAATTACATCGGATACAACGGACGGTCTTTTGTTTTGTCTTACTCAGCTGTTGCAGGTTACACGTTGAACGATGAACCTGCTCGATAAAAATTGCATCGTACTTGATTTCCCGCAACTCGGTTAAAATTATGAGAATTCGAGGTATTTTCGTGACGCGGGAAAACGCGTGCTGTGTTCCGTTTTGTCCGCTCGCACTTCTGGTGTATGAAATTGAAGCCAGAAGCACGCGGTCTTCACGTGATGCGAAAATTCGAGCAGAGTGCGAGCGGAGATGAAAGTAGAACGGAAACTCGCGGGCGATAAGGCCCACACATTCTAATGGAATCGAGAAAGAGATCGCAGAAATGACGAATCGGGTGCTGGAACTGGGTATGCCAAAGTTGGCACCCAAATTATTTGGTTTCCAATAGATTCAGAAATGAAAATGAGTATCAGACTCGACAGATCCGGATAGAATTTCTGGACCCTTTGCGTAGGTGGCTCCTTCGAGTGAAAACGATTCTGTTTGAAAACTTGTGAGATTTTGAAACAGGCAGACCTCATCTGACTCGGAGTTTATTACTCACTCGCCGAATACTATGTATCAACTTTTCTGGTGCCGTATCGAAACGTCCTGCTCGATGGCCCCGTCACTACTTAGCTTTAGTCGGGGTCATTTTCACAGTCAATCTACCCGCAAGATGCAAATGTACGTCACACACTACCCAGAATGTCGAATCGTTACACTCGAATTCGCAATTCGAGTTATTTTGGGCACAAAAAATATTTCAGTTCTTCTAAATCAGAATGTCGCAAGTTTTTGTTAATTCGCAAAATCTTGAGATGGATGAGCAATAGAACAAACTCTTCATAGGAGTGAGGGACGAAGGTACCAAGTTTTTCGACTCAAAATGTTGTCAAAGTTTAACAGTTGAGAAAATTTGGAAATAGACGAGTAAAATTAAAACAAATTTCGTGAAAGTGAGGAGGGAGAGTGCCTATTTTTGTAAAACTTGAAATGTTAATTTAATCAACCGGAAAACTTTGGAAGTAGACGAGCAGTAAAAAACCATCTCTTTCTGGGAATGAGGAAGACGGACTGATAAGAGAGAGACGACTGAAGGGATTCCCCAATCACTGAATTTTTTATGCCCCTGGTTTTTCCACCACCCGGTCTGCTTGTACGTCATCTGATCCTTGTCTCGAAACTTCGAACTCAGAATCATGATTTCCGAGAAGTCCCAAAAAAACTGCACCATATTTTTTCGTGTTTTCCCCTCGGGCCCAGATTTCCTCTCAACTGCCTAGGTAAAAGGAGGAACGTGTCCAATTTTCCGACTAAAAACAAACTCTCACTTTTTTGCCAACTCATGATGCCATTTTAATATTGATGAAAATTTCGAAATCCATAAACAAGAAAAATATAAAACTCTTCACTTTTTGTATTCTGCTATCTGCCAACTGAGAATTCAGTGCCATTTCATCATTTCACAACTATCTCTCTCACCGAAAAAGTCTTCAATTTTGACATTTAATCTACTTCGCATCGTTTTTAAAAGTTAATGAAAATTTGACTAGCGTTTCCTGGGTACATTTCTGATCAATTGAGGGCTCTGCGACTTGAAATCAACAACGGAAAAATTTATCAGAACATGAATATAAAGACGTATCGAATACTACAATATTGCTTATCGTGAAAATTTGGAGATAGACGAGCCCCAAAAACAGAAACTCCTCACTTTTCCAATTTAGCCAATTGAAGATTCGATTTCCCCACAGATGAAATTTCCATATTCACAGAGCAGAAAAATGAAAATCTCTCCACGTATTGGATTTTATAAACGGCCACTATACAATTTTGCAAACGGGTAATAGAACATTCCTTACTGATAAAAATGTTTGAAATCTCCCCTCACCTCACGCCTTTCAAAAATTTATATTTTAATGTTTTATTGGCTGAGGTTTGTTTTTGAGAACTGATGAAAATTTAGGAAGCCCTTTTGAGACACCTAAGTGCTCTGAAAGGTAGAGTTGATCATCTAAAAGTTCATCGGATCATGATTGTCAAGACGCATTGAATGCAACCTCGCTAATAGTGGGAGGAGGAAGTCCTGAACTGTTCGAACTCAAAAGAATTTCAGTATTGTCACAATTGAGAAAATTTGGAGATAGATGAGCAATAGACAAACAAACTCCTCATGGGAGTGAGAGGCGAGGGTGCCAATTTTTCCGCCTCAAAATATCAAGTTTTTGTCAACTGAAAAAATTGGAGGCAGACGAGCAACAGAAAAACAAACAATTCACTTTTTCGAAATAGCCAAATCTCGAAGTCGATAAAAGAGAAAGATGAAAAGCTCTCCACTTTCTGGATTCTTCTAATTTCTAACTGAGAACTAATTTTGCCAACGGGGAATGCAATTTCTCGTATTGATAAAAATGTTTAAAATACCTTCCCTCCTCCCATCAAAAAGTAGATATTTTGACATTTCCTCAGCCGAGGATCGTTTTTCGAAAACTGATGAAAATTTCGAAAGCTCCCCTTGGTACATTTCCGAATAGTGCAAGGGCTCTGCGAAATGGAGTCAAGCTTGCAAAAGGGTATCTGAGTATGACTGTAAAAACGTATCAAAGCAACTTCGTTGATAGAGAGGAGGGATGAGGTCTTAAATGGTTTTAACTCAAAAAATGTTAACATTTAATAATGGAAAAGAGCAATAGAAAAAAAACTATTCACTTTTCCGACTTTGCCAGTTGAAGAAGCAATTTGCCTAATTAAGGAATTTTGGGAATTTGATAAAAGAGAAAAATAAATAGCTTTCCTTTTTTTGAGTTTTGTTGACTGCCAAGTAAAACCCCAATTTTACCGATTGTGTATGCGATTTTTCGAACTGACAAAATGTTCAGACCCCCTCCCCCCAAAAAAAGTTTTTACTTTTCATATTTTATCACTTACGAGGATCGTTTTAGAAAACTGGTAAAAAATTGAAGCCTCAGTATGTTTCTGATTAACGGGAAGGCTTTGCAATATAGAGTCAATCATGCAAGAGATTCTTGGGGAATGGAAGGGGGATTTATTGTAATCAACACGAGCTAAAACAAGTAAGTTTTCATTTTTTGAATTTTGCCAATCGATGAAAAGTTTTAGCTAATTTTTAAAATCAGCTATGTTGAAATTAGCGAGTGAAAAAGAAGAACAAAATGTGCGGAAAATCCTTTCGTTTTCAATTTCGTTAATTAATAACCTGATTGCTCTGACTGAGGGAAAGCTTCAATTTAGCAAATTGACGGATATGTGCAGCTTGTTTTTCCCATTAGTACCCATCCTTCTTCTGGAAGTTCTTGGTAAATTAATAAGTTTCAAGTTGATTTTACTGATTCTTGGTTGAATACTCATCATGAGCAGCGATAGATCCACGGGATTCATAGGTGCCGACTTATGGAAAATATTGGGGAGGGCAGAATCAAAGTTATCACGGTTCTTAGAAGCGGTCAAAAATCCCTCTCTTTGAAAATTCGAATGGTCGTCTTCCGTGCATCTGTTTTGGTTCCAAAATTATACCCTTCTCATTATTACTTATCACATTTTACTTTCTTTTTTGTTAAATTTAAAAATTGATGGTAAAATTTGTTGTACTTTTTCAAAATATTGAGGAGAGGTCGCCTCTTCAAAGTTTTCATCAAAAAAAAAGAAGAAAAAAAGACAAGTCGGCGCCTATGACGGGATTATTGAAGCTTTAGGCCCAGCCCTTTGGGAATCAACTTCACAGTGTATACTACAGTATTTAAGATAAAATTCAAATGTCCAGTGAAACCCAGAAAGTCCCAGATCTTCTTTCACAAAACCCCTTCCTCTTCTTCAGAACGAATTCTAGATCCAGTACTGATTTGAAACTGGGGTGAAGTGATCAAAAATACTTTACTCTATAAAATGTTATTCATTTTTTGCATTTAAATTAAATCTGAATTCGTATTTCAAAGAATCTGGAAACTCCCTCGCACGTCCAGGGTGTTGAATGGTGAATCAAGATGGAAAATTTATTAATTTTAAAAACTCAAAAAATTAAATCAGTGGTGGCGTTCATGACAATTTCGGGCTGCATTTGTTGCTTCCTCCTCACAATAATGGTTCGTGTCTGCTCCGAATTTCTCTGACTTATTGTAAACTGGGGTAGCTTCGGATTTGTGGGGTAACTCCGGACATTGTCAGAATTAGAGTAATACTGGTTAGATGCGTTATTTCTTCGTTAACTAGGGTGTCAAATAAATGAAGCTGAGACGGATGTAGGTACACCGTCATGGGGTGAAAAAACCCATGTTCCAGTTTTAATGTGTACAATTGGCAATATCCAGAGTTCCCCTACTAATCCAAAGTTGCCCCAGTTTACTGTATAGTATTTTCTCAAATCTTAAATTAGGTTCTGCAGGAATTCAAGTTCATTCTACTGCAAACTCTTCCCAGTCGAGTAAAGAATTATTCGAGCCAGTTATAGAGTTTATTGATATTTTTCAAGATTCATCTTGAACTGAAATAGGAAAATAAAACAAATACCAGGAATAACTGCTTCTGTAAAAGAAACTCGCTACAAAATATGTCGACGTATTTGCGTAGTTTCTGTAACTAAAAATTTATGTATTAAGCTTGTGCGAGTGCAACAACTGGCTCCTAATTCTAGGATTGGAACAATAACATAGAATTTCGTAAACGAAGTATTGGGTCAAGTTGTCAAGATTGTTGATATTATTCGAACTGATTTTACAGAAAAATTAACAAAGGAAACTGCTACAAATAAGAAGCATGTGTGCAGGAATGAACTAAGTTGCTTCGTTTTCCAGGTCCTTTAATTTGTGCAACCGAATAAGAGTCAATGTTTTTCCCCCTCGTTGAGATCGACGAGAAAAGAGAATAACAAGGGGGTCTTCGCTGAATGTTCGTTTCGAAATCTTGCCACCCGGCCTCATTTTCTCAGCTGAAGGCTATATTTTGTCAACTATCAGTGATGAGCCTCCCCCATCGAGTATCTCAATTTAAAAAAAAAATCGGGAAAAAACCAGTGGTTGTGTACTTTTCCTCTAAATGAATACATTATTTTTGAGTGAAAGTTTTCGTAATCGAAAACATTATGTGCACAATCTAATCATTCATTTTCTAAAGCAAACGATAACGGTATAATGATAAGTAAATATGTGTAACTTGTACATCTAACTTTTCCCACAAACTGTGTTGACCTATCTATTCATCACTGATTCGAGTAAACGATTAATATCTGAAACGCATTCGTGAAAACCCATTTGACTCCTAATTGAGCAATGTAAACAGGGAACCCGACACCAGGTAACAGAAAATCTTAGCGTGCAATTTCTGCAATTGATGAATTTGTCCCGAATTTCCCCCTAATGTCGAACGAAAAATTTGCATCGCAAGTTATTTTTCAAGTGCTCTTTAATTCCCTCTTCGATTATGAGTTTCTTCCCACAAGTAGCATTGACGTCTTTATTCATTACTATGTCTGATACAAGCATATGAAAAAATCAGTTGACTGATGATTAAACAGATTATCCGACACCAAATAATAGAAGATCTTAGCGTACAATGTCTGCCATTGATAAACGTTATCTTTGTCCCGAATTTTCCCATATTGTTGACCGAACCATTTATATTGCAAGTTCTTTTTCAAGTGCTCTTTAATCCATGAGTTCTCTGCGTGACATTTGCGAGGAAATGCAAGGCAGGCAGTGCAGCGTATGGATTGTAATTATAGAAGCTACTACGGTAATCATTTCGATTTTAGAGTTCATATAAGCGTTCATGTACGTCGAAACCAACTAACCAAGTCCTCAAGTAACAGAAAAGGGTCTCTAATGAATGCTTCTTTCTGAGATATTCCCAGACTTCAGCAGAGGGAGCTTCGAAAGAAATAACTCGCAGTCGGGATGCAAGTATCAAAAGTTTCCAGTTCGTACCGTACTGACTACCAGAGTGAAAGTTATCCCCTGCCGTTTCACTGCACAAAAATTGCAGCACAGCTGTTTCCTGGTACTGCAGATCGTTATCTCGAATCGTGATACACCGAAAAAACGACAAATTTCCGTTCCGTTTTCTTGTCCCTGGCCATACAACACTCGGCCGTCATCGTCAGTGAAAAGGTGTCCATATAGACGATCCCATCTGAGACCTTTTCGCTTGAGAATGCTTAATCCCTCTAACGGGGTGGAAATATTGAACTTCCAGCCACCAGTCGAGAAATACTGACTTTACCGAATAAAATTTCGAGTAAAAAATTTTCCTGAGACGATTTTACTTCAGAAAAGTTTTCTTCAGTTTTTTTTTTCCAACTACCCCAGGAATGTCGGAAAATGGAGCCCAATATTACCTTGTGCCAGGGTCGTACTGACGGGGAGGTCTCCATTGGCCAAAAACAAAAAACGATGGATTGAGACGGAGAGGAGGGCGGACCTGTGATTGAGCCCCTCTCTCTTACTTAAATCCTAGGTACGGCCCTGATAACAACAACAATAATAATAATAATAATAATATAATAAAAAGGTTAACACTTGGTAAATTTGGCCAACTTCAGATTGGTTTTGGATATTGCCAATCGATGGACATTTTCGAAATCTCAAACCAAAAATAAAAAAACAAAAAATAGGTATACACTTTTAAAATGTTTTCCAATAATTAGGAATCGACTTCCTTGAATTGGCCAGTTTGGCAAGACGTTTTGAAGGGAAAATTTTTCCGACATCTCCCATTGCTATGTCCATCCATCCAAGCGTGGAAAAACCTTGAAAATGACTGATTTTTTTCAGTTTAAATGGACGAAAAACCAAAAACCATTTCATTCACCGTGTTCACCATTTGAAATTTATGGTTCTGTTTGAAAAATTTCAACTTAATCCCCCTTTCCCCTTAAACAACTCTAGTGAAGCCAATTACGAAAATTATTACTTTGAAATTTCTCGTATGTTATTTAGAATATTTCAATGTACCTAGTTCATAGGAAAAGTGCAGGTCCGTAACCTCCATCCCCATGGCAAAAAAAAGACAAAAAAAAGATACGACAAAAATGGGTTTGAGACAGAGAGGAAGGTGGATCTGTCACATTTTTTGTAAAAAGTATGAAAATGGGTTAAGGCTGGAAGAGCTCCTTCAGTATCACAGATAGGCAATTCAGTTCATTAAATTCCTTTAACCCTTTAATGTATATATCCATTATTTTCGAGAAAAAAAAATACTGGATTAAAATGGGTAGGTACATAATCAGACTCGTAATGAAAGTTTACTGTTTTTCAAATTTTGAAGACGTGTAACCCTTTCAGTTTTCAGTGTAGACTATGTTGGTATACAGCTGTTTGTTCCTGTTTATTACTTGAAGATATGTATATTGTATTTCATACCCCCTCTTCTCTCCTTACATCCCCTTTCAAATGCCACATTTTTCATATTAGAAACAAATCAAGGTTTGAAATGAATTCAGTGGCTCTCAAAACCTAACAGACAATGTTTATGTTATTTATATGCGCACTTCTTCAATTTTTCGTCCCTACGCCTTCGTAGCTACCAGAATTTGAATGGTTATCAAAAAAATGAGTTCAACGAAACGTTGAACCAATGAAATAAAAATTAAAACTACACTAAAGTCTTCAATTGAGAACCCACTCTCTGGACCACAATTTGTAAATGGTTGGTTTGTCTTCAAAAATTAGTTCCGGGCTTTTAAAACGTATAAAATCAAACCTATACAATCTTCAAAATCTTGTACTCGTGATCACAGTTCGTAAATTAAAAGCAAACTGTAATCACTATCACAAATGAATTCAGCGACCCTTTAAACCAATGAAACGATATTCATATTGCAATTTATAACATTTCAAATCCCCGCCCTCTTCCAGAGCTACAATTTTGATTTTATTCGCGAATCGATATCAAAATCGAATTTAGTGATTTCGAAATTCACATTCTAGTATCTTGATTAGAAGATTCGTTCGACTATAGAAATTCGAAAAGTTGTAATAAAAAAATAATACTGAAATCACGCAGAAAAATACAATTTTCGAAATGGGGTATCGAAAGGTAAAGCGAAGAGGGAGGGTAGATGAGGATGTAGGTACAGGTTCGAGGATGATTTGAATCCCTTCACTTGGCTGAAGCGAAGTCGATAAAACTAAAAATGTCGAAAATATGTGTTTTTTCTTCCATAAGGCCAGTGTTAACGCATGGTAGTGTACAAGGTAATTTTGAACCCCCTTTCCAACATTCCTGGGGTCGTTGAGAAAAAGTAATCGAATCCCTCTGATGCAAAATTGCCTCAGGACTGTTTTTGGCTCGAAACTTTTTTTCGATGAAATAAATATTTCTCGACTTTTAGCCGGAAGTTCAGTTTTGTGGTATTGCTCACCCTAAAGGGCTTCGGAATATTCGAATTCTAGGGGACTTGTAGCATGCTGATGAGTATACTATCATCTGGCCCTATGTATCAGAATTCGCCGTAGTCAATTTTCTCATCTATTATGGGGTTCATTGTACTGCGGTCTGAACACGATCATGACTTTTTGGTAGCTCTCCAAGACTTGTTTAGGATCTTTGAGAATTCATTTAAGACTCTACGAGTTTTCTATACCTACTCGGTTAAAGTTCACCACGACTCATTTGCGACTTTCGAGACTCACTAAGGACTTTTTAAACTCCTTCAAGCACTAACAGGCTCGTTTGAGACGCTGCAAGGAACTGCCATTAGGGAAGCGTTTCAGGGGCGATTTCCCCCAATTGCCTGCTCCGTGCTTAATTTTGCAAAAGGCTTACCAAATACTCAGGGAGTAATGTCCCCGTTTTCTTTCTTCTGATAAAGGCGTGATTCGATTTCACATGCACTTTGATTAATAAAACGTTGAAACACAATTCGACAGACACAGTTAACGTTTGTGTCGTGAAGAATGGAAGAAAAAGAAATTCTTAACACGCAAATACAACGTATTGGAGACGTAGAACAACGCATTTTCTCTCTTTCTCTCAATCATTTTGGGAGGGGAAACTAACGCTTAAACGAACATTGAGGTAAACAACGTAATTACTGAGATAGATTTGAAAATGCCCGAATTCTTAGCGACCTAGATTTTCATCGCTCGATAACGAATGTTCCATTTCTCGATTTTTTTTTTGTGATCAAAAAATCGAGTAAACAGCTAACAAGACTACGTTTTCATGGTTCGATGAGAGAAAAAGTTCTAATTTAATTCTGATTCCTTATCTAAGTTAACTTCAAGCGTCCCGCTCATATCTCACTGAATTATCTAGGAAATCGTCTGTCAAATTAATTCTCCGAGGGCCATCATCTCATCATCACGAGGCATCAGAGTGTACGAGACGAGATAGATAGATGAATGGTTTCGGACGAATTTCGAAAAATGAAAGATGTAATGGGTTGTGAAAAGATTACTTAATATACTTAGTTGCGAAATTAAATGGAAGTTCAGCATGCTAGTGCGTCGTTTAACGAAATGAAGGTTGTTCATGAATTCCTGTCCGTTCTTTTGACAAAAAGTGTGCACCATCTTCGACGTTGAGTTCCTCTCTAAAACGAACCAGTCAGTGCTCTTTGAAGAGAATAGGCTTTCAAAAAGGCTGATGAGAAGTATTCCTACGAAGAGAAAAGCCGCATCAGCTCCTGCGGAGTCTGAATGTGTTAGAAGAGTCTAGATAAGTCCGAACAAGTCTGGAAGCAGTCTAAATATATCTTGATCAATCCTAAAGAGTTTGAATAAATCATGACGAATCCCAAGAGAATCTGAAGAGCCTGACATTTTGAAGTCCGAATATTCTCAGTCTCAATCTCTCAACAGAATTAAATGAGTCTTAACCGAGCTTTAATCAGACGTAAGATAGTGAATGAATCTCTACTAGTCATAACTACAGAGCCCACGGAGCCTCACTCATCTTTGGCCGTCTTTCCCATCTTCCTATCTGGTTTTGTCCTATCTATCGGTATGTTTTTCCGTCGTGTTTCTCGGGTCGAGAGTCTGACTCAGAGCCGTAATCAGTATCTTGTATCGTTGTATCGGGGGGGGGGGGAAATTTTGGTGGGGAAAATTTCAGTTTGAGAAAAACCTCAATTTGTACTGCCTTGGTTACGACCCTGTTTCAACTGTGTTCATCTACCTGTCCGGGTTTCTAGCTAGCCTGTGTATTGGTCTACCTGTTTTCAGACAGCTTACCTATCTATTTATCTGTTCGTCTCAGAAGTACACGAAGAGGGGAAAAGGAACAATGAAATAACTCAAAAAGTAGATATTGAAATGCTGGAAAGCCAGAAAACGATAGAAGAAAGTGAGAAGATAAAAAGAAAGAAGGACGATGATTTTATTGACGCAAAGATATCCGCCGCAATGATAATTTGATGTTAAATGGTGATCAGCAATGCTAGGGGGGGCGGGTGGATGATAATTCTCTATTGGGATTTAAACCTGCACTAGAGTGCGCTGCAAAATTACCTGCGCGGGTGCTAGCGGGTGAAAACGAGTGAGTGATCACGTGTATTTTTAAATAGAAACACTGCTATCTTCAGGAGGGTAAAAAACTGAGTAAAAATTATTCTGCCAGTAGAACTGATTGTAATTTAATTTTTTGGTGATGATGCAGGTGAATTTAGGGCAAATTTTCTTTGAAAGTGAATTTCTAATCGACTTAATGATAGTAGAAGTTTGCTACACGCTTACGGTAATTCATACGTGATCGCTCACACATATGCCTTGAAACTCTAAGTTTAAATCCCAATGGCCCTCCAAGAAAATTTACACAAAAATTCTCCTAAAACTTGGGACATTATTGCTAATTTTGCTCGCAAATCAGTTTTTCTTCTCTTTTTAACGGACCAGTATCAGGAAATCCGAATACGCACAAGTATTCTTGTACCGGACTTAGCGATTTGTTATATTTTATATTTGAATATTTCGACCAATTTTTGAAAAAGTGGACGCTCAGTCGCCAAAAATGAACCGGAAAGGAAGTATTTCATGCGTTTCGAATTCACTACTCCCCTCCCTCCAATCCCTTTCAAAATTCCATTTAAAATGTATTACCATTTGAACCTGAACCCTCAATGCAAGCCTTCGAGGTGGAAAACTTTAACACCTATACCCTCGGCCCTCATCTCCCGAACACACAGAAAGTTATTGATATTTTAACCCGGCCCAGTGATACATGAACTCTCAAAAAAAGTCCATTTAAAAATTGGTAATATTTAACATCCTTGTCCCAAAACAGGAGTCTCGAATACGCTGCTCGTCGGTTAATTTGTTCATCTGGCTGACAGAATAAAAGATTGACTCTGCTATGTCTCTCTGTCTATCTCTCAGTTAAGCGACTACACCCATCTGTCTGTCTCGCTAGGCAGTATGGTGAAAACCTGACTGTCTATTTCTCTGTTGACCTGTTTCTCGGCCTCGTAAGCTTGACATGCTCACTGGTTCTCAGGCCAGCTGCCTGTCCACCTGAATTATGAAATAACAGATTTTTCCCTTAATTTTCCGGATTTTCAAGTAAGCCACCTAGCCAGCGTTTTCCCTGCGGCGGAGAGCAAGTTTGAGCGGAATTCTCCGAACCAGTCTTGAAAAAGTTTAAATGATATATGTAGATCAGAAAAGAGTTCCAACAGATTTTAAAAAACGCCTGGCTGAGTCTAAGCCTGGTCTCGATAGAGAATGATTAAGATTTAAGAGTCAGAGTGGTCTTAATAGTTTGACAGACACCTATAAAGTTTGAATGGATCATAACAAAGATGGAGTTTCACGAAAGAATTTGAGTTTTATTTAATCGATACCTAATCGTCATTCGTGACCAGGAATGCGGAAGCCGAACGATACAGCTTTTCCGTTTCCGGCTTCTAGCCTCCAATTCTCTTCTAGCTTCCAGCCTCAGTATATGAACTTCAAACTTCCAATTTTTTTTCGCCTTCTGGCTTCTAGAGCTTCTTTTACTTATTCTCACCATTTCACTTTCATTAACCTTTTTTCCCCGTTGTTTTTCTTCTACTTTTATTGATAGAAAAACATAAAAAACAATTTTCATGAAACTGTAAGAAACCTATTGGAAGCTGAAAAACTTTCAGCTTCCGCTCTCGGCTTCCAGCTTTTAACTCATATTCAGATTCCAACTTCTGGTTTCTCAAAATTATCCTAAAACTGTAAAAACTTCCGGCTTTTGACTTCCAACTACCCCGGCTTCTCCGCATCCGTGTTCGTGACGAGTGCGAAGTTTTGCAGCACGAGCAACGCGAATGCAGCAAAATACACGAGCGAATAATGCATTTCTTGTAAAAGTTGCAAACTACATTTTTTTCGATACATGCTCGAAAAGCACTTTATAGAAGTAATTATTGATTTTTTGAAACTAATCCAGAATACCAAACCGGAAGGAGTGCTCTCATACACGAACAGCTGTAACGCTTAAAGCTTTATCAAAGCGCGCACAAGCGACGAAAACGACGCGCCTGTCCGTCTAGTGTGAATGATTACCCTTCCTTCTTGCCAAGTAAACATACGATTTGACGTCACATTTTTGTACTAGTGCAAAACTAAATTATTTTTGCATACTTTTCAGGGGTATTGCTTGTGCACTCCATCGTCGATTCAAAATATTCACTTCTTGCACTGAAAAGTGATTACAAAAGACGCTTTTCGAGCATGTATTGAGAAAAAGAGTTTTATGCTGAGTTTTGAAGGATATTGAGGAGGTCTGAATGAGGCATCGATACACAGGTACGGACCGGAGACAACTGTCTTTCCCAGAAAGAAAAATTTGAATAACGAGTTCAAAATAGTTGGCCAGCAGAAAAATCTTTCAGTCTCAAGCAAATCGGTAAGAGTTTTAATAGTTTCGAGAAATCTTAAGCAGTTATAGGAAAGTCTTGAAATTCTTGAACTTGAATAAGAGAATTTTGAAACAGTGTTCACTAGTCTTAAATTAGGGAGTCCTCTAAAAGGTCTCGATTGCTTCTTGATGAGTCCCAATCAAGTCTGTAACAGTATTAGAGGGTCTTAAGCAGGACCGTAGAGAGAAAATCCGGGCCCGGGAGAAAAAAAAATGATACGATTTTTCTCGAGCTTTTCTCGGAAATCACGATTTTATGTTTTAATACCCAAAAGAAGATCAGAGAATGGAAAATCCGGACCACTAAAAGACTGGAACTGGGGGAACTCCCCCCCTTCTATCCCTGGTCTTAAGCAAGCCTCGAAGCCTCGAAGAATTAAAAAGAGACTGAAGCGAGTGCCAAAGAATTTAAAAATGCCTCAATGGGTTAACAAGTCTGTGAGAGTTTTAAAGAATCTTAAATGAGTATTGAAGAAAAGTTTTAAGGTCTTCTATGAATCTTAGAAGAGTCTCAAACAAGTACGGACGAAGAGTTTTAAAAAGTTTCGGTCATGTTTTAAAGAGTCTAGGAGGAGAAATGAGAAGAGCCGTTTACGAGTTTTCCTTGAACTAGTTTAAGAAAGTTTGAAAGATAAGTCAGCAAGTTTAAGAAAGTCTACAAGTCTTTAACTAGCATTGAAGAATCCTAGGTAGTCTTTGAAATGGACTCCTTCCAAAGAGACAAAGTGGAATGGCAATATTTAGAAATTCTCTCAACATTTTCATTTTGTCGAAAACCCAGCGTGTTGAAATTTGATAGCATGCTTTAAAAACTATTTATAGATCAAAAAAATAATCGGCAGCATGAACGCTTAAAATCTTTGAGTATTTCCTCCATTGCTTCTCAATCCGTTACAATCTTGAGTGCACATAAATGATCCAAATATTCAGGGAGAGGGAAATGGGATATTAAATTCTCATACATTCTAAATTCCCCCTCCCAGGATTATTCTCAGGATCCGCTACTGATCTTAAAAAATCTCAGAAACTCCTGAAATAAGGGTAATAAGCCTCATTGATCTTCCCGTACCCTAAGAACGTAGTCTCTTTCACATCATCAAACCCCTCCCCTATCGATAAATAACTCGGCCAAACTCACATATAACTTGGCTATTTTTCAGTTTTGCACTCAGTTTCGGGGGTAATACTAGGACGCTCACGAGTTTCGGACCATTGTGCGGCGCATTGTTTTTTTTTTCGAATAGGACCGTGACTGAAATTACTTTACCACCCCTCCCAAACCGAGGCAATTTATTTCCGTCTTCTGATTTTTATGCCCTACATTGAATGCATTTAGGTAATATCGTAAATTTCGCAGAATTTGGCGTTGTACAAAGTGCCATTTATCGGCACCTAGTGCCTCCCAAGGGATAAGCGTGGAAAGTCGTTGTTACACAATCCAGCTCAAATGATTTCAATTAAGACCGCTGATGTAGGTCAACCCTCCGTTCATCGTGCGGACAATCGGAAATTAGTTCGAGCTTTTTAGTGCGTACCAGGCAGCCAAATCGTCGTTGCCTATCGACTTTAGAATTACTCAGAAAAGCAGACAAAACGAGTTCAGGTTCATCATGGCGAATGTATTATTAAATCCGACTATTTGGTTTCGTAAACGATGATTTATACGTCTATCATTCCTATATATAAAAAAAAAATTAATGACGCCGAGAGATTTACGATAAGCTTACCCCATACCTTCTGAAATTCTCGAACTAGTTATGAAGTTATTTATGACCGCAGACGTAAATCTTACATCCACGTGTTTTTACCGAGAAAAAATTATCACTGTTTCTCGTAGTTTTGAAAAAGTAAAACAGAACAATAAAATCAAACCTATGTAGTATGATTTAAAATAAATGATAAGGATACGCGAAAGATTAGAGACGGTTTCATGTATCGTTTAGACTTGAATGAACGAGGTTCAATGCCATAGAGTAATATTTGTTATGAACCCGGTGTTCGAAAATTACACTCAAATTGCCAAATTCCGATGGTAGAGCTGGCCCGCACCATCGAGACCAAATAGGTGAAAGTAAAATCTAAAATTATCTGATTTAAGAAACTAGCTCCAAGATTTTCAGACCAAATCCACAATATAAATATAGATAAATACCCTTTTAGCAACATATACGTAAGAAGGAGAAAGATCCACCTAGCTAAGAAAAAGTACCCCACCCAGGGAACGTCCTATATTTACGATGCGGTGCTCTTTGAACGGTTATTGTTGGACCTAAACTGATTTTCCCTTTGCATGCTTGTCTTTTAACGTTACATAACTTGGTGGAAACAAGTTTCAAACAAAATTATTCCGAGCGCGCTTATAATGATATGCAAAGTGACTAGACATTTTTTTCTACTGATAAAAATTCTGTTGGACCCAGAGGTCGAAATCCTCTCGTAGTCGAAACGACAGCCAAAAACTGCTGTAAGAAGTGGTATGTACCGTGAAGTTAGATAATGAAAAAACAGTTATGTAAACATGCATGATACGAGTTTCATATTATCTACAGTTGCCACAACACTTCACAAATTGCGCCATGAAGATATCGAGGCGAAAAATTTTGAGTTTTAATCTCAGAGACTGCAAGAAGTGATGCAGCTATAATTGCGACGTGGCTTTTTCCACAAGGTGGGAGAGGTGCTATAAAAAGTTTGAGAAGGCATATACTCACGACTCTCAGTGATTCGTGTACAAGTCTAATTTGAAAACAGTGGAATTTTGAGCTTTTGCCAGGGCTGTCTCTTTTTATACTCTGTCACATGTAACTGCTGATCACAATTGAGAAGCTCAACTTAGACAACAATCGGAACCTATTTTAATGATATTTCTCGTCTTCTACGTGTACCTACCGGACAAACAAAACCGCTAACTCCATATTTTCCAGAAACAAGCACCCATACCAATTTTCGAGAACTTTCTCACCTAGTAACCGATATACTCGTGTCCAACCTACAATGGGCTTGAATTGTGCCCCGCTGCGTTGCTAACATATTATAATTAATCGTACAAAGACAATAAATCAGTTGGGTTAATCACTCTGCCCATTGTTTCTAAAAATACCCGGGCGCGTGAACTTGCCGAAGCACACGGTAATAGAATCTTAGATACATGTAAAAACATAGATGACGTGAATGAAATGTATATTACCGATAACCTTCTTACGGATACACGATCCGAACTTCCTATAAGGTACAACACAAGTATTACATCGCATTTTAAACACCCAACACCTTTTTCTTTTCTTTTGCCAATCTCAGCGAAGTAAAACGTAGAATACCTTTGCTATAGCAAAGTACACGTGTTTCTGATTATTATGGAACCTTGTTCTTTACAGAGATTATATATAAATTCTGGGTAAATTTCTCGCCATTAAGTTTATCGAATTTCATGTTGTTGGGCGCCAGTTTGTTATTTCTTCGGCTAGGGTACGTCAAAAGATAGGTATAGGTACCAAGTATAATTTCATGATCATAATCTAGGTACACTGATATCGCTCATATCTCTCTATTCCATTAACTACTGACCCTACTAGGAATATCAATTTATTGTCTGTAGCCATACATAATCTCATGGAAAGATGGTTGCATTTCTCGCCATTAAATTTATCGAATTTGACGTAGTTGAGCGCCAATTTGTAATTTCCTCAGATAGTAATATCAAAACGTTTATGGTACATGTTTTCATGTTCATAATCAAGGTACTTTAGTATATCAATCATATCTCTCTTTTCCGTTAACTACAATTACTGAACTTTCTGAAAATAATAATCTACCTATATGGTCCGTAGTAGTACATGCGGTTTCAAGTAAAGATAGTTGTAGAAGTAATCTAGATCTTCAGTTTTGATACTGAAATGCGAAGTGTACTGTGACTTGGGCACATGAACTCAATTGGAACTGTTGAAAAACATGCAAAACTTAGCAACATAATGAAAACAGGGTGAAAACCAGAAATTAATTAGCCACAATATTCAAACATGTCACTAGGTAGGTACCGTCAATAAAAGGTTAAAAAAAAAACAGTTCTAGGAAGAGCTATTCAGAATGTATAAATTGAGTAAGTTCAAGCCTTTTCCAAGTCTTGTCAGATAGACGGACAAAGAGTCTCTATATCTATCTCCACAGCCATCAGTCAGGTAGCAGGTAAGACAGTCAGTCAGTATATTTTTCTTCATGTCAGTCTGTGAAGCAGCAGTCACTCAGTTGAACGATCAATTAGTAAATGTATTTTCATGTCTGCAATACTTGAATGTTGAATAGTTAATTTACCTTCATTTCTGTCCGTCAGACAACAAAATACCCAGTTAGACAGTGAATCACAGTATATCTGTTTTCATGTTTGTCTATCAAGAGCTGGTCATCAGTTAATGGAAAATCAGTAAATCTACTTTCATGTCCATCTGACTGTCCGGTTCATCTTTGGTTAACCTGTCCGTTTTCATGTCTGGCCGTGGGCAGCAAGCAGTTCCAGACAATGAATCAGAAATCTACATTCACGTCTGTCTGTCAAACAGCAGTCAGTTAGAAGATCAATCGGAAAATCAATATTTGTCGGGCCGAGTCTGATATAGTTAGGTAGTCAGTCAGTGCATCTATCTTCATGTCTGTCCGTCATGCAGCAGTTAGTCAGACAATCAACCAGTACACCTATGTCTTCATGTTGTTCGGGCAGTTATTTTTAGTCTATCTATTTTCTTGTCTACCCGTCAGAGACAGCATCAGTCAGGTAATCAATCAGTATATCTATATCTTCATGGCCTGGCACTCATTTAGTCCACTGATCTATTTTCTTGTCTGCTTGTCAGAGACAGCAGTCAGTCAGGTAATCAAAATAGTATTCTGTTCACCTACGTCTACCCAAGTCTGTCTTCGCAACTTATTGTTTCATAATCAGTCTGCATAGGTATCTTCAGTCAATTGAACAGTTAATCCTAAATCTACCTTCATGTCTGTCTGACCGCAGGCAATCAAATAGTCTGCCAATCTATGTATTTTCATGTCTGTCTGCCTGGCAGTGGGTAGTCAGATAGACAGTCATTAAATCTAAGTATTTTCATGTCTGCCCGAGTTCATCAAAGATCGTGGATCTACTCGTTTTCACGTCTGTCGGTCAGACCGCACCCAGTCAGTTGGACAGTCAATTATGAAATCAATTATGTCCATGTGTCAAACACCAGTCAGTTAGATGAATATTAAATCAATCTTCATGTCTGTCTGGCAGGTACTCAGTCAGCTAATCTACCTATCTAATTATTTTCATGTCCATCTGTCACACAGCAAAAACAGTCAGACACTTAGTCAAATGGATAATCAGTCAGTGAATCTATCTTCATTCTATCTGCCAGATTATGAGTTAGTCATCAGCCAGTCACTTTGAGTCACTTATAACCCGGGAGTTTTAAGCCAAGGCAACTTTACTCTCGCATTCTCGTATCTCCTATCGTTAAAACGGAAATGCGGTATGATAGAAACATAAGTAAAAATTATTTTATTGATAATTGGATGGAATAGCGTGGCTCACAGTTGGTCTTTTATATATCCGCTTCTCTCAAAAAGTGAATTCCGCTTCAATTTTATTTAAAAACTCGATTACATTCGTCTTACTAATTTGTAAGACAGAATCATTTAAGGCGTCTAGTTATTTTTTTATTTCTTTCGAAAACCGTTTTATTGCGGAAATTGCGAAATTTCACCGGCCTGTATAGTCTGTCGAAGTTTGACATTTTATCAAAACCAACTAGATCCAGATTTCTTTCCTTGTGGTCCTGCGTTTCTTTATCGTAACGGAATGTTATCAGGTTATTTTCTTGATATATTCTTAGTTACACGGTGTTAATGTTTTAGGATTTTGATTTATTTTTAGTAACACTTCAGAATGTCTTCAAATAATATATTATAATAATATTATTGTAATAATAATGATGATGATAATAATAGGTAATAATAATAGTAATAATAATTTTTTTTTAAATTTCTTTATTATTATATTGCACTGCCGGAGAAATAATAATAATAGTAATAATAATAAAATTTAAAAAAAAAAAACTTGAAAATGCATTACCTATAACATAACTTTACGTTGGAAGAAGTGTAAATTCACGATTATTTCCTGATTTAAAGGGGAAACACCTTCAAAAGTATTTTTTGCGTTTTTCTGGTCCTAAAAAACTACAGGAATTTCAGAAGCGGATTACGAAGAGGACTCCCAAGGCTACCAACCTAATTGGAAAAAATTGGTCAATATAGAGAAATCCAGGGCCTGCACATTTTTCGTCTCTCCTGAAAATTTTCTAAAAATGGATTAAGCTGGTTCCGATGCTAAACGCCGCATTATAGTATATCTAAGTCTTTGCTGCGCAATCCGAATGGGTTTATAAAAATGACACCTGTTTTTAAGAAAATTTTGAATATGTTTGCAGATGCAGAACGGTTACGATAATCCGGCACTAACAGGAGACGTGCTGAACCAACAACAACGCGTCAATTCGGGATTAAATCAAGCTTACGCGGTCAGCTATGATTCGATGGGGTATGTGAGCATTCGAATTTCAATTACTTAGACCAATATTGACGAGTGAGCTCGGTTGCATATCGACGTACTCTAAAAGTAGGCAGTATAGCTAGTAATAACAGCTGAGTACACAATGTACTTAATTCATGAGATGTGGTAGATGGGCTGAGACAGAAAAAAATGCTGTTCCATGTAAATACGAAACATGGATCAGTTTGTCTTGTTTTTTAAGTCAGTAGCCGTCAGAAGGGTTCATATGAGGGCAGTTCCCCCTCAAAGCTAACGGTTTACTCTCCGTGTAAGATTTTAATTCACCACATTCAGTCGCAAAAGTCAAACTGAAGAGCTTTTTCTCTTCATCACTGGAATTATTTGTAAACGTCATCTTGCCTCCCCTCTGCACCCGCCGAAGATGTCCCCTAGAAAGTAATCATGCTAAGGGGGCTTCTGTTTTTTCTAATAATTCCTTCAATGAACTTTTATATATACCACGTAATAAAAGAAAATTGGTACTTCACTCTTCAGTCTTCCAAAAAATTCAATCGGTTTTTGTTTGTAGAATTTTCTTCCTTCGCGACTATAATCGTAAACGTTTACTATGATTGATTGTTCCTAAATCAAATAACTCGAGTGTTCAGTAAGAATACTCGGAATGAACACGCGTGGAAAATCACGTTAATTTTACCGTAGTTTGCTTTTTAAATTAGTCAGAGTCGTAAAAGGGATTCGTTTCCAATTTTACGCGAACAATTTTTCTTTTAATTTTCTAATAACGAATTAGAAGTGTACCTAATTAGGTACACGGCGGCCTCGGTAAAGTTTTCGAATAGTTGAAATGAGCAAAATAACCAATGATGTAACTTACTCGAAGCTTCAAAGAAAGAAAAGAAACGAGGAGTTCCGGTCTACCGGAATAAAAATGCATCCGGACATATTCTCATTCCATTTTCCATTCATTTTCAGTTCCTTTCATTACTTTTGAAACTCAAACACAATAACTGCATGAAAAACGATTGACAAATATAGGAGGGTGCAGCGAGACGTACAATCTTAATTAATTTCCAACATTGCTTCAATTTTCAGAGAAACTATAGAATTTGCCGCCATCACGAACATCCATCAAATATAATGATGTTTTTCGTTGCAGCTACAACAAAGCCAATGACAGCTTGAGCAGTGTCTACGTTATACCTTCATACACGACGAAACAAGCCAACGGTTTAAATAACCATGCGAACGAAGACAAGAAGAGCAATAATATTTCCTGGTAAGCAAAAATTCGCCCAGTCATGACTGTGCCTATACTTCATTAACGCGATGCCGTCATAAATCCAATTCAGAGAGGAAATGAAACGACATATATGTTGTGTCGCCAGAGCAGATTTTCCAACCAGTCCAAACTGAAAATAGTCTTGACCGATATGCTGAACAAAATTCATCCGGAAACAGTCTACATATATCCCCCAATACAGTAAGCTGTAGTGATGGGGAGGGGTTGCCACATGTTGTTTAAAAAGTCAGTACTCGACAAATTCTGGTAACCAGTCTCAAACAACTGACATAACTAAGAAATTAAAGACTTTTTTAAAGACTTTAAGTCACATATTTTATTCGAAGCTCTTACTGTCTGCAGAAAAATAAGCCAGCTACTGTCTTGATAGTGCAAAAGAAAAACTAACATTGGAACTATATAGTAAGTTAGCTTCTATCGGCCTTCCATAAAACCATAGATTGAGATGAGAAAAAAGCAAAACACAAGCGTGTGAGATTGCACTCAGTACTTCTGTCAAGAATGAAACTGAAATTTTCAGAAAAGTGAACTATGCTTAATTGCCCGTGCTTAAATCATGTTTTCACTCAAACTGAGAAAAAAGGAAATAATATGAAACCAAACTGATGGCTATATACTTAATTTAGGTAGTATACAAGAGTTGGCTACCGCTATTGTACCAGCGATACATGTATATGTAATATTACAAAATAACGGTATTTGTTTCACCCCTAAGTTTGAATAAAACGTATCTACCTACTCTCTCTCTCTCTCTCTATCTTATGACATAGATATATAGGTATCAAAGAATTTGTAAAGTGTATTTAGTTTACTGTTATGCCAATTCATGAATATCCCACTTAAAATGTTTCCTCAATATTTTTTCCTAAAACAAATAATACAATTGTACCTAACTCGCAAGTAAATAAATCAACAGTGAAAACAATGCTATGCAGCCAAGAGGTAAAGTATGCACCCATAATCAAAACATGTCGGGTGAATAAACAACGCAGAAAATATTTGTTTTGGAAGAATACCGAAGTTGTTTCAGATAAAATACCTTTCATTCATAAATCGTAAAAAAAAAAAAAAAAACAATATAAAAGTGACAAGTAAATAAACGTGGATGTATGGGACATTCTTATGGAAAATAACCTAGGGCCCGGCAATCGTTATCTGAGACAATTTACGAACTTAACTATGCTTGACATATATCAATAGATCAAAAATTTCGTTAACAGATAGATAAATAATCCCTCGAGTTTTGAAATCTTCCATTATTACGCAATTCTGTTAATGTTGAATATCGCGAGATACACTACATTCGCCTACTTATTTATATAATACTTAGATATTCTGACATGCAGTCTTGACTACATTTGCGTGAAGAGATGGGAGGCTTGAGGGTTTTACTCCAATGGGCTGTAAGTCTTCCCTCCCCCAGAAAATTAGAAAATTACATACAGTTGATGGAGAGGCAAAGTTACGCTACCCAAATTCTGCGGGCGAAGAAATGTTTAGCCTCGCCCACTTTCGAAAAACTGTTAGCGCCCATGCCTGCCTACTTATCCTATAAATTAAATTTCACTCCCGAACCCCTCCTGTTACTTTAAATGTGAGCAGTGAGTGGTTGAAACTTCTGCAAACTATGTGCACATGCGTATGTCTATCAATGTATTCTAAGAACCCAGTTGACATCTATATGGTACACATTATTGGCTGGGTTATGGTTGTTCAAGAAATAACTGCGACAACGGTCAAGTAGGTACAGTCAAAAGTAACGCTGATGCGATGAAGAACGATGAATTAGGTTAAATAACAGTTATTTAACGGTTCGGTGATTTGAACCATCAAGTATAAATACAATTTTATGCATGCCAATACTTTACGTTTAAGAGATATTGCTCTAACATTCGGCAGGAAATTTTGGTCAATGTTATCAACAAAACCTCCAACTGGGTAACATATATATCTACATGCTCACATTTAGCTTTTATACTTTACAACGGTTAAAAACTATGGTGTTTTCTGATTGCAGCAAAAATAACAAAGAAAAAGAAGCATACATCAGCAATGGTATAAATGGAAACCTGCAAAAACCTTCACCATTAACAGATAAAAGTTACATCAATTATGATCCGTATGAGCACATAGAACACAAAAATCCTACAACGTAAGTATTTTAAAAACCAACATTGATAATTTTTTTAGTAGTTTTTTATACTCAAAAGTTGGTAGTTCCGGGTTGGAGCATAATTATATATAAATTCATACCCACTGAAATCAATGTAACATAATGAACTAAATTTTCTATGCCTACCTTTTCTATGTTATCAAATTCATCAATGTAGAGTATTAGGTACCTAATCAATGTAATCAATGCTGTTTTCATGCACCGATCATGTTTTATTTCTACATTTTTTGATCACAAATGAAATGTAATCATTTAATAATTATGCGTTATCTCCCACCCTGCTACCAACCTACTGTTAACTTACACCTACCTACATAAATGCTATATATACTTTTATTGTAATAAGTAGTTCACAATATTCTTAGAATGAAAAAGTTGATAGATATTTGAACATTTCTTTATTCAAGATATTTGGACACGATGTTCCACTTGCTGAAAGCCAGTCTTGGCACAGGTATACTCGCTATGCCAAATGCTTTCCACAATGCCGGTTGGTTGATTGGTTCCATAGGCACATTGATAATTGGCTTACTATGTACATACAATATTCATATACTGGTAGGTCCATACGCATTCATTATAATTAAATCCAAAACATTCAACAGAATTCTTCTGCTCTGCCTAGTAGAATTTCTCCATCTAAAAAAATGATCATACAAAACTCATGAATAAATATTCACTTAGGTACAACTTTACCAGAACTTTTTTATATTAGGATAGTGAGACTTACTGGTTAAATGGACAGGAAATCTGAGTCCATCAATGGTGTATATAAATGAACGTGATCAGGTTACGTTACGTGCAGTGTTAGAAGTAGAAGCCCCCTCCCATCATTTGAATACATATACCAAAACGAATTATTTGCTTATTTCATTAATTTTTATTTTCTTTAGGTGAACTCCGAGTACGAGTTATGCAAAAGACGAAAAGTGCCATCAATGACTTTTCCAGAGGTATTAGAATGTTCCTTTGAAGAAGGTCCGCAGAAATTACGTTGGTTCGCACCTTACGCGAAGTGAGTGGCCCATTTATTCCATGTAATATCCATTTATTTCAAGCTGTATCAGTCAACTCATAAGTGCACAACTTTCTCATATTTCAGATTTCTAACGAATTTATTCATAGTTATGTATCAGTGCGGCTCCAGTGCCATATACACTGTCTTCATAGCCGATAACTTGACACAGGTACGCGCGTAAGCTTTGCAGTGAGTTTGCCATAAAATGATGTTACCTTGTAGACGGAATTGATAGTATTGGTTTTATTCTCAGGTCTATAATATATACACTGGAAGTCAGATTACCAGCCGAAATATGATGCTTTGGATTTTAGTTCCACTGATACTGATATGTTGGGTCCGTAATCTAAAACTGTTAGTTCCTTTTTCAACGGTGGCCAATGTTGTGACCATGTTGAGTTTCATACTGATTTTCCGCTACATCTTCGACGACATTCCATCACTGAAGCTAGAAGATATCGAGCCAAGAGGAACAGTCAATGGAATCCCTTTATTCTTTGGCACGGTACTGTTCGCCATGGAAGCTATTGGAGTGGTCAGTAAAACTATAATTGCCTACAATACTTATACCTATGGAATTTTCTCAGCACGCGGCATCAAGTGTCTTTCGAGCGGTTGAGATAATTTAATCGATTTCCCAATTATGGAAAAGTATATTCATAATGAAGAACCATATCTACACTGTCCTTGCCCCTAAGGTTGGGATGTCCGCGACGTATGCATCCGGTAACTTTGAGGCAACTGAAGTATTTCACTATCTTCCTTTTCTTGCGGTTTGTTAAGCTAAAGCTCCGTTTTTTTGTTGGAGGCGGGGTAATTAGATTTGAACTGTCTGTTCAGTGACATCCAATTGGTCATTTTCTCGAAGATGTGTTACAACTGAAACAGAAATGACATTATTGGAGGGCTCAGTACAAGAAGTGGGTAAGTCGACTTTTTATGATGACAAACTATGCTAGTCACGATTATGTCGGCTGTTGGTTAACATAGTCTGTTTACACAAGAATGAAAACCACTTCTTGCACGAAGCTCTCCAATTAACCGTTACATGTCTGATATATACAACTGAATTTACTAGGTACTTAATTTCAGCGAGTCGTATCAAGTTTAATTAAGATGCTCAAAATAACTTACATGAACTGTGTTTTTTGGAGAGTTTGTTTCAGTCTATCAAGTTGAAATTCTGACCTTGGTACATTTCACCAACAATGTCATATCCTAGTAAGAATATAAAAGATTGCATGTTAGTTAATGATCATTTATATTGCAGATTATGCCGTTGAAGAATGAAATGAAGAAACCAAAAAAATTCGGTAGTATGTTTGGAGTACTGAACGCGTCTATGGTACCAATCTCGTTGCTTTACGCCTTCATAGGATTTTTTGGATACTTGAAATACAAATCTGATGTTAAAGCAAGCATTACATTGAATCTACCAAAGACAGAAATGTAAGTCATACAATTTGGAGATTTTTGTTAGAAGTGCGTAAGCGCTCTACCCTCTGTTTCAATTTCGACTTACAGATTTCACTTATACATCTTGTTTTGATTTCAGTTTGTCCAATGCCGTGAGAATTTTGTACTCGGGATCGATTTTCATTACATACGCTTTATCATGCTACGTAGCCTTTGACATAATTTGGATTAATGGTATCAAACAGAAAATAACAGACAAGAAGAATCTCGTGTTTTGGGAGTACATAGTCAGAACTGGAATCGCATGTTTCACTTGTAAGTGTTACACCTCTACGGCATGAGGATACGCGGCTCTGCAGTTCAAAAGTCAACGTATTCATGATTTGATTTCTTTTTTTCGCAGTTATCATGGCATACGCAGTCCCAAATCTGGAACTGTTCATCTCGTTTATCGGCGCTTTCTGTTTGTCAACGATAGGCATTGCTTTCCCAGCTATTGTTCAGATCTTGACGCACTGGTGTCACCGCGAGGACACTCTCCGATTCACGATCCTCGTATTCAAGAATTTCATCCTCATCTTAATCGCTATTTTCGCTTTTACCATCGGAGTCTCCACCACCATCAAGCAGTACATCGAAAAGGGAGCTTGAAATATTGCGCTTGCGAAATATTTCCTTTACTTCCTCTTCGTCACTCGTGATGCCATACAATTCCTCGAACTACGTGAAGTTTGTAGGATGACTCAGGGAAATCTACCGCGCATTAACCGTTCACCGGGTGAAACCGCTGAACGATGAAGGTAGCCCATTTAGAATTTAAACACGAAGTTCCACATTTGTCGCCGGGTCCCGAGTAGATGAACATGTGCCAACGTACTTGTATATGATTATGTTCTGATTAGTATTATGTATTCATTTAACTTGTTCTTGTGATACGTCATAAGCTGTGATACACTGTAAAATTAATGTACATACATACCGAATGTAACTATGACCGTATTGTTCAAAACCTTGATTTTTGTAATACGACCGAATCGTTCAAAAAGTATCTTTTTTTAATTTTCATAATGAATAAAACTTCAGAATACGTATATAAAAGTCGACTATATTTCATGCATGAGATTCCACACAAATAAAAAGTTTTCGAACCATGCAACTACTCAGTGGCGTCCAAGTGGAGGGGGCATATAATGTATCATTTGTATCCTCAAAAATTGAAAAATTATACGACAAGTTAATAAAAAGGCGCCTTGAGAGATATCAGAGACGAGATTTACGAGATTTTCCAAAGATGTTATGTTTGAGGAACCATTTTTCTTCTGCTTGTCGACTAAAATTTCAATTTTTGTGCCCTCCTATTAGAAAAACAACAAAACAAAAAAAACTTTCGATACCACTGCAGCTACCTACTCTACAACTAGGTACGCTAAATAAAAATCATAATCTAACTAAAAACGAACGAAATACTACAAAAAACTAAATAATAAAAATCAGTCTGTAGTATGGTATAAAAAAAGGAAGAAAGAACAAACCAAGATCGATGATTATATACAACGCGCAATCTACACGCAACTAACGCTACATACGGAAAAGGCATATCAATACTGAAAGGAATATTAGAGCTGATCTTTGTGCGAAATCCAAGAAGCTTCGCTCCGGTCGAAACAATGCGACAACCACTCAAGTTCCAACAAATGGTAACGGTCCACACTGAGAAATAACGGGCTACCGCGCCTGCAATTGATTCGGTGCTTAATTAACCAGACTGAACGACTTATGGTTAGTTAGGCCACCATAACACCACAAAAGAATGCGAATACTTACTTCAATTCCGGATCTTCTTCGCCGTATACATCCAAATACATCGAACCCCATAAACACGCCTTCGGACCACGAACGATGATCACATTCGATGTTGCCACCGTCAGGTACATTCCGGTACCAGCTCCGCATGAAATGGAGTGCTGAAAGCGACATGTGAATTTCGATTAGTTAAAAATGGCATTAACCACACTAGTTCGGGTATCTCAAGGTTCTACTTACACGAACTGTTTCATAAACGCCATCACGCTCGCAGCACTTCCCTTCAAGACAGACTAGACAACCACAGACTAAACAAATGCTAGATTTTTCGCAAACCTGCTGGCACAGGCTGCACGGCTTACGCTGGTAATGCTGTGAACAAAATAAAAAAATAATGTAACTAAGAGTGTTGTAAACAGCAATGATACTGAATGAATGAAAAAAAAAGATCAAATCGTCCCGCAAAATGGATGTATAAAGTATTGTGGGACACGAGGGGCAGAAAGGGACAAACGCGGTGAGGTCAGCAGGAAATTGCAGCTATCGAAACGAGGTAAACAAAGAATGACAGATAAAAGGAACGTGGAATAGAAGGAAAACAGAAATAATGAAGATCGGATAGAATGTGGAAAAATATGTACTAATAGCTTAAAATAAGAAAAAGTAGTATTAATGATTTAGGCCGGGATATTGTTGACAGAGGTCTCATTAGTTTGTACCTAAGATCTCTGGCTCAAACTGACTTATCAAGTTCTGAAAGGAGAACCGGGGGCAGATGCGCTCCCTAAAAATTAGTATGGAATAGGGGCATTTGTCAAGAGCAATGCGTTCTTTCTAGTACTGTGAAGAGGGGGGAGGGGCTACTCATTAATCTTGTCACAACTTCTGACACCAAGTCCCTAATTTTGATTCAACTTTACTGGGACCAAGTCACATAATACTCAAAACCGAAAAATAATATCAGAAACGAATTTAGAAATCTTGAAAATCCACGAAGAGTATTCACAAAATTTATGAAAACTTAGTCGTCCCTCTCCCTCTCCGATGTCTAACAGCTTTTCTAGTTTCAAACTTAGGACCAAATTGATTTAAAAAATAGGCCATGGGCCTTTAAACCCGCACAAATAACACGGGTATCCCACTCTATGACTTTCTGAATAAAGGGTCCTCTCCTCCTTTCCCTTTTCCCATGGGTACTGTAATTGAAAAGGCGGTGATGGAAACGTGCTAACTCACAATTCTGTGATCTGAGAAACTCTCATTTCAAGTTTCGCAAACAAGTTTTCAATAGGAAATGTTCACAGCTACTTCTTGCAAATTTTGTTACTGAAAAATACATTTTTCAACTTCAGATCCCGATTAGTGTCCATTTTGGAGTGTGAGTGAACTTGGTAATATTCCTTTTGTAGGGTGTGCCAATTCACTTTTCCTTCTTCTGTATTCCAGAGCGCTTTCGGCTGTTATGCCATCATCAGTGGAGTACCCAAGGAAAAGAGAATTGGCACACCCTACAAAAGGAATATTCAGATCCCGAGTTTACTTTGATCTAGAACTCTCCTACTTTACTTTTATAATCAGTTCAAAGTAGAAAGGCCTAGCATATTTTCTTTTCCGGTGTTTTTTTCTCCCAAATGAAGTCGGTAGACTGCGTTATAAAGCTGGGAAAACTCTAATAATTAAAAATGATAAAGCAGTACTTTATCAAACATTTCAAGATATTATAAGTCGTGAAAGAGTAAAAAATTTCTACTCTTGATTCGTTGACAAAATAATATGGACACTGTTAAGCGAGACAGAACCAAGCGACTATTTGTTAACAAAATGAGCTATTAATATCGTTGGAAAGAGCCTAAAAAGTAGAATTTTTCAAAATTGAGCCCTTGATTCAAATATGTGTATTCACGTTGAAAAAAACTTATCAGTAAACCCTATTTCATATAGTTTCTACAAAGCGCGGTCCAAAACAACTGCGACCAGTCGCGAAAAAAAGAAACAACGCCATCTAGCGGCAAACGAAGAACGCACGATTGAAGTTCATACTTTTCCGCGTCGATAGAGCGCTCGCCGAGCGTCTACGTTCACTAGCGGCCGAGCTACGACGAGTTAATGAAAACATGTTCGACAAACCCCTACAGCCTAAACAGGTGTATTTGGAAAACAATAAAATAAAATACAAAAATCATTCGTCGCCATCAGATTCCATTGCAACATCATCTGGGTCATCTACGTTGGATGAAGAGTCATCTTTGGCGTTATCCGTTCGCACTTTTTCGAAATATTGTCCCTTGTGAGCAATGCAGCGACGCATTCGTTCAGGCCATTTTTCAAGCAGTGTTTTTCGGAATTCTTCTGCCGGAATGCGTGTCGGCTTGAAAATCATTGGCCGCGCAGGTGCCGCTTTATGGTCGGATATAAGATGACCCAGATGATGTTGCAATGGAATCTGACGGCGACGAATGATTTTTGTATTTTATTTTATTGTTTTCCAAATACACCTGTTTAGGCTGTATGTAGGGGTTTGTTGAACATGTTTTCATTAACTCGTCGTAGCTCGGCCGCTAGTGAACGTAGGACGCTCAGTGAGCGCTCTATCGACGCGGAAAAGTATGTATTTCAATTGTGCGTTCTTCGTTTGCCGCTAGATGACGTTGTTCCTTTTTTTCGCGACTGGTCGCAGTTGTTTTGGACCGCGTTTTGTATACATGGCTCTTGAACTTCGAATCACGTGTTCTCAAAAAACAGATTTTGTCGCTTGGTTCTATCTCGCTTAACAGCGTCCATATGAACCATACACTTTGTGGCAACGAAAGTAAAAAGCCGACGGAGGCGGCAATTGCTCCGATAAGAAGGAAAATAGGAACTGTAAAAATAAATCCCAGGACTCCAAGGGTGAGCTCGACAACTTTGTGGCGCTCTCTACGGGCGCGGAATGCACCTAACGTTCTGAAATTTCAACCACTAATAGTTTAGAATGTAAAGAACAATCTCCGACCAAGATCTCATACACTTGCTAACTCGAATTAGCACGTTTCCGTCACCGCCCTTTCAGTTCCAAAATCAGGAGGAAAACGTCATTAAAAAAACAAATGAAAACCTATCTATAATTATTATTCATGGAAATTTGAAACCAACTTCTGCCACTACTTCCTCCCCTAACAGTGGACCCAACTTCTTACGTTGAGATAAAACGTAATACATATCAGTGACCTACAAGGTCTCGCGAATAATATAGCTAGGAACTGCACTCAACTCTTTGAATAATCCCTCTCCCTACAGATTCCATAATTTTCAAATGAGATAAAACAAGACATCAAAAATTAATTTAGTAGTCATATGAACATGAGAAACGAGATCCATATAATATTTTATGTATTTTTGACACCCCTCCCTTGGTATCTAATTTTCAAATAAAGAATAAAATAATATCAACTTCTGAACCCCACGAGAATGTATCTGGATTTTTGTATACTGAAAACTCGAACCATTTCACTATCAAAGTCCTCACAGAATTTAATTGAACGAAAACAAAAAGAACAATAAGAAACATATAGTTTTGAACGAAGAGGGCTAAAGGGCAAGAAAATGCTTACTGATGAGAAAGAATGCTATTTCGCGTATATTGGGCACGTCTTGGAGTTACAAAACTCAGCGGAAAAAAGAAACTGTTCAAAATTCTGGGTTCTTGCCCATAAAGGAAATCCTAAGTCTAGAAATGTGTTAAATTAGGGACGCGACTGCGAGTCTTGAAGGGTCTTAGCGAGTATTATACAAGTCTGGAAGTTTAAAAGAAAAGGTTGCGTGATCAGCATTGGCTTCAAAATGATTCGTGAAAGTAAATACATGAAGGATTAAAAATCAAGGGCAAGTTCCTGTCTCTTAGTTATTCATCGTATCTATCTAGATCTTTGCTCTCGTAACCTGACATTGTTTTTCCTCCCAGAGGGCGAGGAGATAAACGATCATTACAGATCCCCAAAAACAAAGTAAACAAAACGGAAAAAGAAGACTGGGAGAGAAGACGAAAAATGATCCCAAACACAAGCTACATCCTAAGTCAGGAGATGAATTTGGATCTTTCGCAACTATACACAACTTTATCGCAAACTTAAATTAAGATAAAACCGGGAAACACAGCAAGAAAAATCTACAATTTTCTTACTATATTCAATAATCATATGAGAAAACTTCCGAAAATTTGTATTCGAATTCATGACTAAGCCATCAAACTTGATTTTCTCTGACCATCTAGGATCGTATTCGGTTCCCTAAATGAAACTAAACTTGATACAACAATAAACATAACGTACCTGGAAGATATCTTCGTATTGCCTTGGCAACTGTATCAGCTTAGGCAGCGACCACGACACGTGCAAATCGGCAATCAAGGTTCGGATAACCGGCTGATTACGCATGACGTGTGCTTTGAATTCATCGAACCAGTACTCGACGGTGTTCGTTTTGTCTGTACGCAAAATTAAGGTCACCGAGGAGTTGAACACGGACGGTTCGGTATCGCGCGGCGCCAACTCCAAGTAACGCATCAAATAGGCGAATTCCTCCGACTGAACTGGTACTTCTGGTAACTTTTCGTCCAATAACTCACTGCGCAGGATGGACGCCACTCGTAAAAATGGTAAACACATATCCTGAATCTGCAAAACGACCATAAATTTCACGGATTAATCGAAACCACGAGTTTTCTGCTCGCCTCTTCCAAATTACCATTACATACCTTCGCTTCCACATCGAAATCCTGTCCTCTAGTGGTTTCGTTTTCCGTATACGGAAGCACAGGGGCCAGCACCTCGATTACAAATTTCATCGCACGACCCAACGAGTACGCCTTCGAGTTGTTATTCATGTCGCCGTTGACAAATCTGTAGTCGTTTCTTTGCGACTTTGTCAAACGGTAACTCAACTGAGCTGCACACTGGAAGGTGAGTAAGTTGTACACGAACTTCACTATCCACGAGTAGTACACTGTAATCACGTTTATCAAGGGTTAAAGCAATGCAAACATAGGTCACGTCTCAAGACCAGTTCCATGGATTAAGTTATACATACCTCTGTGGAATTCGGGCGGCAGTACCAGAATCAGCTGTAAAAGTATCGTCACCGGATCATGAAGTAACATTGGTACTCGCTTTCTTTTATCTGCCGAAATTCGGCACGTGTAATCACCGATCAAGTGGCGCCACAAAAGACACGTAGACTTGCGGTTCAACTTACGAGCTCGAAAACCCAGCAATCTCAATAAAGACGCTACGAACATACGTAACGGTCAGAAATTAGCACCACGGTGGTATTCGATATCAACTCGGAAACAAGTAACACTTCGGCACTTTCATTCCCACAAGTTATTCTACCTTTCAATTCTCATAAATTCTACGAAATCTGGCAAACTGAATACTCACATATACAAGAGTTTTTCGTGACTAGATGACCATCGAGCTGGGTGCACTTAACGAACGATCCACCGCGCAGCACAATATCAATTTCCAGATTAGTTCGGGCCACCGAGGTGAGAAAGAGTAAATTGTCTAATTCTTTGGTCACGCCGTACTGCTGCAAAGAATTCGAATTCAAGCAACCTTTGAGGTCCAGCAAAGACGTGTCCACCACGTTCTCGATCACATTGCGGTTTGTATCGAGTGGCAGTAGTACTGTGCCTTCTATAAGCTTCGTTATACTCAATACAGCCTGTCGGCGGTTCTCACGCTTGCGGACAGCGGCTAGAGACTCTTCAGGCAACATCGGTAAAATGCTGTTAGCCCGCTGACGACACACCGGACACGAGTATTCCTCCCTGAAAAAACAAAAACAATTGTTATGATCCATGACCGACAACCAGATCAAATCGTCATCGTAAAAAATTGGAAATTACTTTTTCAAAGAGATCAAGCACTGATAGTCGAATGAATGGCCACAAGTTTGAACACGTATTCCATTCTCCCAGCCGAGGTTAACTGCTTCCGTCCACTGAAATAAAAAGTTGTAGTTGTATCGCAATATATAATGATTCGAGTGTGAACTTCCAATCTAGTACTCACCTCATCGAATTCACGCCTCAATGTATCAATTCTGGTACGCATGGAGGCGGCAAGCGTGTTCTCATTGGACTGGGAAAATGTCAGTGTTCTTTCTGAAAAGCTTTTCCGGTGACCAAGAACGCTTGTAGCCTGAAAAATGAATAATTTGATGGAACTAGCACTTGAAAACCTCGCCGAGTCCGAAAGATTTCAGAAACCCGACTGTAAGCTCACCGGGTCGAAATTTTCTTGTAACAGGAGTAAGTTTCGGAGGCGTAAAAGGAAGGAGGCTAAACATGTTTCATTAAGAGGGCAAGCTAAGTTTCCAGGGAGTACTTATTCGAAATTTGAAGGCTAGGTATCTATCTAAGTCGAAAACCGAAAATGAGGGCTCTATTCCGAGACTTGGAGAAATTCATTTTCTGACTTTGGGTAACTTTTTGCAGTTTTTCAGGGTTGATTTTTAATAGATTTCACAAGAAAATTCATAACTTTTACTTTGATGAACGGCCCCCTTTCGACTTTTGTGGGACACGCTACCAAAACGAGGGGGCTTCCAAGTTTTACAAAACCTTTTCCGAAATGGGAGACTCAGAGGGGGGCAATAGACATGCTGAGATTGCATCTTACGAATTTCGAAAAGCTAGTAAACGCACCTGGATATCAACGACCATAACTATCGGATTTTCTTTGGTACTCAGGAACACTTTCCTGCAGATACCACAAAAATATTTCTTCGATGAGATCTTGTCGACCAAATCGGAAGTCTCGCAACTCTGCCAGTCCATTTTATCGTCTCCTGGTCAAAAATGAATAGCATTTTAAAACCGATGAACTACTTCCACGTGGACTGCGGACGAACAGATTCCACGACTTACCTAATACGCTTTCGTTCTCTTTTGCAAACTTGTCCCGCTGCATCGCCATTGACTCCATAATTTTTCGACGCCTTTCTTCAGCTTTGCGTTTCTTGTCGCACTGCTCCTTCCGGTTACTGTTAGCCTTCAGCTGATCTGTGGTACGTGACTTGGACAGCTGGCTCTCGCGACACATTATCACAGCTCTCCTATATTGGCCACAAGCGATAGTTCATATAATTGAGCAACGTAAAATAACATTCTACATCGTAGAATATATTAGCGTAGAAAGAAAAAATAGGGACACGGAGGACACCACAGTCTTCCAAAATAAATTTCGCACTGACTGACTGACTGTTTGTCCGCCTGGATCGTGATGTTTTTCTCCAAAAGATGGCAGTATGAAGCTGCCAGTTTCAATATACGTAGTTAGAAAACCTATACGAAAGTTAAGATGACTACAGACTCTATTAGAACATCAAGGCTTGTTAAGATTCATTGAAAACCATCAAGGAAATGCTGAATAAGATTTTGAACTAGCTATTTCACCCCCCCCCCTATCCGCCACTCGACTCAGCATTTAGGATGTCGTTTTCTGGCATTTCATTAATCTGTATTTGCTTCGCATCCTGAAGATTCTCTCTTGTAGACGACGGTAGTGGGAGTGGCAAAGTTTTCAAATATAAAAACATTCAGACTGATCAAACCTACGTCAACGCTTCTCAAGACTAATGTACAGCTTTCTTTCCATGTATTCGCCCAACTAGTTTATGGGTCCATCTATGTAACAGCTTATTCTTCTCTCTATCAGAAGGGGGGGGGTGACCGTGTCTCGATTTGATTGAATCTTGAGTTCACCGATCTACCTTCGCAGTGTTTCGACTTTTTCAAATAAAACACCCACCCGGTGCTACTTGCGGCCTAACTTTCAGTACAATGGAGAAAAATACATATTTTAGAGCGGGAAAGAAGTAAGAGTTCCTGGTGTGCTTTGTCGATCAGTGCCCATGTCGTCAGCTAACATTGTTCCCTGTACAATTCTTCTTACCTGCACATCTCATCCAGCAGCACGATCCGAGTAAGCGCGTTTCGCACGAACGCGACGCCGCTACCGATTCTGGTACTGAGCAGACTAGTGTCGATGCAGTCCGTGTCCAACGACTCGTCGCCGCCGCTCAATTTTGAGTGACACTTCAACAACAGCGACACTATGCTTTCGTTCGTTTCGATGCTGCGACTTGGCTGACCAGATGAAGACGTCGGGGGACAGAGCACATTTCTAACTACAGTTCGAAGATTACACGAGAGCTTACTGGATGGAAACCATGACGTCAGGCTCTGCTCGGTAACGTCCACATACGTGACGGATTCCTGCGAATTCCAAGTTTAAAATGTACAACCACGGCGAGTTTGAGTAAATGCGGAGTAGTACCGATTTCGAAAAACATACCTGAGCAACGTGGTTTCCTTCCTCGGCGGCCACGCTCAACGCCATCTCCAAGAGGTATACGGTAAGCGACAGCACGTGCTCAGAAACCGCGTTCTGATGCACGTACTTGTACAGCACCGTCCACAACAAAGCGTGAAATGTCGAACACTCGAGCAGATGGCGAGGATCAACATACGAGCTACACGCTTCAGGTATCCTGTACGGCGGCCACGGCACTGTGCCCGGTGGAAGTTGTTTAGACCGTTTTACGCTGCGCATCCAAGAATTAAGAGTTTAAATACCAGCAGACCAGAATGCTCGGTACTCGATTTTCCGTAACCAATAACGACTGGTTGTACTTACTAATCTATAAATCTATCGGCCGCATTCTGGAAGTCCTTCTTGTTCACTCCGGTTCGCAGCAGAACGTGCACCGGATCGTAAATCTCGTTCCAGGCCCACGCTTTCAGCGTGTAAGTTCCCTGCTGCTTATTTCCATCGTACCTGAAATTCGGCGCTTTAAACTCGGCCACCTGAAAATGAGACAGTTTCACGAATTAACACAGTTAGCCTCTGAAATGAAGATCCCGGAGAGCTTCGTCTAGGTTGGAATTTTATAGCTGCTCGGAGGCAGAGCCTAAAGTAGCATTCATTCTTTTCTGGATCCGCATCTGAGGTCGGAGCTACGCTTTACAAAGGTAGTGAAGGATAAAAGGCTGACGGGAATGACGAGCAGCGTTGATGGGCAGAAATGATAAGAGTGGCTATCTAAAAATTCCCACGGGAACCGGATACTTCTAAGCTTGTAGGATTCGGGCACGGAGTCGGGACTGAAAACTGATTACTCATAATCCCTGTTAAGAATTCATCGGATACAGTGAGCACGTTCAATGCTCGGCTTCTTCCAGGAAGGAGGAGTGAGACATAAGTTTCAAATATACAGAGAGATTTGGCTATTTCGATATCAAAAGTGTACCCATCTTTTTATACATTTTTTCTAGAGAAACTCAGGCTTCAAAACTTACAATAGTGAATCAGAATGATTCTCGTTTGTCCAAATTTCTCAAAGGAAAGAGGGCCAAGCCTTTACAAGTGAAAGAAGTTGTAATTGTGAAACCATGCCAAAACTTTAGAACAACTGCAACATTTCCGTACATTAAATGAAGTATGTCACGTTTTACTAACCTCATCTACAATCACATCGAATTCTTCCGACGGAATACCACAATTTTCCGGCATTAACTCGACCAACTGGCTGTGTGTTCGATCAGCGACAGACAACGACGTCACGATTTCGGCACGAGCAGTCTGCAGAAGTTTGTTACCTGCAGACAAAGAGGAATGTCAGATTCTTCTGATGTCATAAAGTATGATTGCGGATTTACATTTGATTCGGCGACTTCAGGTCAACATGTTTAGTCAGATGCTGTTTTGACAACACAACACAGCTACGCAAGTGTCGGCGACTGTCTGATCAAATCGGCGCTTGTCGGTTCGGGGGAAAGTTGTCCGCGACATGTCTGTGACATTGGAAAGGAATGTAAATTCGTAGTTGTCGCCGAAATTCAAAAGTTTGTTCGTGACAGGTCGCCGACTCGAATGTAAATCCACCGTAAATGAAAGAATAAATCATCATCGAATACATTCAAAATTGACAGAATTTCAGGGAGAAACGAATGCAATTTCAAGAGGGAGGGCAAGGATGGGACTAAGCCTTAGTATTTCAGCGATTCGGGTTGGAATATGTGACCCGTAGCACATGCTTACTTTTCTACAGTAGGAATTCGGGGCAAATGAAATTCCCGGCGGGAATAGACTAGGGCCCCGGTCCTCCCTATTGCCACCTGTACTACAGTTCAGTTACCCAGTTACAACACTCAAGGTCCCGGTCTTCTGTGAATTCATCTTACAGATTTCATCGCCAAAAAAAAACGCTCATCTACAACAACCCTGGCAACCATTAAATCAGTAAAAATATTAAGGATTCATATAGTATTATCACAATGTTCTTCAACCGTTGTATTTGTTCTCAGTTTTCTCGAATAATATCGACTTAGTTGACGCACCAAGGACGTTATCTTCGAGTATTTACATCTAACTTACCAAGATAAGTCCTGTTGACGCACAACGTCGCCATGAATTGCAGGAAATTCTCCATGAAGACGTCGTCATTGCCATCGCCGTCATTCCTCTCCGGAATACTGCTAAGTCGGAACCAATTACTGATACGGAATCTATAAAACAGTGAAATAAAATAATGTTTTATTAGCTCATAGCGAGGCAGAACCGACAAACTGAATCAACTCTGAGGTATGAAGATCAAGCCAGAGCGGACCAATTCAGACATATGAGAAATTTACACCATGTACTGTGAAAAAGTCGTGAAGTACATGAGTAGGTAATGTATAGCACTAATGAACTTCTCGGAAAAAGCCAGGCATGTAAGTTACTCAGCGTTCTGACCAGAAAAACTTCTGTTACATGTCAAAATGGACCGCACTGATTCGCATATTCCTCGCTAGACAGCACAATTGTTATGGGCCTCATTTTAAATACATACAAGCTAATGATTCTATTATACAGTTCATTTGTTCCACTCTGGCGACTGAATCACGTATCAGCTTCGATATAATGCACCGGTGATAGCATGAGGTGAACATTCTTCACTTACTGTTCGATAATATTAGCCACGAATTCGTCTCTAGGAAGTCTGGTGGAAAGTATCTGCAGTAAGTAAATGTCTGCATCTACCATGAAGTTGCAGAATGCGCTCTGTGTGTACGCGATCGCCTGCTTCTTAATCTGAAGTCCATTTCGTACCCACATTCCGTTTACAATTTCGTAGAACACGGCCTGTATACAATAAACATATTCGTAAGTCCTGCTTCATCAAACGCAGTCCTAAATCAACTCCTTCATTCTAAGTAGCTCTCACGAATACAAGGAACTGGTTGACTTTTGTCAGAACTGCTGATAAGTTATGCGCTACAACTACTCTTCAAACATATCAACTGATTTCAAAAATGAAGAAAAAGCCGAAATTTCTACATTTGAACTAACCTGAATTCGTAGTGGGTGCGAGACAATAGATCGCAAAAGATCGTCGCGAGGCAAAACTTCAGACAACGGAATTTGCTGCACGTTTACAGCTTGGCCGATCAACATGGCCAGGCATCGATGTAACGGAACGTGAAAAGTTATGCGATCGTCCAGGAGATCCTCTGGAACAACCGACTGAAGCCACGTTTCCAATGCGACCAAACAGCTGTGCAATACCTTCTTAGTGACTGAAACCGTCGATTGGTCGGTTAAATGCAATAGGCACTGCAAAATGGGGCCACACAGATATAACTCGGCTAGGAATATGGAATCAGTGTCCTGTTCGTATTCTATGTGCTGATCCAGTTTTCGCTGGTTCACGTTCATACCTGCGGGCAATCAATTTTGAAATTATATTAGAATAGGGAATTGAACCAGATTTGGAAAAAGAGAATAATCAATAACGGGGCGAAAGTAGGCAAAGTGAACAGAAATGGTGTGAGATCGAAACACACACAATGGAAGAATTCAACGCGAATTCGACATTTTTTCATCTCGGTTGAACTCACTCATTCGAATGATTCAAATCTTCAATATAATAAACATTTCATATTCAACGAACCCTGGAAATACGACAGACACGAAAACAACATTTGTCTGAGAGAATCGTCATTCATGAACTTCATGGCCACCGGTTGGTAATTCAGCACGTTGTTGATATCGGACACAATTGGCCAATAACGACTCTGGCATATCACTGACGATTTACAATCAATTATCATTCGTCCAGGCACATCATTAGCTGAAAAATGACACAACAGATTAGGGTGATGTTCCAAAGGAATGAGTCCACACTTCCTAAAATTGAAACCGTAGAAAGTACTCAAGACAGAAGCGAACGTATATAGGAGACCAGATCGGAGATCATGGCCACCCAGACTCCCTCAAGTTTCTCTGAATTCTTATGTAACCAAAATATCTCTCAGGAAAAGGGAGTACATGCTGTAGATACAACAAAGGTATTACAAGAGATGAACACAATGCGCCGAAAAATCGAGTCTGTATTGATTGCCTCGTGGTTTCTTCATCTTCGGAGGTTGCATCAGTAACTCAGCTACATCTTGCTGTCCCGAATCTTTTTGCGGCGGGAAGGGAGAGGGGTATTTCATTGTCTGTCATCCTGGAGTGTCTTCCCTGCTGCCTATTTGACTGACCACCTGTCCAGCTCAGATTCTGAAATTCTTTTCCTACCGAGTGGGGTAAATTATCTGTCTACTTCGCTATCTGTCCTCTTTCTGTTTTAAATCCCTAATTTTTTTTATGGCGCGAGAGGCTAAAGTTCCGGCAGGCAGCTCCTCATGAAGCGCTCGAGATCCTAGATCATGACTCAATTTCATAAGTTTTCAGAATAGGTGAAAGATGTGACTAATTGAGATAGTTGACTAGCAGAGAAACAGAGAAATGAAGACTATGATACACACAGAAGAAAAGACAGAGGCATTAATAATAATCCGAAAAATAAAAAGACTAGATACAAAGATCTGCAGGGCAGACAGATAAACCACGAGACACATCATAACGCTCTGGCTCTCAGCACTGCAGTTTTCCAGAATGAAAAACATACAGAACACAGAAAACAGAATCTGAGAAAGACCTCGACCCGAATCCTGGTTCCAGCTTTATTTCTCATAGCGATGGAAAGGACTGCCTGCCTGCCTGTCTGTATCCCTCTTTTGTCTATGCCTGTCTGGCAGGATAACTGACTCACTGCCGAGTTCTCTGTTCCTTTTCGAGATTGTAAATCTACCCCAGCTCGTTTCCAGATCTGAGATCAAAACCCACCCAGTGTTTGTTAACCTTACGCGCCGTAACGCGTCAGATTTTAAAGAAAAAAATTAAAACTGCAAGGAAGACACAACACAGAGACGCTATTTGGGAAAAGGTTTGAGGACATTAGATCTCCCTCTTCGGAGGAGACTCTTCGAAATTCTCTAGGAATCCTAATCTGACCCCGAATTTCTTCTTTTTCCTTTAGAACAACCAGCACCCAAATAGACTGCTGAAAAGCAGGAGCTGAGGCTTCACCCTCCCCACCCCCATCCAAAAAATGACATCTACTATCCCATCACCATCACTGACTTGACACTACTAGATATAGATATATAATGTACTTTCATGCACACTGTCGAAAAGATGACACATCTTGAGTACACGTACACAACGCAAACTTGTGCAATTTTTTGCAACGAGACTTTTTGAAATCCAGCTAGTGCAACTTTTTCAAAATTCTTCATTGAAGTGCGGCAACTTTTTCAGGGCGTTCAAATGGATGCCCTTGGTTTTAATCCCAACAAGAACAGTACTGTGGGAGATGGAGATATAATTGGAATTGCTTAGATAACCACAATGCCAAGCCAAATCGTCACTGGGATACAAGCTTATACAAATTTTGTATAAATATACTTAAAAAATTCAAGGTTGGAAACAGAATTTTTCACAAAATAATTGAAAAAAGGAATAATAGAAATTAAAAAAGAGATAAAGGAACACGGAATGACTAAATTTAAGAAAAGAAAGTAACTATTTTTGCAAAACGTTATAAAAAAGTTTTGGACGAGGTATATCCTTAAAAAAAAAAAAAAATGACGGTTCAACCAAATATGGACATCGATAGGACAGTGGTCTATTACAGTGGAGCAAAAAAAAAAAACAAAAACTGTTTAAAATATTTCGACGAATAAGGCGGTTTTGTTGTCTTTTCAACGTGTGCAAAATTCCAATCAAGATATTCAAATTTTTCCAAACCAATTTTAATGATAAATTTAAGGTCAAAAATGTTGCCTATGATCATGGTGAATTCATTTTGTCGGGGAATCATCCTCTCTCAATTGGTCTGAATCAATGCCCCTTCATGGTGATTTAAAACCGGAGGAGGGGCTACAGAAAAATAAAAATTGATAGTCGTTGATTTATAGATTTTGAGAGTCGCTAAATTCAATTCTGAAAGTACTTTTTGGACTCGACCTTACAGAGTGCCACCAGAGGTATGAAACTGAACTGGGAAATCAACTCACTGACTCAAAACCCCATTCGTTCTGAGGTGGAAACGAAAAACTGAAATTAATTATCTAGTTTTCATTTTCAGCCCCACCACCGGGGGTCTCTCTTAGAGAGTATTCAATTATATATAATATGATCATACGAGAATAAATATCATACAAAAAATACTAATATGCGGTACATAAAACTTAAGCATTGTATTTGGACTGTGGCTTCATTGATGAACGGTCGCAGTCACTGGAAACAACAAAAATGAGTCACCAGAAGATGAAATTTGCAAACAAAATGAATTTTGCGGCCCGAAGAGAATTCTTACTTCGATAACATTTTAAAGGTATTTATTGCTAATCTACAATTTTCCAGGTTATGCCCCTCCCCGGCGTAGGGATTACGTCCAAAACAATACTGAACAAATCAATTCTTTAATTCAAAACACCAACTCTTAGTGTGATGCAACGGATGCTAACTTATTGACCAATATTTCAAACTGAACTGAATTTGGTATGCATGAATATCTCCGACATTTATTTACCTAATGAATTCATAATCCGGGAAAATTATAAATAAAAATCGACTAGAAATGCGAATTTAGAGTTAGCTGATTTTTCGCAGAAAATTAGGTAAGATGGTACTAAACAACATAATAAGTCAGCACTGCTACACAGTGCGCTAATTTTTCAGGGGGATTCAAATCCCCAACTGTTCAAAAACTCGTAATCCACAGAAAAAATAGTGTTCCAACAAAAATGGTTCTACGCCGAACTTGCAAAGAATGGTCAATTGCACTTTTTTTGTATCTGCACCCAGAAAAGCATGAGGGGGGTGGGTCAAAATAACACTTCCGAGTAGCACAGTTCAACGTAGATCTCAGAGAGAACAGCAGTTCTTGTCATTTTCTCATTCTACTAGGTTTTCAGATAAGAGGGGATCCATAGTCCATTCAGAAGATTCTTTACCTCTGTACCATCCCATCCCTGGGAATTTTGCTGTCCCTACTTCCCCGATTCACTGAGATACAATCTTCATTCTTGGGGTAAGCAGAGATGTCGAAAACATGACAGTGACCAAATACTATATTTTTCAATTCTTCCCGAATTTGAGCACTCTCTCTCTCTCTCCTCCCCTCCTATACCAATTATCATTGTTCTCTTGGAAAAAAATTAGTGGTAAAAATGGATTCAGCGATCATCAAAACTCTTACAACTGGATATTTATATTGCATTTTTTGTTCCGTTCAATTTTGAGCCCCCCCCCCTTCTCAAAGACCCATATTTTCAAACCGGGACAAAACAGATACGTTAAAATGAATTCACTCACCCTAAAAATTGTAATTTAATATCTACATTGCATTTTACTCCATATTATCCTCTCCTTTTCGTGTCGTCATTTTCAGCGGAGGGCAAAACTGATGGCAAAAATTAATTCCACGAACATGAAAACCTACTACTCGATATTTTACCTATACGACATTCTTCATTTCGTTTAGTTTTGGATCCCGTTCTTCTTTCCCCGGGCCAAAATTACTAATACTGGCTTCCAGCAGATGTTAAAAATGAACTCAGAGACTCCGAAAGCCTAGTGCTCGATATCTACATTGCATTTTCACCCAGTTCTGCTCCCTTCTCATGTCAAAATTCTGAACTAAGGGTGAAACTCATGCCAAAATTTAACACTAAAATGGCACACGTGGTGAAATTCACCACCACTGCACTGTAACGCCGCGCGCTGCGGCTGTTAGGGAGAACTCGGCCTATGTACGCTCGGTGTTGATGCGCCTGAAATAAAACTTCAATCTCCGCTATAGAGTTGGTTGCATACTTTCTGTCTTGAAGGGACAATTCAATATTTGTTTTTAAATCAAAAAGTTTTAAAGAAAAAATTCAAACATGGTATTTTATTGTTCATACAATTTGTAACAAAATACTTTCTAGACATAACTGTCTATCTTCAATATTGAAGGCGCAAAAAATTCACCAAGAATATGAATTTTTTAATAATTAATTTATGGCCCCTTCAATTTTGAGAATAGGCAATTCTTTTGGGGAGCCGTTTTGTATTTCTGTAAATGAAGTAACATACTAAGGTGTGTTTCCCCATTTAGAAATATTACAGAACTAAAAAGAAAAACACCAAAATTGACGTGTGCTGAAGGGTTAACATGGGCGTTTGGAATACTCCCACATTCGATACCCTGACACTACGTTTTCAAGCTCATGAACATCCATCACAACAGCCCCTTTTCAAACCAGCAACATAAAAATAAAAAAAAAAGACAATTTCAAACATCTGGTAACAGAGGGAGTAGGGGCGTGCGGACAAGAAAATTCTCCGTATGAAGATACGGAATCTGCCGAATGTAAAATCTGTACCACATCTTATCTTCAACCCCAGAACGAGAAAAATACAGAAGCTGCTGTCCTCTGCATAACGCTTGGGTTAAACTGCTACTCGAAAGGGTCGCCCACAACCTCCAATTGAGGGCTTTTCTGCGGTAGATGCGGAAAATCTGTCCAAGTGAAATAGGTACCAAGTTCAAGAACTGTAGGTACATATGGGAGAACAGATGACAATTTTTACGGCAAATCCAGTGCAGAATACTTTTGTTTTGAAGACTTTTGTTGTATTTCCCATAAATTCTAGGATTTGTGGGAAATAAAGATTGGGGATTCGAATGCCCTAAAAAAATTAGCACAAGGGGCAAAGGTGGTGACTCGAGGTCTGGTTGGCCGAGTGGATAGCGCGCTGGTCTCGGGTTCGAACCCACATAGCAACTCGCTACATTTCGACCTAGGCCAGTTTTTCGGCCAGAAGAGAAGAGGGCTAAAACAGCCCCAACAGCCTCCCCGGTGTCTCTGAGGTAATGCACGAAAGGGCGGATTCCAGGACTCGGGTTGAGAGTAAAATTAGAAAAAAGCGATGGGTGGTGACTTTTAGTATGTTCATTAAGGCCACCATACCCAACTTGCTGCCAATTTAAACACAATTTTCCTGGACTATTACGTTATTACTTACTAGTATATACATTTTTAGCATTGGAAAACATTCCTTCTGGGCAATAATGAAAAGGCGGGATGGCGTATAGTGCTTCCCACGTAACATTTCAAGAGGAACATTTTTGCGCTCAGCTATTTTTGAGATAGAGCCTACAGTTACGAGGAAAAAGAAACATTTTGGGGTTTTCACACGTCTTCTCTCTGTCGCCTGTATAAATTTTCACAATGCACCATGTCTGGAATAGACGAGGAGAGTCAACTCAACATTTGCACAACAGGAATTCTTTTGTTCACTAATTGCAGGGTTCTAGTTATTAACAACGGAACTAATGGCGATTTAGTGCATGCCGTATCAGAAAGCAAAAAAAAAAACTCGAAAGTCGTAAAACCAAGCGATCTGTGTATATTTCGACTGTCTCATGGACACTTGTGCTAAGTAACATTTTTGTCAAAATTGAGTCAAGTACATATATAGATTTGTAGCTGAAGTGAAGGTGTAAGCCGGGTGTAAACTATTCGATGGTACCCACAAAACAGCTGATAACTTTATTTGGACCGCTAGAGGGCGCTATCCGACTAAGCTAACTGATAAGTTACAAGTGGACGAAATTTTCAAAACGCTCTCCTGAAAAATTTCATTTTTGTTAGTTACCACAAGTGCCCATGAGACCATCGATTTCAACTGGCTGTACAGAAAACGAGAGCATACATATCTCTAATCTCCAAGTGTTCGAGGTTGACGAGTGAACCGTTAGAGCTGGGGATTTCGTATTTTCTGGATGTATTCGTATGAACTCTGAAAAGGTTTCAGGCTGGGGCCACAAAATTTCGCCCCCTCTGGACCCTCTAATTTTCTTTTCAACTCGTACTTTTCGGAAATGGTTTTTATTACGCTTCTTCACATTATGTCAAAATTTCGTGACTTCAACTGTCACCTTAATAAGTACCCAGTTTCAAGTCTGAAAACCAAATATGAGAGCACCAAATAATTCGTTTGACCACTATCCGATTGAGTTAACTGATAAATTACAAGTAGACGAAATTTTCAACACGCTCTCCTGAAAAATTTCAATTTTGTTAGTTAGCACACAAGGTTTTTATAACTTTAGAAGGCTGGACCATTTAGCAAGGAGCAAAGACGTCAATGACGTCACTCAGGGTGTTTAACAAGTTTGAAATTTAAAAATATTGGACTTTTATTGGACTCTTTTTAGGCTTTTCATGTTTTACCACAACCACAAAAAGAAGGGACCACACAGAGTATGTTTGAGTGCTTTGGAGATACAGAAAAAAAGTCCAAAAAAGTTAGGTTGGGATTTCTGATTCCAATAATTGACCCGTTCTTAAATCATGCATGATTCTTCATTTTTCAATTTTTATTGAGCCTATATTAGAATTTATTTGAACTTTTATTGGACTTATTGGCCGGGTAGAACCCTGTCACTGAAATTCCAATCACACAGGTCGCTTACGAGAATGCAGCTTTTTTTCGATCTTCACTCATAATTGATGCCTGCAACATATTTTTCTATTATTTTTACGGCATACAACATTCAATTGGCTACCGTTACAAAAAAAAGAACCCTCTATAGCAAAAATTTAATTTTCCCCATTACTTTCTCATGAAGTGAATAGCGGCGCGGGTGAGACGAGAATTGTTGCGGGTTGCCTAACGGAATAAATCAACCTTCTCTAGTTATAAAAACCTTGATCAGCACCAGTGTCATGAATAGGACTGCCAAAAGTATGCTTTGGCCTCAGAGATGTACCGAAGAGTTTTCCGGGGGGGGGGGGGGTGTAAAAATGTGAAAGGCCCAACTGACCGAACTCAAGAACTCCCAAGTATCTAAGCACTAAGCAGAAAAAAAAATCTTTTGACCGGTTGGATTTTTCCAACTGACTCAATTCAAAATTCCCAAGTATCAAAGCAAAAGAAGAAAAACCTTTTGACTTTGTTGGGTTGTTTGCCCAACTTCTCAACTCAATTCCCAAGTTTCAAAGAAAAAAAAAACACAATCTTTTAACTTGTTGGATTTTCCCAACTCACCTGACTGAAATGGTAAATTTTCCCAACTGCTGAGTGAAGAATTCCTAGGGGGGGGGCCTAGGCCTATCGGTACGTCCCTGTTTGGCATATTTTTCCTATGTGAATCAAATCAAGCATTTTGAAGATATCTTTGCGAAACATGAAATTCAGAGTAAAATAAGACCTAATTGCATATTTTCGTATATTTCGATATGATTGCATATTTGGTGTTTTAGAAGCATATTTGGAGCATATAGTATCAAAATTTTCTAAATTCTTGCATTTTTGGACATATTTTTTAACATCTACAACACTATATCGTTGAGTGTATTTATTCATTTTTTTCATACTACTTTACTGCACTGGTATGTGGTAAACGTTGGAGAAAATGAAATTTGTCGGTTGCGACAACACTGTTTGCTAAGATTCTTGGCACACTAGCACGGAAAACTTGTTGGAACAATGTTGCCATTATAATCTGCTCATTTTCCCCTTTAAAATGATACCAATATTAGAGTAGCATATTTTGGAATATTCCGAACTTTTTAGGACATATTTTTGGCATATTTCATCTACCGTATATCTCCCATTATAAGCCGCACTTTTTTTCTCTCAGAAATTGACGTTTAAAAATGTGGGGTGCGGCTCAGTACCGTATCTAGGATGAAATCATGGAGGGGGTTTGACTTTTAATTTTGAGGGTATTCTTGGGGGGAAGTCAAATGAGCATATTTTTGATATTTTTAGAGGTTTTTTTGGCCATGGAGGGGGTTTGACTGTTTAATTTTGAGGGTATTTCTAAAAGAGAAGCCACTGGTGCGGCTTATATACGAATAATCTCAAAAATTCATTTAAAAATATAGGTAGCTAGGTAGTTGGTGGACATTTTCTGTTGCCTTATCAGTAACTCCCATAAGTTTCACGTCTGTGCATGTGCACTTATGAAATGAATGTGAGGAAGATGACGATTCAAGTTCTTCCAGCGATGAAGATGACTGAAAGACTCAGACTAGTAGTTACCTATCGATTTTTTAAAATGATTTTCTAGTATTATTGGTCCATATTCTGCGGCTTATATTCGCATATCATAAATTATTTTTGTAGTACGTCTTAAAATTTTGTGGGCGGCTTATAATCGAAGATATACCGTATTTTGAAAGCATATTTCTGGTAGCCCTAGCTCATGAAACCATCGATTTCGACGGGCTGTACAGAAAACGAGAAATTGGCAATATGTATGCTCGAAGGAGATTTGGCACACGGCTTTTTCTTGTTAGAGACAAAGAAAGAGAGTAAAGAATAGAACAAGCCTGAGCCAGGTGGGTTGACCACGGTCGAAAGGAAGAAAAGCAGCAAGATTAATTGACCGAAGTCGAGAGAAAGAATGGCCAAGACGATCGCACCGAACCTTCAAGAAATGTTGCATATGGTGTTCTGAACGACTCTTTTCCAGGTAACCTGGCAAGGGTAGTTGACCGGGGTTGCGCGCCAGTCAAACGGCCCGTCGCTAAATTATTCTTCCCGATACAAAAAAAGACATTAACATAGAAAAATAATGAATAACAGTACACAAAAAAGGAAATTAATGTACGAATTACAACTAATTTTCTTAATTACATAATTCACATTTCAGAACATTTACAAGGTAAAAAATGATACAATGAAAAAGATACCACAAACGCGAATGGAAACAAAAAAAACAAAACAAGATAAATGTACTATAAATACGTAAACTATTCAGAGAATTGATACAATAGGCTGAAGACGAATTCATCCTTTAGTTCGACTGTTGCATTGTTCGTTAATGGAGATGTGATTTCAGCTTGCTCTGTAATAATGAATGCCGGCTTCATTTCGCGGAGAAAAACGGTGGTTCCGGCGCTCATTCAGCTGATATCCAACGTTTTGTCAGAGTGTTATGGTCCCGTAAACGGTGGCTTCAGTGCGTGTCGTAATGTGTCCACCCGAAGGTAGACATGCATACAAAAAGTTAGTGCTGTGGAAACGAATACGCGGGCTGTCCATGTCCAGGCATATTGGCGTGAAACGGTGCGAGTCAGTCTCGGAAACAGTTGATAAACTCTTGAGAGAACCCGTCTTGGGCTGAGGAGGGCTACCCCGTAAGTCAACTGAGCCGCAGTTACTCCTCGACGAAAATTATACAACCGCGTGGAGTCTTAGCAGAATCATCGGAAGATGATCGACCCACCGTGCATCTGCATAGGCCATTAGCGCCGATTTCATAAATGTGTGCTGGCGTTCGACGCGACCGTTCGCTTGCGCCTGATAGACTATGGTCCTTCATCGTTCGGCATCAACAGTTTAGCAACTGACTTTCCATACTTCGTACCCAGACATGCAAACGCCATAGTGAGAATCGGATTCCACGCAAATACAACAGCCACCAAGATGGACAGTGCGGCATACATTTTCATATCTCCTTACCGCTCAGCCTATCCGTCTTAAAAGACCTAATGTATACTAAACGCTCGGCCGCGCTCCCTCATCCTCGGCTTTGTTAACTTCCGTAGTAACAAGAAACAGGGAGTGAATAAGCGTCCACTTCTTCTCTTCTTTCTTCTGTATCTCCCCATTGTGCAGATATTTAGGACAATAAACAGTCCGGAGAACCGACACTGATTAATGAATAGCACTAATACGTTGCCAAACTGAAAATAATATATAGTCGTTTTCAAAGAGAAAGAACCAGCCAGGTGCAGAAATCCTAATTCCTCAGGAAAAGGAAAACCCGAACAGGCAAATGATACGTAATATCAACTTTCACGGGATTCGTAAGTCATCGAGTAATTTTTAACCTAATTTGAGGAAAACTGTCCCGGACAGGGGCCTAAAGGCTAAAAATGTACGCCGTCCCCTCGCCCCACCCCCAAAAAAAAGAAATTTATTTTGATACTCTGTTCAGGGTGCTTTCATTTAGAATTTCAAAGCTCGTGGAACGTTACAGTTCCCCTCGCGAACTTTATACATCGCCAACTTATGAAATGCAAAAAGGTAGGAATGTATTCTTGCGAATCATTTCATATCTCAGGTGAACCAAAATTCGATTTCGTGAGGTAGCTCAATAAGATTTTGAAATATCATCTTAATTCGGCTAAAAACCTTGAAAAAACTGATAGACAGGTACCTAGAGGTTACCCTGAACAGGTTCCCACTACACGAGAACCAGCACGTATACAGGGCAGGCAGATCAGCAGAGTCATCACTGCACTTGCTTGTTACAGTAATGTCCTGGCAATATTCATGGATGATATACAGGGAGCGTTTAACGACCTCTCATGAATCAATAGAAACAGCCCTGAAGGAAAGGGAAGTAAAGGAAGTTTGGTAAGCTGAATAGTATCTATGCTAAAAGGCAGGGGATCCAGATAATCTACCAAAAAGAACAAGTCCATGCAACGACCATCAGAGGCTGCCCACAGGAGGGGGGGGTGTACTCTCTCCGCTACTGTGGAGCCTAGTGGTGGACAGTTTGCTGGATGAGTTGAATGGTCAAAAATATACACACAAGGCTACGGTCACGATTTGGCCGGCAAATTTCCAGGAACCATCGCGAAGTTACCGCATTGGGGACTCCGATGTGTGGAAAAATGGTGTGCGAAAAAGGGGTTATCGATACACCCGGACAAAACTGAGATTACTCTTTTCATTCACAAAAGGAAGGGCAAGGAGTTGATCAAGGTGCAATACAAAGGAAGACCGTTAGGCCTCACAGGGAAGGTGAAGTACTTACAAGTGTATCTTAACGAAAAACTCCCCTGGCATTCTCTAGTTGAAGACGATTAGATTTTTTGATAAAAATGGGACAATGAGAGCGACAGAAATGAGTACGGTGCCGTTTTCAACTAGAGAATGTCATGCCTATCGCCACACCAAACTACATCCTTGGTGGTGGCGGACTGCGTTAACAAATTATACACCCTTGCTCAGGAGAATCGTGTCACCATACTATGGACACCGGGACACTACGGCATAAAAGGGAACATGATTGCTGACAAGCTAGCAAAGGAGGGCATAAAAAGGAACTGGCAACGCCCAGATCGTGCCTTCCTGTAGCATACAGTGTTATAAAATCCAAGGTGAAGGCTTGGATGAGTAAGCAGACAGAAATGCACTGGTGGATTGCCAATGGCATGAAAGTCAGCAAAACACTGGTAGGGGGTGCCCCCAGTAAATACGCAAAGCTTCTATAAGGGCCTGACAGAAACATACAAGGCTCATGGTCGGACTACTAACTGGTCCATGAGACCACAAAACATATGTAAAGCGGCTCCTGTAGGCACTGTGGAGACGAGGAAGAAACCTCGATCCACATCATATGATGTCAATGCCCACCAATAGCTGGGACAAGACGCGAAACACTGGGACTAGAGTATCTAGCACCCAGTGAAGTCAAAGGGATAGAACTCAGTAAAATTCTCTCTTTGGCTATAAAAGTAAGGCTACTGAGCTGATCCTTATCAGCAACCTGAATAAAAGGACAACGGACTACAAAGTCGGAGCACTCGGCGTATACGGCACCACCTCACACAAATGTAATGTAATCTTAATGCGGTACCAAAAATACAAATTTCAGGCACAGAATTGACAAAATTTACTTTACTCAAGAAAATCGGTAACATTAGATAAGACAAAATCCCACCTCACCAGCCAATCTTTCTTACCGCGAATTCGTCCTTCCTGGTACAAAACAATACACGATGTCCTTCCTTCCTTCATAAAGAAAGACAAGTGTTCTGTTATTTAGAGTACAACAGAATGCTTGAAATAAAAAATAATAACGGTTTTCTTCAGATAGGTTAATGTATACAGAATATCCCAATTATCTATACAAACATATATTCCACATACATTCCAGGGCCTGTTCGATTTGACACTGTGGTTAAACCGCATAATTTCAATTCTACAATAATATTTTTGTTTGGTATGAAAATCAAGGGCGTCCATTTGAGTATCGTAGGAAAGTTACCGCACTTTATCAAATGCAGTGCTGTCGAAAAGTTGCACAAGACAGTTTTTAGGGTCGGCTACAAGTAACGACTTCTCAGTTCCAGTTCAGTTCAGTGGCACTTCATTTCCGAAAAATCAATTAGTTGAAGATAGAAAAAATAATTACAATTAACAATTTCGATTTTATTAGGGTCGGCAACGAGCCTCTTGCAATTACTTTTTTTCCTTTTCGTTTTTCCCCATTCTTCAGTAGTGCTCATTGATCTTGAAAGTGTTGATAGCATTGGTGATAATTTCGGTTCGGCCTATTCAAATTGTAAACTTTGTTCGAATCGGAATAAAATTCCTGCTTTGTCTTTAACGTATCAAGAATTACAATTTCCTAAAAGACGCCACCTGAATTGGTTGGAATTGATTTCAGAGTACCTTCCTGTTGTTGATAAGTGATAGAGCTGCGCGACTGCAGGTTGCAGCTTCGCAATTTGAAGGTGTTGCTATCAGGGCTGATACGCCGACACCGATGAACGGCTTAGCAGCAGCAGCCGTCTTTGATTTTTAAGCAAGCCGTTAGCCAGCTTTTCCAAAAGCAATAAGCCAATCAAAAATTATTCTGAAGATTTTAGATGAATCCTTCGGAGAATTTTACCTGGGGGTTAGTTGTATCGAAAAATTACTGGAATTTGTTTCCGAAATTTCCAGTGAAATTCCTTAAAAATCATTGGAAAATTTCCCCAAAGATTGTCGATGAAACTCTTCGAAAATCATCGGAGATTTTCCAAGGATTTGAAAAAAAACGCATCGAATACGCGTCACTAATTCATTGTTTTAAAAAAATAGGGACGCGCCGAGTACGCTTCACTGTAAATTATAGATTTTTCATGCTGCGATTTAAACCTAACAGTACCGTTCTCAATACGTGTACGAACGCGTCGGTCTAGGAAGAAGAAATTTCAGAGCCTGCAAGAAAAGTCTTGGACATTTGTACTTTTAAAAATCTTCGGGAAATTTTCAATGTTTTTAAGGAATTTCACTGGAAATTTTCGGAAACTAATTCCAGTAATTTTCGATACAACTAACCCAGGAAATAATTCTCCGAAGTGGTTCATCGAAAATCTTCAGAATAAATTTCGATGTTTTCCGAAGAGATCTTTAAAAATCTTCGGGGGAGTTTTTCCGATAACTTTTGAAGAATTTCACAAGAAATATCCGGGAAAATCTCTGATGGAATTTTAAACTGCATACAATGCAGAAATTATCAAAATTCTTTTTTAAAACTTTCTGATGAAATTCTTTAAAAATTATGGGAGTTTTTTCCGAAGATTTACAATGAAATTCTTCGGACATTATCGAACATTTTTTCTGAAGATTTTTAATAAAATCCTTCACAAACCATCGCGTTTCTCCCCCGAATATTTCCTAAGAAATTCTTCAAAATTATCGGAAAAATTTTCTCAACGAATTTAATGCTGCATCGAATTCTGACTAATACAATACCTATCAACACGTTGAGTCACATTTGCACGCAGCTAACGGAGTTTTTCTATGCTGCGTCGAAAACTGACTAACCCTGTATATTCGAAGCAGCCGATAGCCAATGGATTTTTTCCCTCTTGATTTGGCAGTTGGCACAAACGACTGTCCACTCTCGAGTCTCGACTGACGGAAAAAATAATGGACTGACAGTGACAACCTTATCTTTTCAGTTTTCTATGGCTTACTCTTTGGTGTATGGTAGTCAAATTTAATGTCCTGTGAATCCGTGTAATCTATGATGCAAATGAGTGACATTTTTGAACTCTGTGGTTCATTCTATACTGAATTGATATACAACTTGCCAATTAAGCCGGAAGCCAATCATGAACGGCTAGTAGCAGCTGATAGCATGGGGAAAAAGCCATTCGTATGCTGATTCCCAACAACCAACGGTTTGTAAGCCAATGCGGAAGTTTAAGCCAATCAGGAACGGCTTATCAGCCCTGGTTGCCATTGCCAACCCTCTTCGAGTAGCGAATTTATCTGTTAAGAAGTCTTGTCGAAAAACTTGTACAAGTTTTAGTTTTGAACTAAAGTTCTATTTATAGTTTTTCCGACAGTCAGTCAGAAGGTACATTGTGTATCTGTTGATGCAACCTTCAATTTCAAAACCTCTCTCATAATTTCTTAAATCTCTTATCGAACATTAATACGATCCTAGGTTCACGTAAAAACTGACCCTTCAAGATAATCAAAAAAGTAATACTTACAAACAGGCATCAAGGATCGGCTGATCATGTTTCTCAAAGTGACCACCATGACCTGGAGTAGTGAAAGATTCTGTGTCATCCGAACAGCCAACTCGTTGTTCGAAAACCACTGAACGCTAACTGTCGCCACTCGCTTCGAGAGACCATCAGGATCAGCGGTTCGTTCCACCATCATAGCGATACGACTGTAGTGTAACACGAACGCCTCGGTCAACGTTTCCTGAATACAACGAAAACTCGATTAAATCAACGCCTTCGCTTGGCGGTACCTAGAAGAATGACATCTCGACTTACCTTATATTCTGCGTCCGGGAGCATGATCAATAAGAAATTAATCAAATTCTGTGGAAACTCGTACTTCACTGTCCAGAAGACCAACTCTTCCAGAAATGTTTTATGCTTCAACTGAGTCTGCAATCCGGGGCAATCTACAAACCAGAATTCAGATAGAATACTTCTACGATAACCACTTAATGTCAACTGAAATGCAACCAACTTTTAAATTCGGCAGGCGGTTCCGGGTTCGCCAATGACTTCAAAGCTTCTTCATACAACCGGTCACTAGAGGTCATGAACGTTGCGTACGCCGAATCATCGCGAGACCAGTCTTGGATCAGATTACGATACACCTGGAAATATAAAAGTTAATTAACATTAAACTTTTCTGTACCTATTACAAGTCTACTCGACTTTAGATCCACGTACTTCGGGACTAGTTAGCGCCGAAGTGAAAACACGCATCATAGCTGCGCCCATATTACTGAACTCGCACAACATTGCCAAGAAGTTATCAGCATCGACGGCCATTTGCATTCCACTATTAGATAGGTATCTGAAACATTCGCACTGTTACAACTCCTACACGTCATTTTTACACCCCAGAACAGTAATCAACTTACTGATGGTTCCGCAAGTGCAAAATAAATCGACAGAAGATTCGCGGGGCCATTAGTTCTGCGATGTAAAGCAAGTCCGGCGGAGGCACCATGTTTTTGGTGTTGTCCGTTGAACGGTGTTTATGGCAAAACCTGAAACAAGCGTCGAGGATTAGTAATATTGAATAACTCGTACGAAGTTGTTACTTCGGAATCGGTAACTATCATACCCGGTAGATTTCATGACTGACGAGTTACCGCAATCACAGGCCCCTCCTGTGTCGCTACGGAACATCTTATAATCATGACCTTCGTGTTGGCCATGCAGGAAACAATCGGCACACAGGGACAGGCATGGCGACAGACTACATGTTCGACATCTGTAAGCTACCGTCTGAGCAGAGTAAACCAATCCGCAAGCAGATACATTGTTGTACTTACGAACTGTGGATAGAAATTGAAGTTAATTTCGCTTTCAAGATAAAAGTTTGTGACCGTAAGGTCAGTTGCCAATCGAATGACACTTGAACTAATCATTCACCTTAGACCTGAAAAACAGTAAGACAATAGCGATGTGCGTTTGTAGAGGAACTGAAGCCCTCGGAATGCTTAAAATTTCGAAACAATTTCGAAAAACTGATACTACGAGCAATCAAAAGCTACTTTGATCGCTGAATACTTCTAAAAACTGTTCTATGAACTGTTCCATCAGATAGCGAAGGTACTGCGTAATCGTTACAACCATTTTATAGAACATTACAAGTATACAATCGAATTATGAAGTCAATGCCTGATCTTGTAAATGCATTCAAACGTGCAGTTCGATAATATATATTGTAGATGATAGTGACCACTCCTATATCTTACAGTCATTTTTATCAATTCAGTTCCAGCACGCACACAAGCAAGTACGTTATGGTTAACTTTTAAAAATTACCATTTATGAAACGCGGTTTCATTGGCAACTGAAAAATACTCACCAATGGCAGTGAAATCTTCGGGTGTCTTGCCACCGGCCATCAGCCAGCGGATCCAGTCGATAGATTCTCTATCGTTGATCGAGATCTCATGACTCAAGATTCTATCCAAAATCTCGTGCAATACCTCCGGAGAGCGACTTGTTTTAATGTACTCGGCCGCGCTCCGTTTTCCTTTGCCCACAATTTGCTGGATTCTAGATGAGCAGCCCATGGCACTCGTATGTTCAATTTAAAGAAATACGGCGAAACATAGTCAAATATGCACTCTCACGAATATGGAAATACGGGTTACTAGAATATTATGCGAGCCGATGATTGGACGCGGACACTTGAACAGTTTTTAGAGAATATGAAAATAACAACCATAATCGTTAAAAGAAAAGCAAACGCGCACTATTTTCGAGTTTTATCTACAATGAAATAACAAACTTCACTTTCTTCGAAACGGAGAGAACCAGCAGAAAGAGAAACGAATAACTAACGTTCTGCATTCGGTAAACATAGCATCATGCATAGAATGTGTAATACAAATAGAGGCGACACGCAGTGCAAGAAGCCGAATGAGAACACGACAGGGTACTATTGGCCTGTCCAGCACTCACCAGAGTCGCTAGTGTTGTTCACCCGTACACACTAATACTAACAAACACAGAAAGCTGAAATGAGGTACGTGCTGATAGCAAACATGGGGAAAAAGGCGAAAAACTTTAAAATTTAAATTCGTTTGATCGTTTTATGAAGGTTTTTGGGGAAATTGTTTTCACCACAGTTTTCACACAGGTATACTGGACCGCCATTTTGATTCCCAAGTTAGTTCGAGCCTTCGACCTTCCATTCTTGATCTCGGACTCGGACCTCGGAGCTCGGATGCGCTCAAGGTAGGGATACTATAGTTAGGGCTCTATAGTTTCACATAGGTATGCTAGGCCGCCATTTGGTTCGGGTTTTGTTGTTACCAACGCATTAACTAAAGTCTGTTCCAACTAACCTATACAACATGCAATCCGCAATACACCTCTAATGTAGATAGTTCGGGTGATCGAGAGGTATGGTGTGCGGAGTGCTATCACACAAAATTCTTTTTGCCCCTTCGAAATTTGTGTACAGGTTAGTTGGAACGGACTTTACACAGCGTCGCGCCTCGCGCGGTATCATTGGCTCTAGAAGTTTTCAAACATCTGAACCAAAATGGCGGCTTAGTATACCCATGTGGAACTACAGAGCCTTACTATAGTTACACACAGGTATAATGAGCCGCCATTTTGATTCGCACCGCGCCCGTCGATGCGGAATTGACTACGCGACGCTTCGCGTTGTCGGATTCGACCATTCGGACTTCCCAAGATTCAACAGAATCTTATCAACGTTAGGATTACATGAGATGCTAGGCATTGTTTACGTACAGTGTATCCTAACGTTGATAAGAATTCTAATGGCACTATTTCCTGAAGTACGGAAAGGGAGGAAGGCCCGATGCTAGCGCGCCATCGGTCTGGGAAGTCCGAATTCGACATTCACGGGCGCGGTGCGAATCAAAATGGCGGCTCATTATACCCGTGTGTAACAACCGGCAACACTGATTGTGTAAACATGTTGAATAATGCATGTTCGGGGCAGTCGGCGGCGTCTGCAGTCCTTGAATGGTAAATGGTTGAATATGTAGTATTTCTTTGAATTTTGCATTTCACTTGTTCAAGTTGCTGTTTACTTTGTAATAATTGTTAGCTTACGGAGAATATTGGACGATATTTCAATAAAATTCCAGTTTAGAACCAATAATGACGAGGAAGTGGAACCATATAAGCCAGCACTTGTAGCTTCGAATTCGAAAATGAAAAATGAAAGATGTTGCAGTATTGATAAATTACCCATCGAGGTATTAGACTGGTTTATCTTTAACTTAATCATTCTGCTACAATTACTTGATTGAAGTCGAAGCAGCTGCTGTTGCATTAATCATGCAGTTGAGTATCCAACGTGCTTGTCAAATTCTCATTTTCATGTTTACAGATATTGGTTGAAATATTACTACGTTTACCAGAACCTGACATGAAGAATGCGTCGCTGGTTTGTCGATCGTGGTACATCGCCTGCCAGACCTGTCAGAATAGGTGTTTACAGCGTGGCAAACTTAGTATTTGTGATCATCACGAACCTAGTGAAGTAATTGAAATGCTGAAGGAATGTAAATGGCCACATATACATTTAGAGTTCGCGAATGTCGGGTTCGATTTTGGTTATCTATCTGAATGTTGGCAACTTTTGAGCCATCGTGTCAACCGAATTGATTTTATTAGCCGCCAACTGCCTTCCGATGAAACAATGGAACACATTCTCTTACATTGCAAAAATATCAAGCATTTGTCGATTTCGGATCATGTTAATGCTGCATGTACCTGTGGAAAGGTTAACGAACCATACTCAGTCGATCAACTTCAGTTACCAAGCCAGTCATATTTTGCGGATTCGCTTTTTAATGGTCGTTACTACGGAGAACACAGAATTCGATACAAAAATCTTAAAACTCTGGAGATAAAGTTCAAGTTGTCCCGACTTCAACGGGATGATTTAGATAAAATGTTCCGAGTATTTCCAAACATAACATCTCTCTCGATATATCTTCCGGCTACTATTATAAGGCCTTTGGACTTCGTTTTGTTCCCGAAAGTCTTCTCTTATTCTGATTCTGTGCTTGGATTTAGTTCCCATAGAACTTGTTCGTCAGTTTACGATTGGAAGTAAGTGATCCGAGATAATGTATATTTCTTTATTCATGCGAAGTTCTATTAAAGTTGACTTATAGGTTATGGCTGTATATAAAAAAGATGAGACTAAAACAAGAACGGACTAATGTAACTATTCTTCCACTTCAGTTTAACTCGGTAAAGGCTTTTGGTTCGTAATATGTGAGCAAAAGTTGAAGGCTAGAAAACTGACGGTTTTTGAATTTCAGCCGTTATTTACAGTTTTAGGTGAACCTTTTGGATATTTGTCATAGCTATTTTAGTTTTTCAGACATTCGTGCTTTGGTAACGGTTTCCTGTACCAACTCTGCTGAATTCGACTAGAATTTTCCTATTTTTTAAACATTATCATGCCGAAAACAACCAGATGATCTGAAAAAGTTTGAAAGAATAGATAGGTATTAACGAAAAATTGTCGTTATCCATTCCTGTTTTTGTAATACATCTTCAATATTACTCATATGTTCCCTAATTTCATAAACTGTATTGGGTATGGCCACAACTCAAGTATAAGTGAACTGAAATTTTATCTCTGATTTCGGTTTCATGTTTAATACATTCCTGACACTGACTTGAACATACTGAACTTCTCTATTATTGCTAATGAAATTTCTTTTTCAAACAGATTAAAAGAAATTAGCTTCCAGTGGCCCGATCATCTAAGTCTTGATTTCTTTTCCAAGTACCCCGACTTAGAAGTCGTTAAATGCAGACTGCTGGGAGAACATGGATACCTTGTGAATGAATTTCTACAGAAGATGCTGTACTACTGCCCCAATCTGCGTCACATCGAAGTCATGAGAGATCTGCGGTCGAAGGTGGATGCACTCCTGGATGAAAAAACTTTCATAATGCTTCTAAAATGTACACATTTAGAAAAGTTGATGTTTTACAACATGAATATAAATCTTCGACCCACCCTTTTAAGTCGTCCAAATCTTCCGGTGAACAATACGCTATTTTGCTTAAGATTCAGTTTCCTGGAAAGCAATCCAGAAGTTCCGGAAATATTTTTGAAAATGTTTTCCAACTTGCTGAGGTTGGAATTATGGTGCTGTGACTTCAATATTGATCAAATGTTACGTACAATAAGCAGATACCAAGTAAGCGTTATTATGTATTTATTCTTCGAACGCTTAAATTGTGTTGAAACAGTAATAGTTTTATACAGTTCACATATATGCATTTCATACCGACGAAACTATTGTATTCTCTTCTTGTTCATTTCAATTTCAGACGAAGTTGAAGAGTTTGGAGATTGATGGATACCGTTCACGTGATCCTTACCGACGAGGAAAATGTAGACCTAAGTCAGGTAAGTTATTGACAAAACCGAATTCCAAAATCAGAATGGTTCTTCAAATCTATGACTGTTTACGAAGTTACATGCCCATTATGCATTGCCCTACAGGTAATGGTTATTCAAACATTCATCATGCATCTGGTTTCCTTTTGTTTCTCAGTTTATAGCTCTTCACATCTGATAATTCTTTTATTTCATGCATTAAAAAAGAATTCTTTGTTATCTTTGACAGATTATCGCAAGATAGGGTACAGTTTCAGGAAACTCGTGAATTCTGATGTGTATTGCAACTGCATGGAAATCGTATCCATTATCACGATGAATAATGCATAATCATCCCGTGATTAAAAAGGCTTGATCCAGATGAGTTACCTCTTAACTGCAGATATTTTATACGTATTCAGTATTAATTTTCATGCATGATAACCAAAAATATATGTTTCTAATTATTTCAAGTTTGTTTTCTTAAAGGAAAGTGAAAACTTGATTGATGACTTCTTGCACACCGAAGGTAATATGCTGTGTGAACCCGAGTATCTAGAGTTTGTGCCAGCCTATACCTTCTTGTTTGTAGGTAATAATTGGTTTCTCATACATAATGATATCGTTTTTGGGAAATGTAGCATCTCTGAAGTATTTGAGTATCCTACAAAGCACGTGTTCCCATAACTGTATACCTCAATGTCCAACTTTTTGTAATGAAAAGACCGTTCCGATTGAGGGAGCAGTTGAATGAGTATAGTCTTGACAGCTAAATGGCTATACAGTTCAGCCCGGGAATTCGGTTATACTTACTACTTAGGCCTAGTAATGTAACTAAATGGCAGTTCTGTCTCGCATCCAGATATCTAGCAAGTAGACTTATTGATATCTAAATGGCAGTTTAGTCTGTAAAAACAACGGATTTAAACATAAAAGGTAACTAAATGAAGTTCAGTTACAGGGCGACTATTAGGTTAATCTAGCCACTTTTTGTTTACGATTGTCAGTTGATATCCTTGGGACTGGGACACATGCATGGACAAGAACAGTAGATCATTAACGGGGTGCGTGCCAAGTGGATTTTTTATGACAAGTTTAGTGGATATACCTACTAGACATTCCGTTTTGTGTACCATCTCTTGGAGGCATACCCAGTGTCTTTTCTTTTTCGGGCCATATATAGTGTATGTCTACTACGTTATTTTGTTCAGCATTTTTTATGTGTAGACAGCCTTGTTGATGTAAATTGGACATCTTGTAATTGATAGAGTGACCAGACGTCCTGAAATTCCGGGATTGTCCCTAAATTTGAGGGCAATTTTTGCGTCCCGAAATAAGGTCTTCGGGATACTCGATTGTCCCGAAATCGAAAAATGACGAATGATTATACTAATTTTCACAAATTATTGAAAAAAGACCGAAGAAACTGCTGGTAATGTTAATGTACTAAAAATGTTACGAGTACTTCTTAATGATATATGCATGGTCAAAGGTTAATATGTTCAAAAGTGATGAAAATTACTCACCGTTTTAAACCCTGTAAAATGACACCCATGTTGCCATGTTTATTTTGACTATTTTGAGACAAGTGGCAAAAAATTCCCAAAAACATTTTTTTTCAAATCTGGTCATCCTAGTAATTGAGAACCTGACTTCCAAAACGCGCTTAGTCCAAAAAATCGAAAATCGAGTTTTTAGCGCAATCTGGTAGAGGAAGTCAAAGGCACCTTTCAAAGTTGGTTTCACGATAAGTAGTAGAAACAATTTTCTTCGGCCATGGCGTCAATGATAGGTATTTTGTTCTAAAAGTAAAAATTGTCGATGCAAGAGTATAAGTATAACAACGTTTACATGGCATAATATGAGAAAGAGTAAAAAGTAATATTATTATGATGTGCTTGGTATTGAAATGGAAGGTGTGGTGGAATTACAGGTTTCGACTGTATGAATGTAATAGTGACTTAGACGGCGTATGATATCGAATGCTGAAATTGTATTATTACTGGTGTACTTTTCTAACTGACATTTCACGAAAGCCTGTTTTTGACGTGTGTGCGAATTTCTGGTCCATTTCTCCTCACCACAGCTGTTAAGTGCTATTAATATTTCTTTTTCGTAATCAAGCAAGAACTCGCTAAATTTGAATATGTTCGGATGGTGATGAGTCTCGAAATTTTCTGAGAGGTGTGAGTGGAAGGATTCGCAGGCGTTCGTAGTTTCATCCAGATTTGAAGTAGGGCAGGCCCAAATTCCAGGTGGATATATTTAGCCCCACGTGAAATGTATGTATCGTACATATACTTAGAGAAGGATTCAATTGGCTTGCTATTTTTCGGTTGTTTCGCAAGTATTTCGTGATAAGAGAATAAATACAGGAATGGACGAGTGATATACGAGATAGTAGCATGATTACCTGTTCGCTCTATTTACATGTCCAGTGTGGACGGGCGTTCATTTTCATTCGCTCTTTTTACAATCATTAGTACCCCCAATCTTGCGGATGTCGCTCGGCGGGTGATTAATTTCGCTCTTTTTACAATCGCCCCTGTAAGTCATACGTTATACTTGCTTTTTCCTGTTCGGCAGGGGGGGGGGGGGTTTACAAGGATGTCTGCAGGGTGGAGGGCGGAAGAGAGGCATTGTTCACGTGTGCTTCGTTCTCCAGAATGGTCATTTCTAAGCTGTATCTTCCGATTTCCTACAGTTTCTATGTCAAGATGTACGAATTTCAACCTTTCACAAGTTTGACATGGTCTGCTAAAACGAGCCAAGTCCACAACTTCCCCCACTTTGCCCCCCCCCCGTAGCTCGAAGACTGTTCACCCGCCAACCTTCATACTTAGATATTAGTACCGACCCCTCCTCTTCCCATCCACGCAACTGAATCAGTGTTACCACTTATCGTTCGCGAGTCAGAATGTTTTTTTCGATGTCCCAACATTTCATTCTTTTGGACTAAGCGCGTTTTGAAAGCCAGGTCCTCAATTCATGAAATAGTCATTCCACCAAAATGATTCTTTGGTAGTTTCAGTTTCCATTTGTTCGCAGAATTCGGCACCTTGGGAAAATTCACAAAAATTCTATGTATCTTCCTGTAGGGAATGCGTATGGCAGTGTGAATGGTTATTTTGACCTCTCCGCCGGTTACAATATTTGTGGATCAGTTTCGAAAAAATTGCAGATTACTTTACAGGGATGCCATGATATTTGTTTTGTTCAAAAAAATTGTCAGGCTCAGATTTGGACTTCTTATTGTGGAATTAGGTGGATTCAACATGAGATGATGAGTGTAGTCTTAACATATTTGAAAAAATCGATTCTTGCCATGTTTTCTAAGCCACATAAAAGTTACCAAATTTCATGATTTTGTGATTTGACGTGCTCGATTTTTCGATCAACCATCCAGTGAGCAAAAACATGAATATTTATCGAAATGATGGCGTGTGTTCTGGAGCTCTGGACTCGATGAATGATTCTAACTAACGAGACCCAATTAGAGGTATCAACGATTTTCATGTTAGAGCTAAGGATTTTGAGTTGGTATGAATAATACATTGCTATAATTGGTGGATGACGATTTTTGTGCGTGAAAACCCGGAGTTTTTCTGAGATGAAAATCCCTAATAGAAGTACCTACCTACCTACATAGATAAAATAGCTTAATAGGAAATTCTGTTTCAAATGGTGTGATAAAGTGAGACCCCGCCGGATATGATCCGGAACCATAAAAGATAACAAATTACTGTTGGAAGTGTATGTATCTGTGTAACTACATATATAGTTTTTATTATGATAGAACATGCATCGCAGATGACGTATCAGATGAAATCATATAATTACTAAATAATCGAAAACATGTGGGTTTATCAAATCGTAATGATCTGCAATGCGAGATGAAGCTGAATTTTTGAACCAATATACCTACACATATAACTGCAGGTTGTGAATACAGTTTGTTATTTTCAATGAAGTGCAGTCATGCAATAAGTTTCTTCTGAACTATTGTGACTGCCAGGATGTATTATAATCGTAAAAGTTGTGTCTGAAGTTCGAGGTCGGAAGTTGACGTTCAGCTATAGTCACTGGTGAGGAAAGTAACGGCAAACTATCCCGACTAACCCTGCCCAGGAAAGTCGCGCGTCAGAAACCCACATCAGGCAACGGGCACGACACCTGATTTTATAATCACCGACTTCATACTTTTGTTTTAGATGGTAAACCTCTAGAGTCAACATGGTGGCCGACTAGCGACTATACACTGCGCACGTGCAACTCAACCGGTCGGCATGAAACTTCATACAATACTGTCTACACCAGGGCTGCCAAGTTATTCTTTGTAAAATATTCCAAATGACGGGGGAAAAATATCCCAACGAGTGAAACAATGCCCCAAACATTTTCGCCGCGCCACTGCAAGAACAGCCCGTTATTTGTAACTCATTGATTTTTACGTTTTCCAAAATTCAATCAAAGAGCTGTAACTTGGTCAGTTTTATTTTTATAGCTATGAAGATGACGAACCTATCAACGAATTCTGCATCAAATTCTGTACTAGGACCTGAAAAATCTCATTTTTACCAGCATTTACTGTAAGCCTGGTTTTCTCAGATCAGGCCATAGTTACAGCACTTGGAGTACAGGGGGACTTAGAATTCTCCGCTTTTTCATTTTCTTGGAAAAACATTAAAAAAACAGATTATCAGAGACATTACTTCAAACATCAACTATCAACTTAGGATACCTGTAACTCCCTCAATGTTTCATATAAGACAAAATTTATCACCCTCTGCAAAAGGGTACTATTAAGAGCAGATACCTTATAACCATTACTCCTTTCTCCTATGATATTCCTTTCTGATCTCAGACACCAACAGTGAACACTATGATAACGTGATAACTCGGGCGTTTCTTTCGTGAACGATCAAATTATGGGAAATTTCTAATGAGTCATCGCTTAATATTAGCCACACCGCAGTGTATACCAAGGTCTATTGATACATCAATAGACCTTGAGTGTATACAGCATTCTAGATGCGCACTGCGCAGCACATGACATTGAACATTTCTATGCTAACATCTTGAAAATTTAGTTTGCGTTTTCCATTGTGCAACAGGATACTTTTAGATGTACCACGTGTTCAGAACGTTTTTGCTAATTGAAGTTTTAATTTTAAATTCACGTTTTAATCGAACTGTCTTGTGGTTGACTCGTGCTTCGGTAGGTGCTAGAGAACAACCGGCTCACATCTTCCCAAATTGACAAATTCGAAGTTCGAAAAAGTAAGACGTTATTTTAATCTTTAGGTAATTTTATCGAAATTTAAAATCGCATAGTTATTCAAATTTCCTTTTTTACAATGTTAAGTTTCTGGTTATGTTGGCGACATAATATACTTAGTTTTCTTCTTGTTTTGCCTTATCGATATATGTATTATGTGCTTAATTATGAATTCTGTCGCCTCTTCACGTCTTCTCTGACTAAAAATGCGTTGCCATATTAACATTAACGTAATTAAGAATCTTGTTTCTGCGCGAATTGTCGGTAGCTCATGAACAGATGCTAAATGGACGCTGTTCAGCGTAAGGGAACCAATAACCAACATTTGTAAACAAAATGAATCATTAGTATCGTTGGAAAGAGCGTAAAAAGTAGAATTTTTCAAAATTTGGCCCCCGATCCAACAATGTGTACTCGCGTTGAAAAAAGCTCATCAGTAAATGCTAGGTATGTCATACTTATAGTTTTTACATGGCTCCTGAACTTCGAATCACGTGTTCTAAAAAAACACAAATTTTGCTGGTTGGTTCCCTTACGCTTAACAGCGTCCTAATGTGATATGGAATATGAAAACCCTCCAGAAAGTTCGTTTATGAGTTCTTTTCTTCACAAAATACCTCCGAAGGTCTCATTAATGGCAGAAAATGCGCTTATCATGCTGCAAAAAACAAGATGAAGTCTTCCCCCGGTATTCACTGATTAATTTTGACCTGTAACCGTTCAAATAAGTATTAAAACTATTGAGCGAAAAATGCGGCGTGCAAAAGTTCAACTTATAAATCCAACTCTATGCTGCATTATATGGACTCTTGAATTAGGTATAATTCTGATGGTATCATTCACCAACCGCTAGGTTTTAAAGAGGATGAATTAATTATATTTACATAAGTATAGTGAACAGGATTTGGTGAAGCGGCAGTCGCCACACTAAAATTTTTCGTGAATTAAAGCTATTGTTTTTCGCCACGCTTAAAATTTTTGACATGTTCACGCTAGTTGACAAATATTTCCGTGATCTAAACAACTGAATGGCTATAGCAGGGTACGATAAGTGAATCTTCTCGAGTCGATTTTTTCAGATTTTCTCCAGTCCTCTATTTGCAGTGGTAAAAGAAAATTTCAAAGCCCATTGTTATAATCCTACCGCCTTCCAGAAGGGTGTGGCCTCGAAATTATGATTTTCATTCTTTCAGCGTTTCAGCTCTATCTTGGACATTTTTTGCTTGAATGATACGAAATTTGACATGCAGATGAAGGCTCCCATATAGTACGTTGGTTACGAGACAGACCGCCGTAAGCGCTACTGCGGTTAAGTGACAGACAGTGGACAGTGCTTAGCAGCAAATTGGTTACCATACTCTGTCATTTGATTGCATTGGCGTATATGGCTGTACTATAACCGATGAGTTGCTGCTTTAGCATGTACTTTGTTCCTCAATTGCAATGGCGCTTATGACAGGCTGTAGTGTGACCACTTTTCCAAAGTGGGTTCTTCTCGTGATACTTCCTTTGACTTTTAAGTCAAATTGATCACCTCCTCTTTTTTTTTTCTTTTTTTGTTAGAAATTGACGTTTTAGAAATTTGGATTGTGGTGGTGTCCAAATTCGTGTCTAATCAAAAATGGAATTCAGTATTCGGAATCAGCGACCCAGATAAACTCTGCATTATGACAATTCTTTCGATTTCTCAAGTTATTCAATCCTACTCTTCTGAAGTTCACATTTGACTAATGTGACAGTGTGGCAGAGAAAGCCAGGAAATTCAATTTTTTCAATATAGCTTGATTCTAACTTCTAAATGATACATACATAAAAATGCCTCCAAATTACACAGTAAAATGTGTCAGTATTCTTTGAATTACGACTCTGAACCCCGAATATGGCTAAATGCTGAATGTAATGATGTATACCTACTTGAATCCTGATACTCAAAAACAGTATTTCAATACTTTTTCAGATCATCTCAAGTTTTCTCATTAATTAAAGCGTAAAATGTTGATTTTGGAGCTCAGGTGAAGGCCAAATGCTAGAAAATCTAACATGATATTCAGAATCAATAACCAACTTTCCCCCCTCCCCCTCCCCCAAAAAACCTATTTCGATACTTTGTTCCCGTTTCTAAACCGGTATCTGTTTCGCCTCATTTCTGGGTAACTATATCACATCTGGAGCCCAAAGCCTGAATTATTTCAAATGGACTAATGAGAAAATTTTATTTCGATCTTCTACTCAATTTTTTAAGCCAAGTTGATTTTAACGATTTAAAAGGAGTAATTCCTTTTGCCCCTATTGAGTTTAAGTGAAATTTAATGTAATTATCGAAAAGCGACCCAAAAGATCCTTACTTCAATACATGGCTTATTTTTGACATCCAAATCGGAATCAGATCGAAAATCTGATGCGATTATTTGAAATAAATGACCCAAAAAAACGTTTTTGATTTCTTGTTAAATTTTCCAATCCAAGTCAATTTGCCAGTTTGATGGGGGAACATGTTGAATTCAGTCTAAATCGGGGCCTGATCAAAGATTAGATGCTATATTATACGTCAATGATCTTCTCCTCCTAAAAAGTAACAATTTTATTCATTTATTCAAATTTTCAACCCACTTCAGTTTTTGCCCATTTTGGGTCCGACATTTGGATTTCTTGACTCAAATTCGGGCTGGATCGGAAATATGATGCGCTATTCGAAATCAGTGATCCAGGAATTTCTACTTCGATGTTTGGTTCAACGTTTCTAATCAATTCAATTTTAACTTTTTTGGGGTCTAAAATTTAAATTTTTGAGCCGAAATTGGGGCTGGGTCAAAAATCTGATGAAATATTCAAAATCAGTGACCCAAGAAACCACTTCTGTATTTTGTCCGGTACCTTTTCACTTAAGATTTCAAAGTTGACTATCAGTTCGAGCCCCCTTTTGAGGGAGAGAAATTGTTTTACCCGAAAAGAAACTAGACTTGGTCACTTGAAGATCCATTTTGATCCTACGAAGATCCGACTTTATGATCAAAAAAAGAAGAAAAGTAAGGACTATATTTTGTGAAAAACCCTATGTGTAGTTCAAGTAGAGCTCTATCGTGTAAGTACGATTATCCGCCATTTTAACTTAAACCGTGCCCGCATGGATGCTGAATCCGACTATACGGAGCATAACACGGAGGCAATTGGGCATCGACGGGCGCAGGTGGATTCAAAATGGCGGACGATAGTATATTCTCCTATCTAGCGCTTTAGTTCAGGTCATGGTCCTGTGATGAAGGAACCAAAAATCCCTGCCCCTCCGACCCGCGCTTTTCCGGTGTCGAAGGAGGGAAGAAGCCATCAAAATCTAATTTTTGGGTCATTACTTGCTCCTTATTGCCTATACCTACCAAGAAAGTTTCCGACAAAATCTACTCGCCTACTCAATTTTTTACAAAAATGTTTTTTTGTACAATTTCAACTGCCCTAGAATCATCGTAAAGGGGAAAGAACATGTCTTATGGGATGAAATGTAGAATTTTCGATATTTTTCAGTCTTTGCACCTTTTGCGAATAGAAACGCTGCTGATGACTCCTGATCCATCTCTGTTCCTCCTTTTGCCCCCTTACATGCAGGTTGTGTAATTTTTATGGTGTTTTATTGGTCTTGGAGGGGATTTTTAAATCGAATTTTTGGGCCCTTTATTAGTAGAAAAGACATCATGGGGGGGGGGGGGGTCAAACTCGCTGAATGCATTTTTCATACCGGCGTAACTCTTACTCGAAATTGTGTTTCCACGGAAGGTAACACACAAAAATGAGGTGAAATAGAATAAAGATATCGATTCATAGTTTTCCATCATTCTCAAGTTCGATTCCAACATTAATTAGTCCGAAATTTCAAAATTGTGCCACCTAGCGGGGGGGGGGGCTCAACATTGAAAAATTCAACTAACGCAGTATGGATATTATTTTTCAGATAATGACATTCGCTAATCCATTTTTGTCTTTAAATTCTTTTAAAATTCGAAACTGAGGCAGCGGTGTAGCCAGCCAAGTGTTCGAGGGGAAGGGGATGTTGCAGAGAGTGCTAAAATTAGAAGACCCCTATTTGACAAAGTCGCGAAATTGGTGTTTAGACCCCCTTGACACCGCAGGAGGGCGAGAGGGACAAATTTATACAAAAGTGGATATCGATACGTAGATTTTGGAAGTCGCTAAACTCGATTCTGACATTAATTTGCCCAAAATTCTAAAACTAAGACAATTATTGTTAGTGGGAGGGGCTTAGAAGTGAAAAATTCAAAAGGTACTAAAAAAAGACTACCATTTTACATTTACACAGCTCTAGAGTCTTCGCACGCATTCAACAAACGAGGAAATGAAATGACAGCCGTAAGGAAATTATTTTTGGAACTTCGGATAGGGCCGGCTCTATAGTTCTTTCCTCAGCCACCGGGCTGATAGTTGTGGCCCCCATTCAGATGATGTATTTTCCTATCGCAGTCTGATAGTGAATGGCCAGCCTCCGAGGACGATGCTTCAGCGGAGTCCGAGTCCGAGTTGAAGTCAAATTTTCTCGGTCTAAGAACCCTGGTAACCGGCATCTATTACAATTTATTCGCAGCTAGTGGTTTCGTCTCCCAAGCAGCGCTACCATTTTACATGTTATACTTAATGTCTAATATCTTTTGCTTCCACCTTTGAACGGCGACTAAGGCTTCAGGTATAATGCAGCAGAGGTTTCAAAAACTAGGTATATTTAAACGTGTTGCGATCCTGGAATAAGTTGTCTAACGGTAAATCTCTAATCGGTTTTTAATAACTTTCCTGCAGAAAGATGGAAATCGTTATTTAAATCAGTCCTTATTCCATCTTGTGTAGTCTTGCGCTCTTAGAAATTTAGTTTGTCGACTATTCTGTGTTATGTGTGGTGAAAAATTGTAAAATTTTGACGTCATTGTTTTCAAAAATTGTTGGTAAGTTTATCCATATTTTGGTGGACTTGTTTTGAAGCTTCTATCTTCTATGCTTATTTTTGTTACTTTATCACGGTTATCGATTAACGGTACTTCGTCCAGATAAGGCATTCAGTATCGAAATCCGCTTAATCCATTTTTCTTTGAACTTCCGTTTTCCCCGGAAATCGGAAGGTCATGCCGTTCTTTATGATCTAGAAAACTGTAGTTTTCCCTTAAAATCTGTCCTCCCAGCAAAATAAGTCGTCCATAAGCTCGGCCGGGATCATCCCGGATCACGCATCCTGCAGTATTGATATTTCATCATTCTCGTAATATGTTTACTTTCCAAAAACACATACTGTAGTCACCGTATTCGAATGATATTCGTGTCTCCTTGTTATTATATTCCTTAGTCCCAGGAGCGTCGCTATGTGATTTTTTACGGGGGCAGATTTTTACATGGACAAGATGAAATATTATTATTACGATGGGGGGGGGGGGCTGATTCAGCTGTAAGAAAAATTAAGCCGAGATTTCGAAGTTTTATTAGATAATAACTAGGGGGCAACCCCCCGCCGTCACCCGCTTCGCTCGTTCCGACCTTGCTCGGCGCTTCGCAACTGGTCTGACTATCACAGTCCTCAGTGTTTGGTCTAAAACTATTGTTCCTGAATTGAGGTTTTTATTACTTTGCGCTTCTTTTGCTCCCCCTCTATCAGCGATTCTCAATCTTCCACCATGAACCCCCTTCCATGCTTTCTTCATCACGAGCCACTCCTCCACCACGACCCCCTCATTCACCACCACGGTCGCTTTCCGCCTCCACGGTCACACTTCAACAGTCGCAGCCCTCCTCATCCACAAACTCCTCTCCCATAACGGCCCTAATCTCCTGCCAGAGGCTTCAATGTCCACTCCATGGTCTTTTACCTCCGCAGTATCCCTTCTGCACATCCGGGTAGGCCCTCTCCCTTGGATTTCCTTCTCACCTCTACAATCACCAACCACCACAACCAACCTCCACCACCTGGACGTAATCTCTTCACATTACCCTCACCCTCTCTCCATGACCTTCTCTGTCCACAGCTTCTCCCCAACATGACACCCTCCGTCCATCCCTCCAATCATCAGCCAGGCCTCTACCTAGTCCCCCTGATCACCCTCTTCCACTCCGAGTGCCCTCCCCCATTAGGATCACGGACCCCCGACCACCCCCACACCTCCACTATGGCCTTCATTTCTGTTCATGTACCACACCCCTACCAAGACCTCTTCACCCATCACTACGCCCTCCCCAATTAAGGCCTTAATCCCTCGCTACAGCCTACCCCTTCCACGACTCCTTCTCTGCGGCCTCCTTGTCCCAACTCCCTCGAAGATCCCCTGGTCCTTCACTCAGGAGCTCCCACCACCATCCCCTCGCGCACCATGGCTTTCATTTCCCTCCCCAGTCCTTCTGTCACCGGACTTCTTACTCACCGTTACCCCCGCCACCTAGTGCCTTTATCCCCCTCCTGAGGCTACGCCTTCATGGATCTCTTCCCCATTCTGGAGTTCCCTCCATCATGAACCACCTCTTAGGGGTAGGCTACCCTTGGAGAAATAAGCAATTAGAGGAGCAGGGTAGGCAATCCGCAGTCTCTACTCCCTTCCCAATGGCGGCCTTAGTCCCTCTCTACAGTCTTCCCCTTCCGCGGCTCCACCACCCTACGGCCTCCTCGCTCAACCACCTTGAAGATCCCCTGGTCCTCCAACCAGGAGCTTCCACCACCATGACCACCCCTCACCCACGAGAACCCTTCCCCTCAAGTCCCCTTCCCCGGGACCAGAACCTTCCACACCACGGCCTTCATTTGCTTTCCTGGCCGCTGTCTCACCAAGGACTTCCTCCTCCACCAGGGCCTTTTACTCACCATTACCACCCCCACTCCGAGACCTTTATCTCCCTCTACAGTCCCCGCCACCACCGTGGTTTTCCTCCCCTTCAGGAACCCCTCCTCCACCATGAATACCTCTTATACCCCGGGCCTTTATCTACCAAAGTTTTCCTGCCCCTCCCGGACTATGACCCACCACTACCTCCACCTTCTTCAATAGCCACCCTCTCCTACCAAGGATTTCCTCTGCCACAAGGACCCCTCACCCACCACTACCCCCTGGGCTTTATCTCCCTCCACAGCCCCTGTCCTCACTATGGTCCTCCAACCCCCTTGAAGATCTCTGGTCATCCACCCAGGAGCTCTCACCCTCCCCCGAGAGCCCTTCCCCCTCAAGAACTTCCTTGTCCCCTCTTCTCACCAAGGACTTTCTCCTCCATAAGGTCCTCTTACTCATCTTAACCCCCGCCCTACCCAGGGCCTCCATCTCCGTCCACAGCCCACGCCCCTACAAGGACCCTCCTCTCCCTCCTCAACTATGAACCACCTCCAGAGGGTACCACCGTTTGAAAATTGAGCAATTAAGGGGCAGGGTAGGCAATCCACGGTGACTTGAGATCTGGAGATTATGGGTAATTATGTCATCATATGTCTTTTTACTGTCTTATTATGTCGGTTATGCCTTAAAACTCGGAGATCTTTCCTGTCAGAACAAATTAAGTCCGTAAAAATAGCTGATCTGCCCCTGCAATTTTTCTGATTTTTAAGTAGGCAACCCGTCGTGCGTTTGTTTCTCCCGGGGCGGTAGCGGTGGTGGAGGCGGCGGATTTTCCTTTAAATTCTTGCGCCCAAATCGGGGACGAATGAAAAATCTGATGCAATATTCGAAATCAACGACCAAAAACCCTTTATTTTCATACATTATTGAGCTTTCCATATCACGTTAATATGTTATTCGTTTTGAGTCAAAAATTAAAATTTTTGGGCCCAAGTTGAAAATCGAATGCAAAATTCCAAATCAGTGACCCCGAAAACTCCTATTTCGGTATTTTGTTCCATCTGTCCATGTAAGATTCCAAAGTTGATGGTATGTTCAAGTCCCCTTGGAGGGGGGAGGGAAAATTTCTTCAACTCGAAAAGAAACTAGACTCTTATTTTTTCGTGATCGTTGTTTATCCTGCGTCAATCCGACTTCGCCTTCAGAAAGAAAAAAGGTGGGATAGGGGGACTAATTTTTGACACCCTGAATACTTGTACGTTGGAGGAAGTATTAATCCACATATTTTGCCGAATATTGTACAACGGTGCCGGATTAAGGGGCATAGCCGCCTAAGCCACACATTTTTTCCCGTCCCTATATGTTCCAAAAATAAATGAATAAATTAATACATTAAAAAAATTAATGAACCATTTACTATTGGATTGTTACTTACATTTTCAAAAAATTTGCCAACGTGGTAGATTTGCAGTTCGAAGCCAGCTGCTAGGGAAATACGGCGCTACTGAACAACATGCATCATTTTTTCAGAACCAGCTCCATTCGACCATTTTTTTATCTTTACTGCTGGTAAATATCAAATGCGCAGGCACTTCAAGAACTGTGGATAGATTTTATAGAACGATTCAAAGCCTTGTCATAGAAGAACCTGCTAGACGAGAAGATCAACTCAACTACGAGTATCTCTGTGGAGTCTTATAGATTTCACGCCAGAGGTCTGGAAAATACGGATTCTAAAATATGGAATATAGGCGCTGAATCAATGTTGCCAATTACTAACTAGGTCCATCGTTCACCCAACCACTCACTGCTTAATTCGGCACATTATGTTTTTCATATTCAGAATTAATATAGGTAATAGATACTGATAAGTCGTGCACTATGTTGAGGAAGCTGATTTACTGGTCACCATCACTAATAAGATTCATTTCAGAGGGGTCAACCCGAACGAGAGGGGTGGGGATACTCCGCGTTCGGACTTCCAGGGGGCCTGATATTTTTATAATGCCTGAATTTCAACGCTTACGGCTACATCTTACTGTACATCAAATCAGCAATCACTCCTTACATCATGAAAGAAACCTCTTATCCCGTATAGCTTATAATTTTTTTCTATCTGACAGAAGAACAAACTGAACTGGAAGGAAAGGGGGGCCGTGGAAATTCCTTCCCAGGCCCTCTGTTCCACCCTATGGGGCTCAGAGGGGCTAACTAGTACATCAGTGACGTTGACATTGAATGTGCTCGATTGTACTCGTAACACACTCCTTTGAATTTTTTGCAGATCATGAGGCCTGAAATTCAACCGTGATGGACCCGTGTGAAGTTTCCATGACAACGCCACAAGAAGACACAATGGATATCATGGAACCAGCCTCTGTGTGTTCAGTTCTGGATAATGTAAGAATATACGCACCGGTAGTAAGTGGACTGGTTCAAGACACTTGACTAAAAATTCAGAAAAGTTACTTGATTTTCAGTCTAGATTTAACTATTTGAAGTGCAATGTAGGTATTTCAAATAACCACGTGAATGCAATATTGACATGTTATTACTTTTTCGACGGTAGCGAAATTATAAAATGGAACCAATTAAAAACTATATTTGAAATGCAATATGGACCGGCTTTAGTCCATTCTTTAGTGAATGATTCCTTTAACATGACTGTTATTTCTCTGGAAGCTCATTTTCCTTTTCTGGTGATTTCCTATTTTATCCTTCACTTTCCATCCAGAGACCAGCACACAGGAACCTGTGTTAGTAATTAGTTCAATAAGAGTGTACTATATCTAATTACTAGAATAGGATTTTCAAGGATACCTTTACCATAAATCTGTCCATCTTGACCCTCAGTAGTGTGTGGTTTTGTATTAGGTTAATGTTCTACACGAGCATTCTTTGGTGTAATTTTTTCTCTATTCGCAAGATACCTACCAAATTTTCATTGCCAATCCAGAGACCTGCTTCAGATTTGCGACAAACCATTTCATTAATAGTTTTCACTGATGGCTTTCTATTAAAATCTGAAATAGAAGGTCAGAAAGCTCTCGTTGCATAAATGTAGGTACGGTACCAATTTTAACAAAACTAAAGTAGGTACCTATAAACTTTTTTTTTCCTTTTTTAATCAGCATTATAGTATCCATTTTATAATTGAAAAAAATTCCTTTAACTACGCATTCAATTTCTGAAAATGGTTATCAAAAATATGTTGTAACTTTTTTTCATCAACTTTTTTTTTTTGACAGACGCGTTGAAGGAATCATTCACTACAGTAAACGGACCAAAGGTCCATATTTCATTTCTAATGTTTCTTTTGATTGGTTCCAAGTTATAATTTTGCTACTGCCGGAAACAAGTCGATAATTTATGGCATTCACTAGTCATTTGAAATTATACATATATACCTATTGTATTTTAAATAGTTAAATCTGGATTGAAAATCTTGTAACATTCTTTGGATAGCATTTTTCGTCGAGTGTCTTGAACCAGAGTACATCATCTTGTTTCATGTGTTTACATTACTTTTTTTCTGAATTCCCAGGAATGTTTGCCCGAAGAAATTCGTCTAGCGATTCAAGAGACCGAAAAACAATTTAAAAGCGGACAACTAGATACGACCCAAGTCGCCAAATTCAAATGGATGTACGACGATTTTAAAGCTCGCGTAACAAAGGGACATCGGTACGATAAATACGAGTCGACTATGAAAAAGTTCGAGAAATTAAACAAACAAATACCCTCAACTGAGATGATCTTAAATATGAATGTCTTGGCGACGTATATAGTGCAAAATGACGGTCGAATCACCTACGATTGCATATATTGCGACCATTTTCATAATAAAATTGTTGGCAAGAACAAGAAAAAATGTCTTCCACTTTTAAATCATTTGCGTCAGGATCACCCCGAGCTTCTAGAAATACAGGTTCCCAAGAACATTCTCTTCACGGCACTCGCATGCGTGAAGAAATGTCTCATGAGTGGTAATAACTTTAAACTTATTGATGACACAAATGACCATCATAGAGATGATTTTGTCAGTTCTACGGAAACAAAATCAGCGTGCGTTGGTGGCCAAGAGTCAACTTCTGTACGAGAACGTACCACAGAAGTGACAACGGAAGAGCTAAAACGTTTAGAAGAAGATAAAGAAAATAGATTAATTGATTCGTTATCTCGTCGTGGAAATTCGTTGGCGAGAAAGAATAAGATGCAAAACCTGCAAGCCACTCAAAATCCGATTACAGCGGTGACTGCTGATGCTCCTGTACTGACCACTATGGCTACTAATGGCATGTTTGAACGGCCCGACCAAACTAGAACTGCAGCTGTTGTCTCCAGTCGCCCGGCTGCTATTAATCCGAAGAAATGTTCACCCCCTGTGGTTTCTAACAGTGTAGCACTTGCAGAAAAAAGAACTGTTGCGAATGATGAAGATATATTGAAGAAACTTCCCCCGAGTGTAACTGTAATACGCCGAAGCCTCACATTTGTTTTTCCCGCCCCTATAGTTCCAAAAATATAATGAAATAAATAAATACATTAAAAAAAAAAATGAACCATCTTACTATAGGGATTGTTACTTACATTTCAAAAAATTTGCCAACGTGTAATTTGCAGTTCGAAAGCCGCTGCTATAGGAAATACGCCTACTGAACAACCATTCATCATTTTTTCAAACCGCTCCATTCGACCATTTTTTATCTTTAACTGCTGGTAAATATCAAATGCGTCATGACGTCACGAACTGTGGATAGATGTTTAATAGAACGATTCAAAGCCTTGTCCATAGAAGAACCTGCTATAGACGAAGAAGATCAACAACCCAACCTACGAGTATCTCTTGGAGTCTTAATAGATTTCGACGCCAGAGTCTGGAAAATACCGATACTAAAATATGGAATACAGGCGCTAAATCCCATTGTTGCCATTATACAAACTAGATCCATCGTTCACACCAACCACTCCACTGCTTAATACGGCTCATTATGTTTTTTCATATTCAGAATTAATAAGGTAATAGATACTGATTAAAGTCATTAGCACTAAGTTGAGCAAGCTGATATACTGGTTCCATCATCACTATAAGATTCATTTCAGAGGTGTTCAACCCGAACGGCGGGGTGGGGATACCTCCGCGGTCGGACTTCCAGGGTGCCCCCGAATATTTTTAAAATGCCTGAATTTCAACGCTTACGCTACAGCATTCATCTTACTGTACATCAAATCAGCAATCACTCTTACATCAAGAAAGAAACCTCTTACCCGTATAGCTTATAATTTTTTTTCTATCTGACAGATGAACAAAACTGAACTGGAAGGAAAGGGGGGCCGTGGAAATCCTTCCAGCCCCTCTGTTCCACCCAAATGGGGCTCAGAGGGCAACTAGTACATCCGTGACGCTTGACATTGAATGTGCTCGATGTACTCGTAACACACTCCTTTGAATTTGTTTGCAGATCATGAGGCCTGAAATACAACTCATGATGACCCGTGTGGGAAGTTTCCATGACAACGCCACAAGAAAGACACAATGAGATATCATGGAACCAGCCTCTGTGTCTTCATTTTCTCTGGAAAATGTAAGAATATACGCGCCGGTAGTAATGGACGGGTTCAAGACACTTGACTAAAATTCAGAAAAGTTACTTGATTTTTCCAATCTAGATTAACTATTTGAAGTCAATGTAGGTAATTCAAATAACCACGGTGAATGCAATATCGACATGTTATTACATTTTCGACGGTAGCGAATTATCAAAAAGGAAAATTTCCAAAACATCCCCCCATTAAAAAAAACGAAAAGGGAAGTTTTTTAATAAAATGTTGGAAAAAAAAATTAAAAAATTTTACAGGGGAAAGCAAAAATATTTTTTAAAAAGGGAAAAGGGATCTAACTTTTTGAATTTGTTTTTTTTAACTTTTTTAAAAATTTTTTTAATTTCAAATTTTTAAAAAAATTTTCAAAGGAAAAGGGGCTAAATTTCCTTCCCCCCCCCCAAAGTAAAAAAAAATGAAAAAATTGTCTAAAAAAAAAATTAAAATTAAATTTTTCCAATTTTAAAGAAAAAACCCCCCGTTCAATTTTTTTTTTTTATTTCATTTACCCAAGGGAATTAAAGTTTGAAAAAAAAATTTTAATTTTTAATAAAAGGGAACAGGGGCCTTTTTTAAATTTTTTCCCCCAAAATTAAAAACCCCCTTTTTTTGGGTGTTCCTCTTTTTAAATTAAGAAAGTTTTTAAAATTTTCTATCGTGGTATAATTTTTTCTTTCCATGTAGTATCGAAGAAAAATTTTTTTGAAGAATACTACGATGGAAAAAAAGATATTACAAGGGAATTTATCGTTGCCTTTTGCACTTTGGGTCCAAAGAGACAGTGAATGGTGAATGATTTCTCTTCACTCTTTTTTTCCCCATTTTTCACCCCCTGTAAATACTTTCCTAGATAACCTTTTTTTCTCTTTGTGGAACGATGTCGTACCCCAAAGGCACATAGGAACGCACAAGAATGTGGCACCCCTTTTTTTTAAAAAATTTTGAGTTGTTCGAATGCGAAGGAAAATTTCGCTCTTTAAACCCCTTTGGGGGGGGAAAAAAATTTTCAGAGGAGGCCCACTGATGCATCCAATCCCGACGATGTTGAATTTTCTTCTTTCTTATGCCCTTGAATTTTTTCCCCTTTGGGCCATTCAGATAAATTTAATCTTTTTTTTTTTCCCCTTTTTTTGGGGTCGTCTCGCTTTTGGAATACTTTGGGTTGTTTTGTTCTAAAAATTCATTGTGTATCAAGCAAATTCAATGTAATATACCTATTGCATTTTAAATAGTTAAATCTGGATTGAAAATCTTGTAACATTCTTTGGATAGCATTTTTCGTCGAGTGTCTTGAACCAGAGTACATCATCTTGTTTCATGTGTTTACCTACATATTTTACATTAATTTTTTTCTGAATTCCCAGGAATGTGTGCCCGAAGAAATTTGTAAAGCGTTGCAAGAGACCAAACAACAATTTAAAAGCGGACAACTAGATACGACCCAAGTCGCCAAATTCAAATGGATATACGACGATTTTAAAGCTCGCGTAACAAAGGGACATCAGTACGATAAATACGAGTCGACTTCGAAAAAGTTCGAGAAATTAAACAAACAAATAACCTCAACTGAGATGATCTTAAATATGAATGTCTTGGCGACGTATATAGTGCGAAATGATGGTCGAATCACCTACGATTGCATATATTGCGACCATTTTCATAATAAAATTGTTCGCAAGAACAAGAAAAAATGTCTTCCACTTTTAAATCATTTGCGTCAGGATCACCCCGGGCTTCTAGAAATACAGGTTCCCAAGAACATTCTCTTCATGGCACTCACATGCGTGAAGAAATGTCTCATGAGTGGTAATAACTTTAAACTTATTGATGACACAAATGACCATCATAGAGATAATTGTCAGTTCCACAGAAACAAAATCAGCGTGCTCGGAAACAAAATCAGCGTGCTTGGTGGCCAAGAGTCAACTTCTGTACGAGAACGTACCACAGAAGTGACAACGGAAGAGCTAAAACGTATTGAAGAGGATAAGGAAAATATATTAATTGATTCGTTATCTCGTCGTGGAAATTCGTTGGCGAGAAAGAATAAGATGCAAAACCTGCAAGCCACTCAAAATCCGATTACAGCGGTGACTGCTGATGCTCCTGTACTGACCACTATGGCTACTAATGGCATGTTTGAACGGCCCGACCAAACTAGAACTGCAGCTGTTGTCTCCAGTCGCCCGGCTGCTATTAATCCGAAGAAATGTTCACCCCCTGTGGTTTCTAACAGTGTAGCACTGGCAAAAAAAAGAACTGTTGCGAATGATGAAGATATATTGAAGAAACTTCCCCCGAGTGTAACTGTAACTCATTTTGGTACAAGAGGCACTACCAATAACGCTCAGGTGAAGCAAGGTCCATCTGGCAGACCTGCCGCTCCTGTCATAATTAGCACTGCGGGGCCTGCCAAGAACCTTTCATCCTGTGTATCCATCACACCTGTCGCGACAGCAAACACCGCCGATCCCAAAAACAGGAGCCTTACAAAAGTAAAACAGCATGTATCGAAAGCCACATCTGTGTTACACAGGGAGAATGCTCCATCGGGTTTTAAAAACGACAGGAACAAACAATGCCAAACTCGGCAAAAACCAGCTCAAGTTATCTACGAGTCGTCAGCTAGACCGTCTACATCTACAGATATGGAAAACAATGAACTGAGAACGTTCGTGAATACACCCAGTAAAAATGGTTCCAATCATGCTCAGGATAATGCCAGTTGTGCTGACAAGCAGCGGTCAAACAAGCGGAAAATTGCTGACGTGACTGAAGCCATCGACCTCAGTGTACCCAACAAACGTAAGAAGGACAGTCTTGTTAATAACGATGTCGACCGACTTGTGAAAGAATACACTAAAAAAGTCTTGACTACCAATTTACAGACAGCATCTGCTCAGCATCTTTCGAAAGTGAGTGATGTAATTCAAGAACACAAGGAAAAACAGATCACTACCGCGCAAGCTCGTCAGCAGAGTTTGCAGCTTGGTTTTGATTTCAATAAACTTCAAATGTTCATGGCTGATGCTGTTTTTCATTTGGAATCGGTGACATGTCCCAGATCTTATGCCAAAAAGATGGGCTTGCAAGACAATAATGCGAAAGTATTATGTACGAGATTGATGCGCATTACTCCGAGTGAAGAGGTTGTCAAAATACTGCAACAAATGAGCGTGCATTTTGCGAAACTAATAACTCATTTCACGGTTATCGAGGGCACCAAGCGTGGGAGGAAGACTGTTACCAAAGAAGACCTGATCGAAACATTAGCCATGTTGGACACGTCCGCTTGTTTGGATATTGAGAATGTTGAAAGACGTGCGGACTTATACAGTTTGAGCCGGTGTTACGAATTACCAAAAATTCTTATGGCCAGCAACACGTTTGTTACGACACGTCAAAAGTTATTACTTTGATAACATGCAAAGACCTGCGACCACTGTGAGAGGAATTTTGTCCAATTGCTACTTCCACAAAGATAGCATGCTACAGTGTCTCCTGAGGACAAGTTTCACGCCTTCTTTCATCAGCGAATTACAGCTGATCATTCTGCGCTTTCAGATCATGACCTGCTTCGCGATCAAGGACCTACTGGAAAATGACTTAGGCGAAAGGCCCAAAGTGCTCGAAGCAGACATTTTAGATTTTCTTAATGAAACATCTTTCGATTTGCATGATGCGCCGAATCTGGCGTTATTGGCTTACCGTAAACGAAACTATAAACAAATTAAAAATTATTTTACTGAACTTAAGTGAGAAGGCAACGTTTGCATTGTTATAAAAGTTCATTTTCTTATTCGTGTTGAGAATAAATTAATATTAAGATTTTTGAAGTACATTTTATAATGATAGCCGCAAGTTCTATATTCTTGAGTGGTTGAAGCGACATCTTTATTTTATTCCTATTTTTAAATGAATATTTAGATTTTTTATAAATATTTCACAATTATTATTGCATTATCTTATATTACCTATTAATTAGCTAACTGTATTTTTCTTAGTGAACATGGTAAATTGTTCATTTTTATTATACTGTTGAATTGATTTCATGAGCAGGGGGCGCGCGAAAGCTTGTGGCTTAGTGGAGGGAGCAGGCGAATTCCTTGAATTTACCAACTTATTGTTGAAAATTTTACAATTATTCATTTTTTATCAGGTAAAGATACTAATATGCGGAAGGGGGGAAGAGGGTTCATGAACAGAAAAAAGGAGTGCTGTCCTTATACAGTGTGTTTGTTTTGCTATCCAAAAATTATTGTAACATGAGACTGAACTAAATTCTAGTTCAGTTCTTTGGATCCAGCAAAAAGATACCGCGGTGGAGCATAATGGGACTAAAGGGGATCCTCAAGTGGCCAGGTTTAGTTTCATTTCCGACGAAACATTTTTCCTTCTTCCCAAGGGAGCGTGCCAACTTTCGATTATTTAAAAACAAAATGTATCGAGCAGACTATCGAAATTTTTTTTGGGATTGCTGGTTTTGAATATCTTTTTAGTGTTTGATTCAGTCCGGATTAGGAATTTTACTATTGAAAAAAAGCAAAATCAAGTTTAAATTAAACAACTGAAGAAACTATCGAAAGTATGAGTTTCTGGTTTGTTGATTTCGAATATCGCATCAAATTTCTGATGCAATCCGGATTTGGGTTCTGAACTCGGTATTTCATCCGTGAAACGAGTAAAAATGTAACTTGACTTCAAAAAATTGAACAAACTGTCGATACAGGGGTTTCCTGGCGGGTCGCTGAGTTGAAATAATGTCATTCGAATTTTTACCCGGTTCCAATTTCGGGTCCCAAAATCTAAATTCGACGCTTAAAAATGTGCAAAATTGATTTAACTCGAGAAAATAATTAAACGAACAAGTTCCTTGAGTCGCTGAACCAGAATACATCATCAAAATTTGTACCCGGACTCAGGTTTCAAAATCCAAATTTCACACTTGAAATAAACTAAATTTATATAAGTCGCTCAACTTGAATAATTTCATTTTAAATTTCCACCGCCGGCCTTGTGACTATTTTGTGTACTTTGTGTTTTGATCACTTTAAAAAAAATTTTCAATTCTACTTTGAATTTTTCAACTGAAAAATTTTCGAAGGAGGGGGCTGAGATTCCTCGCCCGGGCCCTGTTCATAAGTAGAAAAAAAATGCAAAAGAATGTCTAAATATAATAAGTATAATAGCAATTCAACTCTAATGTATACGTATTCGCTTACGGAATTTTATATCTTTTTATTTGCATGTTGATTCAATGTTTATTAAATGATGTATGAAAAAATGAACTTGTTCAATCTTTTAAGTGAAAAGTGAAAGAACGTATTGGCATCTTTTAATGATGCTAAAATAAATGCCTGATTCAAAAGAGTATCTATTTCTCAATACATTATGGATAACACCGTACATCAAGCTGCAATTTATTTCCATTTACAAAGTAGAAAATAAATTACTTATCTTTCTGCTTTCATCAATTCTTGTAAATTACCTAGAGGCTATAGGTAAGTGAAATGTTTTCGCGTCTAGTGGCTACATTTTTATGTCTATCTATAAAATTCATACTTGATAAAATAAGCATAAACAACCGACTTGGACCGGGGGGGGGGGGCTCAAAAGAACGCTAAATCTTCCACATACATAATTTTCCAGTTTTTTTTTTTTTGGAGAGGGACGCTTTTAATGTAGGGGCTTAGCCCCTTAAATTGCACCTATTTGCATCTATGCTTGATTCAAAAGTGGATTGGGTTCAAATGAAATGATCCACAAATCAATATCCTTTCTGAAACAATTACTTATAATTCGAATCATTTATTCAATGATTCAGTGAATAATATTTATTGGTATTAAATAATTTTCTGTGAAAATATCGCTACATCTAGAGGTATGATTTAAATCATCTCTGAAAACCTTCACGTATTTTTTAAATTTATTATTATTATTTTTAAATAGCAAATAGGTAGGTATGCTATACGCCATTGAAGAATCAAAACGCATCTCATGCTTTGGATTTGGTCGAAAATTCATCTTCATTTTTCGATATTGAACATGGATAGAAACATGGAGGATAGAGATAAAAAGCTAATAATTTACAAAAAAGGAAAAGTTTTGATTTTTGATTTGTATTTGAATGATTTAAATCATATTTATTTCATAGTTATCTTTGATTTGAGTCATATTTTTAATGATCCATGTCAAAATATCTTCGAATTATTTTCTACCGTAGTGTTTGTATTTATGATTCAAATCATTTTTTCAGGATTTTGCCTACTCTTATTGATATTTTTATTTCAAAATCGACAGCAGGGACTGTATGTGTGAATGATGGAAAATGGATAATGTTTTGGATCCTCGCAGAGTAAATACATTAGCAATGTAGAATTTAGAACTTGAAGAAGCTCAAGTTAGTAGTGGCAATTTACACGTTTACCAGGAAAGGAGGGGTTACTTGATTTTAAATTACGAGTAATAAGAAGAAAAGTGTTTCTGAAATCTTTTAAGGAGCAGTCCTCCAATTCTCATTTCTTACACCCAATTTAGAAAAAATTTTTTTTAATAACAATTTTATGAACTCCTGAATCTTTCTAGGGGACAGTTGACCCATCTGTCCTCTCCCTCAGGTCGCTTCGACTAGCTTAATTAGTACTTAAACACAGGTTTTGTGATGAGTAGATGAGTGCAGTTAATACTTGATGGAATTACATCCTGTGACCAAGAAACCTAATTTGTATTAAGTTGTTACTTTTATTGCTTGTGAGTGCTACAGCTTGAGGAAACTCTCGGGCTCTAATACTTCATCTCATCCTGATTGGTTATGGTCCTCATACAATCCGTTGTAGAGATTTTTGATGGCATGTACATTTGTAATGAATTTAATTAGTTTTAACGGACTAAACGTACAAACGCGGAGTATGATTCGTTAACGAGTCTATACTCGTATGTTGAGAATAATGATATAAAATGAACTTCAATATTTAGATACAGGTTAATTCTAATTTCAAACTGTAAATACCATAAGGCGATGAGCAGAAATATAATTGTAGGCAGTGGCGTATTTAAGGGGGTGGAGTTTCCGGGTTCAACCCCCCTCCCCCCATGGCCAAACAAATTTATCAAAATATTTTTTTTTTTTTTAGGAATACCCTCAAAATCAAAAGTCAAACCCTCCCCCCATGATTTCATCCTAGATACGCTACTGATTGTAGGTATGTTATGTGGGATAATCTGTAACGTTGTGTGACTTGAACAAAAGTAATTCTATTTGAAATAAAAATGATGAAATATGAAATTGGTAACATTATAAGTGCCTGTTATTCAGCATGTTACGATCCTAGTGTAAACCTTTTCCTATATTTTGCAGGGCCATCGACCCTTTCAAAAGTTTGAAAATTTTTAGTTTTTTTTTTGTTGCTTGCTTGCTAATCATGAAATTTTAGTTAGTGGAAGAAGCCTTCCAACAATTTTCAAGAGTTGGTAAATTCAACAGCTTTACAGACGTGGACAAAATATTATGATGAAGACACAACTCAAATTGAATGAACTCCATGAGAAAAACGAATTCAAACGTTAGTCTACCGTCGTTGAATCTACTGAGCTATCGGCGAAGAATTCACTTAGAATCGCATTACGCAGGTAAATTCGGTTTCATTAAACATTTTTCTTTAATCATAATTCTATCCATTATTTCAGTGCCAGAACTGGATCCTGAAAATGCGCAATAACAATGGTTGCAGGAAGCACAATTATTGCATGTCGTGATTAATAATGTATACTTTTCTAAATTTAGATTTTTTTTTCTTTTTAGATTGATAATACTTATACTGTTATTTAATTTCAACTTTTGAAAATAAGAGGGAAGATTACAATTTTTTCGCATTTTCAGATTGTGGGCGACCCTAGATTTCAAACAGTTACACGAAGAGCTAGTTGATTCAACCATCGTTCAAAAGCAGGGATCACCTTTTTTCTAATTTGCTCTCAACCCGAGCCCTGAAATTCGCCCTTTCGAGCATTACCCCAGAAACATCGGGAAGGCTGTTAGGGCTGTCTTAGCTTTCTTCCCTTCTGGCCGAAAAACGTACCAAAGCGACTTCTTTTTGAAGTAGAGGGGGGAGGAAGAACTCGATTTGCCAACTGAAAATCTTATTTTGACTACTGACGAATATTTCAAAAATTAATAAGTAAAAAAGAAAGAGAAAATAGCAACACTTACAAAATTGCTATAGCTGAAAGTCGATCTTATTAAATTTATCAACTCTAGACGACGTTTGTGGGAAGCTCTCGCCACGCTCCCATTGGTACCCCCTTTAAAATAAGTTGCCGGGCATTTCTTTTTATAAATGATTCACTATACGTGTTGCTGACGTATAACAAAAGCTTAAATGTGTTTGATATTCCGATCCGACGATCATTTCTCAAGCTTATTGCGATAAATTACCAATTCAAGAAACGAAAGTAAACAAAAGTGTCCTTATACTTTATTCATTCAAAAACCTAAAAAAACAGCAGCATCGCAGGTAGACTAATGGGCGAATGTAACCGATGTAGGTCAAATTTTTCTTGCCCTTTAACCATTCATGGAAACCTGCGTGGGTGTGAGCTTCCACTTTCAAGTTCGTTTCCACCCCAACTCGAAAACCAACGGTAAAGGTCGCCGCTGAACGTTATCCAGTCATCACAAATAACGACCCTCGAAAGGGCGTTCTTCGTTGAGTTCGGGGTTGGCCGGGTTCACGAATTATGGAGCACTAAGTAATAAAGTAAGTACTCGCGAATCTTCAAATATTTGCTTGTAGGTATACAGAAAGCTACAAATGTATATTTACGTGAGCTTCGATGGGTTCTGATAGTTAAAAATAGCTCTTTTACTAATAACCGAAAATACTTTATCGGAACTGTGTTGACTGCAATTTACGAGTATTAGTATGCGAGCTGGGTTGTTTATACTTCCTGGTCAAATACGTCATCGGAAAATTCTCAGTTGTGATGTACGAAATGCGACTTTCGGTTTTAGTCGATCAAGGAAATTGGCATTTGTTGGATGGGGGTCGACGTTACATATTTATTTCGTTTTGTTTGCCTCTTAATCTATGGGTAGGTACTTTCAGTCACAGCGATGTGTTACAAACATTTTTGACATTAGTTACAACCAACAGGGTGACGAAGAACTTAATGAATTTTGAAGACTATGGACAGAGTATACGAGTTATTTAATGAAGTACACCTAAGTTGTGTTTGTGTGTCGCCTCAGAGCTGGGAATAAAACAGATTTTTTTCAATATTTGGTATTGCATATCTAGTTTTCATATTTAGACTTGTCGATTACTTCAGTTGTACAGTATAAAGGCCAACACTATCTCAGTCAAAACTTTCCTATATATGTAGTGTGTACAAGGTACTCTCTCCTGCTTCAGAAAATTTATAATTGGCGTGGTATTTTCAAATTTCTGGAGGGAGTAATTGGGACGGAAGAAAGTGTGACAAAAGATTTTTCGTGGTTTCCGTTTTGTTGGGGTGGTTGTCCCATTTACCCCTCCCTGGTTAGAGCCTCTGTTATGATAAGACAGTTAGAAATTTCAACTTCATACGAAGGGCTCAGTGCAGGGAGTAGTCGAGTCACATTTTCTTGCAATGAATGACTATACAGAGTAACCGAATTTTCGTGTGATAATGCTTGGCAGAATGAATAGTACTATGAATAGACAAAGGCAAAAGTCGTTATTATTACAATTTTGCCGTAATCCAAAATTAAAGGCGCCGCATCTTTGTAAAAATCGAAAAATTCACTAATTTTGACCTATTACAAAAATCACGAGTAATGATGTTGCCCAGTCTACAATGATGCCATGGTACAGCACTCACTTAGAGTAACAAAACAAGTTATTACGATATCCGGCCTGCTCTGAAAATTTAAGCAGGTAAATGGCATCCAAAATTCAGAAATTTCAATTTTTTACAAAATTGTGCAAAAAGCCTACTTTTACTGAATCCCAATATGAATAACCAAAGGCCGGCGTACAGTTCTCATTATCAAAACTGGTAGCCCTGATTCAGATGAACAAAAAATCATACCACTATCTCCTTCCAGTTTTCAGAATTTAAAAAGTTAAGACGCGTTGAAGTACTTTCAAATTTCAAAAAAACAGAAAATTTAACTCGCCCTAAAAATTAAACTGTTAGGGGGAAGGCTATTTGGTTTCTAGGCTCCGCTCAAAAGTAAGTTTCCCTAAATTCGTAGGCAGAAACAAAAATTTGTATTCTAGTGCCTATTTTATGGTGGTTAGACAACTAGTTCAACAGATGGAGTCTTCATGTAACGCCAGTCATTCATTCAGGCATAACGACTATTAAAAGTTACAATAAATTAGAAGCGTTTGTTATTTTTCTTTTTTTTCTTTTTCTTCTTTGATCATAAGGTTCATTTTTCGATCATTTCAGAAGCTTCATGAACTTCAACGCGACATAACTTTTTAAATTCTAAAAACTGGAAGGAGATAGTGGTATGATTTTTTGTTCATCTGAATCAGGGCTACGAGTTTTGATAATGAGAACTGTACGCCGGCCTTTGGTTATTCATGTTGGGGTTCAGTAAAGTAGCTTTCATAATTTTAAAATGAATTCTGATTTGGATCCTTTACCTGTAAATTCGACAGGCCGATATGTAAAATTGTTGTTACAAGTGAGTCTGTAACTGGCTCATTGTGACTGGAACTTACTCGTGATTTATAATGGGTCAAAATTATAATTTCGATTTTACAGATGCGGCGCCTCAATTGTATAGCAAAAGGTGATAATACACTTTGCTTTGCTTCAAGCTATATTCTCCGCTTAAACGAACTCGGACCCTGTTATAACATATTTGCGCGTAGATAAAACTTTGCACTGAGTCTCGTCAGACATACTGTATATAATTAGGCCAACAAGATTGCAACAGTCGTTGAGGTTTGAAAATTACAAGAATAATTATCACGAATCTCCAGATCGCATCGATTTCGTAGCTAGACTTTTTGTATTTACCAACCGCGAAATGTATGTTGGTACTTCGGTTTACCTTTTGCAGGTGTGTATGATTTTCTTGATTACATTATTAAGGACTTACCTCATTTTTGGTGGCACCTTTCGCACAGAGGAAAATTAATGAGATAACGCAGATGGTTTCAGACTGCGAGTGCCAACATCTCATTTACTGGGCTAATGGTAATAGTTGAGTCGTTTGGTTCTTTGATTAGAAATATCTAGTATACGGGGAAGAGAAGTTGTGAAGTGTCGACCCAGCGACATAATTTTCATCGCTCGTTCATTATATTTTGTTTTTGGCCTGAATTTTCAAGGTTGGAATGCAGCCGTAGTTTGAAACAGCTGGTTCCGAGGATTCTGCTTAATGCAGAAATAAAGAATTAATACTTCGGTAACATCTTTATTTATATCTAACAAATAATTGACTGATGATAAGCAGGGGCCTCGCGACCGGAAAGGGGGATGCCGTAGTCAGTAAACTCGGGGGATTTGAGTAATCACTCGGCAAATCTAAGTAGATAAGGACTTTTGCTTTTTTCTTCGCTTACAGAGATAGATATCAACTCTGCACAAATTTCAGATTCCGAGGTTACAAACTTTTGGGTCTTGCACCTCCTTCTCCTGCAATACTGGTCCCTTAAGGCCCGTGATACTGAGTTACTGGAGCTCCATAACATAACTCGGATTTTTCACTTATATAGTGGTGTGTGATAGTTTTTGGGATTGGAATTCCACAGGGTCGCGAGTGCGTTCTTCCACTTACGGAGCGTGAACTGCTGGACGTCCAGTTTGACCCAAAGTGCTTCTCGTTTCGTCCTTACTTTCTTCTTTGCACCGTATACCTCTACCATTTCCCCGACCTTGAGTTCGATCGGTGGTATACACGCTAACACACCTGCTGTCTCCGAACACCTCATTGCGGCTTTTCGCCGAATCTTCTCCATCTCCACTTTCCTGCAGGGTATCTTGATAGCGTCGGCAAATACTGGCTCTTCGTATAGGAGGACCGACATGATGCCGTTCACGTACATATTTCTCTTCTCCCTCAGTCCTCCTAGATTCGACATTAGACGGGATAGCTGTCCAGCTACTCGATCCGCCTTTTCAGCTACCCGCTTAAAGTGCTCTCGGAACAGCAATTTCCTGTCGAACCGCAGCCCCAGGTACTTCAGGGCTGTGCAGAGCCCAATTTCCATACTTTTTAGCACAAAGGTGGATGTTAATATAATACTTTAACCTAAGGCTTATTGAGACTCGGAATCAAAGTGGCTGACATCTAGCGGATGTTTTGTGAACCCTCACTGAGTGATTATAGAGAAAAAAAACAAGCTACTTCGCAGATAGCGAGGTAGTAAGAGGGTGTTTGCTATGTTCTACCATCTACTGGGGTAATATCGGACACCGCTGGTAATATTGGCCACTCATGACTTGTTTGACAGAAGGATATATCGAGATAGTGGAGGCATGGTTGAGTAAAGAGTCGCACAGAGTGCGCTCTATCAAAACCAAATCTGAAATGTTAAAGCTTTGAAGCTATAATATTCAGACACAGTACCAACGTTTATGCGATAAAATAAATTTACGCCAGAATGAGAATCTTTTATTTTCATATTTCCAAGTTGCATTTGTAAGTCGTAACGGAGAGGATACATTCATAATTGGGACGCATCAGCAAAGTAGCTGCCATCTGGTGGACAAATGCAGAACAATGAATCTGGCACATTAGAAGGTTGAAAAATTCGATTGCATATAGGGTGAGGCTGTGCGCGCGAACATTGCCCGCAATACACCTAATAAATACGATTGCGTCGGCAGCTGATAAAGTACCTCTCATTTCTTACTTCACCGCACTTTTATTAATTTTGTTCCTGGATCGTAAAATTTTAATGTGGTTCAAAGTGTGTTCCTGCGTTAAATTTGAAGCATCGTCGTCAGCTTTATTTAATACTCTATTTTTTGACACACTCTATTTCCCATTTACGGCACCCTCCATGATCACTCAACCTTTTATTAGGAGGTACACATTAGTGCTCCTACATTCCGTTCTACATATCCCAATGAGGCAAAACGTAATTTTTTTGGAGGGGAAGGTATCATTCCACAGAGTTTAGTCAATAGTACAATTGCAAGTTTTGTTTGGAATCACTCCCCTTCCATCATCAATTTCCATCCACAGGAATTTCTTTACCGTACTCCCCTGCTCTTTCCTGTATCACGTAAATGAGATTATTGCGTTTTATTTGATTTGGACCGAATTCTAATAGTTGAAAATTTGAACTTCTTATGGTACTAAATGGATCGATATACTGAGCCGGGTTTTCAAAATCGCCAAATTTCATTTTAAAGGATACATTTGATTCGTGTTAAGATGGTACTTATTAGGTCTTGGGATAAAAATGAGATTACATGATGGGTGGTGTTGTTGAGGGGAGTGCATTAAAAAAAATTAAAAAATACGCATAGAGATATAATAGGTTTTATTTTTAAAGGACGAATCTTTCAATTACTATGGGATGACACCATTAATTAAAAGTAATAGAACAAATAGTATAAAAATTCAATTTTGTTCTGAAACTTAGAAGACCTAAAAAAATGTTCCTTAATTCTCATTGCTTAGGTACTTCATATGCCAAATCTATGTAATTACGTAATTTGCCTGAAGGCAGCTGTCCCCTGTCCCCTTCCCCAAAGGATCGATATCACTACAGTGAGCGACTATGACCATTTGTATGTTAATGTAATGAACACATCAATCTCGAGTTCTCCACATTAACGTGAAACTTGAATAAAAGTAAATTTAATAAAAAAAAACAATCATGTGACCATTTATTGGATTACACATTTGGGTCCAGGTGATGGTCCTTTTCCATTGCTACCAGATGAAAATTCTTGAACCATAACTTGCCTTCGCTGCACTGCTATCATGATACGAATTCGCTGATACACCGAGAGTTTGCATTCCGGGAGAAAAATGCGAGACGTTGCTGGACACGGATGTAATCAAATCCTCGTGCACAGAATTATGCAAATTGGGAGAAAACGTGCTTCGTTATGACGTTTCAATTGTAAAGTATCTTTTGTCGTGCTCGACGAAAACTTATTTTATGCACGAGTCGTGGGTGCATTCGTAGCTGACGTTATGGCATGCGGAGGAGTGCAACCAGACATGAACGTACAGTGTGTCTAACGTGTTCATAATACCTATGTTTCTTATTTTCCATGAATCTCGTATTCTTCTATAGTAGTGAGTTCCCTGACACCCTAACTGATGTTCCTGATGAGCCACACCTGATCAGTTTCTTAATTAGGCCGATACATGATACATGCACAATTCTTGGTGGGAAATGCTCTAAAAGGGGGTAAATTGTTATGATAAAAATCCCTGGGAACACGCTGGAACATTTTCTCAACATCACCTACACCTCAATAACGATATATAATTATTATAATGCCCGCAGCTTAGTACTAAAGTCGCATAATTTAGAGTCGTACAGTCACCATTGTACTTCGTATATATGTATATGAATCAACGACGGTCGAATAAAGATTTGAGATTTTGAGATAGAAGTATACCTATTTAACCAGCCCACACTGTAAGACCAAATACCGTTTTTTTGTTGTTGATTTTTTTTTGTTTTTTTTTGTTATAAGACTTATACAAGTATGCGATTCGACTGTAACTCTGTATCCAGCAGCAAGCTGCAAGTATGTAGTCGAAGGGGCAGCGGAGAACCAATGCATTGTAAAGACTCGATGACGATGACGCCGACAACGTGTGCCAGATGAATATAAATACGAATCTTTTCAATGATGTTTTCATTATACATGCGAATGTCGTAAGGAGGATGATTTTTAAAACTGCTAGCCCTGATGATCAAAGTATCCCACAGAATTGAATATTTTTCATTTCGTTGCTTGTACAGTGCACCCATAGTCATAAGAGCCTAAATACATGCACATGGGAGCTGATATGTGCCATCTCGCTCTGCAGCTACAGCTGGTGCTTCATGTTGATCATTACAGTACATAGGTCAAATAACTTATTGAATCCGTATATCAGTTGTGGGTATATTACGAAATTGTTCAGAGACGATGAATAAATTCTGTTGTATGTTAAAAGGTCAGCATTTCTCTTTATCAGTCATCAGGAAGGTATGCGTGAAAGACCGGATCCGGAAAGTATGTATATTTCTACACCTCTGTGTATGTTGACCTCGTTTTCGGGAAAATTTTTAATAACTATTATTCTGAAGAAAATTTATCGAGTACAGCTTGCTCTGTTTAGTTATTAGTTGTGAAACTACACACACCGTGTTGCTTGAAAACATACATTTTTCCATCTGCATAGGTATGAATAATGTTGTAATTTGATTTTCTAGCATGAAAGAGAGTAATAGTGAATTTTCAAATTGGTAAGGAGCAAACCCAATTGCGTAGAGACCAATGCTCCATTTGCACCCCCCCCCCCTGGTTACAGCTTTACTTTGCTCATTTACTCGTACATTCGTAAAGGACAGAACCCAAGATTTTTGAAGGGGGAAAAAAAATTAAAAAATGGCGAAATACCTAAAATCAAAATAGTTTAACTGAATACTTTTCTGTGTCAGAAAAATGTTAATGATTCATTCCTTAATAAAAGTAGAGAGGTATAAAGCACATTTTTCTTTTTTCTTTCTTTTATTTTTCATGCAATGTAAAACCTTATTATGCTATAGGGGAGGGGGGAATTAAACTCAGGAAAGAATAATTTTTTCTAATTTCTCAACCTTCATTCACTCATATTTTAAATCCTATTGCACCAAGAACATAGAAATTTCCTCATAATATGATCAGGATCACGTACTCTATACTTGTTAATGCATGAACTGTGCATCTACTTATTTGAGAATTCAAGATAATTAATATTATTATTAAATCATCGCATGAATTAACAGTCCGGCGCCGTCTACAATAGTGGACAAATCATAAGCGTGCTATAGTACCTACACAAGGGCGCAACCAAGGAGGGGGCTAAGGTATAGACTCCTTCAAATTTTTCGATATTTTTTCAAAATTAATTTTGAAACAAAAAAGAAATTGATACCGATGGCCTGATGCGGTTACGTTGCGTCGTAAGTTTGTACAAATTTACAGCCCATGAAAATAGGCAGGTACCAATTCAAGCTTTCACCCCTGCCTATTATTATTATTATTATTATTATTATTATTATTTTTTTTTTTAAAATTCTAGATTGTAGTCCTCACCAAAAGAAAGTTCCGGTTGCGCTTCTGTACCTATACAATGCGAAATTTGGTCGCGTTTCTATAATAATGAACTTCTGATTTTTTCCAAGTTTTATCCAGCTGTAAAGTTTGTTCCAAAAGTAACTCCTCCAAGCCCATATCTTGGGAACCACTCAAGTTACAAAAATGAAACAAAACTCATTTGAAAGAGAATTTTATTACGTTTCTAAAACACTATTTACATTTCAACATAATCGCCGTTAAGTTCGATACATCGCTGCCGACGCTTAATCAGTTTTCGCATTCGGTTTTCGTAAAATTCAGCCTGCTATTCTCGGAAAAATCTCAACACTGTGGACTTCAATTCGTCATCCGATGCAAAATGATACTCTTTTAGATATTTTTAAAGATATCTGAACCGATGAAAATCACTAGGAGTGTTGTCGGGGGTATAATGAAAGTGCGGAACAATTTCGTAATGCAACTCCTGTAACCTGGCTTGAGTGTGCTCTGCAGTGTGAGGTATCACATTGTCATGTTTGAGTGAGCAGGTACCGTTGTCAGGTCAAACGCGGTGTAAACGGTATTGTAAAACTGTTAAGGTCTAACAGCACTTCTGAGCATTGATTGTAGTGCCTTTTTTCAAAATGGATAAAGTTTGGCAAACATTCCATCCCTTTTCGACAATTTTGGGCGCCCTGACCGAGGTTTATGCTGTAATTTGAACGCACCAGCCTTTGTTTCTCTTACCTACATCTGTACCGCACTGATATCAAAACACTCATCCCCAAAATGCGCCTTCAATCGTCGAAAAATCTCAACCAGTGTAGCACCTGCAAACGTCATAAAATTGACTACTGACTTTTGCCTCTACCGAGGGGCAGTGCAAAGTTATTGTTTTGGACACATGTTTCGCGACCAAAAGTTGATATGGAACTGATCTACCCTTCGTTTTGAAGCTAACGAGTTTATCTTTCCAGAGAGTACGCGCGTAATATGGGCTTGGAGGAGTTACCTACTTCTGGAACAACCTTTGTATTAGTCGCTGCAACTGATTTTCCTCTAAGTCTAGCCCATGGCACCGGAAAAAGCAGAAAATAGTCGGGAAGGATGATTTTGGTCGCGTGTCTACAGTAGTAGACTTCTGATTTTTTCCAAGTATCACGCCTGTGAAAGGCAAGGCGAAATGTGGTCGCACGTCTACAATGGCGCGGACATCGAATCTTTCCTAAATCCCATCCAGCTGCTAGTCGCTGCATCTGATTTTCTTCTGAGTTTAGCCCGTAGTACCGGGAAAAGCAGAAAAAATAGTGAGGGAAGATTTGACGTTAGAACATTTTTTGTACCCCTTCTTCAGCTTAAAAAGGTGAGATTAACTCAGATCCGAGTAAGTAATATTTGAATGAGATTTGAGTATTGGTACCTAAATTTTTTGGGGGGGAAAACTGAAAACAACTTCAAAGTTTTCAAGCTGAAATACTCCTTTAAGACTGATTTAATTGAAAAATATGTTATTATAAAAAATGTTCACTGTGATTTCATTAACAGAAATGACTAGTTCAGTGTTTAGTTCATTCAGAAACGAATGCGGACGAATTCAGAAAGAAGGAGGATGTCATGCGCCCTTTTTAAATCCATGGGAAAATTGGTGTCCTGGGACATATTATGGCTATCAGTAGCTGTTTTCCCATAAGATAATATCGGTGAATTTCATGTATTACTTTTCTATTTTGCTTGTTTCCATACATTTATACATATGGAACAAAATACACAATTCCTAACTCGCTGTATGATGAGTTATTATGATGTATATTCTCGTGACTGAAGCTAATGTAGTAGTGAAGATATCTCTCCATGCCGATAAGGCAACAGAAATGTGTAATTTCTGAGGCATATTATCGTGGAATGAGTTACTCGCTTTTCACCCTTTGATATAGGTAATGTAATGTATGCTTGGTTTTATTGACAGCATAGAATCGATGTTAATTCAATGCGTTTGTAATCATCTATCGGCGCTAATTTCATTGAATATCGTCTTATATAGAATATATATTTCCAGTGGTGTAGTGGCAAATTTTCCAGCGTGGGAACGCTAAATATATTTGACAAATTATAAGGAAAGTCGTATTTATATGATTTCGTATCTGCGGAAAACCGTGTGGGAACCTGGGAACGCTGTTCCCGCTCTACTACACCACTGTATATTTCTCTTAAGAATATCATGCGTTGGTATATACATACAGAGGCGGGTTTCAGTTTATCAACTTTAACACAGAGAAACATAACACAATAACAGTTTCGAGCTTTCGAAGACGTTGCTATTCTGCTATCGTGAACACTGGAACTTGTATTTGGCACCTCCATCTCACACTATCACACCTGCCAATCGAAATTTTCCCTTGATGTCTATTAAATTTTCCTACTTAACCACGTTTCTCTGTCAGAACCTCAGAACACTTGAGGTTGCCACTTCGCTTGAGTGATCTCAGAATGAAAGCCGCTTTTGTTGTCCGACTGATATTGATAAGAGGTAAAGCGACTGTATCAATGTAAACGGCTACAAGAGAGGGACGTATTTAAGACAGCATGGTACGGTGAATTCGTTGATTTTGGAAAAATTATCAACTGGTTCTTAAAGAGTAGGACACGCAGAATTCGAAAATCAGCATATCCGCAAAAAGGGCACCTGTTCGTCATGCGCCCTTTTGACAGATAACTCCTCATGTGGTTATCTTTTATTATCAGCTTCAGCATAACAAAAGAGTACTTCTTGACATTTTTGGGGAAAAGATGGAGTTCTTTTTTTTTTAGTATCAGAAGAGTATTTTCCTCTAAAAAGAGTGTGATCTGGGCAGCCTGTCATCCTCCACAATTTTCTGCTCTTTACGCTGCTGTGCGCTTGAATTGGAAAATAGCCGGACGGGACTTGGAAAAAATCAGATAACTACACTGGTAGACATTCGACTAAATATGTAAAATGTCCACATGGGTAGACATGCGACTGGGTTACGTATTAGACGTAGGACTAAATTTTGGGCGCGACCAACGGAGTTTTAAAAATTTTGCCACCCCATTTATCACGCGTATCTCCAGCTCCTTACACGATATGCGTATGCAATCTATATTACACTTCTGAACTTGTATGCCGCTGATCCTCGTAAAAAATTTAACACGTTTCGCGGAACACTGTATGCTAAACTCCCATTGTGACCTCTTCTTTTTCCACTATTGTGAACCCAGGAGGGTCTGGCGGGCGGATTTCAACCTTAAGCCTCGCGTCTTTCAGCACCAACATACCAAATTTCACGATTCTACAACAAAATGCACGATTTCTTACCAACGCCTGCCAGTCCGTTTCTGTAGAAATGGCACGCAAAATTTTGTCTGCCGGATCGCTTTCCCCTCGCGCCGCTTTGCGTCAAGGTTTGTCGCCCATCGATCGACCGCGTTCGCGTTGAAACGCATGCGCCGCCGACGTGATGGGTGATGATGACATGGTGACGTACATAGAAGCGTGAAGAGAAGTAGCCGGACCGGCGAGCTGCGACACCCGACGTTGGTACCAGTGGCATCGAGAAAGAGCATGTGTACCAACTGTCGTACTGGAGCAGCGTGAAGCGTGAACACTGCTCAGCTCAGTGTTGACTGTCGAGTTCGAGTACAACGTTCGGAACGTTCGGCCAGTCACAGTCAGACAGCTGGTGAATTTACGATACCGTCATTCGCCGAGAGACCAGGGTTTGGTGGTTCACTGTACACACAATTTACTATATCGTTATATTCGCCGTTAATCAAGTTATCCTGCCTCCAGACATCAAGACCACGCTGTATTCACCCGCGTCGCTCCATACAGTGGGAAACGCTTAAATGATTAATCCCATTTCGCGTACTGGTTTACGATTCAGTGAGTGTCGCGAAACGAGTGTAACACGTGCCGGTGTGTGATTGCAATTCGAAAAAAGTGAACATGTGCTTCTGAATTGGTAGCTGTAATTAGGTAAGCTCGCGTAAACACTAACTTGTTACGTCATAAATTGTCATAAATTTCGCGTGAAAAATCGGAAGGAAATTACAATGTAGAGTTATATTTAGATTTTCCCGAATAACCGTTTCGTTCTGGACAGAGTTGCCAGAAGTGAAAAATTGAATTCGGCTCTCGGATGTCCCAAATTCTGTTAGATTTTAAAACAGTTCTGCTAAAATCCGTTCAACTGTTCAACATGAGTTTGACAACGAGAATTTTAAATCAAATGTTGAAATGAAATTTCCGCGGCTAAAAATGAAACATTCTGCTAGATCCAGCAGCGAGAAAGCCGTCTTGGCAACACTGCCTGGAAATGTTCGATGGTAGGTTCACTGCTGATAACGGTACGGTTTTCGCGAAGGGAAAGGTAATTTACGCGGTTATTGTATGTGTAGAGGTGGAGGGGTCAGGGTTGCCGCAGACCGAAACGGAGCGAGAACCAATAAATTTTATAGAAAATCGAAAACTTACCTCAAAACTCTCGTAATGAAAACCGAATGAAGACTTTCAATGAGCAGTTTTATTGCAGTTTTGCCGCTTCGCCAGTACAGCTGGAAAAAACATTAATTTCAACATACTTTTATGGCCACAAAGTTTGGGAAAGTTCGGAATGTTTAACATGAGCCGCTTTTCTGAAACCTAATTTACGCAGATTGGTCCGCTCGGTTACTCCGATCCAATTCCAACTTGAATATCCGAGACTTGTTTATAGTTTGTAAAGTTCCTGAATTTTAGTATTTCATGCACCCACCTGTTTGAGTTCAACGAGACGAGGTTGCTACAGGTGCATGAACATACATATTATAGAGAGAATCTAATAACATTAGACACGCTGTTGATTCAGTCGTGTTGCATCTTGCATCTTTTCATAACCGAAAATTTTCTCTCATTTTATTTCTGAAACTAGTTTTATTTTGTCGAAAGGGAAATAAATAGTTGACTAACCGATAACTGGAATTACCACCTATGTAAAATAATGCAAATTTTGTTGAGTCACCGTACCCTAACTCCTGACGTATATCTATAATGCTCAATGTATAAGTATATTAGGGTGTCCGTTATTTTTGACGTCTTGGAAAGTTGAGTGAGCTACTCTCTGAAATTGCTTCCTACAATGAGGTAAATCTACCATCAGATTGTGAGCAATTTTGAATAATATTAACCCATGCCTCAAATTGCTTGAAGTTTAACTTAAGATTTACGTAAGGATTTTCCCTGTATTTTCTTTGAAAAAGAGCACTTTGAAACATGACCGGCAACTTCTATATGGACGCTGTTAAGCGTAAGGGAACCAACCAACATTTGTGAACAAAATGAGTTTAGTATCGTTGGAAAAGGCGTAAAAAGTAGAATTTTTCAAAACTGGGCCCCGATTCAAAAATGAGGAGTTTGACAGATAACTCCTCAAATGTGTACTCACGTTGAAGAAAGCTTATCAGTAAACGCTATGGCATATATGTAGTTTCTACATGGCTCTTGAACTTCGAATCTCGTGTTCTCAAAAAACAGATTTAGCTGGTTGGTTCCCTTACGCTTGACAGCGTCCATATAGCGCGTGTAGCGAATGCTACACATGAGAAATTTCATGTGTAGCGACGCTACGTATGGCAACACTGAAATAAGAATTCCTATAATGGTATAATATTTATAAGTTGTTCGGACTTCCCAAGATTCAACCTGATTCAACAGAACCTTATCAACGTTAGGATTACATGAGATGCTAGGCATTGTTTACGTACAGTGTATCCTAACGTTGATAAGAATTCTATGGCACTATTTCCTGAAGTGCGGAAAGGGAGGAAGGCCCGATGCTAGCGCGCCATCGGTCTGGGAAGTCCGATTCCTTTTTTCTCTCTCTCTCTCCACATGGGATTATGAAAAGTTGCCGGCTCTGCTTTGAAGAATCTGAATACAGCGTGATTCTATTTTATTAGGGATGCAGTTTTGATTATTTTGGAAAAAAGAAAACAGTTCTAGCGTTCTAGGGTGAAAATTTGGATTTTCGAGAAATTTTCAATATTCCAGTGTGACAAAAAAATCTATTATTCAGGGTTGGCATTTTACATGTAAAGTGATTTATTTTACATTTTAAGTAAAATGAATGTTAAATGTATAATCGATGTAAAATAAGAAAAAAACAAAAAGAAACATAATTGACGATTGATAGATGATAATGATATGATAAGAAATGAGAATGAAATATTCAAAAGGAATTATGAAATAAATAACTGACATGGAATTGATTAAATTTTGACGGTAAAATAAAATAAATAGAGTAGTTTAAGTAACCATTTCTGATACCACAAAGTCCGATGATTTCTTTTCAATGGAATTTATAAGATTTATTAATAATTATTTTTTGTTCGTTGAAAATTTTTAATTTTAAGTTTGAATTTTAAGAAATTCGGTGAAAAATGTTAAAATTTAATTTGGTCTGATTTGCTCGATTTTGTAAAAATTGTTTTAGGTATACCTGTCTTTTGTGATTCACTGTCTATAAAACTCTCTACTTTCTTATGAGTTTACCTATAGTGAATTTGAGGAGTACCTACCTATAAATTATAAAACTGAATGATGAAGGAGACGCCCATTTTTGACTGTAGTTCCAGTTGTGTGCGAGTTTTAAAAATTTTAATTGAAAAATTGAACTTGAATTTTTTTTTACTCATTTTGATTCATTTTACATTCATTTTATAAAATAAAAAGTTCATTTATATCGACTATATTTTACATGTAAAATGTAAAATGTATTTTACCTGCCAACCCAGCTATTATTGATACATTGAAGGGTGGAAATTCTGAAGGCGATAACTGCCATTTTCTACAAATTTCACTCTCTGATCGAGTTAGGTGTAGGGAATGAAAACCAATATTGGGCAGGTTTTTTTTTTTAGGGCGATCATATCTCGAGCTCTAATTACATGGGGGAGTTGATTTTGGAATCGACGGATACTTCCTTCCTCTACAATATATGACAAAATGGCGCTGCATTCACCCCCTCCCTTCGATTAATCCACAGGCATCCTATGAAGAGTCCAAAACCAAAATTTGGCAACTGCTGTCAGAATTTTCCATTTTTAATCAGAGCATAGGGTAGTATATGCCATCAGGAATGTGTTTCACTTACACACGCCGATATCAAGCTCAAGTGGTATTTTCTGTGAATTTTTGAAGATGTGTTAAAATTGGCCAATTAATAGTCGACCAATGTTTAGCACAGTCTGAAAAAAATTATCTAAAATTAACAGAATGAACAGAAGAAAGTGAAATTCAATTTATTTATTGCAATCGAAGTAAAATACAAGGATCATAAATATGAATTGGAATTTTCTTCGTCGGACGTCATTTCATTCGTCAGACTGATAAAACAGGGTGTCTAACGATCCTTCTAGTCCTGCTGGTCCTGAAATGTACTGCTTTTTGCTTGAAGGTACTGAAGTCCTGCAAAAGTCCTGCTGTTGAAACCCTATCATTCAAGCGAAAATTGAATATTGAATTTGAACGCCAATAAATATTAGTAGCAACACTGCGTAAGATGACCGATATGATATCGCACATAGCAAGTATCGTGTGTTCACTTCAGCGATCTAAAAGCGTGTATTAAGCTAACATTATATTAAAACTTATCTTTGTAACTGGTTTTTGAAAAAAATTATTATTATTATTTTTTTTTTTTTTTTGGGGGGGGGGGTACGTTATTAGTTTGAAAAAGTTCTGCTTTTTGGTTTCGAGATTTTCTTAGACACCCTGTAAAAAGAGATAGAGGGGAGAAACCATTAATTAGCTCAGTCAATAGGTACTAAACTAAAAAAAAAATAATGAAACAAATATTGGTCAATTTTTTTTTTCTCCCCCATGTATTGAATTTCATCATTGCTACAACTTCTGCAGCTCTCAAATGGGCTACCTAATTTACTGAAATCAAAAAACATAATGATAGGACTAAGGTACAATTAGTTTCACAACTGGATTTCATCTCCAATTCCTAGGACCCGCACTGGATAAGTAGCCACTCATTCGTCTGTTAATTATTCAAAAAATGTTCCTTAGTAAGTCCTTTGAACTCACAATTACAAAAAGTTCGAAATTAATTGCACGAAGTACTTACTTTTTCGATTTTGATAATGTACTTCGAAAATACGAGAACATTATCACGCCGAAAACAAGCAAATTTTTCCATAGCTTATATCGTCAACGCGAATCATTAAAATCACTTCGAAGTTCGAGCACGGATCATATTGAAGTACTATGTGTTTGCCAGACACTGATAGAAAAATAAAATTCATGTCCTCTAACAGACCAGATATATGGCTTTAAAATTGTAACCATTAATTGGCACTTAACCAATAAGTGGCACTTTACCTTATGCATTTAAAAGTAGCCGCCGAGCTAACTCCGCAGTAGCTGGGCATTCTACAGACGCTAAGTCCCACATTGCCAAACCTACTTTTTCGTAGACCCGGGGTGGGGGTGAAGCGCTGATCCAGCATGGAATACAATTGTCAGTCAAGGTGTGAGATCTGACTCCACAATACTTAGAAATTCTGAAGAAGCTAAGTCCCCATAATAATACATTGCAAAAACCTGCTTTTTCGCAGATGAAGGGGGGCGGGTTGAAGTACTGATCCAGCATGGAATACAGTCATCAGTCAAGGTGTGAGATCTATCATTTGCTCAATGATTTTGACATTGAAAGTTTCGTTTGCCTTTTCTTTTCCGCGTATATTTCATCCGTGTTTCTCAAGTGAACGATTTCTTTTTTCATTTATCGACATCAGTATCCACTTCAAGCAGATAGAACACTTCTTGAAAGTTGTATCATGTACAAAAGAACGGAAAATAAAAAGTAAGACAAAAAAAAACAATACAAAACTTGTTCAGGGTAAACGGATGAACGTACCCATTTTTGATTTTCATGAATATGTTGAAATGGCACGTAGCCCCATCACCCGATTCTGGTCGGCTGCTATCTGGTCATATCCAAACCAGGATGACTTGAAATTTTCAGGGTATTTTTATGAGGTGATCTACTACCTACGTACCCATTGGCATTTTGAAGAAACAAAAATTGTCAACTTAACCATTCTGGACGTATCTTTTACCTGATTGAGATTTGTGTTCGACATTCTGCTGCTGTTTCATTCATCAGACACTTTTTTACTCTAATTTACGATGTTTGATTCAGGAAACCATAAAACCACTAACATATTATAAAATATAAGTAAGTAAACAGTGGTGGAGAACCAAAGGGCCAGAGGAACCTCTCCCCTACAGCAGTATGTGTATGCACGTAGTAGCAGACAACTGGTCGTGGATGAAATAAACTAGGATTTCTCAGGACAAAATGCAGCAAAAGATGAAGCCTGTAATTCGTCACCATACACTCATGGTCAGACACAATGTGCTCGTCTTTTGTTAAATTTATCCCATAGAGATCTCACTTCATGAGCGACTTCAACACCTGTCCACTGGTTGTATTTTTTTTTTTTTTATATAAGCTTGCAAATAGTTTGGTATTGGAACAAAGAATCTTCCACATGTTTAAATAATAGTAGCGAAATAAGTTTTTGGAATTGGAAATCCTTCTCTGTAGTGCTGAATAATCGGCAAAAATTTGAACAGTTTTTTCAGTTTTTTAACGCCCTTTCTGTTACCCCTATCCAGTGTAAATTTGAAGGAGGCGGCTTCTATGGTCCCTTGGATTTTCCACTGTTTACATGATGTGTTTTATAAGCTACTGTCTTTTTCTTGAAGGAGTGCAAAACGAGTCTGATAAGTGAAACAGAAGAATTTCCCGAATTGAATAGATGGTAGAAAGAATATTCAGGTGAGATAAATGTTGAGTAAGACTTGAGGACTGACGGGATTCTAAATATTATGATTTTTGGAGCCATCTTATCTTATCGGTCTTACAGGCGGCGGATAGTGTGTCAGCTTTTCTGTTGAATTTCTTCCGCATAATAGTCATAAATATTCATAAACTCATTTAACTGTTGTGGCACAGTAAAAATTAATTACAGTAGCAGCAGTTTTAGGGATTACCAAAGTATGCGACTCCATAAAGCCTCGCGTGTGTACAAAGTGGAATGGAAAGAAATATGTTTCGAATCTTGATGATTACCCCTTATAGAAAAATGTATTTCGGTTAGAAAAATGACGTGTGGAAAATTGTTTTAAAGATATCTTCGTTTAGATTTTGCCTAAAAAGTTGGATTTTTAAAAGGACTCATAAATGATTATTGTTGAAGACGCTGGAAGTATGACATGTTCAAATCTCTAAGACTCCTTTAAAACTGATTCAATCTCGCACGAGACTTTTGCTGACCTAATTTTAATTTTTGAGAATTTTTTTACTTTCAGTCTTGCGAAGAGACTGTTTCAAATCTGTGCAAGGAGACATGTTCAAGACTTCGAAACTGTACCAAAATTACTTACGACTCTCCATAATTCATTAAAAACTCGTCGAGACTCTCCGAGACTTGATCAAAATGATAATTCTTGTCAGTATAATTCATTAGTTGAAGATTTCCTTCAAATTTCATGAAAAAATATTTAATGAAGCTATAAAGATTGGTAAACTCTGTTGTTATTACAGGATGCACTAGTCACTTGAATTTTTATTTTCTCTGTAAAATTTAGTGGTGGTAACTTAATAATAAGCTAATTGAAACAACTTCTTTTACACAGACTATTTATTTTAGACAAAGTATGTTTTCAGGGTTTTCAAGAACGAAATTCAAGTCTTATATGAAAACTGTAGGCTCCTTGGGCAATACCTGATTATAAAAGCAACTCTTGAACTGATGCCTTCATCGGAATTCAAAAATCATCATTTTTTCGTTTTGCCCTATTGTTTAAGACTCCTCAAGATTAGTTTAAACTAGTTAAGACTTCTTCAAACCTATTAAATTCTTATTAAAATTTATTTAGACGCTTAAAATATGCCTGAAATAGTTTTGAATAAGTTTATAAAAGCACTAGAATCAGAAGGAGCATTAAATCGATCTGGACGAGTCTTGAAGAGTCTTGAACCGAAGTTTGCGAGAATTTGAAAAGGCCCAAGAGAAAATCTTGAGCAAGCCTGAATTAGTCTTGAATAAATCCTGGAGAATCTTATGATTTTGATCAACAAATTTTTTCGCTGGCTAAGTTAGAATTAACAGGCTTTTTATTTACTACAAATCTGTCTACGTGACTTAAAAGAATCATACAAGCAAAAAATGTTTCCAGTGTTTTTTTTAGGAGGGTGCAATGTTTTCCTCCACAGTTTTTCTTTAGTAAGGCAACTCTCCCAATCCCCCAGGATCTTGATGTACCATTATTATTCCTTCGTTATACCCTAGGTATTATGTTCTTCCTGATAAGACATCGTGACATAATTAATTATTATGTTATATCTGGTTTACTCTACAAGAGGAAAAAGGGGCGTCAAAAGCTAAGGTGGAAGGACGACATTAACAAATTCCTAAAAACACACAATTATCAAAAAAATTCAAAAAAACAGGCAAGAATGGGATTGGTTGCAAGAAACCTGAGCAGGGAATAATTGCCGAAGCCCTGATCCGGGTTCCAAATCGGAAATTCAAATGTTAAGTATCAATAATAATTCCCAATAAAGGTGATTATGATTATGATCTGGTTTACTACAAAAATTTGCATTCAAAATGACAAAAATTTGTTGAAGTCTTCGTACAATTTGTAATTTTTTAATCAAATTTTCTTTGTAAACATTTATTTGTAATACTTAACCACGGGCTACTGTAAATGATGCTTTTGAAAATGCATCGGAATTTTCTGTCATCAGCCACATATCCGTAGTCGCAGCCTTCTCTGATTATCAGTTTGGCAACAGTGTAAAAGTTGATTTTCCATGACACATGGTATGAACAATGGCTATACCATCAACCTAAGATCCATTGGGATTTAAACCTGCACTAGAGTGCGCTGCAAAACACCTGCGCGAGTGTTAGCGGGTAAAAATGAGTGAGTGATCATATGTACTTTCAAATAGAAAAACTACTATCTTTAGGAGGGGGGAAAACGAGTAAAACTTATTCTACCAATAGAACTGATTATAATTTAATTTTTTGGTGATGATGCAGTTAAATTTAGGACAAATTTTCTTTAAAAGTGGACTTCTAATCGACTTAATGATAGTTGAAGTTTGCTACACGTTTATGGTAAATCATACGTAATCACTCACACATATACCGGGCTGCCAACACTTGAAACTATAAGTTTAAATCCCAATAGTCGCAGCCTTCTATAATCAGTTAACGGCTGAGTTTCCATTGCACATCGCATGGTATGAACAGCAGTGTCTACCGGTCATACAAGTCATACAAAAGTCGTACAACTGAGGCAGTGGTCAGGTCATACAAGTCATACAAAAGTCACATAATTGCCTCTAATTACTTACAAATTTGGTAATTCTTCCTGAACTATCGCAATATTTCTTATCAAAATATGGCCAGATTGAAATTTAATCGAAACTTTTTATTCGGCTTGTGGGCTTTGGGAGGTTTCTCTGAATTAATCAACTAAGGACCAGAAACTCATTTATTTTAGGTTCCTTTCTCCTGAACTTATGTTAGTAGATTGAGCCTTTTTCTTATACTTATTACTGATTGGTAGAAACTTGTATCAGCCTGTATTCCCTTGCGAGCGTCACGTTCCTTGTACCAGCCTGCGAGCACTACTTGCAGCCGAGTCTGCATCGACGGGAGAGCATTTTCATGTCTCGCAGAGCACTCGCGCTCCATATTTTTTGGCGCGCTCATTTTTTGGAAGTTACGTTCGCTGGACAATGACATTCTCATGTCGGTGCAGTCCGCAAAGCAGACATGAAAATGCTCTCTCGTGGTTGCAGACTCGTCTGCAAGATGATGCACCAGCAGAGCATAGTGCTCGTAGGCAGGTACAAGGAACGTGATGCTCGCAAGGGAGTACAGGCTGATACAAGGCGTGTGGTACTCGTTGGCGATGAGTCTTGATCAGTCACAGTAGTATATTATTTTTGACGCTTTTTTGTACACTCAAGTAACCTTTTCGTTGTGTGCGAAGACAAATGTCAAACGTTCCTGGAATGATAATTCTTCGTCACCTTTTCGTCCTCTCAAATGTACTATTTCCCGTTGTTATACATGGCGAGTGCCAGTAAGAAAGAAATGTGAAAATAAATTTCCATGGAAATGATTATTTCATTCCTTTTCAAATGTAACGCGTAAAAGTAACGTTTTTCCGGTTTGTGTGCCAAAGTAAAGACATGAAAATGTCAAAATAATTGTGTTCTTTGTTGCATTCTTTGCAATAATTCATTCATTATGCTTGCAATTGGCATGCTCCGAAAAAAAGTTGTACAAAAGTTACACAAGGTCATGCGTTTGGAAAATTCGTATTTGGTAGACACCCTGAGTCAGAGATGGGTGCTCTGAGAACAGTTTCATGCTCTTGTTCATTTTGGGAACTTAGTTCTGAACTAGTTCATCCCCCCCCCCCCAAAAAAAAGAACAAGAACTAGTTCACCGATTTTGGACCTGATCAACTTGTTCATTCTTTGTTCATCTATTTTTTCATTTTCGTTTTTTGGGGGGCTTTTTCTTGTATATTTCATTTTCCAGACTCTAGTTTCAAATTTCATAATGGTTTCAGAGTTACAATTACAAATTATAATATTATTGAATTTTTCTTTTATGTTTAAATTTTAATCAACAAGCGCTTAGGATTTCAATAGGGATTTAAATAAATTGTTTGGATAACAGCCTAGTTTCCAGTTGTAGGCTATCCAAAAAACTTTTTGCTCACTCCGTTCGCGATTTTCTTATGCCACAACTCAAATTTTAAATTAGCAAGACCAAGAGCAAAGGTTCTTCTTAATGAACAAACCATGAACTAGAACAGTCGGGAGACCAAGTGAACAAGAGCTAGAACTAGTTCACTAAAAATGGAAAAGAGCAAGAGCAAGTTCATTAAATAGTGAACGACGCCCATCTCTGCCCTGAGTCCATCAACCACGTATCTGTAGTTGCAGCCTTCTCTGATCATCAGTTTGGCAACAGTGTAAAGGTTGATTTTTCCATGGCACATGGTATGAACAGCGGCTATACCATCAACCACGTATCTGGTGTAGGTGCAGCCTTCTATAATTTATTATCAGTTTGGCAACGGTATGAACGCTGATTTTCTAGGTGAATCCATATTTTAAAAAAGTTTACTGACCTATTTAGATAGAGAAGTTCTCGCGCTTTAATTTTAGGTATTTTCGATTTTCTAATTAACTCGGTAGTTTTTGAGTAAAATACTAAACACCGAGTTGTCCCCATGAGAGAGCTAGACCAAGTACGTCAATTTCAACATGTTAGCCTTGTGTGCAATGTTACCAGAGTTAGCCTTCCAGCCTAACAATCTCCTGAAAGAGCAACCTTACTCAAAATTTGATTCTGTCTTCATGTTTGTGCTTCGTATCCTGACCTGCTTTTGAAATGAGTCGATCTCAGACCGATGATTAGTGGAGTTGTGGATTAAATAAACAAATCAGTGTAATCGGGTAGTACTCGAGTTGGTATACCGGCTGTAAACACTCGATCATTATTTTTCGTATTCACTCTTCAAATCCAGTTCTAAAGTTTGATTGGTATGCTTATCAGAATGTGTTCACGTGCTCGATGTAAATATGCCTCACGTGCCTCAATGTACGCCCCCCCCTGATGCGCAAAATCCCACCAGTTACCCGGGACACTAAAGGGGAACAAGGGTACTCTGAGGGTAACCAATGGGTAACTTGTCCGCCGCGGGTAACTAGAGGGTAACTAATTGCGTAGTATTCCGCCAGTTACCTGGGTAACTATAGGGATTAAGGGTAATCTGAAGGTGACCGAGGGTAACAAATGGGTAACCTTTTCGTCTCGGGTAACTAGAGGGTAACTAACTGCGTAGCATTCCGCCAGTTACCCGGGTAACTAAAGGGGAACAAGGGTAATCTGAGGGTAGTCCGAGGGTAATAAATGGGTAATTTCTCCGCGGGTAACTGGGTAACGAGAGGGTAACTGATTGCGCATCGGGCTTGAATATTCTGCTCTCGCCAGTGAGAAAATCGAAATTGTAACCGAAATTATTAAAATATTGAACGTTATAGTTGACACTTGAAAATAATATCGGTGTCAGGTAGTTAATGTTCTTTAGCGGAAATCATGAAGTAAAAATATATGTTTAGTGTGCCAGCTGATATTCGAACATTATTTTAAAATTTGAACGTTAAATTGGACTTTCGGTTTCCTGTCCACATAAGAAATTGGGTGCGGTGACGGTGGACGCGATATTTTCGAACCGAGCATAATACAAGAAAGGTAAATTACAAATATTTTGTGAATGGTTTGGAAGTGCTCCTCGTGATATCTTTTCATGCATGCTGCGTGCTCGTCGCACAAAATAAGGTCGTTTACCTTTTCCGTTCATAAGAATCACCTGCGAGTAACCGACAATTAGGATTTAATTATTCGCGCTTATACTTAACCAGTCTCCTTCTTTAGCCGGTATTGGAACGGAGCGTGCAACGGTTTCGCATTCTCACTTCATTATCAAACGTATGATATTTCATCTTCATTCCAGTTTTGCAATCTCATTAAGTTTAATATATATTCCGCTGTGGGAGCACTTCCAAATGTGTCGTTATTTTCTCCAGGTTTTTTAGTACTTCGTTACATTGGTCGTGGTCACTGGTAGGGAAGAGGGCAATGAGAAATGCAGCCACAACAATAATTTTCTTCTATTTCGAGAAATTGAGTATCTTCTGGTCTAAAAATCTTGGGTGGCCAAACTCACGCCGAATCTGGATGCCGAAAGATGCCGACACAGTAATTTTATCTGAATTTTTAATCGTGAATATGCTTTTGTTTGAAGCTGGAGTCGAAGCCAAGGCTGTAATTTGGGAATTTGGCATTTTGTTGATCACGAGGTCGAAAAGTCCAGTTTCTGCCAAAGCCTAATGAGTAGTTTCAAGCCGCAGCTAGAGCCATGACTGCTCAATTTCACAACCCTACAAGCTTAATTTCTAAAAACCAGGATGTCTACCAGTTCCGAACTGTACAGAAATTCCAAAAATCTTCCGATTTTCAAAAATGTGTTCCAAAATGTCGAAAATGTTCCGATTTTTCATGATTTGTTCCGAAAGACCCAATATCATTTCCCCAATAATCAAGTATTATGTTGCCGCGCGCATTTTTTAACACTCTGCGTTCAATGTGAGAGGACCGTTTTTTCAAAATCAAGTAATCAATGAAGTGAGAAGTGTTGAAAATTACGCGATTTCTGTGGGTGAACGTTTAAATACTATTAGTGTAAAATCTCAAATGGATGTAGTTGTTTGTTTCTGGAATGACACAGATCAGGAAGTAAAAACAAAATATTTTTGCCCGTTATTTCCAACCAGAGGCAATGCAGAAGAATTGCAAAAAACTCTTGTTAGTGGTTTGAAAAACTTGGAATTGAATCTGTTTAATATACAGCTGTTATCAGTTAGCGTTAAATGGACCTAATGTTAATTTTGAATTATACGACGAATTAACAGGAATTACGCCTTACAAATTATTAGATGTAGGAACATGTTCGTTACATACTGTTGATAATGGTTATGAGGCAGGCAATTAAGCAGCTGATTAGAAGGTCAATGAATTTCTAAGAGATATACATGATACTATTTATTCCGTGCTACTGCTGCGGAGAGAGCGGCCATGTAGCAGTGGTACATCATACTGTACATCAAATCAGCAATCATTCCTTACACCATATGAAAGAAACCCTCTTATCCCGTAGCTTATAATTTTCTCTCATCTGTCAAAAGAAAAAAAATGAACTCCCGTGGAAATGCCCCCGGTCCTCTTTTTCTCTCTACGGGGCCGATAGCAGGCATGCACTAGGAGGACGCGGTTGCCAGGCGAAGCCAACGAGCGATGGAAGACGACGACGAACGTGACGAGGCAGCTACCGGTGACCCTTTCTGTGCTGCAGATAAATCTGAACCATTGTAGGGTGGCTCAGGATTTGTTATTCGAGGCTGTGGCACGGTGGGATAGATGTGGCAATTGTGAGCGAACCCTACAAGTTGGAAGATGTTGTGGGATGGCAGACAGACCATACTGGCTTAGTGGCCATTGGTGTGAGTCCCGACTGTCCCTTAGGTCCGAGCAAGGTAGAGAGAGGCGACGGGTATGTCGCCGTGGAGATTGGGGAAGTAAGGGTATACAGCTGTTCCTTCTCCCCCAACAGACCGCCGGCAGAATTCCAGGCCTACCGTAGCTGGAGAGGAGCACTTCCAGGGGAGGCAAGATGATAGTGGCCGGCGACTTCAGTGCCAAATCAGAAGGGTGGTTCGCCGGCCGCACAGACGTGAAAGGAGCGCTGCTGGGCGGGCTTGCGACGAGCAGCCGCCTGGTGCCCGTGAACAACAGCGTCGCCTATACCCGCTTCCATCAAGGGTATGGGTCGAACATCGATGTGACGTTTGCCCCAGAATGCCTAGCCCGCCATATCCAGGGCTGGGCGGTACTGGAAGAGGAGTCGGGAAGCGATCACAACTACATCACCTAGGAAGCTGGGAAGATGGGCGACTAGCAAGCTGGTCAAGGACAAGCTGGAAGCAGCCTTGCTAGCGAGCAGCTGGGGCAGAGAAGAGGCAGAAGAGGCGGCGGAGAAGCTACACCGAAGAGTAGCTGCCGTCTGCAACGCCGCGATGCCCCGCCGTGGTCCGCCGAGGAAGAAAAGAGAGACATATTAGTGGACCGCGGACATTGCCCATCGGAAGTCCGAGGCCAATCAGTTGCGCTGAAGATATCAGCGTACACGTGGCCGAGTAATGATTTCATGCCCCCACCCCGACACGAAGCCAGTCCGTATGATTTAGCTCTTCATGGTGACAATTCAGTTCAGTGGTTGACATTTCCATGGAATTTTTTTTTCTTCCAGCCATGTGTTCATTGATCTTGATCTGTGCTGCGCCCTGCGCGACTACAGTCTGCAGCCGTGTTGTTAGTAGATCAAACAGGAAACAGTATTGCTCAAAAATGGACCATGTTTCGGTGGGAGCTAAAGCCAAAAACTGATGTCCATCTAATAATAAATTATTCGATGTGCTATCACATCGAAAATTAAACTATTTTCCAATTTTCGCTCCCTGTGGTGGCATATCGACGGATTTTATCTAAAATTTTACTCATAGCATTGAATGCAGGGGTCTGGTTGACCGAGTGGATAGCGCGCTGGTCTCGGAATCCGGATGTCCTGGGTTCGAGTCTACGTAGCGACTCGCTGCATTTCGACCTAGGCCGGGTTTTCGGCAAAAAGAGAAGAGTGCTAAGACAGCCCTAACAGCCTCCACGATGCCTCTGAAGTATTGCTCGAAAGGGCGGATTCCAGGGCGTGGGTTGAGAAGGATAAATTACAAATGAGCAGTGAATGCAGCTCCGTAAACACGTATGAATGAACACACAGTTTCAAGATAATGACCATTATTTAGCCGGAACCCCCTTTGGTGAGACTCCGTGAGTCGGATCTAAAATTTGCTTTCAAAATTTGACTGAGCGATCTCGAAAACATATAAATTGAAAGTCTCAATGGAATGATCATTATTTAGCCATAAACCTATCCAGTGGGATTGGAATCTTATTTGGTTGAACCCTAATATGTCGGATCTAAATCATCTTCGAAATCTAATTCAGCGACCTCGAGAATTTGTATATTACCAGGTTGAATTTCACCTCCGTCAATCCTGACTTACTTTTGGGAACCATCTCCCTGGAGTCACTGACTGACATCGCAGTGTCAATCTAGAGTGTCTTAAAAAACAAGACTCCCCTTCGACGGGGTAAATAGGCAACATATGTCTGCCTGCTTTTACATTTGAAGAAATTATGGTAGCTCCTAGCTCGTTTCCTCGAACAGAAAAAGAGGAATTTCATATGAAAATTGCCGATTCTGCAGTAATGGAAAAATTATTTGCTTACAGTTGCTAATAGATGAACAAGTGAAATTCTTTTGATAATAATGGAAGACAGTTACGGCCACTACTGAAAAAGAAAAAAGAACCGGGATCAATTGGGCGTTCAGAAAATCGATTCTTGCTATGTATAAAAATTTTCATATTCAATTTTTCATAAAAATAAATCATCTTCTTGACCCAGTGATTTTTTTTCCTGAACTGTGACTTAGTAAAAAGAAGAAGAATCAGGTCGACACATCTGAAATGGTGCAAAACTGAACGAAACTGAATTCACTTCAGTGACGTCGTGAGCTGAACTGGAACAAAGAATTGAAGTTTCGATTGCAATAGGCTCGGCCTAATAAAAATTGTCTCATGTCTGTATTTTAGAAACAGGTTACTTAAGTTCACTTTTTTCATCCTTAAGTCTTTAGTGAAAAAACTGGAACGTTCTAAAATACAGCCATCAGTGTGTCCAACTTAATTTTCCTTTTGATACCCATATTGTGTTTACATATTCATGCATCCTGCATATTTTACAGTTTTGGCGCATATTTTCCGCATTTACCATTTAGACATTTGGATTTGTCAGAATGGTGGCGCGCTAGCATCGTAACTCTCTCTTGTCAATTCTATGTAGGTAAAATGGATCTAAGCACAATAGATAAGAACTGCAGGCTGTGTGTGTTAGTAGTAGTGCGTGTAACAGTAGAGCACGTGTAACCCCAGGTATGGAAATACGCCATCTTTGGTTATTTCGCGTCCGTCGATGCCGAATTGACTATGCGGAGCGTACCACGTTGTCGGTTTGGCATAGACAGACGCGGAACAACCAAAGATGGCGTATTTCCATACTCATGTTTATAGCTGCCTTAGTAACAGCGCTCCATTATTTTCACCTACATGCAAGTTGCAAAAAATTCCGCCAGATGTCAACTACTTTGCTGTTGAATCTTTACGAGTCCGAATAGCAAACTGGGAGGGAAAAGGTAATTTATTTTCAAAATTCGATTTTGTTAGACACCCTGACCCAATACCTAGTAGACGTTGCCTGGGGTCTTGTCTCCTCGATCACTGAACCAGTTGTTCGTCGTAACCGCGGCTGCGTAATTCTCGTGCTTTGTTGAGCTGCGAGGAGAGCACGAGGAAATGCTCATACATGAAAAAAGGTCAATTTGCATTGCTGTCAATTAGTTTGCTTCTCGAGTGTTCAAATTGATGTCGGCTGGATGTTGACTGTAAATGTAAACCGCGTGGAGCAAAGGTTAAACGAGTATCAGAGTGCGCAATCCTAACCAATGAACATCAGAATAATTATCGGGTCGTGTAATTTGGCTGATTAGCCGACGAGTTTCCCGATAACAGCCGTTGTTTGTATGGCTGTTTCCACGAACTTATGTGTATGTTCGTGTAGAAGAGGCGCGAGCTCGGCCGCGAAAATGTGTGTCGGATAGAACTGTCGATGGCAGTGCACGCGGTAAAGTTGAGAGCTGTAAAAATCGCTCGCCGAAATTGTGTTCTTGCGTGGTTGAGTTTTAGCAAAGTTAGTTTTGCATCAAGTGCTTCACCGTATTTTCACGAGGATAAATGATTGATCGACTTTTGTTGTGTGTTCCAGGTACCTAATCGACTGCAATTATGTCGGTATTACTGGAGGATTCTATCGGACTCGACTCAGTCAAGTACGTTGTACATTTTCTAATCGGGTTTCCAGCTAAGGTTCTATGTGCTTCGTACGGGTAAAGACAGCCGCCATTTTCTTTATAGCTCGATTCAGGCTAAGAAAATCGGTTGAGCATTTGTTTTCATTTCACCGAACAAACTGGAAAGAGAATGGCGACTGTCCTTTCCTGTCTCCAAATAGAGCTTAGAGCCCTCTATTACAGCTATACTCTACGTACACTTGTGGCACTTATCAGTAGGGTGGATCATCATACATAGGCTAAAAAAAAATCGAACTTTTGCGCGCGACCTTGTTAAAAAGTAGCCGTTGATAAAGAAAAAATGTTTTAAATTTGTAAATTTTCCCTAAGGGATTTGTCCTTGGAAGTTATGTATGTACTATAGGGCTGAAAACTGATGTTACGCATCGCCTTAAAAATGTAGGTTTTGTAAAATTTCTACATAATCTTTTAAAAAGAATTCATTGCGAACTTCAAATTAGTTCATATACAAATTTTGCCTATCTGTAAAATTGAAGGCGCTAAAGCACGTACAATATTCTATCGCTTTATAGAGCCTTGAGTATGGCAGATGGACAAAAGTCACATATAACCTTAACAGTAGTAATGATTGAGATCTACAAAATGAGTTATGTACAGATTTTTCCTATCTGTAATAGTGAAGGCGCTATAAAGTGCCAAATTATTGTAAGTGCTTTAGCGCCTTCAATTTCACAGATAGGCAATACTTGAATATGACCTTTTTTGTTGCTCTTAATTATTAGAACTAAAAAGGTTATGTGTAGAGCTAGGATTTGCTGGCATTTACCGAATGCGTTTGTTTAAGGGCAGATGTGATGTAGTCAAAGATGAACACGAATCAGGGTAATACAAGGCCAGAGAAAAAATTTTATTTTGCCGAATAATACCGAAATTAGAGCTGAATGCCGAATAACACCGAAAACGATGATCAGCGCACAACAATAAATTTGGTATTGCAAACAGACACGAACTCTGAAATCACTGGTTGCCACCAAGAGAAATTTAGCCTCAGATCTCGCGTTAATTTCAACCTACTTGTCCTTCCTACCTAACACAACTCGAAAACTGGAAACGAGAGGCATTTCCCTACACGAGCAACTGCTGACTGTCCATGATGTTTCATCAAAACTTTGTCAAATCCCGAGTGCTCGTGGACATAGCCTGCAGACGAAGGCTGAACAAGTTTTTACGCAGAATACAGGTCTCGAAACCTTAAAAAAATTTAAATAATTCACTCTTTCATGGTACTACATGTTTCACACGGGGTAACATGGAGAAACATTTAGTGGTGATGTTCCGTTTTTCATTCAGATTTTGGCTTCCTCTTAATATTGTAAGCTTACTATAACCCGTAAAAATCTTTTTTCTTTTTGGAACTCCGAACGAATTTTTCTATTAAATCAGTAAAATTGAATATAGTTTATTTTAAATTAAAAAAAAAGTAAGGCGAAATTATTTGAAAAAATATTTTTTTGACTTGAATTCTGGAATATTTTTCCTATTTTTTAAAGTAACATGCATAAACCCATTACGTCTTTCTTCGCCACAAACTGTTCCCGATGCCATACTGACCAATCGAATCTGCCTTTCCAGTGATTGGATATGGAAGGGGAAACGGGGGAAAACACAAACAGGTTGGACATATCCCCGTAACAAAAATACTTGAATTCTTTTGTTTGGCCGTTGAATTTATTCAAAAATTCTGCATAGTATATTTTGTTGTACAATTAGGAAGTTAACCAAAAGTACCTATGTTGGTAGCCGTGCTTCTGCAACTGGCGGATAATTTAATTCGTTCATATAGAAAATGTGTAAAAGGAGTGATCTTTAACGCCTTTGGCGTGTTATAAGAATCGTTTTTGAAAGAAAGTTGGTTGAAATAATTTCAGCAATAGCATTGAGCTATCAGAATAGAAAAGAATTACCTCCGTGCTCCATGGATATTTTTTAAATGGAATTACGTGAAATTGAAAATCGCGATTTTTGATGTAGAAGAATAGGGAAGCTGAAATAATCCCCGAGACGTTTACGATGTGTTGAGCGTTACTTAGTTTGTGTTCGTGTGTTACACTAGCGCTACCTAGGCAATATTAACTTCCCAATTGAGTTTATCAAATACGGCGTCAAACATAACTTTTTCAAAGTGCAGCGTAGTAAACAGAATGCATTGTATGAAATTCTTCATTTTTCGTTAGAAAGCGAGAGATAACGATAATTTTTTGCATGGCCTATGCAGGATTAGTCGGTTTTCCTTCCGCCCCGCCGTAGGAAAACTAGTTTTTCGCGAAACCTTGCACGTTGTTTCGTCTGGCGAGCGGTCATCTCTTCGACAAGAATTTTATGGGAAATATTAGAGGAAAATTCCGATGGCTTTTGGAGAATTTTATCAAGAATCTTCGGGAAAAATTTTCTAAATCTCCGAAGAATTTCATCGGACATCATTGAGAAATATCTCCAATGGTTTCAGGCGAATTTTGTCGGAAATTTTAGGAAAAATCTTTAATGATTTCAAACAATTTTATCAAGAATCATCCAGAAGTATCTCTGATGATTTTGGAAGGATGTCCTTATGAGAAAATGTTGATGCTTTTCAAAGATTTTCGTCAAAAATGCTCGGGGCACTCCAATGATTTCTAAGGAATTAATCCGAAACCTTGGAGAAAAAAATGTCCAATGTTTTTCAAGAAAATTCATCAGCATTCTTGGAGAAAATTTCCCGCCAATTTTTGAAGAATTTCATCGTAAATCTTCGGAAAAAATCTTTGATGATTTTTAAGCAGTTTCATTGTAGATTTTCGGAATAAATTTCCAATACATAATTTCGAAAATCTTTAGAAAAAATCTCCATTGTTTTCTGACAAATTTCAAAAAATTCTTCGAGAAAATTTCCTGATACTTCTTTGAGAATTTTTTCGAAAGCACTCGGAGAATAACACCTGGAGTTTTGAAGAATTCTACCGAAAATCTTCAGAAAAAACCTTCGATTATTTCCAAGGAATTTCATTAAAAATATTCGGGACGATTAATTTGATTTTCAAAGATTACTTCCGATGAACTTGATCGACAATATCAAGGGTAAATTTCCGATCATTTTCAATGAATTTTATCGGACGTTTTGAAAATCATTGTCGGATGATTTCAGGAGAAATTTGTGGGAAATTTTAGGAAAACTCTGTTATTATTCCAAAGGATTTTCTCGGAAATCATTGAGAAGTACTTTCGATGATTCTTGAAGGTTTTCTTCAGAAACAACTTTCTCAGAAAACATTAGAGATTTTTTCTAGAAATTTTCGATGAGATTCTTTGGAAATTATCGGAAAATTTTCCCGAAGTTTTACGAGGAAATTCTTTGGAAAACACTGGAAAGATTCCCGATGAAATTCCTTTGAAGTTTAGAAAATTTTTCCTGAAGATTCTTGATAAAATTCTTCAAAAGCCATCGGAGTTTTCCCCGAGTATTTCCCATAAAATTCTTTTGTCGAAGAGACCCCTTGTCTGGCGGAATAACGTGCACTTGGTTTCGTGAAAAACTCTAGTTTTCCTATGGCGGAAAGATAACCGACTAACCCTGTATATGAGAGAAAGATTTTTTTCAAACATGTTCCCCAACATTGGGTGTAATTTTGTTCCATTTAGTCCGAAAATGAATCTCTATCAATATTTTGTCCTAAGAATGATCTTTGCCCATACCGCTTTTCTTTCGAAATTTTGATTTTTACCAGTACTTCAATGGTCTACCGCCTTCAATATGCAAGATGGACCAAATTTACACATAACCTTTTTAATCATATTCACTGCGAATTTTAAATTAGTTCACATACAGATTTGCCTAACTGTGAAATTGAATATGTTATAAAGCAACAAGGTATTGTAAATGCTTTAGCGCCTTCAATATTGCAGATAGACAAAATTTGTATATAACTCATTTTGTAGACCTCAATCATTACTGCTGTTGAGGTATATGTGAATTTTGCCTATCTGCCATACTGAAAGGCGCTATAAAGCGACAAAGTATTGTGAGTCCTTTAACGCCTTCAATTTCACTGATAGGCAAAATTTGTATATGAACTGATTTAAAGTTAGTGATGAATACTATTAAAAAGGTCATGTAAAAATCTTGCATAACCTGCATTTTTAAGGCGTTGCATAGCATTAAATTTTCAGCCCTACAGTACATACATAACTTCAAGGATAAATCCCTTGGGAAAATTTACAAATTAAAAAAAATTGTCAACACTTTTTTTTTCACCAAAGGCAACTTTTTACTTGGGTCACGTTGGAAATTTCGAATAAAAATGTTAACGATTCACCCTACTCATCAGTTCCATGAGTTATAACCATTTTCTGCTGACGCAAGCACTGCTCCTCCTCGATTCAGTGTTGTGACGTAGTTCTGAATTATAGGAAAGCGTGTACCCAATACTCATATTCTCGTAGCGATGCGTATGTTTGTTTCGAACCCGAAATAACGGCGATAATTACCGATTTGTTGGTTAAATTAGGTGGGTCACCGAGTTAATTGAATCTGTCGTAAAAACATTCTCAAAATGGAAATCAATGAAGTCAGGAGGGGGGGGGGAAGAGGTTGTAACACTAATAAGGCTTTCTTCCGAATTATTGGCGGCTGTTCAGCTGTGGCCTCTGGAAGAAATGTGCCTCCGGCGGATCGGTTTCTATTTGTGAAATGAATCGACAAACGCTGTAGAAGTATTCTTGGTGTTCGTCACGAATCTACAGGGTGTCCGAATGTTGGGAGGTCAATCTGGAAGAATGTGTGAGCACACGTCGAGATAGAACAAAAAACGTGACATATATATGGCATATTCTGAAAATTGAAGGGCTATAAAGCTCTTAGAGTTGGAGAAAAGTGAATTTTTGTAAAATTTTGATCGCGAAATTCATTTTTATAAAATCCCCCATGTGTCAATAGATAGAACAGCAAACGTGCAACAGAAATTTTTATAATTAGTTATTGCCTATCCTAAATATTAAAAGGGCTGCAGGAGTTTGAAAATTTGAGTAATAAAATTCAAGCGGAAATCTAAATCACAATGTAGATGCGTAATGCCCCTGCAGTATTGGAGGTAAGCAACCATTAATGTTGAAACTTATTGTCCCATTTTCTAAGCATGTTGGCAAATTGTCAATGGTGACGAGTCTGGAGGTTGGGAACTGCTACGCCCTGAAAAATTCGGTAGATATTTCTGCTTGTAAGTACGGTTCTTTCAAGGTGCCAGATGTAGGCAGATTGGTAGCAGATAAAACTTTTTTTGGCTTTATGGTTTTCGAGCAAGCAAACAAAATTTAATTTATTGTTCCCCAAGAAAAATTAGCGATCGTCGCCGTTACAAATTATCATAATAAAAAATTTGGGAAGAAGCTGTCCTACGCCCGACTTTCCAAAAAGAAATGTTCAGAGTTGATAAATTTAAGAACATCGGTCCTCATTCGATAACGACTTTTTTCTTTGCTTGTCATTTTCAACAATTTTATCTTCAGTTGACGAAACGGGTTTCTTAGTTTGCCAACTCAAGTTTTCTCTCCCTTTTCCCCAAACAGTACGTCCCATTTTCAAACTCACCCGATTCTCAAATGGACAACAGGTCTTGGTTTCCTGGAAAATTATTAACGATCTTCACAGTACCATTCAATATTTTTCTGTCAAGGAAGGGATAGTCCTTTAGACTAGCAGAAAATCTTCACTCGTTCAAGAATCTTTAGACTTTCCTTGAATTGTTCAAGATTCGCTAAGACTGCTCAAAACCCATTTAAAACTCTTCATGCTTCTTCCGTACTTGATTGAGGCTCTTCAAGACTCGATGGGAACTTCAAAAAAACTCCTCCGTACATTTTTAAGACTCTCTAAAACTCTTCTAGACTTACTTACGTAATACATGGTCATTGTTCTGATTTCATTCAAGACTTTTTATGACTCTTTCAACCGTATTTAAACTCTTCAGAACTTAATCAAGACTGAATGGTTCTTCCATACTCACTGAAGAAACCTTAAAATTGTTTCAAAATCGTAAATCACTTCGGGATTTATTCAAGACTGCTTTCATGCAGCTTTTTAAGACTCTTCCTGGCTAAATTGGGATTCTTAAAAACTCGACCAAAGTTTTTTTAAGACTCTTTGAAAATCTTCAAAACTTTTCAAGACTTGTATAGGATTTTTAAGAGAAGTTTGTAAGACTCGGTAAAACTCTGCCAGACCTGTTTAAGACTTTCAAGGCCCCATCATACTTTTAAAATTATTTTTAGTGACTCTAGCTGACCTACTTGACTTTGTAAGACTCACCCACTAATTACCTACGTTTTTGAAAGTATTTGAAATTGCTTGAGATTTTTCTCCCTCGGAGAGATTGTTTCATTGCCCTCCTTGAATATTTAGGCCTATTAGCAAATAATCGTATACGGCATTGAAAGTACGATGGCCTATTCGTACTCAATTTTTAGCTGATTTCTTTTCAAAACAACAGTTATTACTTATTTTTGATCCAAGAGTGGGGGGATGAACTTTTCTGGACGTATTATGGGAAAGAACGCTGATAACATTAATTTCCTATTTTCATATTTCTTTGTATATAGCTATACAGAATGTCCAACGAATGGACTGCAATATGTCATCGCTAGACATAATAGTGAACTAGATGAACAGAAAATATTATCCGAACATATGGCCTTTTCTTCAAGTTAGGGATGCTTCTAGACGTCCAAGTTCAGAGGTCTGGTTGGCCGAGTGGATAGCGCGCTGGTCTCGGAATCTGGAGGTCCCGGGTTCGAGCCCACGTAGCAACTCGCTACATTTCGACCTAGGCCGTAGCAACTCGCTACATTTCGACCTAGGCCGATTTTTCGGCGAGATGAGAAGATGGCTAAGACAGCCCCAACAGACTCCTCGACGTCTCTGAAGTAATGCTCGAAAGGGGGATTCCAGGGCTCGGGTTGAGAGAGACGTCCAAGTTCGGAGGCTGAAAGTTAAGAATTTCCATCGTGTCTTGTTTTAAAAATTTGATAGCTAGAATGTTTCGAAGGGCTGCTGGCCGTAGTAACTTGAGACTGCAAAAGCAACATGAATGCTACATCTTGCGTATCTTCAAATTTGGAGGGATTCGAAGTGAGGAAAAATTGACGTGAAAAAGTTTAACAAAAAAAGTTTGCTTCATAGTTTCAATCGCACGTGAATCCTTCAACACCAAATGTAGACAACAAGTATGGCGTGTAAATAGTTCTTGTTGCGTTTTGGAAGAACTATCTACAGCTACTTGTAGAAAGTCTTAAAAACAGAGCAGACTGTCTCAGAAAATCTTTAATTTTCCAGTTGAGGGCCACTGATTTTCCAGAAACTGAAACTAATTTTCAGGCCTTTATAAGATCCGCTCCCCTTCAATATGCTTCTACTAAGTTTATCAATTCTTAAATCACTTGTTTTTTATTGGTGGGAGAAAGCGTTTATATCACCTGTGATTTGACGGGTTTCACTTTTTTTTATTCAGGTAATGAGTTTTTACATCTTTCGTAAGAGAATTCATCACTATCTTTTCCACAGAATGTTCTCGTTTTCTTCAAATGAGTTGGAAAATGAGTAGATAACCCAGTGAATGTCTAAAGGTTATCACTTACCAGTTGCTTCATTACATGCAGCGGAATGATTGCAGTCGGATTCGAACTTCAGCTTACTACGCCATCAGCCAGATTGATCCAAAATTGAAAATGACTGGTGCGAGGAACCTGAGAATGCGGAATTTGTTCCAGTTTGAATTCATTTGTGTATTTTGTCTTCTGTCATTCTTGTACTAGTTTTCGAGGAAGGTAAAAATAGAATCGTCAAGGATAAAGAAGGGCTTTCTGAAGAGAGCCGTGGAAAATTAGTAACCCTCAGTTAGAAGATTCAAAACAACTCAAATCAGTAGAGAAAAAAATTCTTCGAGGTGTACTTGCAAAGTTATTATTTTTTTTTGTCACCAATGTATTTTATCAGTTCAGCATGTAAATAGCTATTTCCTTCTCTAGGAGAGAAAGTGTTTGGTTAATTACTAACAATCTACTGGCAAGAAGTAATAATGTTAGAACGAGGAGCGAGTCGAATGTCGATGAGGAGGATGGATCACGAAATGGTCTCAGAATGAAGACTCTTGTTACATGTATTATCATGTTGATAGTTTTCTATCATCAAAACTCACATAGTTCCTTAAAGCGAATCTTCTGGGCACGCTCACCTCATCCCATTAAATTTAACAAGATTTGAATTATATTTACTATACTTTTCACTTTATCATTATTAGGTATTAATTTTTTCAGTGTATGCTTGATGTTCTTGTTTGTAGGGATGCAGCCAAAAATGGAACGAACAAAACAGGGAAGAGTGGATTTCAATTAGAAGAACTCGCCGCTCTTAATGAAAACCCCCTCTCGCCGTACGATCCTCATGCACATCGGAATATTGAACATCCGACCACGTAATGATTTCTATATTAACTGTGAATTTTTGTATTCGAGTGTGTAGAAACTTAAAAAAAGTTATTTGTTGAGGAATATACTATTCTTATGTTCATCTTACTGTTGCAGCAATGGAGAAACTCTCATACATATTTTAAAGGGCAGTTTGGGCACCGGTATCTTAGCTATGCCGGACGCCTTCAAAAATTCCGGGCTGCTGATCGGCACCATTGGTACAAATTTGATCGCCATGTTATGTACATACTGTTTTCTAATGCTTGTGAGTAGGCATTTTTTGATAATTAGAGATAGTTTAGCTATTATTGCGTCTGACATAAAGGTTATCGCATGTCGATTCGATTAACGCTGGCCTTTGAGCTATTTGGCTGAAAATTGTGTTTAATTTCATTTTCATTGTGTGAACATTTCTGATTTAGACCGTAGGGTTTGAAAATACCTGTTGCGAGATTTGGCTAAATTGTTTGCAAATTATAGCCAAAGAACTTGCCAACCCCCTGTCAAAATTTGTTCGTTCAACAGAAAAATGATATTTGAACATTTTTTTGCTGAAGTGAGAAAAGTGGGTGGAAGGCTGAAAATTGTGATACAGGCGGTCAAGTTGCTGCACTGGCAACATATACTAAAAACATTTTCAGCGACCTTAGTGGCCAAATAGTGAGTTAAAATTAGGATTTCCCGCCAAATTTGTCCACTGAAATAGAGAAAATTGATGAAAGGTTAAAAATTGGTACTGGTTGTCAAGTTACTACGCTGATTAATATAATATGAAAAATGTTCAGCAGTCTGAGCAATATTTTGCCTCTCGATTTCAACGTTCATCTACTTGTATAGGCTGACACCCTTCGATCCCATTTTCTGTTGCTTCTATGGTTACATCGGTATCATCGTATCATAATTTTCGCTGTGTACTAAGTGCTTGTAATTTCAGGTGAACTGCCAGTATGAAATTTGTAAACGAGTCAGAAAGCCCCTTATTAGTTATCCAGATACGATGAAGTACGCATTACGACAAGGACCTCCGTTCTTGAGATTCGCGGCAGGTTTATCAGCGTAAGTATCGGTGATAGACCTTGTAAACGATTATTATAATGTGTGTGTCCGTGTACTGTATCAAGGTTTACGTCTGTCATTGTTTCAGGCCCATTGTCGACGGTTTTTTAATAACCTACCAGCTCGGAATATGCTGCGTATACACCGTGTTTATCGGCATGAGCTTGAAATCGGTAAGTCCTCAACCATCTACACATGTGCCCGAAAAATCGAATAACTACTCCTGAAATCCAAGTACCAATATTCTGGATGTAATTTACAGGTTATCGACGATTTGGGTTTCAGTATGCACGAGCGATGGTATATGGTAATTATTTTACCGTTGTTGATCGCCATCACTTTGATACGTAACCTGAAATTTTTGGCGCCTTTCAGTCAAGCTGCTAATGTGGCTATGTTCCTGGGTATTGGTATTTTATTGTACTACATTTTTGACAACTTTCCTAGCGTCGGATCCGTGGAGATTATTGGTCCGCCGATAAGATACACGCTGTTCATTGGTACTACATTGTTTGCTTTGGAGGCTGTGGGTGTGGTAAGTATCGCTCGTGACACGAGTGCTCGATAAAGTTTACTGAATTATCGAAACGTAAGTCGGTTGTACAAGTATTTGTAGTCACCTCTTGGTTCTTTCCGTTATTATTCTGGACTCCGGTTGCGTCCTTTTCTTCCCCTCAATTGAGACACAATGACAATCCGTTGACACACTTTTGGCACAAAAAATGAAGAGGGAAACCCTCACTGCATCTGATCTTTGCCGGCGAGCAGAATTGCAGACTTTCTTCCTTTTTGCGTGCGGAGCCGCCGAATTCGAAATTTAATGAGTGAGTTATGTTTCTATTGTATTGAGACCCTCAGTGAGGAAGGAGGCTGCAAAATTATCTCCCTATAACTCTCCCCTCCATTTGAATTTTATTTTTCGTCTGGAATTTTGGAAGACGTGTCACAGTGACATACTTCATACTTCCCTACTATTTCCTGTCACTGCTGCCTTCACAAATTATGGATGGTCAAAGGTGTAAGAATTCCTAAGAAATGCCGAAAATATTTTTTTCTTGCGTTCTATATCAATGTACCGAGTTTCAACTTCATGATAGCATCATGCGTCACCAAATCTAACTTTTTTGGAAGAATTTAAATGCCACTTCTGATTATTTGATTAATTTTGTAAAAACCTCCATATCTTCATCTTACGAGAGAATAATGCGACAAAATGCGAACGGATCCGGGGACACTCCACCTTAATCTGGGACAGGTTGAAAAGTCTCAACTTTGATTAGTTTCCCACATATTCTGACAAAAACATAACATTCTTGATAGCTAGAAACGCCGCTGTCTTTATCTGCAAACATTAGCATGAATAAAGTATAGCTTTTGAAAAAGTGATTATCGGGATGAAGATAGATACTAAAATTATTCACCAGATCGCGACTTCGTTTGAAATGATAACTATATTTGAGTTTTTGGAAATGGGCTGTGGAAAAGAATTGAAATTAAGGAACCGGAGCTGAAGCTCGGAGTCCTGGAGCAAACCATTTTTCAGGAAAGCTAGAGCCGTAGCTGGAGCCAGTTTCAAGGAGCCAATGAACCAGTTTTTGGCTCTGGCTGTAACTCCGGCTCCAGCTCTTCAACCTCCCTCTTCAACCTTCTCTCCCTCTTTAACCTCCTTCCGCACCCCCTTGTTCCTTAGACATGATCGTAGCCAGAGCTAAAACCGAAGTTTTGGTTGAGCCGGAACCCTTCAAAAATTATTTACTGGAGCAGTCACACAGAAAAGATAATTCACCGGAGTCGGCGCCAATTTTAAGATGATCTTAGCTGGGATTGAATTCAGACTTACCCCGCAGCTGGAGCTAGTTAGGAGCGGCAATGTCATTTTTGAGATTGAAATGTTGGCGGAGTTACTATCGAAGGTATACTTATCGGAAATTATTTTCATGGATGAATTTCGTACAGATATCACAATGCTAATTCAGGGTAACCACTTTCTGGAAAACTGGGAAAAGTCAAGGAATTGCTATAATTTTGATCAAAATCAGGGAACTTTTTGAGAATAATAAGAATTAAAGAATAAATGTCAGCGTTAAGTACCATGACTTATTTTTTTTACAAAAATCTCCTTCAATGAACATCAGATTTGATCAAAGTTGTGTACAGTACCATCTGAAAATATGTCAGGGAAAATTTGGGAAATTGCTGTAGAAAATTGGGGAAAGTCAGGGAAAATCATTCTAAAAAAGTAGTGGCTACCCTGTAATTGCATTAATACATAATTTCAACAAGTTGGCTAGCGTTTCTGTCGCTTCTTTAAATTTGGTTGGAGTATAATCTCCTGGGTGTCGTAAAGATATTTGCTCCCTCTCCCGGATTTTGAAAAAAATGTGTTATTTTACCACAAAAAAAGAAGCATATTTTCTTTAAAAAAACAAAAAAACCCCTCCTAGAATATGTAGAATTATCTTACCCCCCCCCCTTTCCCCGGATAGAAGCCTGATCACATCCACATTCATTAATCATCTTTGATGAAAATAGAAAATACACTGGGATAGCTAATGGTTTTGCTACTTTTTCAAAGTAGAGGTTATGAAGGAATGTGATGTTTATTACAAAACTGTAAACGGGTTAGCCTATGGTTCTGTTGCTTCTTTGAGGTAGGTGAGGTAAGGGCACTGTAGTCCGATTATGACTGGCTGAGGTGGCCAAGGAGCAACGACATTTCGCGCGGCTGAATTTCGACAAAGCCGCTGATAAAAGCGCCTCGACGATCCGGACGATAACGCAGTAGGGACGCGAACAGGAGTTACCAACCGTAGCACGCACTGATGTTACACACCTTCATCGCTGATGCCCTCTCCATCTCTCTGCGAGTTCGTCCGTGACTTGGTCCTCGCTACCTGTAGCTGGCCAGGTCTGCCGATGATGCCTTGGATAGTACTATCACTGTCCAACGTTAAGGCAAAGCTCATAACTCGCTGTGTAAGGTGGTTCCGAGTCGAGTATAGCGTTGGGCTCACCGGCTAGCATATGGTGAGGAGTAGGAACATTTGCTCTGTTTGCATTAAGTAGACCCACAACCCTCGAACAGTCTCGACTGGGTGACCGGTGAACTCGATAAGCTCTACGGAGTGACCAAGAGGTATCCGACCTCCAAAAGCAACTCACTAGAGATACACAGGGTTTCTGCAAGATCAGGAAGTCAAGAAAAGTCAGGATTTTCATAAATAGGTCAGGAATTCAAGAAAACGTTAGGAAATTTCGAAGAATTTACTGAAAGGCCAGGAAAAAATTTGTAAATGATCCAGTGGAAGATGCTACAGGAAATCCCATGATATGAATAAGAGAATCAATGAATAATATCGTATGGATGTAATGAATTCATATAGAAAACCCTTTCCTTCCTCTTTTCACAACTCAGTTCGCGCAACATAACAAATCATGTGCCAAAGTGGCAAATTACTTATAAAAGGAGGCCAGGAAAAGGTCAAGAAAAAATGTTTGAAGAGTCTGTAGATAGGCGGGAGTCCCCTTGTTGGCTTGTGGCCTACTGCTAGCTTGCTAAAGTCGGTTCTAATGGGCCTAACAGCGCCCCTTTTGAGGAAATCCCATTTTAAAAAAAGGTTAGGTAAGGATATAGTCATTGATGCTCACTTTGGAAAAGTGAAGGGGATATCAAATGCTACAAAATAAAATTTGAAGGAAAATGTGCTCAGATTAATACTAATAAGATAGTGTGTGATACAGCTAGATTATTCTATTATAGGTATTACTTTTATCAATTTCATCACGTTTGTTAATTCAGCGGTTCTACTAGTTTATAATATATGCACATAAGTACCTGCGGAGGAAATTTATCCGATATTAAGTTAGCACAGGATTCTATCATAGGAGAGCCATTTAACAGCCGTTTTGGTAGAAAACGGATAACACTTAGCACTGTTCTAATTGGAGGGTAAAAAAAAAATCAAAACACACATTTGCCATTTAACTTCAAGGGCGCAAATAGGCAAAATACTGTACACGAGTGCAGGAATATCTTTGCTGCGCCTGTGAATGTGCGATATGTATAACATACTTCACGTTCACAGGCGCAGCAAAGATATTCCTGCACCCGTGTACAGTATTTTGCCTGTTTGCGCCCTTGAAGTGAAACGGCAAACGTGAGTTTTGATTCTTTAACCTTCAATTGAACTTTGATAAAATTTGTTTTTGAGCAAACTTAGAACATAATGTAAAGACCATGTGACACCTGCTATCGTATTATTTTTTAATTTAAATCTAGAGGGGTCCATTGATCGACTTTGAACTATCTCCATGGGCTAGTACTTATATGTAACCGCAAGAATAAATCTACTGCAAAAAAATCTATGATTCTGTCCTAGGTAATCTCTAGAGTGACATCGTGAACTACTTCCGACGTCGTGGAACTTCTTCGTATATCCATAGATGTGCATATATTTATAACGCCTTACTTTTGGGTTTATAGACTGTCGTTATTCAGTTCGAGTGTTTTGCTCTTTTTATCCGATGATTTTAACCTCGCCCCCCTTCACCCAATTACTATCTGATAATTGAAGCCAACTTCTAATGCGAGATAATTATTGCAGTTTTTAGCATTGGAGAACAACATGAAGAATCCGAAAGCCTTTGGTGGTTTCACTGGTGTTCTAAGCCGTGGTATGGCCATCGTCTCAATCCTTTATGTGTTGATGGGATTTGTGGGTTACGTCAAGTACGGTGACTGCGTCAAGGGAAGCGTCGTTCTCAATGTCCCACAAGTTGGGTTGTAAGTACATGACTCGTGTTGTCTAATTATCGTTTATTAACGCCAATTTTTATGCAGTTTTGATGGATATGTTTCAGTCTTGCCAAGAGTGTGAAACTTATTTTCGCATTCGCCATTTTCATAACATACGCGTTGCAGTGTTACGTCCCTGTTGATATATTGTGGACGTATTACCTAAGAGATCTTTTTCCTAAACGAGCAAATACGCTTTTACTTCAGTATGCCCTGAGAATTGTATGCGTCGTGTTCACATGTAAGTAAATCAATTTCGTTCTCAAAATTTGTAATTAATAGGACTCTAAACTATTCTATAATCTTGTATGTTTGATGTAGGTTTGTTAGCCATTGCCATTCCATTCTTGAATCATTTCATATCACTGATTGGTGCTCTCTGTTTGTCAATGTTGGGAATCGCATTCCCAGCTCTAATCGAGATCTGTATCCTATATCCAGATAATTTCGGTAGAATGAAATACATTTTATTCAAGGATATTATTTTAATCCTGATTGGCATCTTTGCTGGCGGATTGGGTACTGGTCTTGCTATTAACGATATAGTTATTGCAATAAAGACAGACCCCAACGCGAGCCTGAACAGCACTTGCCCCGTTTCTTAAGCATGTTACATGAAGACTACAAACAGACAATACTATATATATATATATAAGTTATATTGTGAACATTTCAGGAAATTCCAAAAACAGTATTTCTCTGTTAGCATTGATTTTTTAAACATTTTCTGTTCAAACTTGTGTGCTTTTTACTTTTGAGGTGGTTCATCCGAGTCGTGTCAACTTTTATTACCCATATGTGTGATTTTTTTGTTTTTATCTAGTGATGTTTGTAGGTATACCTACATGTTTTATGTAAATACTGTTATTTTGCATTTTATTTTTTGAAATATAACATTGTAATGGAAATAGGTCGCAACTCACCTCTGTTTGGTGCGGTATACCGAACTTTTGGAAATATTCAACTCAAAGTTGATTTTTAGACTACTTTCTGGCTTCCCAGTCGAAATATTTATGGTTATTAATCGTTATTAGTTAATTGATTCTTGAATACCTAACCACTTCCCCCATGTCCTGTAACCAGAACTGCTAAGCCTTATACGAATATGTAAGACGCTATAATAAACAATTAGTATGCGGGATGGAGAATTTCGAGCCAAACGAGTCCGATTGCGTGGGAAGGAACTCCGCCTCCATGTAGTTGAATTTCGTATCATCAGACTAATTCGGCTCAAATTTTCAATTTAGTGTAGGCAACCTTTTATCACAGTACCGTAGGCTAGACCTCGAATGAGGTTCCTGGCAGTTCTTATTGATGTGTGCGTATAGGAATATGCTCTGTTTAAAAGTACGTAGATATGTGTTCTAGGAACTCAATAAACTTCATATGCGCAGATATCAATATAAGAATCAACAATGTCATCCAAGGTTTACTGGAACCACCATGTAGCACAGCGTATCGATTCATATTGAGCTGGCCTGTTTTTGTTCGATCACGACATAGCTCAAACATCCATAGGAAATCATTTTAACATACTAAAGTTCATGTAAAATTATGCTTTTGTGAGATGGAATAAGTTTGAATCCTTAATAATGAGCTATGTTGAATATTGCGTGTCATCTTTCTCGATGTTTGCTCTTCCACTTGTCGAGAAGAAATAGTTCTGTCCGCATTCAAGTCGAGTTAGGGATCATGTACTGAACTTTGTTCAGCCAAATGTGCTGGACGGAACATGTATTTTAGATTTTTCAACTCAATTTCAAATAGAATATTGATAATGTCATAACATAGGTATGTTTTTGAAATCAGTTATGCCTGTACGGTTCGATACATTCAGGTGTCACGATCATAGCACTGCTTGCTGTTGCCCAGTGCCTGAACATATCAAGACACAAGACAGTATCATACCATCTGATAATTCTGGATACTGGGATTAATGTAGTGTATCCCTGGGTTATGGGAGCAGTTGTATTTTTAGTCAACCGTGCTATTATGTGATTATGAGTGTTCATTGACAATTAACGTGAAACGAGCCGAATGGAATCGCATCACGTATTGCCAAGTATGCCAAGCTTGCCTGGGGCTAATAACTGGATATATATAATCGTTGATTTCCTTTTGCTTCTCAGGCGGAAGGTCTATTAACGAGACTTCTATCATTTCTTGTAATACATAGTCCAAAAAATTTGTTTTCACTAATAAATCAACCATTAATAAAAGATGGGATATAAAAATTTATTTACATACACCGCATTACCAGTTCTGAAGTAAAATAATACAATTATTGCAGATTGGAGTTTTTCAACATGTTATAATACTGATTGTGCCAGCTCGTTGGACTGAACTTCTTTACTCACATCACATCAAAAAACATACATTCAAGGAAATTCATCTAAATTCATCACGTGGGTATTAGCGTATTCACTTGGCTATTTAACTTGATTTGGAATACACGTGAAATAAATTTGAGTAAGCCGGGGATTGACTCGTGCTTCTAGTTGAGCCTCTGACTACATCTTTTCATAGGTTTCCTTAAAACCGCAAGACTTGCAAGCATGACTGTAAGTATCTTCGTCCGAATTATACGATTCCTCTCCGAATTCGTGGGTGTGAGATTCGGTCAATGCTCTCGTGTATAAACTGCTTCGTATTGACATTCTCAAAGCTACGACATCAAAAAATCGTTACAATCGGGTAACAAACTATGTCACAGACGCTGAGAAGGAAAATTATACCTTTCATCTTTTTTTGGTAAGTTTTCATTTTTGTAAGACTTCGTTTTTCCTCTCTTCTGTCTAACTCTTCGAGAAGTTTTTCTTCGGAACCCCAAATCTCTAGAGCTCGTTTTTCGACCTGGAAAAAAAACTTGAAATATAATCGAATCATTTCGTAACGCAAGATGAACAGGAAATTATCTCTCTGTTTACCTGTAGCAGTAAATATAGTTTCATATCACTCCATCTAGAGTTGTGAGGATTTTTGCTGAGAATGAATTTGAGGGGTGTGCCACGTTGTTCTAGGTCGACATCAGTGAGGACGTAATTCTTTTTAGCCTCTGTTTTTGTAATCAAAGCGTGTTTTTCTTTTGGATCTCTAGAATATCATTATATTGAGTACGCAATCTCACAGATCTATAGGTAAAATAATTTTCTTTTAACTCACCTGCATTCGTCGCAAACCGGATAATCGAATTTTTCAAGCAAATATGAACCGCCGAAGTCTTTTTGACATTCTAAACACTCAGGTTGATTAGGTGGTAATATCGGTGGCGGTCTTTCAACTATTTGAACCTGTCACAGAAAAATGAATCAGTGCACTCATATATTTATTGAGAAAGACAGTATAGAGCAACACGAACTTTTTTATTTTTCTGTTCAATCAACTCGTTTTCGTCTAGTAAGAATCCACCCCCAGTGTCGATCAGTTTGCTCGGTGCTGCTGGTGTCTTCGACTCTAATATCGTAGCTCTGCAACAAGTAATCTGGGTGAGTAATGATCATCATACCAGGCACTAATCTTCGTAAAATCCGCATGTACCTGGCTGCTTCTGCTGTATACAGTTGACGTTTTCTCTTTAGATCTACTGCTTTCTTTTTGTTCTCCTCAATTCGAGCTTTCTGTTCTTCGGTTAGCTGGGTCGTACAGGTCGAGCTTCCGTCATTAGTTGCTGCGGAACATTCTGCTTCGGCCATCACTGGTAAGATGAATAGAATCTTACGTGAAGTGTTCCTATGCGCGTCTTCAAACTAGAACTTCTGACAGAAAATTCGATAGCAGATAGTGATAGACTATTGGAAACAAGAGTGATAATATGAATACGGGCCACAAGCCAGAACAGAAAACATATTATTCGCGGCGCCAAAATTTAGAACATTATCATAAGAAGTGCATCATGTACAAGCACGAATTGATTAGGATGATGATTAGGATACCACATACCAGAGAGATGACTTCTGTTCAAAAACTGAGAGTTAGAAGAGACCTTAGCTCTGTGTGTTTCGTGGATAAATAAAGACCCTTTGCATTTTGAATGAGTATAATGATAAGGAAGAGTGACTCTGTGGGTTTGAGTGGTTTGACTTGAGTTTGACGGAGTAGATTTGACATATTTTGTTCAGAACTTCAATCCTAAACCCCTCCAGTTATGGGTACCTTCTCACAAAGTCTGTGTAGCCGTGCCACATCTTGTCAGTGTTACCATATTAAGTAATTACTTCGACCATCTTCATCTTCTTTCGTTCACTCTCACTGATCTTTGATCTGTCTGGAAGTTTGAAACTTGTCGACTTGTGAGCTTGTGAGTATAGTGGTGTGATTGATTTTATTTTCTATAGGTATCTCATTTTTCGTTGTCATTTATTGAAAAATTCTGAGTCCCCGGAATATGAAAGTAATTTAATAATTTTACTCTTAATCTCCGTCACCACTGGTGGATTATCGCTCAGAGTTTGTACTCTGTGGTTGTAACTTTTGGAACCCTTTGAAAAAATCTGTTGTAATTTGTGCGAACTCGTATTTTCAGGTTTGTGTTCTTCGATTAATTCATGTGCAAATCATTACAGTACCAAGCTATGTCATCTCTTATCTCACAGTAATGTATATCTTACGAGTTTACTTCATGAAGTGAAACCTCCTGTGAGTGATTTATGTACACCACGATCATTCAATTCATCGTTCATATGTTCGCCAGTGGATATATTCCTGATGCCACTTCTGAAGCAACGCAGCTGCTAACGAATTTCAGCTCACGGTAAACGATTAAATGACGGTGTTCAGTCTTCAGTTTCTCTTATGCGCCTCGTAAGTAAATGAATGGATAGTCTCCACTGAATAACTCTGGATATAACTGGAAATCTTGTATCACTGTTATTTAAGACATAGGTATCTTTGCAGTTGGTTGAACACTGCCAGTAACTATGTCAGTCAGTGAAAATGGAAACGAATCGATAGAACTGTTGACGAAAGAAGCAGACACACTGAAGCAACGATTGGAAGAAGAGAGACAGAAGCTGAATGATGTTACTCGTTAGTAGCCTCGTTTCTCGATGTAAGTTTGACATTGTCTTCTTGCCCTTATATTGAATATTTTCATTAATTCCAGTCGCTACCGTTGCTGAACGTCTCGAATTCATTAATTTTCTCAACGTCAAAACCAGAAGACATTTGAAAGGCCACCAGTCGAAAGTGCTATGCTGTGATTGGTGTACTGATAAACGACGTATTGTTTCTTCTTCGCAGGTGAGATTTAATTATATACGGAACGATCTCTTTTGCGAGTTACAATGATAGTTGTAAATTAATGCCTTCCTATGTATTTCAGGACGGGAAAGTGATAGTTTGGGATGCATTTACAAGCAGTAAAGAATTCGCTGTATCTACGCCATCCACATGGGTCATGGCTTGTGCTTATGCACCCTCAACGACTATGATCGCTTGCGGGTGGGTGTTATACTCGTGAAGAAATTACTATAAAATTAATGGTATCTTTGCTTTAGGAACATAATGGTATTTCCGAATTTCAGGGGCATGGATAACAAAGTTACTGTATACCCGATAAATCATGAAGACGATTCGGCCAAGAAGAAGACCGTTGGCACCCATACAAGTTTCGTTTCATGTTGCATGTTTCCTAATTCGGACCAACAGGTAATGTTTAGGGAAATTGCTGTGTAATGAGATTTTCTAATGTACTCTGTATGGCCGGTTGAATAGTAGTACTTATCATTTAATGATGTTCCGATCTGTGTAAAATTCTACATTTTCCATTCGATTTCATCTTGCTTATAAAACTTGAAATTAGTTCGATTTCTTAATGTTAACTGCATTTATTGCTTTAAACTGTTATTTCTAGATCTTGACCGGTAGCGGTGATTCCACGGCTGCCTTATGGGATGTTGAAACCGGCCAGCTTCTGCAGTCGTTCCACGGTCATTCGAGCGATGTAATGGCGGTGGATCTTGCTCCATCAGAGACAGGGAATACTTTTGTGTCTGGCGTAAGTGTCTGTTGGTTTTGATTTCTGGCTGAGTTTTTATTGAACAACTGTAATTTCGAATCACTCGTGTTTCAGAGTGTTGACAAGACGGTTCTAGTGTGGGACATGAGAACTGGTCAGTACGTTCAGTCTTTCGAAGGCCACCAGTCCGATATCAATAGCGTTAGGTTCCATCCTAGTGGCGATGCCGTAGCCACTGGATCTGATGATGCGACCGTGAGTATAGCTTACTTTATAAATTGCTGTGTCGCGTCGGGTACTGTGAAGGGAGTGGTCAAATCTCTCCTAGTTGTTGAATGCTTATAGATGGGTTTTGATGTTTAATTCAGAGGTGCTTAGCCAATCAGATTGGCTAAAACTAACAGCTAAAATTAATTTTTTTTATTAATTGGCTTCGGCTTACGGCTAATGGCTACAGGACGCTGATTGGATAGCTAACGGCTAAAGACTAATCCACATTTTCGGTAAAAATAAAATAGGTGAAGTGGTAACTTGGTTCCAGTTCTTTTTCTTTCCTCCAATTCTGAGTCTGAGTTTGACCAAGTTTGCAGTTTCTATCCAAAAAACTAAAATCCATCGAAAAGGAATAGGAAAAAAATTCAGTTTGAATGTAGTCAAAAGGGAAAAGGCAAGAAATTAGCAGAATGAAATCAGCCGTTAGCTTCCGAGTTTTCATTGGCTTATGGCTAGTTAACGGCTAAAAAATTTTCAATCGGCTAGCTAACGGCTGGCTAAAAATCTCCCAAAAACTACAAGCTCACGGCTAACAGCTAATGGCTAATGGTTAGCTAAGCACCTCTGGTTTAATTTCCCGTTTGATTCATGAAAGTGTTGAAAAAGTGTGACAGTCCCTTCCTTGAATGGTAACATTGTGTTTCATGTACAAAGATAGCTTGTGTTCGATGGGTTATAACAAATATTTGATTCTAGTGCCGGTTATTCGATCTGAGAGCAGACAAAGAAGTGGCCGTGTACTCGAAGGAAAGCATAATCTTTGGGGCGAATTCGGTCGACTTTTCTGTCAGTGGTGAGTTTAGCTATTTCATGTTTATTATTGTATGCAGAGGGAAACGAAATCGGTCGTGTTTCCATGATTGTGGAATATAACAAGCCCAAAGTTGGGCAGAATAATATTCGAATACTGAATAATGAATAACGCAACCTTTATTCGTTATTCATAAATAATGAATAATTTATTCGTTATTCATAAGCGCATGAATACGAATAACGAATAGTTTATTCGTTAGTCGCAAGTATGAATAACGAATAGTCATTCATTTCAGTAATCAGTATTCAGTAACATTAATCACGCGAATAATGAAATCAGACTCGTAGCCAAAGTGGGACCAGAGGACGTTACCCTCCTCTGGCGCAGTCATTTGCCCCCCCCCCCGAGAAAATCGGAAAACTTTATCTCTCTTCTCTTTATGTATTAAAAATCAAAACTCGTCCCCCCACCCTCCTGGGAGAAACGCACTGCGGGTTGCCTATCTAAAAATCAGAAAAATTTCAGGGCAGATCAGCCACTTTCAAGGACATAATCTATTTTAACATAAAAGATCTCCAAGTTTTAAGACATAACTGAAATAATAAGACATAAAAAGGCACATAATGACATAATACCCACTGTGGGTTGCCTACCCTGCCCCGTAATTGCTTATTTCTCCAGGGGTAGCCTACCCTTGGGAGGGGGTTCACGGTAGGAGAGAGCACCCACCATCTCCGGGAGGAAAAACCCACTGCGGGTTGCCTACCCTGCCCCTTGACTGCGCATTTCTCTAGCACTGCGGGTTGCCTACCTGAAAATCAGAAAAATTGCAGGGGCAGGTCAGCTTCTTTCAAGGACGTAATCTGTTGTAACATAAAAGATAAATACAATAAATTATGTAGGCAAAATTATGAAAATAAAAAATAAAGAAAAACCCAACGTTAATGACCCTTCCTTCGATGATCATCTTATAATTTTACAAAGCATGTATTTTTAGAGTATAGTTTACATTAAGTTTTAGTTTAAGTTGAACAGTTTTGTTAATTATAATGTTCCTGTGATGACCCGATGACTACAGAAAAATCAAGTTTGGTAAAAGTAGTCCTCGGGTCAATACAAATCACATATATGTACTGTAAAAAAAAGAAAAAAAAAAGAAAAAAAAAGATCTCCCAAGTTTTTAGATATAACCAACATAATAAGGCATAAAAAGTCACATAATGACATATAATCTCCAAGATCTCAAGTCGCAAGATATAACACATAGTCTCCATGGGGGCGTGGTCTCAGGAGGGAGATAAAGGCCCTGGGTGGTGGGGGTAATGGTGAGTAAGAGGTCCTGGTGGAGGAGAAAGTCCTGGGTGAAAGAGGGACGAGGGAGGGAAATGAAAGCCGTGGTGCGGGAGGGGCTGGTGGCGGGAGTCTGATAGGGATGGGTGGTCATGGTGGTGGGAGCTCCTGAGTGGAGAACCAGGGGGTCTTCGAGGGAGTCGGGACAAGAAGACTGCAGAGAAGGAGCAGTGGAAGGGGAAGGCTGTAGCGAGGGATTAAGGCCGCAATTAGGGAGGGCGTAGTGATGGGTGAAGAGGTCTTGGTGGGGGCTTGGTACGTGAACAGACATGAAGCCCATAGTGGTGTTGGGGTGGTCGGGAGGATGTGGTCCTAATGGGGGAGGGCACTCCGGGTGAAAGAGGGTGATGGGGGGAGGCTATGTGGAGGACTGGGTGATGATCGGAGGGATGGACAGAGGGTGCCATGTGGGAGAGAAACTGTGGATGGAGAAAGTCATGGAGCGAGGGAAAGGGTAATGTGAAGAGATTAAGGCCCAGGTGGTGGAGGTCGGTTGTGGTGGTCGATGATTGTAGAGGTGAGGAAAAAGTTCAAGAAAGAGGGAAGTGTTCGCAAGGGGGGATACTGTGGAGGTAAAAGACCATGGGATGGACATTTAAGCCTCTGGTAGATTATGGCCGTTGTGGGGGAGGAGTTCGTGGCTGAGGAGGGCTACGACAGTTGAAGTGCGACCGTGGTGAACGAGGAGGTCGTGGTGGAATAGGAGGCTCGAGATGAAGAAAAGATGGAAGGAGGTTCATGGTGGATGATTGAGGACCGTTGATAGTGGGGGAGTAAAAGTAGCCCAAAGAAAACTTCAGCTCAGGAACAAAAGTTTTAGACCACACACTGAGGACTGAGGTGGTCGGACGAGGCGCGAAGCGGCCAGGGGGACTTTCTAATTACCCCAGTAAGATCAGGGAGAAAAAATATTCCCCACCACAAAATATTTTTACCCCACTCCCTCCCCCCAAAAAAAAATTTCCAAAAAATATGTATTTTTAAACCTCCTTTCCAACAAAAATATTTTTACCCCCTCCTCCCAAAAAATTCCCGACAATTATATTTTTTACACCCACCTCCCAACAAAAAATATTTTTACCACCCCAAAGAATTCTCAAAAAATATGTATTTTTACACCCACTCCCAACAAAAAATATTTTTACCCCAAAAAAATCCCTCACACACACAAAATCCCCCTCCCAATATTTTTACACAGTCCTATAATATTGGCGATTTTAAAAAAGTAGTTCAATTTTCGACTTCTTCTCCCTTGAAAATTTTATTTTGCCCCCCGGCTCCCTTTGGAAAAATCCTGGCTACGCCACTGATCCTCGTTACATTTTTTGTTTTGTTACTGCGTCCTCAATGAACAACGAATAACGATGATTGACGAATATTATTCACATCTTCATTTTACTGAATAATGATTGATGAATAATTTTACGCGTTTACGAATAATGATTGAACTGTTATTCATGATTATTATTCGAATAACGCCCAACGCTGAACAAGCCTCTAGTTTCGATTTAACTCCAACTGTTGAGGTTACATTGTGCCGGACATGTAAATCAAATTACCGTACCTGTATTTTCGTGCATTTGGGAAGTTTTATAAATTAGTTCCGAAATATTGCCGTCACTGTGTACAACAGGCCCCTTTTGTCTTTTGTGTCTGGCAAACCTGGCGTCCGCTCTATCTCAGAGATTATGGGCGGATTGCCAGTAAGGGTGGAAACAGTTTTATCCCTCTGGACAGACAAGGACTGATGTATGCCAAGATCCAGCCGTAAAGGTAGAAAGTAAGCGGTTCTTGGGTGGATCTCCGGCTCGTGTATTCTGCTCGTTCCTGCACGAATGTAACGACCGTTTTAATTTCTTTCTTCTTTATGCGCTCGGAATTCTTTTCCTGTGTCAAGCAAAAGAAGGAGAAGATCTGAATTTATTGATCTCAAGATCAAATGCTCTTGCCTATTATTCAAGCTATTTTATATCCACGACCTTGAAATGATCAGAATTCTCCATCTCTTACTAATTTTGCAAACCAGAGAATCTGCGTTATTTTTGCAAATCACATTCCCTTGACCTTGTAATTCAGTATAATTCTTCCATCTGGAATCTGAAGATCTGCTATGCTTCGTGTTCACATTTGAGTACGAGTATAATGTCTGTTCCAGGTCGGTTACTATTTGCTGGTTACAACGACTATACAATTAACATATGGGACACATTGAAATGTGTGCGAGTGAGTCTGTTATTCGGCCACGAAAATCGCGTTTCCTCTGTGAGAGTTTCGCCGGATGGCACGGCGTTTGCATCTGGAAGCTGGGATGCAACATTACGAGTGAGTATAGAAACTATTAGTTCAGCAGCTGTGACTAGCTTGTTTTCGCACCGCCGTAATCCGATTTTCATGTACTCCAGGTCTGGGCTTGAAACGTTGACCGTAACGTCGAGTATTCGAGGAGCTAGAAACGTCAGTGATACGGAAGTAGGAATAGTACTGTAGTAGACCCTTACATTATCGCTGTAAAAGTTCCGCTATTTGATCCTGAAGAAAGGGGTGAACACTTCCTATCGATATACTTATTCGGTATTATATAATTATTGTTATTATTACTTTTCCATCCCCGTTTGTAATGAATTGCATTCCTTTATTTATATGTATTATTTTTCATGTTCGTTATTTTTATTACGCGTCGTTCGTATACCATGTTACGTTTTCGTCGATTCGAATGTGAAAAAAATTATCGGTAATATCGCGAAATCGGATCGCATGTTACTCGTCTTCGTGTTAACCAGTTCGACGGCAGACGTGTTCCGGCGTCGATCGCTTTTCGCCCAACCCGCTTCAGTCTAGTCATTCGTTTTAGTTATGATCTCTCAGTCGAACTAGTATAAGGCGCCGAGTTTGAGTTATTCAGTTTTGATTTAGCAGTTTCTGTCAAGACGTGAAGGTTTCATTCGTTCATGGTAACCGACTTCCGTCCACTCGTTATGTCGCAATGCCAGCCAAATAGTCATTTATCCCGGGCACATTCATTAGATGTGTTAGTCCTGAAATGTGTGTTGGAACTGGGTTTCAAAAATTAATTACGGTGATTGATACTAGTGTTCGGAGGTGCAGCATGTAACAGGATGCAAGTTCATTAGGTCATTACAAATGTAGCTAAGTAGGGCTGTTTGAATCACTGGTAAGGAGAAAGTTTCTTCCATGTGTGAAGAATACTGAAATTGTTGTATTAGTTGTTTCTCGAAGTCCCATGTAGTAAATGGCTGGGATAAATGAAGGGAGGTTATAGATTATGAATTGTAACAGGAAAATACGCAGCTCTGACAGTCTGTAGGAAGTATTGTCACTATTGTCGCGCAAAAATACCGTTTCAACCCTAGTGAGTGTCCACTAACTGGAGGGCTGAGTGCAAGGGAAGTGATTACGTCCTTTTTATTTATTTATTTATTTTACAGACTACTTTGAGATAAAGTTAGATGTTAGTCAATATTGTCAGTCACTACAATAAAATCAACTACTTGCACTCAGCCTTTCCTCTGTTAGTCGGCCAAATGGTTTTCACGAAAAGTTATCTGAGAGAGAATCTCCCGTCCTCATTTAGATCTCATCTAAAGTCGCTAACTTGAAGTAGATTGATATAAAAGCGAAGGTCGCCCATTTCTGGGGCCAGATAACCTCCCCGCACAACCATTGAACATTCCATTTTATAACACGTGACCTTGACAGTAGTTCTTGATATGTCCATATATATACACATGTACATCTATGATTTAGCTTCTAATCAAAAACATATTGCATTTATTCGTGTTAAATTTCGAAGTCATTTACGAGCTTCCGACGTGTATTTATCGAAAGGATTGGTTACGAATAGGACCCATGTTCTAAAAACATCTAAGAGATCGAAACCAACTCAAACCTTTTCAATCATCCTGCCGAACCACTGTTTCTCGGTACCGCACAATTAAAAATTGTGGACTCGTGTCGAGTTGCTCGTGTACAGCCTACGATAGAGCTGTGTACGCCTTCACATGGAACTGTTTATGTTTAGAACCTATGTAATGAAACCAAAGACATTGTGCAATTGTTTAATAAACTGTTTTTGCGTCAGGTTGCGTGTTTTCTTCACTCGATTAATAATATTGGTTACACTGATCGGTGCACGCGGCTTCGGAAACCCAAAATTATTAATATGGAACCCGACCAACTCATAGTTGTAGTTTCGAACTCAGAACGTTAAGAATGTTGATTCCATTTGTATTTCCATTGCAGCCGTGGCAGTCGCATGTGACAATATTGTAAGTATATTCTCAGTTTAGTATGTGGTAGGTACTTGTAAATATCCTTCGTTCTAGTCTGCTGAGAGAACAATTTCAAGTCAGAAGCAGATGTATCATTTAAAAAATGGATTTGGACAAATCGTTTTCAGCAGTTTCAAGAACACTGAAAAGAAGTCACGATTCCTGCAGTGTAACAGTCAAAGTGCTTTATATTAGTGGTGGACGAGCCAAAGTCATGCACCTTAGCCGATTGGCAGTCCATGGTAACCATGAAGCAGATCTACAGCCTGGCTGGAACGTCGAGGATTAAGGAGAGGGCAGTATGGCGAACGCTCCCGAATATTCGAAATAAATGAAGAAAGATCAACAAGTTTCGAGCAACAGAATATAAGACCGATAACGAGAGCGATAAGTAGATTAGCCGATAACGCCAGAGTATAGAGGCCGCTGGCCATCGTGGTATGGCCGAAGTTTTGAATACGATAATTGCGTGTTTTTAAAGCGATTTAACTTCTGTGCTTAGTGTTGTGGGGTATTAGTGTTGGAATGAACCAGTTGCCGAGATAGACTCGAAAATGGGTCAAATAAATGCGAATTTTCGAAGACTGGTAACGCCTTCAAAACGATTAACATGCAACACCGAAATTTCTAATTTCCTGGGACGAACTGATAAAACACGAAAACCTTTTGATTGGTGATAGCTAAAGCGAAACGGTTTGAAATTTCGGATACTGGAGATAATTGTGAATAAAACTGACCCTTCAACAGGAAAATTTTCAAAATTCGAGAAGATCTAAATTTTCGAATTAAACACTGTATTTCACTCACTTTTTCACGCTGAGTTTGAATTCGTTGTTTAAATTTGACTGCGACTCTCGTTGCCGAGATACACTCGAAAATGGGTCAAATAAATACAAATTTTCGAAAAATGTGGCAACGCCTTCAATACAGTGAACATGCAACACCTATGGCACCAATTGACTTTTTCGAAATCTCCGAAAATCTTGTAATTGGATATAGCTAGAGCGAAACGGTTTAAAATTTTGGACAGAGGAGACAATTTTGAATAAGACTGACCCCTCAACCGAAATAAAAATGTTTCACATAAAAAAAAAACATGATGTATAGTATGAAGAAATTTTCAAACTTGAGAACATCGAAATTTTCGAATTAAAGACTGTTTTCTACTCAATTTGTCACGCTGAATTCGAATTTGTTGTTCAAATTTGGCGGCAAGGTTCCGTTGCCGAGATACACACGAAAATGAAAACATTTTCGTGTTAGCACCTTCGACGCGTTGAATATGCTACACATTGCGCACCAATGGACGTTTTTGAAATTTCAATTTTTCTGAGACAATTGTTGGATTGGAGACAGTTAGAGCAGTGCGGTTTAAAATTCTGGATGGAGGAGAAAATTTCGAATAAAACGTGTTTTTCAGTTCTGCTCTAGCAGTCACCAATCAAAAGTTTTTCACATTTCACCAGTTCGCCCCAAGAAATACGCAATCTTGAAAATGAATATTGGTACGAATTGTATTGCAGATCCAACGAGCTTAAGGCGTTGCTGCATTTTTTTTAAATCGCAAAATTGCGGAGATACACTCGAAAATGTGGTCAAAATGGGTCGAAACATGACTCTAACTTAATTTTGACCACGGATTCGAATTCGTCTCGAAAAATTGAGTACTCAGCACCAGCACGGACGCCAAAGCACTCCGAAAATTTTTTCACCCCAAAATCAAATAGCGGATCCAGAAAGCAGTTCAGCAAGCAGCAATGAAGAGTATGTATTTGATAGTTAATTTCGATTCCCCACAAGAGGGGTCTTGAAGGAGTCCTTGGGGCAAGTCGTTCTTTTCAAATAAATATTTGATTCCTGTCAGTAGTAGGCCATGCAACCTAAAAAACATACAAATTCGAAATTGGTTCTTTTTCATGTTTTATTTGTAACATTTGAGAAAAAATAAAAAATTTTCCGGAAAATAGCACGCCGCCGTGCACGCCTACAACAGGACGCCGCATCGATCAATCGATTTTGAGATCCCACTTCGAAGATTTGCACCGAAGATACATTGTCACACCGATCAGATTCGAAGATTTGGATGTCTAGCCTACATGAAGATTCAGCGAGTTCCCGAGTCAAGCGAATATCTCAGAAACTGTGAGAGATAGATCAAAACGGAGAAAATTAGGTGAGAAATCTAGAGCAAAGAGGTGCTAATTGTTCATTTCCCACATTTGAAATCAACTTGCCCCCGCCCCTGTTGGGTTATACTTTGAGGGAGGGGGGGCTTTACATGGAAATTTTCTGCATAGAATACATATTTGTACCACTTAGTAATTGGTACCAGCCGCTGGTAAGTACAATGTCAACATGCCCCCTAGCCCCTTAAGGCCTAATCTTGGGGAGGTGCTGCAGATGAAAACGATTTGTATTGAGTACACATTTGTACCAATTATTAGTAATGAGAACCTCTTCTGCTCGTAGCTATGATGTCAATATGCTCCCAGCCCCGGGGAACTTATCTTGGTGGTAACTGCAGAATATGTAAATACCTTGTACAGAGGAAGCAGTTATGCAACGTGATCGAATTTACAGGCTTTGAACCTGTTTTAATTTCATGCCAACAGCAGATCCAGGAAGTAACGCAGGGATTTTCCAGGAAGAGTATGGGAGAATTTAATATATCGTTCCTTTTGTTTTCCCAGAAGCCGCGTCCAAAATGGATCTTAGGGAGCAGTCACCAAATATCTTTTTGCTGCCCTGTTACATCCACCACCCTTTAGGGGTTCACGTTTTAGTTTTAAGGACAGCTGCCCCTCGTTCCACAGGGGAAAAAATTGTATTTTATTGTAACAAACATTAAAAATGTTGCATTTGGTACATAATAATTCTTAGTTATGACAGGTACCTATCTGGCCCCAGTCCCCTGAGGTTTCTCTTGGAGAGATTCTAATCATAATGAAATGTATCTAATAGTTGAGTTTGTGATGATAAAAAAAGGATAATTTGTGTAAATTATTTTCATCTGCAGCACCTCCCCGAGACAAGCCCCAAGGGGGTGGGGCAAGTTGATTTCAAAATGTAGGAAATGAAAAATTAGCACTTCTTTGCTCTAGAATTCTTAAAAAATTTTCTCCGTCTTTCCTATCTCTCACCGTTCTCGAGATATTTGCAATTTTCTGGAAAATTCTGCCTCCGTTCCAAAATTATTCGCGAATTGTCGGTTCGCCCCAGAAAAATAGAAGGTACAATGGGTTCAATTTGTGTGCGATGTGTGGCATATTCAACGTGTCGAAGGCGCTAACACAAAAAATTTTCTTTTTCGTGTTTCTCGGCAATGGTGCTTCGCCGCCAAATTTGAACTCCACATTCGGACTCAGCGTGAGAAACTGAGTAAAAAATAGTCTTTAATTCAGAATTTTTGATTTAAAAGATTTAGAAAATTTCTCGAAACTTATACATCAAGTCTTTTGTGGGCCGACAAATTTTCGGAAAGCTTCGGCGTCGGCGCTGGCGCTGATTACTCAGTTTTTCGAAACGAATTTGAATCCGTTGTCAAAATTGAACTACAGTCAATTTTTTGACCCATTTTGACCACATTTTCGAGTGCGCCTTCGATACGTTGCATATGCCACACATCGCACATAATTCCAACCCATTGTACCTTCTATTTTTCTGGGGCGAACCGACAATTCGCGAATAATTTTGGAACGGAGGCAGCTAGAGCAGTGTGGCTTAAAATTATGGATAGAGGAGAGAATTTCAAATGAAACGTATTTTTCAGTTTTCCTCTAGCAGTCACCAATCCAAAGTTTTTCGCCTTTCACCAGTTCGCCCCAGGAAATTTGCAATCTCGCAAATGCATATTAGTGCGAATTGTATTAGTTTTTCGAGACGAATTCGAATCCGTTGTCAGAATTGAGCTAGAGTCAATTTTTGACCGCATTTTCGAGTATATTTCGGAATTTTGCCACCTTTTTAAAAAAGTAGTGACGCCTTAAACTCGTTGGATCTGCAATACAATTCGCACCAATATGCATATGCGAGATTGGGAATTACCTTGGGCGAACTGGTAAAAGAGGGGAAACATTGGATTGGAGACTGCTAGGGGAAAACTGAAAAATACATTTTATTTGAAATTTTCTCCTCTATCCAGAATTTCAAACTGCACTGCTCTAACTGCCTCCCTTCCAAAATTATTCGCAAATATCTCAAAAACGGTGGGGATAACATGAAAATTCGAAATTGGTTCTTTTTCATGTTTTATTTGTAACATTTGAGAAAAAATTAAAAATTTTCCGGGAAATTGCAAATATCTCGAAAATGGTGAGAGATAGAGCAAAACGGAGAAAATTTGGTAAGAAATCTAAGGCAAAGAAGCGCTACTTTTTCATTTCCCACATTTTGACATCAACTTGCCCCCGCCCCTGTGGGGTCATACTGTGGAAGGGCGGGCTTTACATGGAAATTATCTGCATAGAGTACCTACATATTTGTACCACTTGTTAACTGGTACCAGCTGCTGGTAAGTACGATGTCAACATGCACCCTAGCCGCTGGAACACTTCTCTTGGGTAGGTGCTGCAGATGAAAACGATTTGTAAGGAGTACACACATTTGTACTAAAATTGGTAGCGAGTACCTTCTGCCGGTAGCTATGATATCAGTATGCTCCCAGCCCTGGGGAACTTTATCTTGGTGGTAGCTGCAGAATGTGGAAATACTTTGTACAGAGGAAGCAGTGCTGCAACGTGATCAAATTTACAGGCTATGAACCTATTTTAGTTTCTTTCCAACAGCAGATCCAGGAAGTAACTCTGGGATGTTCCAGGGCGAGTATGTGAGAATTTAATAGTTCCTTTTGTTTTCCTAGAAGCCGGGGCTGAAATGGATCTTAGGGAGCAGTCACCAAATGCCTGTCTGCTGCCCTGTTACATCCACCACCGTTTAAGAGTTCAAGGTTTAGTTTTAAGGACCGCTGCCCCTCGTTCCACAGAGGAATAAATTGGATGGTATTGTAACAAACATTATAAATGTTGCATTTTGTACATAATTATTAGTTATGACAGGTACCCACCTGGCACGGGCCACCTGAGGTTTCTCCTGGAGAGACTCTAATCTCGATGAAATGTATCTAATAGTAAGTTAGTTTAGTGACAAATAAAAGCATAATTTGTGTAAATTATTTACATCTGCAGCACCTCCCCGAGAGAAGCCCCGAGGGGCTAGCACGTTCTACTGGACGAAGGCGCCTCCACTTCAGCGAATATTCTGGTAATGCCTTCAGCACGTCGAATATGCAACTCAACATACACAAATTGACGTTTTCGAAATCGCGAATTTCTCTGGGGGGAACTAATAAAACGCGAAAATCTCGGGACTGGGGATAGCTAGAGGAAAACGGTTTGAAATTTTGTGAGCAAAATGATCTCCTCTTTCGAAAGTGTCAACCCGTTTTGCTGTAGCTGCCTCCAATCCAAAGATTTTTTCATTTTATTAGTTTGCCCCAGAGAAATTAGCGCTTTCGAAAACGTCATTTAGCGTATGAGAAATAGCATACTCTACTCGTCGAAGGCGTCCAATTATATCAAAATTCTATTTCTGGTATGCCTTCAGCTGTCGAATATGCAATCAAATACACGATTGACGTTTCAAATCGCGAATTCTTGGGGGAACTATAACGCGAAAATCTGGATGGGGATATAGAGGAAACGTTGAAATTTGTGAGCAAATTGATTTCTTTGAAATGTCACCCGTTTTGTGTAACTGCTCCAATCCAAGTTTTTATTTATTATTGCCCAGAGAAATTAGCGATTTTGAAAACGTCAACTGGCGCATGGAAATAGATATCTACGTCGAGGCGCTCATTCGAATATTCTGGTAATGCCTTCAGCACGTCGCATATGCAACTCAACATACACCAATTGACGTTTTCCAAATCGCGAATTTCTCTGGGGGGAACTAATAAACGCGAAAATCTCGGACTGGGTAGCTAGAGGAAAACGGTTTGAAATTTTGTGAGCAAATTGATCTCCTCTTTCGAAAGTGTCAACCCGTTTTGCTGTAGCTGCCTCCAATCCAAAGATTTTTGCATTTTATTTTGCCCATAGAAATTAGCGATTTGAAAACGTCAACTGGGCATGGAAATAGCATAGATACTACTGTCGAAGGCGCCGCACTTCAGAATATTCTGGTAATGCTTCAGACTCGCATTGAATCAACATAACATTGACGTTTCGAAATCGCGATTTCTTGGGGAACTAAATAAAACGCGAAAATCTCGGGACTGGGGTCTAGAGGAAAACGGTTTGAAATTTTGTGAGCAAAATGATCTCCTCTTTCGAAAGTGTCAACCCGTTTTGCTGTAGCTGCCTCCAATCCAAAGATTTTTTCATTTTATTAGTTTGCCCCAGAGAAATTAGCGCTTTCGAAAACGTCATTTATGGATGAAATAGCATAACTCACTCGTCGAAGGTCAATTTATTTCAAATTTCTAATATCTAATCCTTCAGCATTCGAAATGCAACTCAAATACAAAATTGACGTTTTCAATCGCGAATTCTTGGGGAACTAAATTGACGCAAAATCTCGACTGGGATAGCTAGAGGAAACGTTTAAATTCTGTGAGCAAATTGATCTTCTTTCGAAAGTTCACCCGTTGCTGTAGCTGCCTCCAATCAAATTTTTGCATTTATTAGTTCGCCTAAATCGTTGAAACGTCAACTGTCATGGAATAGCATTTCTATCGTCGAAGCCCTGCACTTCAGCAATATCTGAAATGCTTACGTCTATGCAACTCAACATACACGAGTGAACTTTCGAAATCGCGAATTTCTGGGGGAACTATAAAACGGAAAATTGAATTGTGGATAGCTAATGAAACGGTTTGAAATTGTAGCAAAACGTTTCCTGCTTTCGCAAAGTGTCACCCTTTTTGTTTGCCGCCCAATCCAAAGATTTTTCATTTGGTTGTTGACGAAAAATTAGCCTCTCGACAAAGGCGTCCAAATTTTATTTCAAAATTTCTAATATTCTGGTAATGCCTTCAGCATGTCGAATATGCAACTCAACATACACGAATTGACGTTTTCAAAATCGCGAATTTCTCTGGGGGGAACTAATAATACGCGAAAATCTCGAGACTGGGGATAGCTAGAGGAAAACGGTTTGAAATTTTGTGAGCAAATTGATCTCCTCTTTCGAAAGTGTCAACCCGTTTCGCAGTAGCTGCCGCCAATCCAAAGATTTTTGCGAATAATGTTCGAACGGAGGCAGTTAGAGCAGTGCGGTTTGAAATTCTGGATAGAGGAGAAAATTGATACATCTGTTGAATTGAGACCCGGAAAATTATAACTTCTAATTACAGCTAGATGGACCACCACATTTACCTTCTTTCAGAATAACTTTTAAAATACCCAAATATTTATTAAAAATAGATTTTTACAAAATACTTTTTTTTTTTTCATCAGACACATAATAAAATCATTAAAACATTAAAAATGTATAACTGTACGTTAAATACAAGAAAGTCTGAGGATAATTACAATTCTTGTTTCTTAATTTATAAAAACGAAAAATAAAACGCCGATAACGTACGTAGTTTACATTAAGTAAATACTGGAAAGAAGAAAAAATGAAACAATTCATATAAAAGAAATATTATATAAATCATTGCTACATATGGCAATTAAAAAACATGGCGGCGAGATTAATGCAGACCGTTGGTCATCGGTACACTCGTGTGAACAGGCCATTTGGCCTTATGCTGATGGTTTCCAAATCCTTCGTCATAGTTGCCCTTCGTAATGAACAACTGCTTGAAGTGAGGCACGCAGTACAGGTGGCCGTTATTCATTGTGAATGTTTCCATCCTACAAGCAAAAAAAAATACGTAACGATGAGCACTGTTAAGGACGTAAGGGTATGGTGACGAGGCTCTCCTCAACCTTCATCAATTGAGAAAATTGAATCAGTCGAGGACCATTTTCTACTCCTTCACTTGACTGAAGTTTCCGCAAACAGCGCAGTTTAAATTGACATTCTAAATACTCCCCGGCCTCCGGATTAGTCAGTTAAGTCTATTCACTCGTTTGCTCGATTGCTTGCTGGCTTAATAACTGTTTCATAAGCAAGCTATCCATCTGCCCAGGATGCATACTGATGGGGAAGGGGCAAATGTTTTCCACAGTGACAGATTCAGTAGAAATCGACTCTCAGTTGGTAAAATCGCATCAGCCCTCGGCAAATTTCCAGTAGCGTCAACTTTTCTTTCTTCTTCTCTTTGTTGGTTGATTTCGAACATCAAACACTGGATTAGCAGTGTTGACAATTTTTTCTCCCATCCTTCCTTTTTGGTCAATTTCTAAAACTGTTCGCCAGTGTACATCAAATTTACGTTTTCGGTACGCAAAAATAGCCGTCCCCCCCCTCCTCTTCAAAAAATAAAGGAAAAAGAAAAGTTGGTTTTGTTATATTCCCGCATTTACATATCTGTCTCTTGAGTCTTGCAAACCGTTCCTGTCTGGTTGCATTTTGGGGTAACCAAACTGTTCTGCAATGTTTTGGTCGGGTAGTCCTGTCAGCGTTTTTCTTTCAACAACGGGAAATGAAAGTTAGCTTTTCAGTACATGGAAAACGATACGTATTTTGAAATAAACGAAATTTACCTGAGGATACCGCTACAGCGAGTGCATTTGAAACAGCTTCGGTGGAAGACTTTGTCACCAGCTTCGACTTTCTCCAGCGGATAGACTTTCTTGAAGCACGTATCGCAATAACCTGGTAGTGATTTGTCCTGCGAACATCGAAACGATCATTTTAGTAACTAGAATCAAAATGTAGCTCGTATACTCCGCAGTCACGATGCTTCATTAAATTAAATCAAAATAGCACGATAATTTATTGGTAATAATTTATACATTATTGTAAAATAAAATGTTTAATATCTGATATAAAAATAAATTGTTACATTGAAAAATAGAATACAGTAATAACTAAGGTAGCCAGTCGTCCGGTTGAAATTTCTCAATTTCGCAGCGAAAAAAAAACAACTTAAAAATTGAACTGATTGTAAATGAAAAAAAAAAAATCAGTTGCCTCGAACGTGACTAGACAATATTTATTATAATTATGGTCAAAATTGATGCATATTTCTGGTGTCTGCACTTCCTTGCCCTCGGCTGATCCAGTTCGACATTTTTTACTGCAACAAACAACGACACACAACCGGTTACAGTTGATCGATGAGAGAAAAAAAACAGCGTTTGGAGCTATTGTAGGTCGCGATTCTCGCGTAGAAATAAATATCGAGTAAGTTGTGCTCCCAACACCCCAGGCCATCGATTCGGAATCTCGAATGTAGATTCTGATAGACCAGAAGGAGCACACGTTGATGCCAACATTGTAGTGTCCTGTGTGGGTTTCTGAGGGTATATGCAAACAGTAGCCAGAAATTTGGCGATGGTGTTTCGCAAAGATGTACATCGAGAACAATCTCAGATTCCACATTCAGTTGGAGACTGGATGTTCTCAACATTTCTCAAATGCGGCCTAAAGCAACAGTACAACCGCGAGCGAATCAGTTTCCTTTTGATTGTCCAGTCAGCACTCGTCCAAAGTTGCAGTCACGAACAAATAAGTCTTCAGTTAGGCCAACCGATCCAGATTTTCCTGCAGAGGATGATTATGCAAAATGAGTAAAATAATGAAGGACCCGCCCCTTTCCCCCGCACCAAAATGACCAAAATACTTTTTTCACGGGAGATAGCTATTAAATTCTCCGATCGATTTGCCTACACTAACATTTTACTGCATCAACTACTCTAATAAGAATAAAGAAGAATGACTGAAATTACAGTACAATTCGATAACTTGAAATATACTCATTCCAGTGTTTCGAGGAGCGTATAGCGATGCACACACGCCAAAGTGGCTTCGGAGACATCGCACCCCTAGCCCCAGAAACTACCTTCTCGAGTATCCATTCCCTTTCAATATCACATCAACATATTATGCATGTCAAATGACTCTCAATCAATAATTCGAAAATCAGACAGCTAATGGAGGGCTTACTGCGAGAAGTAGGGGTGGCATCAAAACCGAAGTCACTTTCAGCTAGCTTCGGCTCCGCAGCAAAGATGAATGTAACTCCGGCTAAAAATGTTTCACGGCTTCGGCTTAGCCAAATACGTGATATCTGCTTCGGTTTCCGTTATTTTCAAAACGAAGAATGCGGGGTACAGAGGGGAAGGTTCAGCAGGACGGAGGAGGTAAAAGGGCCAAAGTACAAGTCGGAGTCAAACGGAAGCCAGAGACTGGTTTTGGCTCCAGTAAGATTCTGAGATGGGTTTTCGACCCCACCGAAAATGAGGCTTTTGTTTCGTTTATTACTGGAGGGGAGGGAGAAGAAAGCAGGGTACACTGAGAGAAGTCAAGAGGGAAGAAAAAGGGAGTTAAAGGGCTGAAGTTGGAGTCAGAGCCCGAGTCAGAAATTTCAGCGAATAAATCTTTAGGGGCTCCGACACCAGTAGACAATATTTTCAACTTCCAGCTTCGGCCACGGCTCTAGTGAAAGTTTATGAGCTGCTCGCCTTCAGGAATCCAAGCTCCGGCTTCCAGTTTTATTTTTTGAAGCGACAAACTATGTAACCTAATTAACAAAACCATAATCTCTGTCGACAATCTGGCCTATAGTCTATTACTTAAAAAAAAAAACTTACTTTTCCTGCACTGAGCCCTTCAAATGTTTTTTTGTGAGGGCGCATACGAAAAGGGACCAGTTGATCAATTTTTCGATTTTTACTTTTCTGGCCAAATGAATGTAAACACCCCTTAGAAATAGAAGAAAACCAACCCCAGACCTCTATCTTGAAAATTCAGCGAGATATTGCAGTTTTAAGCGAGGCAAGTCAAAATTTATTATTTTAAAAATTTCAAAAAAGTACAAAAAGGAAATAGCATGTTCTTATGTAAAATTAAATTGCTCGAAAACAATTTTCGATGAATATTAGACATATTTTCTTCTTGCCCTTCTAAATGCGAGAGTAGGCAAATACATTTACCGGTTGTCAGGATGAGTTGCCTGCGTACCTGCTGAAGGGGAGTCTCGCATTTCTCGCTGGGAATCTCCAATCTTTAGGGAGCGGAATTTGCGGTTTAGGATGGTGAAATATGCAATATTTATGCGCTAAAAAATGGGCAGAATATGCGCTAACAATATGGGTGTCATTTCGCAGAGCGTGACGAGATCTACTTACTTTCGGCAAGTAAATGTTAATTTTCGATAAATTCACGCTAAAAAAATAGAAAAATTGAATGATTGAATTAAGGGAAAAAATCTTTATTCTTTTGCAGCGTTAAAAAAAATCAAATTCGTCGAATATTTGAGAAAAAACGTGTTTTTGTGACAAATATAGCAAATTATCGAAATATGCTCTGACAGTCGGACATTTGACGAAATATTCGCTAAAACGGCGAAATATGCGTTTTAAATAGCGAAAATATGTAAAAATATGCGTTCATAGGCAAAATGTGCAAAATAAAATAGGGCTCATTTTTCTCAGAATGGCCTGAAACGTAAGAGTATGCTTCATATACCGCTTCTTTATCAAAACTGGCATACATATAATTTCATAAAATTCCGCTCCCTGCTTATAATGTAGGTAACTTATCTGGAAATATTTTTTAAAGATTTCCTAAAAGACTTGTCGGAAAGTATGGAAATTTTCTTTCAAAAATTCCGATGAAATTTCTTGAAAATCATTGGAGAATTTGCCCGAAGTCTTTCGATGAAATTCTTCGGAGATCATCAAACATTTGAATTCTTTGGAAAATATCGGAAATTTTTTCCAAAAAGAACGGACAAGAGATCAGGGGAGTGTGTGGTAGTGTGTAGGATCTTCACGGTTGAAATGTTGGTAAGTTACAAAACGGTAATTACAAAAAAATACTCTCAATTTTAAATGCTTCTCCTGTAAAATTTTACTTTTGGTCAACTGGTCCCTTTTCGTATGCGCCCTCACTGATCTAAAACGGTTTCCGTTTGTCTTTGTAACTCAGAAGCTAAGATATTAAGTTAGCCATTTCATAGGATAAACACCTTCCTCTTTCACTGGCTAATCATACATTTTTTTGCCATAATTAGCGAAACTGATATTTCAGGATGAAAATACTAGAGCCTCCTCATCTCTTCCGCTACAGGCATAACATTCTACTCTGAAGTGAGATGACTCATCACTTAGCAACCCAGAAACTATAAGACTTAGAGATTTTACAAAGAAAAAAAAGTAAATTTTGCAAAAGCTTACAATTTACAATATTAGAAATTTTGCAAAAGCAATTTTAATTTTGTAAAAGATTGAGAATTACTAAATATCTAAAATCTACAAAGACCTAGAAAATTTGCATAGAAATTGAGAAATTTGCGAAGGAATGATGTTAGGGAAGGCGGGTAGGCAAAATAATCGTAAATCTATAAAATTTAACACAAATTTTGACTTGATAGACAAGATAAAATGGTCCATCAGGTCAAAATTTTGACCCAGGGCCAAAAAGGGGGGAGGCAAAGGGGACATTTTGTCCCGGGCCGGAATTTTACATGGGCCCCAGAGGGCCCTAGGAGAAAAAAAGAAAAAGAAGAAAAAGTCCTGTTTACCCCTACCCCCTGCTAACATAAGGCTCTATCCTCTCGTGTTTGCCCCGGGTCCGTTTTTCCTCTCTGCGGCCCTGTTTTGACCCGATTTCAACTTGATAAGCACACAAAAAAGTACCGTAACACTTTGCACAAATCTTAACTATCTGTAGACTAATAAAAAATATTTTAAAAAAAATAAAAAAAGGGTACTCGAGGAGGGCCGACAAGGAAGCACAAGTACATCTTTTGGCTCTCAACAAGAAATAATGAAGAAAAAGATCCATGGAATTAATAATAAATAATTATGACCTGATCCTACCCTAATAAGAAAATGAATAAATGAATAAAAATAAGGCAACATAGTAATTGTTTCTTTGACAACAAATTTCCATGGAAATTTCTAACAACAACAACACGAACACACTCTGCAATCAATTCAATGAAAAAACGGTTGGAAGAAATGGAAGAGAAAAGAAAACCAGTAACCTCGCTATTCGAGGAGGGTCGGCAAGAAAGCACGCATCTTGACACTCGACAAAAAATAATAGTTAAAAAAAAATTTATTAGTAATTATCGACCTGACCCTACCAAATGTAAAAAATTAAGTAAGTGAATCAAATGCCTGGAAGAAATAATAAACATTTCCACGGAAATTTCAATCAACAATACGAACGCACTCTGACGTAATGAATAGTTTTTCCTTTTACCTTAGGAGGGGGGGGGGGGGTTAAAAAATTGTAAAATTTCCAACACACTCGACTCAGAATTCCCAAGTATCAAAGCAAAAGAAGAAAAACCTTTTGACTTGCTGGGTTTTCCCAGCTTCTCAACTCAATTCCCAAGTATTGTAAATTTTCTCAACTATTGAGTGAAAAATTCCTACGAGGGGGAAGTTGCCCCCTACCCCTATAGATACATCCCTGGGGAAAACGACAATAATGGGGGGGGAAGATTGCAAGAAGCTTGTTGCCGACCCCAAAAATAAAAAATTCAAGTTACGTCTCAACTGCTAGTGACAAGTTGTATAATTTCATTTTCCTTTTAGCTGGAGGGGAAGGGGGAAGTTATAATCCGATATCTCACCTCCTCTCTTAATTTAGCCGTTGACAATGTAGAACTTAAATTCAAATTTCCTGCAAAGCTGAAAATTTGCGAACAAAATTTAAAAATTTACGACAAATTTCAAAAAAAAAAAAAAGGAATCTCAATTTGCGACAAAATTTTAATTTAGTGAAATAAGCTAACATTTTGCCGACAAGAATTAGTTCACGTTTGCAGACAGTTTTTTCTGTTTTATTAACAACATTTTAAGGAGGAAGAGGGGATTCCCCGGAGGAAATTCCAATGTTCGAAAACAATGCTTACGCTAATGGTCTGATTACTTTTGTGAATGCCAGTTTGACTTTTTATCAGTCAGTCAGTCTATCTCTGTTATTATAGTCTGTTAATCTTCTCATTTACCTATCTACCTACATATCTATCTATCTATATATCTACCTATCTATCCATCTTTGTTTCGACTCTTATCGAAACGAGACAATACTTTGCAGCACAAAGAGACACGTACTCGTTCGTTGGCCCCACTTCGTTTTCAAGTTTCAAGTTGTTGCATGAAAAACGTGTGCGAGCTACGTTGAATACCTTTTCTTCTTTCTCAGTTGAACCGTTATCCAAATGTTGACATAAGTGAACCTTCATCGCCCACTAAAAAGGATCAACTGAGAAAGAAGAAAAGGTATTCAACGTAGCTCGCACACGTTTTTCATGCAACAACTTGAAACTTGAAAACGCAGTGGGGCCAACGAACGTGTACGTGTCTCTTTGTGCTGCAAAGTATTGTCTCGTTTCGATAAGAGTCGAAACAATCTTCTTATTCATCTATGTGCACTAGTCTGTTAATCTTGTTACTCATCTATCTATTCATCTTCTCTTATTCATCTATCTATCTATCGATTGATCTACTCATCTATCCATCTATATATTTATTTATCTATTTATCTGTCAGCTTGTGTATACTTGGTTGCCTATCTGTACTGCGTGTAGCTTCCGGATTCTGAATCCTAACTCAGTTTTTTCGGTTGGGGGAGGGGGCTTGGTTATCTGCTGATCAATTCGTCAGTCTGTCTGGCCCGCCTATCAAAAAGCTCAACTGCCAATCAGGCGAGATATCTCACAAACTGGCCAGAGCGCCGACTCTTTGTCGGTCTAGTTGACTCGCTGTATCCCTCCATGAATCTTAAAATAGTACACAGCGTATTCAAAAAGTTCCGAGACTAATTTTTTCCACAAAACAAAAAAAGAGTTTAGAAAAAAGTTTCTATTTAGTTTTCAATATAATCCCCTCCTCGTGCTATGAAAATTTAACTGAGCTCGTACAGTAGCTGGAACGATCTGGAGAACTCTTCTCCTGGAATGGCTTTCAGAGCCCTGGTAACATTCCTTTGAATCGCCTCAACATCTTCGAAACACTCTCCCTTCACCGATATCCTCCTCATTGAGTCATCTTCGTTACCACCAAAGTCGCTCAGCTTTTCTCCCAAGTCTGTGGCCTGTATCATCGACCACCTAATGTAAAAAAAGCTCATGGGGCTGATCGCATTCCTGGCCGCATACTGAGAGAATAACCGCGCTTTGGTATTTTGTGGTTGACCAGAATATTCAATGCGATCCTTCGCCTACAACGTTTTCCAGCAGCATGGAAAGTAGCAAAAATCATTATGCTACCATAGAGTAGAAAAAATCCGAATGAACTGAAATCTTACCGACCAATCTCACTACTGTCAATTTTGAGCAAGGTTTTCGAGAAACTCCTTCACCGCTGCCTACTGGAGTTGCTCCCACCTGACTCACTGCCAGACCATCAGTTCGGCTTTCGATCTCGTCACTCCACGACCTGATCAGTTGGGACGAGTGACTACAACAATACTTCAAAGGCTGGAGAAGAAACAATCCTGCTCTGGTGCTTTTTTAGACGTGGCTTCAAGCCTTTGACCGCGTGTGGCACGAAGGTATTATGGTGAAACTTGCTCGTATCTTGCTTTCCAAATTTCCAACATTTGTGCCCTCTTGCCTAGCTATCGCTCTGATCGTGGCTTCTTCGCCGTTTTTGGCTCGCATCGCTCACTGGGTCATTCTACCGAAACCCTTGTTACTTTTGTCCCAGCTAGATATCTGGCAATGTATAAACAATAGGGTCCTCTATTATTGTATAGGCTCAAAGGATAACTTATTGTATCTTTTTTTATTGATTTGAAGTATCGTGCCCCCACTCCTATTGTGGAAATTCCACTTAAATGCTCAAAAATTCCTTCATCGTGGATGACCCTCACCGTGGACTGGACTACAAAATTATTTTTTTTTAAAAATATTATCGCTGCGTATTTGGATAAACTGACGCGCGTTCATAGTTTCTGTGAGTACAGTGAACAAGTTGGCAATGCAGTATGTGTTTCAGATTCTATCAGAATCAGTGCAGCCATATTTGAAAACGTGTCCCTCGCTTTCTTTCCTTCACCGTGGTCAAATTTGAACTAGTCAAAAAACAGACTCAGAGCAAATATTTTTGAACTTAGAGTAGCCAACCTGAAGTATTTTTATCAGTCAGGTGGTGTGCACATATGATTTTTTGCGAATTCTGAATGGACTGCCGCTTAATTTAAGAAAAGTGCCAGAAACAAGAGATTTTATCAACAGAAATTCCTTAAACGTGGTGCATTGTGATGAGTGCCGCAAGTGATTCAAATTTTTGATAATCGCAATTAAATATATGGGTAAGTACAACAGATCATACTTCATCGTTTCATCACTTTTTAAAATACCTATGGTCAAAATCGAGAGATCCAGTGAACCTTTATCAATTTTGTGAAAAATTTTTCCCCTTTCCATCACCGTGGCAACAGGAATTATGAAAGCCACGATGAAGGAATCCGACACCACTATGAAAGAATTTACTGAAGTCTGGTTCCACGAGAGACCGGAAATTTGTGAATACGAGTCAGTGCAACCAGATTTATTTTGCCAAAATCTGGGGAACAGTCCAGAAAGAGAAATTTGGAAAAACCCAGACACAAATGTGATGTCCAAAGGGAAGGGACCTTAGGGTGAAAATATAAAAAATATTTTTTTCAGCTTTTCTGGCATACCGGGTGATGAACGAGAAGTCGCACCATAGGCAAACATGTAATCACGTGCAACGTGTACGTAATGCATGTAGCGGAGATTGTGTTATTGTGTCGGCGCCGTTGCGCCTTATCACATGTTGGCTCTATGGTGCGACTTCTCGTTCATCACCCTGTAGAATTAAGTGTAGAATGATAATCCATAATCAGTTTTACCAATTATTCCAAAAAAATTGATTGCCCCAAGTTTCATAAGTTGAAAAAAATACATTACAACTATTAAAAAAAGTAATTATGAAAAAAAATGAATAAAATTCAATTCGCTAGAAAATAATGATAAAACTATTAGGAATAAGAGGAGATTAATGTTTTTTATAGGAAATTTCACGCAGAATTCAGTTTTATTTTCAGTTTTACCAAATAATGCACCCAAAATTAGATTAACAGAGAAAGGAAATGCCCTATTAAAAATCACTCGAATATCTCACACAACAAATTACTACAGATCAAGTTGAATCTCTACATTTGGGAAACTGAAAATTCTTTTACTATTTTATTTTCATTTTGGAATCATGCATAAATCAATGGCCCAGGAGCAGTTTCCGCCATTATATTGAATTTGAATGGGAGCTGAGAAATTAGAAATGGATTCGTATCAATAATTCGATCTAATAAACGTTATGGATTCGTGAAATTTGATTTGAATCTTTTTAGTAGACTCGTCGGATTTGTACTTTTTTTTGTCTCTTTGTGAATCTCACACTGAAAGCTCATAATTCTCGGGGAGAAAACGGAAAAGGTATAACCAAAAACGCGCTGGAAAAAGATGATTATTTTCAACTTTTAATTGAATTTTGAATTAATTACAATGGCGGATCTGAAGGAAATGGAAGATGACCCTGGAAAAGTTGATTTGGATGCCAGAACCTGAAGTTCGTGTATTCGAATCCAAAAATCCACTCCATTTATTCGAATCCGATTTGAATCACAGCAAACGTGAATCATCCTCGAATCATATTCGAATAAAAAAAAAGTATTCGTGGATTCTGATTTGAATCTAATTTTAGTGGATTGGTTTTTAACTTTGGTTTCTGAAAAAGGATGCTTTGGGTGAAAGGAAAACTGAGTAATTATTAAGGCAAAAAAACGAGAAAACATTTTTTCTAGTTCAGTTTAGTGCAGTTAAAATGCAGTCAGCCACAGAAAAATATTTCAAACTAATCAGAAGTTGAATAAACCCACAAAACGAGAAAAAACAACGAAAATCCGGATTTTCCCCACAATTTCCGGACATTATGCAGAAATTTGAACATTTTTTCATTAGGGTTGAAAAATTCGGAGATTTACTAGAAAATCCGGACACCTGGCAGCACTGATACGACTGCATTGATGTGCGGGTGGAAGAGTATGTGCGTATTCATAGTACACGGGCGCGCGTGCGCGAAGGAACTTCTTTCTATGGCCAACAATTCTTTCAACGTGGGCTGCCATTTCTTCAGCGTGGTCCTAACCATTTTGAGCCCCCTCTATCTCCTCCCCTAGGAAGTATGCTGTTAGTTCAACCTCAGAAATATGTTCTATTATATGCATATAAATGATTTATATACAAAGAAAAAAGTAATAATGTTTTTTTTTTTTTTTTTTTTTTTAAAAAGAAGCCCATGAATTATCAAGTGTTTGGTAGGATGACCCTTATATAAAAAAAAAAGAAAAAAAGAATGTAATTTAGGAAATAAAAAAGGTCTAACCGAGTCAGATCTGGTGAGTAGTGTGGATGGTGAATCGTGGCGACTGACTTTTGAGCCCAAAATTGAGTGACGAGTGTCGAGGAATGGACTTGCGCATTATTTTGTGTCTCTTGCAAAAGGAAGAAATCACCGGTGCGGAACAATTCCGATCTCACGCGTCGAATCTACTTCAAAGGTCGTTCCATGACATCTGTGTAGGATGTTGCGTTCACTTTTTGGCCTGGGGGCGCAAATTCGTTGCGGTAATCCCACGAGAATCCAAAAAATAAAGTGGAAGGGCGCTCCACTCGCAGATCATTTTCCAGCGAACGCATACCACTGGAAAACCTTGCCTCGGTTTCAACAATCATCCCATATACGCGGTTTCTAACAATTCGAATGTTTCCGAACCACTTTTTCCAATTTTCAAAATTTGCGCGCGCACGCCAGCTCCATTGTAACGAAGTAACGAAAACACGTCATTAATCAGTCCCTACATGAAGTTACATCACTGAGATTTCAATTTTGGCTAGCTAAGGAATGATATTGCATAGTTCCGGCGTCGGCTAACAGATAGCGCCAGTTGTACATTTTATACAACATTAGTCCCGGAACTTCTTGAATACACTGTGTATACCTGCCACGACGATCTTTTGGCCTCGAGATAGACAGTTAGATACCCAGTGTTTTTTTTCGAGCGGTGGCATTCGGCGTATACGAAGGTTGATTATACTGAGATCTGGGCACTTTTTCGAACTGCCAGAATACCGGGAGTAAGAAGGTTTGAAGAAAGCATTAGTTCACAGCGGCGTAGCCAGGGGAGGATTAGGGGGATGAATCCCCCCTTGAGAGGAGAATAATTTACATGCTGGCAGCATCACAGTAAATGCGCGAAATGAAATTTAAATTCATATGCATAATTGAAGTTGAAAAGCACAACATACTGATACGTCAATGTAAAAATATACAGTTCATATTAGGTGTACCCCCCCCCCCCGCCCAAAATTTTGCTGATCCCCTCCCTTGGAAAAATTCTGGCTACGCCACTGTTAGTTCAGAAAACACTCGAGATATGAGTAAGTTTTTTCGATCAATGAATGAGAAAGAAAAATGAGACATTGCAGCTATCGATCGCAATTTTTTGGCAACTTGAGTGATTAGTTGGAAAGACAAAATATGAAGCCACATTAGGGTTAACTTAACGATGTACGTTCTTCTACCACCCAAAAGTATTATATAAGGTTATACGACACTTCTCAGAATCTAGTCATCTGTACTTAAAACCGTTGCAATGAGATTTCTGCTGAAAATCAGCGAACGATCATTAGGACTGGAGTTCGCCAAATTTTCCACAACTGAATCATAAAGTGAACGAGAAAATCTCGCGGAGGGCTCTTTCTGGTTCGTCGTCTACACCAACACTAATATTATTTCTACGCGACAATACGATACTTAAATACGACGCAATATCACTAATAACTTATTCATGGTAAACTATCGTCACAAGCTACGGAAGAGAATAAGCACGCGCGTATCATTAATACGAAAAATTAAAAAATTAAAAAAAAAAGAAACACAAACGAACTTAGTTATAAAAACAAACTCACCGCGAGCGTTACAGCCGAAGTAGTTGGTTAAAATTTAAAAACAACACAGAAACACGCTTTTGTTAGTAAGCAAATTATAGCATTTCGAAGATCATCAACAACAAAATATAATCTCTAACGAATTTGTTAGCCAAAAAAGATAGAGTAAAATGTTAACAACAATCAACAGTCGTATACGTTCTTTAAAAATGATCTCATACTGGCGTACTTCGCAAGCTACTCTACATGCTACAGAGAGCCTGACATTTAGCAGCCCGAGTCTGGGGTCGATACAAAGCCCACGCACGCATCACATACCTGACTAAGACTTCAGTAACATTCACCTTTGGACAGAAGTGCATGCACATTCATTGACTGTCAAGGTCTAGTGTTGTTAGGCCACTTGGAATCAACAGTGGACAGTCGAGGGTACCAAAAGGTCCAATAAAAAATTTGTTTGCTCTAGTATCTCCTACTCATCAATCTAACAGCCGATGATCGCTTATCGGGGATCGGGGGAGGGGTACCAATAATGACTAGCGATTCAGCGACCTCTCCTCAGAGGATCGCCAACATGATCACTATAAGTTTCTCTTTCCACTGATTCTCATTTCCCAGGAACAGCACTACGGGTTACTTGAGCGGCTCAGAGCAACAAGTGTAATCGAGTCACATGCTGGTTACAGAAGTCAGTGTCACAATCAAAGATGAAATCCAAGTATGAGTACAGTAGTGACAGACTATACTGACCGATACGTGATTGGATTTCTTCTCGCGCTGGGTTACCCACTAACCCTTTAAGACCCGAGAAAGAACCAATGAGCATAGAAACATATACAGGGTGTTCCGGGAGTGGACGATAAAACTTCGCCTGGTTATACACCAGACTCAGTACATTGATGTTATAAGGGTTGCATCGCTCCGTAACTTGAAGGCGCGGCGGCGTTGAAAATTAAAATTCAATTTTCGTGTATCAAAAAGTCGAATAAAATATGATGAATTTTGGTTTATTAAAATTCTGAATTAAGAGATAACTTACCATATTTGGTATCAAATTAAAGAAGCGATCCTAGCGGATAAATTGAGACTATAACGAACAATTTTTGTTAATCTGGGACCAAGAAAAATAAAAAAGAAGTGATGAAAAAAAAATCAAAAATTGACGCGAAACACTGTTTTTATTATAATTTTGAGAAACTGACCTATCAACACCATGATATTTTAAGCTAAACAATAGCAGAAGATTGCGGTCTTTCAAAACAGCTCAGTACTTCTAGTCTCTAAGTCGCTTCGTTTTAGAGTTCTTCGCAAAGAAAATAAAAGGCTGAATTTCCATCACCTGATTTTAACAAAGTAAAACCAATGTACATTTTCTTGTATAAAATCTCTAGAAATGAAATAAATTCACAAAATCTAATTTGTAATTGAAGAGAAGACTCTACCGAATAAATTAGGACTGTAATGAGCTATTCTCCTAAATTGTAAGGACTGAGGAACATAAAATGGAAGTCGAAAAAGTGATGAAAACAATGAATTTTCAACGTAACATTTTAAAATTATGGAAAAAATAATTCTGCATTTGAACCACAGTTTACAGCCTATGTTAGCTTTATTTTCAGTGACCAAAACTTTCTCAATCCTGCTCATGCGGCTCATCCTTCAAATAACGCACAACTGCGATCTTCCCAGTTTCTCTGAAATTTGTCGCATCTACATGTGTTACATTTTCTTTCCTTAGCAATTTAGGAGAAAAAAAGAAAGAAAAAAACCCTGATGTAATGCGCTGCACAATAAGTATGCTCTCAAAGTAAACGCAAATGAAGATGTGAACGTTTGTGAAAAATCGAAACGGGAATTTTGACGAGTGGCCACACTGCTAATAGGTAGAGGCTTTACCCTGGTAGAGCACCTGGAAACACTCGAGTACTAACATCCACCATTTTGAGTCGCTTGGTGCCCGATGATTCACAATTCGATATACCAAAGGAAGGCGGAACGTCCCGCGTAGTGAACTGTGAGTCGTCGGGCACCAAACGACTCAAAATGGCGGATATCAGTACTCGAGTGTTCCCAGGTGCTCTAACCCTGGGAGCCAATTCGAACACATTCGTAATAATTTTGTCATACCCATAAATACGTGATAATCATAATTTTTGTATTTATTTTTTTCAAAAGTCATTTGCATCCGTGTAGAAACAGGCTGTATTATCGATCGCTTCTTTTTCATTTTTCTGGATTCCTAACGAACGAAAACTCTGAATTTGTCCGCGGAAATCTCCTCTTTAAATTGATACCAAATTTTGATGGATTTTCTCTGGATTCTAAATTTTAATAAATTGAAATGTTCTACATTTCGTTCGATTTTTGGATGAAATTTTCGAAATCCTAATTCTTTCTTTGTAAATAACTCTAAAACGAAGCGACTTAGAGACCAGAAGTACTGAGCTGTTTTGAAAGAGCGCAACCTTCTGCTATTGTTTAGCTTAAAATATCATGGTGTTGATTGGTCAGTTTCTCAAATTACAATAAAAAAAACAGTGTTTTGCGTCAATTTTTGATTTTTTTTTCATCACTTCTTTTTTATTTTACTTGGTCCCAGATGAATAAAAATTGTTCGTTATAGTCTTAATTTGTCCACTAGGATCTCTTCTTTAATTTGATACCAAATATGGTAGGTTATCTCTTAACTCAGAATTTTATTAAACCAAAATTCATCATATTTTATTCGATTTTTCGATACACGAAAATTGAAATTTATTTTTCAACACCGCAGCGCCTTTAAGTCGCGGAGCGATGCAACCCTTATAACATCGATGTACTAAGTCTGGTGTATAACCAGGCGAAGTTTTATCGTCCACTTCCGCAATACCCTGTATGTTTACAATTTGTTAACTCTGCAAGAATACAGGCATGATGCCATGGTAGATTGCATACTCGGCCCCTGAATTCATTTCGGAATTTGAAGATTTTCAAAAACTGAGAAGAGACAGGATATAATCAATAGTTTTATATTTGAAGTAGACACTGGAAGCTAAAAAGTAAAGTGTGACTGCATTATTACAAGAACAATGCTGGTTATTGAATAAAAGGTGTAAAAAAATGAACCGAAAAAATTTCTGCGCCCCGACAAACTACAGAAACTTATGAACAGAAATTGAGCCAACACTTCACTTTTTGATTACTTCTTATGAGTGGGCTGGGTAATTACTTAGAGATTTTTTTCTAATTAGAAAATTCATTTCGGAAATCTGCTTGACAGTTTAAACCCATGTTTAGCGAGTCTGGACTGCACATCTGGATGATTTCCGAAGCAGAAGTTATTGAAACGGTACTGCGGCTCAGATATTCCAGGCTATATTTAGAAAACCTAAAATAGAATAGTGAAGTGTCCTTTTTCATCCAGTTGAGCATTTCCCCCAAAATGTACCTGTCCATAACTCAACTACATATAATACATACAATTAAATTAGTTCTCTAGGTCTCCACCCCAAGTTACCAAGAGAGTTTCAACTAATTCCTCTGCTTTCCATTCAACAACCGGTGCCCCGGTATTCCTGTTCATCGCCAGTAGGCCAACGAAAAACCTGACATGGGACATTAAAGAAAAATAGAAACAAAAGGAATATTACAATGTTTTCCATGTGAATGCGTTGAGGCTACAAACGGTTTGGTTCAGATTTTTGTATTTTATGTTTACAGTCAGCAATTCATAATGTGAATGTGCGCTCTGGTTTAGGCTTCCCTATGTCATTTTTTAAGAAATGATAATGAAAAATACTGTAATTTGGTTTTATGTATCTTTTCAGATACTCGGGTTATGTAACCAAACTCAACTAATAAACCCGAAATCATTTCTCTCTTATATTGCCCCCACTATTCCGAATGGGTTTTCCTTTATCTGCGCAGTAACTTCACTCAAGTTCCAAGGACTCTTCTCAATATCCCACAACGTTGGGTTTCAAAGTAGTCTTCATATTTGCTCTTTTCAGAAAATAAGGAGATTGGCTTTTTTCAAGTTCCTATGAATCAGACACTATTCCGAAATGGGATTTCCATTATCTGCTCAGTAACTTCACTCAAGTTCCAAGGACTCTTCTCAATATCCCAGAAAGTCGAGTTCCAAAGTAGTTTTCATATTGCAAGCAGATTTGCTTTCTATAGGTTCCAACATACAAGACCTACAGTATACTAAGTTCTCCTCAATATTCAAATATGGCTTTTCTCTTACCTGCTCAGTAACTTCACTCAAGTTCTGGGGACACTTCCCAATATCCCAGAAAGGTGTGTTTCCAAATGGTTTGCATATTGCAATTTTGGAAAATCAGGAAGTTTGCCTACTTCAGGGTTATCAAGTACCTGACCTGATTTATATTAAATTGCCTCCACTATTCCGAAATGGGTTTTCTCTTATCTGCTCAGTAGTTCCATTGAAGTTCCGGGAACACTTCTCAATATCGAAAATTGAATTTCAAAGTAATTTTCATATTGCTCCTTTCGGAAAGTCATGAGGTTTGCCTACTTTAGAGTAACCAAGCATGAGACCTAATTCATACTAAATTCCCCCCCCCCCTATTCTCGAATGGGCTTTCCCTTATCTGCTCAGTAACTTCACTCACGTTCCAAGGACTCTTCTCAATATTCCAGCAAGTTGGGTTTCAAAGTAGACTTTATATATATTGCTCTTTTCAGGAAAGAAGAAGACTGATTGGCTTACTTCAGGTTCCCATGAATAAGACCTATTGTCTACTAAATTAACCACACTATTTCGAAATGGGTTTTCTCCTATCTGTTCAGTAACTTCGCTCGAATTCCAAGGACACTTCTCAACATCCCAGAATGTTCACGGGAGGCTGAGGAATCAGTTGAAATTTTCCTGGAAATGGGGGTTGGAGATCTACGGAAACCATTTCATTGTATGCAATATATGTACTGGAGTTATGGATAGGTACATTTCTGGGAAAATGCTCAACTGGATGAAGGGACACTTCATTATTCTATTAGGTTTTGTAAATATAGACCGAAATGTCTGAGCCAAGGTCTAATTTGAATAATTTCCATTTTGGAAATCATCCACGTGTTTGGTTCAGGCTGAGTAGGCAAGGTTTTAACTGTCCAGTAGATTTCCGAAATGAATTTTCTATATAAGAAAAAATCTATATAAGTAACCATCCTGTCCGTTCATGGGAAGTAATCGAAAAGTGAAGTGTTGCATCGATTTGTAATCATATATTGCTGTAGTTTGTCGGGGGGATGAAATTTTTTGGGTTCATTTTCTTACACCTTTAATTGAATAACTAGCATTGTTCTGGTAATAATTCATTCACACTTCACTTTTTAGATCTCAGTTTCTGCTTCAAATATAAAACTGCTAGTTATATCCTTTCGCCTTGAATTTTCACTTCGGAAATCAGCTTTCTTAGTTTCTGAAAATCTTCGAATTCCGAAATGAATTCAGGGGCTGGGTATGCAGTCTATATATCATTATGCTTATATTCTTGCATAGTCACCAAATTGTGAAAATATATCTTTCTCGGCTCGTTGGTTCTCTCTCGGGTCTTAAAGTGTTACTTTTACAGCCGATTCTCTGACATTATGATAATAACATAATTACACAACTTTTGATGCACTCATTTACGGGCATGGACCTCCCCCACCCTCTTTCAGCGGTTTTCGACTCGGGCATCTCTCCCCCACGCACCCGCGTGTTAATTCATCCTCCCACCTTGTTGCTGGTTTCCCTATCTTCCTTTTTGAGTCTCTGGGTATCTACTCCAAAATTTTCGTTTCCTATCAGTCCTTCCCCCCTCTGGCCACCCGGTCCGCATAATCAATTTTAGTTTTTTCATTGTGTATCTGCAGTCCTTAGTTCTTGATTTTGCGCTCACCCATTTATTACTTAGCCTTTTCCTTCGTTTCACTCCGACCATTGCTTTCTTCATAGCTGATTGGGTCCTCGCCCAAGTTTGGGACCCATATAGCAAGACGGGCATTGTACACGTTCCTGTGGCATTTTGCTCTGCATATATTTTTCAGAGCCCAAAAGTTTTTCCAAGCACGTGCTCTTCTCTTTGATACCTCTTTCCCCATATTTTGTCTTCAAATGATACAGTTTTGCCTAGGTATGTTGTACTTTCTGCTACTTTTATTAGCTCACTTCTAATCTTGATTCCTTTACATAGTTTAGCGTTTGTTAGTAGCACCGCTTTGTTGGCATTTATTTCTAATCCTACTTTCCGACGTTGCTCAGCCAGCTCGTTTGCCATTTTTTCCAGTTCCTTGCCGTCCTGAGAGATTAACACCACATCGTCAGCAGATCTTAGATTACTGAGCCATTCCCCATTGATTTTTATGCCCTCCCCTTTCCATTTTAATTTTTGAAATACATCTTCTAGTAAGCAGCTGAATAGATTGGGTGAGAGAGGGTCGCCCTATTTAACTCCTCTTTCTATTTTGAATGTTGGCTCCGATTTATCCAGACATACCCCGCCCTCTGAATTTTTATACATGTCTTTTTATTAGTTTCTCTGGTATTCCTTGACGGCCTAGGGCTTCCCAAAGTGATGATAAATATATTCAACCAAGAAATCGAGTTTCGGGTTTTCAGCGTTTTGGATAGTACGAACCCCGCTCTTTCGCCTCCACTTCATTCCGTTCCAGCTCCACAGTATGAAATGCGCAGAAACAGAAACGGCCCAGGTTGTCAATTCCGATTTTTTCCCGAGGAAGTTCTCGCTTTTAATCACTTTACGAACTTTCAAAGGCGTTTTCTCTCAAAATATAGCTTTTCCGTACCTCAATTTTAAAAATCCCAAAGAATATCTTTCTATAACGCTACAGGGCTAATTAAGGTCTCATTCGAAAGGTAATTTTCTCTAGTCATGCGGTCATACCTCTTACCCTCAACTCCATACCGACAAAGTCGGCCCTTTCGATAAAGACGTACACTATATTTTGAAGAATTTTCATCACAGAATTGTTAAATGGAGAGTATAACTAAAACTATTACGGGGCTGTTTTCAATGCTTCCCCGAGGGGTAAACGGTCAAAGTCTACCAATGCTAATGTTCTTCGACGCCTCACGCAATATTTCATTACCGTTTCAGGTTTGCTTCATAGTATACTCAATAATGTGCCGCAGCTAGCAATATCAACAACAATAAGACAAATCCGTCATGTGATTCGGGCTCAGAACGCACTCAGATGAAACCACCCAGCTCTTGTTCCGATTGATTAGACATAATTGACGCTACTTAGAACATATTCATTCTATCACGGGCGATTAGTACATCATAATATATTCAAACAGAAGCAACCTTCCCTCGTCTTCACTCTGAGCACCTGAAAGTTATCACTGAATCGGTGTCACTTACCACAAATCGGTTCACTTTTGGACGAGGTTTGTCGGTCGGCTGTTCGGCTTTCAGCGATTCGAATCGCGCCCTCAACGATTTGGTGGTGTCTAGACTGGCCTGCTCCGAGTCCAGCAGGTTGATGGCATTATTACTCGATTGCTTCTCTGGTTCCCACTTCTCGAACTTCGCTTTCAGCGCTTTAGCCTTCGCCGCGCTTTGAGCCTGTAAAGGAGTCGGCAAAGGTAATGAGTCGGCCTGGTTGATGACTGGGAAAAAGATGGAAACAAACTAGCGTCCTTTCCTTACCAGTTTCAGGTATTCGTCTTCGTTTTTGTAGGAGGCGCGAACAATGTCATCGCCTGGATTGCTCGCCTCACTCGGCTCTTCGCTTTCTTCTTCAGATTCCGCTTCCGAACTGCTGCTCGATGCAGGAGGAGGAGTGAATTTTTTCATTGGTTTCGGACCTGTGCGAGAAAATATTGCTGTTATTGCCGCACTCACTTTCGTTACTGTCAATAACGTAGAAATATCGATGAATAGGTGTTAAGGGAACGAACAGAAGACTTTTCAAGAACGAAGAGGGAGGGGAAAGTTCAGTTTTTGCAAAGGCAATATGTATAGTTTTTCAACAGAAGGAATTTCAAGATATGGAAACAAGAGAAAATACGAGACCCGTACTTATTTAATTATCGACAATGTTAACCCGGGAAATTTTTTCCAATGCAAATCATTTTAAAAACACCCCATCCTTTTTCGGTACGTTGAAGCAGATTCTTTTGTAACGTTGTTAGTAGTAAACAATATTACAATGAAGAGTAAGGCCTATGACAGAACCCAGCGGAGGAGGATCGGGGAGGCCTATGCCCGGGAATGGGCTGATTACACGTAATACTGTACTAAGTGGACTATAATGTGACCCCAAATCATGAAATATTTTTCACTTTCTTAACAATTCTTATAGAAAAAAATCACGCTCTTTTAAATGAAACAAATCGCAGTTTCCTATTGTCATTAGTTTCCCCCCAAATTTCATTTAAAAATTACGTCGTTTAAAAACATCCGTTTACATGGCGTCGTATGAAACGGGCCTAGGGGAATGACAGAGAACAAGAATTCGAAACGCGGTTGTCATAGCAACGCGTAAGCGCACCACCAAAGATGTACACGCTATGTACATCTGTGCGCACCACTACCACCATCCCATCTGTACACTCGCTTATCTCGAAACCGGTTTTTGCACAAGAAGTACATTTCATGATTCCAGGTCACATATGTTAGATAAAAGGCTGTATTATTATTATTATTATTATTATTATTATTAGATAAGTATTATTATTATTATCATCAACAAGCAGAAAAAAGTCTAGCTCGGGGGAGGGAGGGGGTGTCCGTGTACGGCTATAAAAGCAAAAGAAAGAAATTATTCAACGGTGGGTGAGATCGCGGGGTTTAATTTTCCACACAAGGCTATATGTTTGGATGTTTCAGACAGCCATCAGACATGAGCAAAGTCTTCTCCATCCATCTTCCGCGAGGTCTGGACACAGTTGGAGTCAGACCACCAAACACTCCATCATGAGCGACGGACGTATGATGATGAACACAGTCAGAAAGAGTCATGACTCAGTCTTAAGGAGTTTTTATGAGGATTAGCATGTCCGAAAAAGAGTTCAAACTAGTCTCAAAGAGTCTTAGCAAGTCTTAATACAATCCTGCAAGTTCTTAATTCAGTCATAAGGCATCTCAGCATAGTCTAAAAGTGTTTTAAGATCGTCAAAAGTTTCAAACGGTCATGAGAAGTCCTCACAAAACTCGGTAGGTAAGATTACACTCCATCAAGTCTCCTTAATTCTGAATTAAGACATCTTGAGACTGTTCATATTCGTTCGGACTGCTTCAAATTATATTAAAATACGTCAAAACTTCTTGATGTTACGCTAGGACCCATTAAGACTCGTTAAGCCCCCTTCGGCCAGTATGAAAACTTGTGAGACCCACTCACGACCGAGTAAAACTCCTGGGAAATTTCAAGAAATTTTAAGACCATATGCCACGACTCTCTATGACTGCTGTATCATTTGATTAGACTCATTAGGACAATCAAGACTTGTTAAGATTTTGTCAACACGTCATGCGACTGTATTAAGACTCTAAAACATTGATCTGAAACTTGCTGAGATCTTCCAAGACTTTCAAAGCTCGTTAACACTGTTCGGGACCTAGCAATCAGTATTTTTCAATTTTAAACAAACTTAAGCAAGAAAGTGTCGTTGAGAGGCTGAAGGAGGAATTTCAATCCCCCATCTTGCTTTATAGCTACGGCTCTTACACAGTTGAAGTAATACCTAAGACAACTCGAAGAATAAAAGCCATTGCAGAACATTAAAACAGTCACGATCAAGGGAAATATCGAATGAGGAAAGGTAAGTAGTAGGTCCTTCCATAGTACTACAGTTGGCACTTCGGTACTCACCATCTGGAACAGTTTCTCGAGTCTCTTCCAACTGCCGGAACAGCGACAGCATCTTAGCGGTTGTGTTGCTCTTCTTTAGGACTTCGTTTTCGTCGTTTATTTGTTCGTCATTGCGAACTACATCCGGGTTTTTCTGTACTTCTCGTTCGGGCGATTCGGCCTGTAATTTCATGCACCCTTGTTAAAATCAAAATTGAAAATAAAGGGGAAGGTTACTTTGTAAAGCGAACACACCACACAGTATACTATTCTATAGTCATCGAATCAAGGGATGTTGCAACAAACACAACCGATTAAAAGTATATACTGGTGTCTCTAAAACAAAAGTCACTCCTGACAGATTATCGGGGGAGCCCAAAATGGACCAATAGTTTGGGCTTGTGTTAGTGTCGTATTTATATTATTTTGCAATGTAGTTGTGATGTTCGTTTCAACTATTAGCAACGCTCTCTGAAGGTCTTGAATTCGTCAGCAAAAGCTGTTCACGTTCACTCGTATTTTAAAACATGCCGTTATCGGGTTAGTAATAAAACGAGTCTAGCAGGTAATGATGGAATTCAGTGAGAAAATCAACTCAACTTAATTAAAAGACAATCCAACAATTCAGGGAAAAGGGTCGTAAGATCTGTGGATTTAAACCCATGACCTTCCACCCTATATGTTTCCAACGAAGTCGAGTGAATGAACTGACATCAACCATAAAAATCGAATTGCAACACGAAAAGTTGGGACAACAGAAATTTTACGGATTTGCCCGGCTCTCTACGTTTTATACAAGGGAAATATCAGACAATAATAAGGGAAACTGGGAGATGTAAGGAAACTGGAAGTTAGAATGAGCTGATATTGGGATAATGCATTGACCTTAACATGGAGAGAAATAAACAAACATAAAGCCAAGGTTAGAGCACTCGATTAATAGTCACACAGCACTCGTTTTCGTATAAACGAGACCTTTTGTTGTCCTTCGCGCGGTGGAGTAATACGAAAAGCTTTTCGTTTAACGTCGGGCGGTTTGTAGGTTTCGAAAAACTTGAATTTCGACGATATATCTGCTGTTTGGACGGCAACCTCCTCAACAGGGTCGCTAGCACGAACTACATCGGAGGAAGACTGACGATTTATAACCTAACCATAAAACACATACGTATACAAAATGCTGTCGCAATTAGTTGCACCTGAAACCCTATATTTTTTCAGTACTATCCCCCCCTTGAAATTTTCTTTAAAAATTGCCTCCATCGTTTGTGCATTAGTCGCGCACCAACGTACGGTCACGTATTTCGTTTTTAAAAAAGGTGTCATTTACTTACGCCAAGTCGACAAGGAAGAATTCCAAATAAAATACCTATTTTAATTTTTGAATTTTTGCAAATATTGACAAAAGTATTGCCTAACATTATAATATATTCATAATTCAGTTAATTTAGGCACATTCTTTTAAACACACCAAAAATGAGATTTTCTGGCAGTTCGAAGTCTGCATAAAGTGTGACAAAAAAGAATGATTCTTTCCTGACTCCTTCCGAATTTTCGTTCGCGGCGCAATTCAGCCTATCCGCCCTAGAGTTTCGGCGCAATTCGCCTTATCCCTCCTATGCAGTCTTGGCGCAATTAGCCCCATGTATTTTCATCGCACGGCGTAATTCGGCCGTTGCCACGAAGTCGTTGTTTCCACGAGCCTTCTCAAAATGATACTTTTTATTCCTTTTATACGGAAAAAAACATCGAAGAGAGATACGACAAGTTTCCAGCAAGTATAGCAATTACGAGTAAATTCGCATAAAGGTTTTACCTCTCTGTGTGATTTGTGACCATTCTGGACGATGTGCGGTGGGGAGGCAACGTTACTATTTGACTGTGTTTTTACAACTGCTGCGTCCATCTGTTGGAATATTGACCGCGATTTCTTCGAAATTCCTGCCGATTGAAAATTCAGTTTTACGATGCTTGTGGAAAATAATAAATAGACTACCAATCAAAACCCAAAGGTGGCGATCACTAATTATTCGAGAAGAAGTAGAGGGGGAAAACGTTAATCAGATGTATTTTTGTTTCTTCCTTTTCTTAAAAATTGAAGATATTTCAGCAAAAAAACACCACAGATTGAGACAGTAAGGAGAGGACCCTTATAACCAAGAGTCGGGAAATTCCTTTACCCAGTCAGAAAAACTAGACAAACGGATGTTTTGTTTCTCTGCTTAAAGTAGGCTGTTTGTAATTTGTAACATTTCACTCGATATTTAATTATCGGGAAACTCTGGCATCAAGTCGTCAAAAAAATTGGCATGAGCTTTTTTCTTTTACTTTTCAACTAAAATTTCAGTCGAGACTTGAGGTCTCTACCCCCTGCCCCAACGAACACTTTCTTCATACTGACTGACCACAGTAGCTGAAAATTCTCTCAATTGTGAGATCTTTTTGATTCGGAGGGGGGGGGGGTGTAAAATCCACCTTTAGTTATTCAAGATCGCCACCGCAGTCTGCACATCCGACACTGCCATCATTCCTCACCTGCTTCAAAAACATCCATATCTTCGTTTTTAGAGCTCGATTTCTTCTCCTGTTCTTCGTCGCTTTCTTCGTTACGGATCACCTCGCCTTTCTCAAATTTTTCTTTGATCGTCCGGGCTTTCTCTGATTTCACATCGACATCTTTCTTCACATTTCCGCGTTCGCTTTCGGCCACCGCGTTCTCGTAGGCTTCTCTCATTTTGTTCTGTTTTCCCTGCACAACAGAACATCAACGACAAAAAAGGTTTTCTTAGAAATTAACGAACTGAAATCGAAAATATCAACCAATCGGGTAGCGAGATTTGAACCAACCATAAACAGGCGGGAGCGAATATTCTGCATTTCCTCGCGCCGTTGTTCTCGTCGTTCTTCTTTGAGCGCCGTCTGTCCGTTTTCCCAGTTCATTTTCACATCGTTCATCTTGTTGAATGCTATCGGCTTCTCTTTGACTACAGTGCTTCTAGTAACGTTATCTGTGGAAAAGATAAAGGGGATTATATATCTTGGAAACTTAGATCTGTTTTCGGCTGATGTGTATGAAGTTCGAGATTAAATCAGTTTAAAGGAAAAAGCAAATACTGAGGTACACGTTTCTCGGTTTTATTCAACAGGGGGTAGTCTAGACCGATTTTCATTAGTTTGAATGAGAGTATAGGTAAACATGATGAATCTATTTGATGTATGGTGTTCAACTTCAGATAGAATTTGTGATGAGCCTGAGGTTGAGTAGATCAACGATAAGGTAGTTTAACATAACTTTCGAACATTTGAAAGCGACTAAATACCAATAGATTTCAAACAACACTGAATGCTTGTTCTGGATGTGGTCTACACTTCCTCGTCAGTTTACCTGAATACATTCACAAGAGTAATTTGGCCATTTGGGGTGATCTCAATTATAAGTAAGAAAATCAACAAACAATAAATACGATACAGATTTTTAAATGCAAAATATTCGAGTCATTTCGACTTTTTTTATTTTGTAGATGAGGTACATTAAATTACGGGGTAATATGGAGCTACTTTCATTTGAATGAAGACGGTGTATGGAGCATGTGTAAAATGAATATGAATACGACCGAAAATATGTACATGTCACTTTATGTAGAACATTCATTCGCTCTATGCAGCAAAATAATATTCCGAATGGGGTATTTTGGAACATTGCGACCATATGAAAAGGTATTGCAAAAGAAACACAAACAAGTTTCAGATTCATTCAATGCGGAAGCAGTCTTCCAAGGGATCATATAATATGTGTTCTGTGCATTATTCATCAGATACCATCTGGACATGGGGTAGTTTACAACTGATTGTAAAAAGAAAAATCATAAAAATATACAGATCAACAACTAAGTTCCATTCTTCCTATGCCTATGTCCTCAAGAGTTCTAATGTAATTTCTGAGAATGAGATACATAGATTCCACAAGGTGTAAAATATTGAACATGAAAGGTCATCTTCAACTCCTTTTAAAATAATAGGGTAATTCGGGACAACTTGATAGCTCAGATGGGACTACACAGCGTGATTTTTATGCATAATATGTTCGACTCGGACAAAATTACTTTTTCTCTACTCTGCAAGTGATTTTCTTAAGACACATAATTTGAAGGCGAAGTTAAGAAGATGGTCTGGGAAAAAGGGTTTCGGTTTGCCATCTTCACTTTTCTCTCTCAGAAAATTCAATTTCTTTTCCTAAATGCCAACTTTTTCTGGAAAAAAAAAGAGAAAAAATAAGAGAATTTTGGGTTCTCTGTCTTAAATAAAACAAGAAATAGGACGTATCGAAACACTTCTTTGAATCATGCAAGCCTATAAATCGTCCATAAGTTCCATCAAACATGAAAGACTGTTTCGCTGGCAGTATTTCAACTACTTCTACTTAGTTTGTACAATAGTTAACATCTAATTTAGAAAATTGTGTAATAGTAGGTAACAAATTATGTGATTGTATAGAATCAGGAAATCAAGTAGGTACGCTAAAAGAAAAGAAAGGAGTCGTAGGAAATTCTCTCATATGGCAACGCGGGTGATAGGGGAGGGGGGTGCGATGGGTTAGACGAAATTTCATGAGTAATGCAGAGACAACTCTACGAAAATTCGTCTAAATTTTGACCAAAAAAAAAATCGTAGATCAAAACTTTTTTAAATTTTGACTAGATAAGGAAAATAGATACTTAAGTCTTGGATCTAAAATGTAAGTTAATAAGCGATAAAATTTTACTTTTTAACCTAGCTCGAGGGGAGGACGAGGAATACATCCCTGTGACCGCTTTCACCTACGGTGAAGAAAAACGTTTTCAGTATTTCTATTGGGCCACTTTTGGAAATGACTGCAAGGTCTTCAATTTTTATATAAGAAAAAGGAAGGAAGGGGAAAAAAAAGGAAAAAAATAGAAGGAAAGAAAAACGAAAAAGAAAATAATACTTAGATGAAAACAAACAAAAACGGTAAAAAAAAGAGCAACCGAAAAAAGAGAGAGAAAAAAGGAGAAAAAACGGACCTCTATGAAAAATGTTTATGCAGTCTCCCCCCCCCCTTCCGCTCAAAAACAAATAATACAATCACTCAATAAAGCTTCCCGGAATATGTAGAATGATATCTGAAGCAGGGATGAAGAAAGATCATCCGATTCGAGAATGAATAGGTAGTACAAAAAATCATTACATTTTGAATCTTATGTAACTGAGTGATCTAGAAACAAAAATCCGTAAAACAGGACTAAAATCGTGATTTCAAGATCAAAAAGATTACAACAGTAGATCATTTCCATAATCTAAGATCGTTCTTTTTTCTCTTTGAAATAGTCTTGGGACCCAAATCCGTAATTTGTTTCAATTTTTTCAAAATTATCTGAGTTCAATTAATTCGTCACCTTGCTAATCTCCATTCTTTTTCCTTCATTTTCTCAGTGATATATCCATAATGGGGCATGTATATTCAGGGACGAAACTATAGAAGGTGTAGGGGGTTGAACCCTACCGCCAATAATTTGGCAATTGGCAAATTTTGAACTGTTCATTTGAATTTTTCATTTTTTATGAATGTTTGTTTGTTTGTTTATTTATTTATTTTTTCAATTAAAAAATATTCCGATTAAAAAACTGGCAAATTTTAAATTTTTTTAAAATTTTATCGGCGATGTTTTAGTTAGAAAAAATGTTTGTAGGCAAATCTTTCTTCTCCACCTCCCCAAACTGAAAGTCAAATTTCGTTTCTGAAAATGGAGTAGGCCCTGGACTCGAAGGTTTCAAGCTGAGTATTGAACGTTATCGAAAGGTTAAAACAAAGCTGAAATGTGGAAGACATTTCGAAAATCTGAAAGTCGGTAGCCAACGTTGAATTTCGAATTTCAATGACTAGGTATTCTGTTTTTACTAGATTCTCTGCTTGACCCAGAGACTGAAATTTGAGAAAGTTGAACATTAATTTTATTAAAATATAAATATTGGCTTTGGCCCTGGTGAATATAGGAGGGAAATTTAGTCTGGAACAAAAGTCAAAACGCCATGTGTTTTCCCCATAAGAACGAAAAGGAGCTTGTGGCACGGATTCCTTAATCCAATCAACCCGAGACTTTGTGGTTTTTTTTGTTTGTTTTTTTTTTGATTTTATTGGAACCAATTTAGGAAAAAAAATATCACCAGGAGTAAATAACGACTAACTTAATGTGTAAAGGAAGTTGCGTGTTCCTCTCAAGTATATTCCTAACATCCTTCCAGCTTACCGTTGCAGACTATGCTCAGGTGCGCAAATGTGAGTGCTTGGGGATAAGGTTCTAATCTGCATTTGCAGATGGGTATATTGGAAAAAATAATACGAAATTCCACCACGTATTTAAGAAACGACTGATTTTTTATGTGATTTTCACATTTAATCAATAAGCGTACATTCAGCACTGGAATGTTTTGGATCAACTTTTTATAGTGATAATCCTCTTTCCCCTCTCATACAGGCAATACGTTAATCCCCGGCAGTGAGGTAATTTGATCAACTTTTGAGTATTAAAAAGACAGCGTATCAAAATATCAATGTTTTATCCAATACAGAAAGTTTGTTTCTTTCCAACTTCTTTGACGACTTATAAATTTTCTATTCAGTTAACTGTAGAAACACCCAAAATCTATAATTAATATTGGTTGTTAAACTCATCTATATTCCTGTTATCTAAAATTGTGTAAATACTGAAAAGTAGTGCTCAATAAACGATTACAAAAAAAAATTCAGTTAACTTGTTCTTATCTCACCTGTGATGACAAGGTTACTTGAAACATTAAATAAATGAATGATGATTGGTAAGCATACTTTCACTACTTAGCACTCACTGAAAAGTATAGCCTACATTCTGATTTCGGATCACTTAAAAGGACTAATTAACAGGGACGTACCGAAGAGTTTTCCTTGGGGGGGGGGGGGAGAAGGTAAAATTTGTGAAAGTCCCGACTGACCCAACTCAAAATTCCCAAGCATCAAAAAGTAAAAGTAGAAAAACTTTTTGACTTGTTGGGTTTTCTCAACTTCTCAACTCAATTCTCAAGTATCAAAGTAAAAAAAAAAAAAAAAAAAAGACAAACCTTTTAAACTTGTTAGATTTTCCCAACTAGCCTGACTGAAAATGGTAAATTTTCTCAACAGCTGAGTAATACAAAATTCCTAGGGGGAGGGGTAAGTTTGCCCCTATGCCCCCCCCATCGGTACATCCCTGTTAATTACTTTTATTCGGTGGAGCGTAGATAGAATTCCGTAATCGGAGAAGATAATGAAAAAAACAAAGACAAGTGATTTGAAAACGAAAAATTTTCTGAAATTCATATGAAATTAAGACAAAACAGAGTCTTTACGGAAACCAATAGAAGAAAGAGGGGTTTTATTTCTCCAATCTCCATCTACATATTTATACCACTGCTCTTCTTTTTCGAAATGTTGACTGTGCAGTGTGATGTTAACACGCGTGTCAATAATACTCCTTCTTTCTGATAGAGACAAAATTTAACATATCTGATTCGAGAACCTCATTTCTCGTGAGTTTTTTCCTTATAAATGAAGACCAGTGAAGAAGTCTGTCAACGATCACCTTTACGGCTCAACATAAGCCCCCAAAATGTACTTCTTTTTGCAGTTTTAAAAAGGGCAAACCCTCTCAGGAAAATCCTACGTTGCTTCCGTGTCTCCTTCTTCCAGCACTCCCATCACGCACATAAGAGATCGACACTGAATAACGTTCATGAATGAGGTTCAGTTTAGCATTCATATCAAGTAAATTTCAATCAAGAAATTTAAGTAGGTACGTCGAGATTACATAAGATGGAATCAAATCAAACATTTCTCAGTTAACCACGTAAACTGGGGTAACTTCGGATTTGTGGGGGAACTTCGGACATAATCGGTTTTATACAGAGCTGGAACATATGTTTTCATCATATGAAAGGGTAGCTACAAGTCTCAGCTTTAATTTGACACTCTAGTTAACAAAGAAATAATGCATCTAACCAGTGTTATACTCCAGGAGACCTATTATGAAACTTCACGATACTACAAATCATTACAGGGGTAACTTATACAGTAAACTGTATCAAGTTACCACTGTAACGATTTGTGGTATCGTGATAAAAGTTTGATAATAGGCCTCCAGTTCTAGCAATGTCCGAAGTTCCCTCACGAATCCAAAGTCACCCCAGTTTACAGTAAGTGTATGAAAATTTTTCAAATAGCCAAATAAGCCACAGCTGAATTCTTTTCAGAACTATTGGGAGTGCGCAAGTTGTAGAAACGCTGGCGTCGAATAGGTATTTTCTGATAAGCGAACGGTGATCCTATTCACTCTATACGACTATATATGGACGCTGTTAAGCGTAAAGGACCCAACCAGCAAAATTTGTTTTTTGAGAATACGTGATTCGAAATTCAAGAGCCATGTAGAAACCATATGACATATTGTTTACTGATAAGCTTTTTATAACGTGAGTACACATTTTTAAATCGGGGCCCAATTTTGAAAAATTCTACTTTTTACGCTCTTTCCAACGATACTAATAACTCATTTTGTTTAAAAATGTTGGTTGGTTCCCCTACGCTCAACAGCGTCCATATATACTTCATATATGTATATAGTCAAAGAGACAAAGACTTTATTCGGGCTGTCCATCCTACAGAGAGTGCTGCAATCGGACACAGTGATACATGTAACCTGCCAGGAAGAAAGGGACCTATGCGCAAAAAAGTAAATTTTACAGGAAATCGGATAAACAAAACTGATAACGTTTTCGCGTTATGCGACACTCAACTTTGAAGACTTACAGCAGTTTGGTAAAATTTTTTAGACATTTTTCGACAACACCACGCGAAAGAGCGGCCAAAAATTAGTCAAAAACGGTGATTATCACAAAATGATTTTTTTTTGCGCATAGGTACCTTTTTTCATCCTGGCAGGTCACACATTACAATTTTCTATAAAAAGGTGAACCCTTTTGTACACAGAGTCAAAAACATTCACCTTTTCGTATGATATCAGTGTTATCATTAATAGCGATACTAGCGCTGATCGACCCGAATAATGTAACCATTAGTGATGTTAAAAGGAGCTCCTCCTCCGGAGCTTATCCGGATTTTTTCGGCCAAAAACCACATCCGGAGCTCAAGAACTGCTCCGGAGAAAATCCGGATTATCAATCGGAATTCCGAAAAAAAACTCTGAAGCCAAAAAAATTGAAAAATTAACGCGAATCTCGGTTTTGTCTCTGTGATTATTTGATTTGCGTTCTGTGTTCTGTGAAATTGATGTAAAGATAAAGACAAAGAATGAAGTTCGATGCGGATACTCGCCGGAGCTCCGGAAAAAGTCCGGATATCTACCGGAGCTCCGGAAAAAATTCGGATATCCGACGGAGCTCCGGTCAGAGCTCCTGAGAACGTTCGAGCTGCTCCAGATGTTAGAAACTACAACCGGAATGCATCCGGATGTGAAAAACTCCGCTCCGTTAACATCCCTAAGTAACCATCATGTGACCATCACCGTTCGCTTATCAATTAGGTTTAGTTCCGGCGTTGTTGTTGTTGTTGTTTGCACAGTCCGAATTAACATCTTAATCGAAGAAATGCGGGTCATTAACAGAAAATAGTACCCATACAACAGTCTGTTTTCTCGAGATTGAGATGACTTAATGAACGCCTCATAAAGATCGTACGAGCAAACAAAGTGCTTCAGCTCATTCAACCAGACTTTGTTTGAGATCAGCTTATCTTCGCTTATCGATGTGCGAAATTACATCTGAACCTTTCAAATTTGAGATAAATTTGGATTATAATTTAAGCTTTTGGTAAACATTGGTCTTATCGTCCTACCGCTATCACTGAAAACGAAACCTGCTGCCAAATACTCCGTCGAAACTTCCCTGCACATTAATTCGGGAATTCGCGCTATTTACAGCAAAACGCGGTGACAGGGGGTCCATTATTCAAAATCAAAACTCCTTTCGAGATTATTAGTTTCGAGGTTAACGGTGTTAATAATGTCACTGTAGGCTTTTAAATAGACCAATTTACCGTTCGGAGCGGGCTCCTCCTCGCTGGAACTCGACTCTTCGTAATCAATACCATTGAAAATATCACTGGACACGCCAACGTCCATACCTTTGGCTTGGAATCTGATCAAAAACGTTTCAAATATTAATACGCAAACTACCGGAGCCGAAACTGCGTACGAGGGAGAGGAATAACGAACTCTTCTTACTTCGCTAATTTGCTCAAAATACTAGGAGATCGTTTCACGCAGACGGGCGACTTATCGGCGTTGCATTCGACTTGCGGCTTCTCGAATACTTGAAAACGAGATTTCACGTTTAAAGAGCTGAGCTCCTCCAAACCGAGGTCTGGTTTATCGCTCGCTGTTGAATGTACGAAAGGAAAATTAGTCAACGTGTACGTGCAACGCTGGGGGTAGTTCATGTCAGAGACAGAAAAAAAAAGTGTTTTAGTATATGTAACTTCTGCAGACACATGCATCGAGTATCGCGGCTGGAGCGAAAAGAGAGCGACATGTTTAAGAAATTAATTGTGCATAGCGAATGTGGTCTCAATCGAACATTATTTTCGACAGCGAAGTATGTACAACGTCAATTAAGCTGGAGCAAAAGGGATGAAACACATTAGTTAGAGCATTTTCTGCACTTGGATAGCATACGCAGTCCTATCGGGTATTGAACATGAGTACCACCAGGGGAGGGGGCATTTGTCCTCAAAATTATCAAAAACTGCGTTATAGTTTGCCGAAATGTACGCTTTGCTGCCGGGAGAGGGGTTTGCACCCCCTCTCCGAAAAAGTCTTTCGTGGTTCTAGATATTATGGTTATATGGAAGTTCAAATGTCTGCCATCGACACACCGAAATACTGCGGATGATCGGGTTAGAATTACAAACTAAAAGACTCTCTGTTATGTAAACCCACACAAACTGCAAATATTATCAAAACATTGAAAGCGGAGAATTCAAACAAGAAAACGGAAATTCGATAAACAACCAAAGAGAGCACATCAGTTCACACAGAAAAGGTTATTCGTACCGTGCGTTTGTTAAACAGAGAGAGGAGTCAAAAATGCCAAAAAAATGTAATAGCATTCAAGCGCAACGCTTCACTAGTATACCTCTTACAACGTCTGGAGGTAATTCCATGGGCTCATTCTCTCGTATAATTAATTCGGGCTTTCTGAATTTCACTAAATTAACGCAATCATATACGGCGGTTTTAATAAATTATACGAAAATATTCACGTGGTTCGTGTAAACGAGTAATTAAATACACGAAGATACGCGTATATACGAGTCTTCAACCAGTGACTACTATTAATTTGGCGTAATTAATATTATACATATTATATACGCGTTCAAAATGCGAAATCATGTGAATTTTACACTTCGTGACTCTATTCTACGAGAAGCCGATTTGAGGATGAGAATGAAAGTATTTTTATATCGAAAACGATAATGAAAAGTGAGAAGAAAAAAATGTACGAGTAACGAACCACAAAACAGAAAATAACGGGCGAAATAACACACTCGATTCGGAAGCTCTTAAATCTTGAACGAGAATTTCATTTTCATGTCGTGGATCCAGAAGGTCCCAACTCCACTTAACGTGTACGGAAAGTAAATAGAGGTTAATTAACATAGACTGCTGGGAGGACATATCAAAATATTTTCCAAGTCGCCCATTTCTCACAAATATTAGAATATCCATTTTCGTGAGGGGTAGTTTAAGTGCAAATAATCAATTTTAAGTGGGGAGGGGGCTCCTGGGTGACTGACCACCAACAAAATAATGCTAAATATTCAATTTTTCCGTTCGTATAGCTTTACAGTTCATTTTTACGGAATGGGGGGGGGGGGTTCAGGGGCGAATTCTCTCAACACGTTCCTACTTGCACCTACGAGTAGTAAACTCTCACTGTAGAAACTAACGAGTCACTTTCATAGGCGCTGACTTATGGGAAATATTGTGGGAGGGGGGGGGAGAATCAATCGGAGCGCAGTTTTTTCTCTGATTATTTTATTGAGACGCGTCTGATATTTCGGTATTATCGATTTTATTCTTATTAGTTTTCTCTTTTTTTTCTTTTTTGTTAAATTTAAACATTGATGGTAAAATTTGTTGTACTTTTTCCATTTTTGAGTTGAAAATATTGGGGGGGGCGTCGCCCCTACAAAGTTTTTATTGGGGGGCTCCCCCCAAAGTGTCAAGTTGGCGCCTATGGTCACTTTGTGGGAAACAACACTTCGGAGAGGTGGGAGAGCAATTTGGCTACAATTCCTTAATACGTCTATAATTGGAATTTAAACTCAGAGTAGCTGACATCTGGCGACAGAGTTCAGAATCTTCCTACTTGGGGTGATCAACTAATTTGCTCCCATAAGAAATGTACAAACGATGATACGATATTTTGAATTTTGAAAGATTTAGAGTTATTTGAGGGCAAATCTTTATTGAAATCATTGTTCTGTAACATTGACTATGAACTGAAACAGTTATCGAAACAAAAACTAACAGATGGAACCTGTATAAAACTAGACCGATCTTTGCTCCTCGTGTTAAAGGATGGGAAATATCGATTTTAATCACCCAGCCTTTCCCCCCTCCCCCCGCCCGCTAACACCCGCACAGGTGATTTTGCAGCGCACTCTAGTACAGGTTTATATCCCAATCCTCTTTCAAAAATGTGACCTGTGCTGAAGAAACATACCTTAGCTTCGAAAAAATCAATTTTCGTTTTGATATTGATTATTGTTCTATTTTCAGTGCTCTTTCACGGGATCAAGTCAGAATTTTTCAAGACCAAGAACTAACACCAGAAACGGGTCAACGCCGACCAACGTACCATATGCTCGAATATGAGTCATTAAATCGCTCTCTTGAGAAAAAAACGTTTCGAAGTTAAAGTATGTTTCTGCTTATGTTTAGTCGGTTCAACGTTGACCAATTCAAATTTACGTTTTTCTACGAACCTCGATTCTCTCTGTTTCTCTCCTTCTTCCTCTCTCTACCATATAAGCTACAAATCGACATCCGGTGTTTTTAAGCCGAAAGTTGTCTCATGAGTACTGCAATACAATAAAAGCTTATCCTTGGAGGGAAGGAAGACCTGCATTTTCATCCAATAACTCCTCCACCCCCCCTAAAACCACTCATATTTCATGAGCAGTTTTCTTGATAGCCCGGGTCAGGAGGGATGAGAAGGAGATACATCCACCCGATGTAACCCAGAATCGCTACCAATATTGCAATATTTGTTTCTACGAACAGCACAGAACTGACGAAACGTCCATCTGTTTGTCTTCTTTCCTGCCTATCCATTTGTCAGCGTTATCTACCTTTCTGGCCTAACAGGGTAGAATGACTACACGTTGGTCTATTTCATGGACTGGCTGACTCTGTGACTACGCCTCGGTCCGGCTAGATCTTTGAGTAATGTATCTGCAGTTCTGCATTTGCATTTTATACAGACGATCCATCATACATTTTCCCGGCAGAACAAAAGGTTGCCTGTTTTTCTACCTGGTTGGTCAGATGTTAGAACAGCTGACTGACTGACTGTCTCCCGGCGTGGCTGAATCCTAGGACGACAGATCTGTCATGGCAATTCTTAAATTTTTGATAAGAAACCCATGCAATGTTTTCAAGTGCAAAGAAAAGGAAACAACTAAATCAAACAATAGGCCTACTGGTGTGAGCTCGACATAACCATATTTGAAGCAAGTTACATCTTCGTTGAGGTAGTAGACACGTGGGGGCTGCATTGGGACACCAAATTTCGATTAAAATCCCGGAAGTTTTGGTCAACAATAGGAAAAAAAACAAGTTCCACAGCGACTGGGTACTGAAAGTTCCAAAATAAAAGTTCCAATTACAAAAAGTTCCATTGGTATTAATTTTCCTACGTAGAATATTTCCAAAGTATTGTTATTCCAACTACTTTAATCCCCCCCCCCCCAAAAAAAAGAGGTTCCTGAGGACTTCAAAGTTATATCTGAATATTTTGATGTAAGTTACGCTATGTCTTATATTTTGTCCGTGTATTGCAAGATGATAAAGACAATTTATTTTTAGAATGTCCAGGTTACTTATGTTCGCGGCAAACGTGCCCACGGAAGACGGCAAGGAGTACCTCCTCGTGACCCCCCTCCTCTCTGGAATCAATACAACGCAGTGCTTAATCAGTCAAGTCGAACTGATAATGCGTCAGAAGGCTGGCATAATAGATTTCAAAACCTCCTCAGCCGCTACCATCTCAGCCTGTACACCTTTCTAACGGAGATCCAGAAAGAGCAAGGAGACACCGAAAGCACGCAGCGAGAATTAGCATTAGGGCAGCAAATTCGGAAGTCGCGAGCTCCTCGCTGGCAGAAAACTGACCGAAGCTTTTGTAACATTTTTTGGAAGGACCTTTTGGAACTTTAGCCTTCTGGCAATTTTAGTATTGGCATAATATGTATTTGGAACATTTCTACTTTGGCACTAAATTTTTGGTACTTTCGGGTTGGAACATTTATTTTGGAACTTTTGGTCCGCAACCTTCCACAGCTCCAGCATGTTTTTTTTTTTTTTTTTTTTTTAAATTTTAGCGTCTATCGAAAGTTCCAAATTCTCGACCAGACATTAAAATTTCCAGAATTCTAAGTATAATTCCACAACTGGGAAGGGAAACCGGTATCATCTCCATACCTCCTCCCATACTGGCTCTGGATCAGCACGCTATTTTAGGAGGACGTTTTATAAAATGATGTAAAACTCTTTCATAATGAGACAGGGGGCCAAACTTGATAGTCTTCATCCAGTGATCCCCTTTCCCCTGCCTTTTTAAATTCACGATCTGAAGAGAACTGTCTATGACCTCGTTAGGTAAAAAACTCCAGAAGTTATATGGTTTTCAAAATATACACTAAAAGGGTATTTCTCTTTTGCATTTCCAAAGGCCAAAGGGGCCAAATGCTTCCCACAAGATCCGCCACCTATGATCAAAACCCCACTATAACGTGCGACTGTTTTATTTCCGAATGTGGTTGGTTGCATTCGTATTCATTGCTACCAACTGGGAAGATGTATAGCACTCGGCGACTTGACCCTATATCTTCTAAGAATACATCATCCTAATACTTTCGATTTTAGTTCCATACAAAAAAATCTTTGCTTCCTATTCTAGAAAAAGGTCTCACTCAACTTTCCCCAGAAAAGTGCCAACTGAAGCCCACAATTTCATATTACAGACAACGATGCTGTATCACGAACCCCCCTCCCCCCATTATTAACAACATAACAAGAGATTTCCTATTTGGAAATACCGTAAAGAGAAAATCCGGACCGAAAATAAATAAGAAATAAAAAGTTCGCATGATTTTTCTCGTCGGCCCATCACGAAAATCATGATTTTACGCTTGAAGTTCCAAACAGACAAAAAATAATAATAAGGCTATGTAGAGAGAGAAAAAAAATTAAAAAAGATCCGACGATGGAGATTTTGGTCCCAAAAATCCAGGGGGATTCCTCCTCCATCCTCCTGCCACTTACCACGTCTGCCATTCGAGTTACCAGTCATAGAAAAATATGCTCATAGACACTGCAGCTTTTCACCATATATAAGTAGGCAACCCATCTATCTTATCATCCTTTTGTATTCTTTCACTCCTAAAATTGAATTTTGTGCTCTGAAAAATGAACATGAGTGTGCAACAGAAACGCAACATTACCCCTCCGCATCATTTTCTTTGATAACTTCTCAGTATGGGGGGGGGGATATTTAGAAGTTTGGGGGCTAAGCCTCCCAAGCCCCCCCCCACTATTTGCGTCTATGGTGTGCAATCTCACCGCACATATCCAAATTCCGATTTTATTTAGCTCGTCTATTTTGTGCTATTGTGGGACATTGAAAACTGGCCTGCGCTGCATTAGCTGCCAGCTTTCAGCCTTTCATCACATTTCAGAACACAAAATGGGATCAGCAGCGTACAGGACTCCTGTTTTAGCATTTTCTATGCTTTTACTACTGGGTATACTTGAGCGAAACCCGTAACATAACACTCGAAAACCGTAAAGCGCTCCCCCCCCCCGGTAACGCTCCCCGACACGCTTTCAGTGGTTGACATTGCCATTTTTTCTTCCAGCCAAGTGTTTATTGATCTTGATCTTTGCTGCGCCTTGCGCGACTATTTTCTAAATTTTTTAGGTAGGCAATCCGCCTGGCGTTTTTTTCTTATGGAGGAGAAGGAAAAGAAGGAGGAGGGGGCAGAGACGGATATAATTTTCTTCCAGCCATGGGTATACCTGAGCGAAAATCGTAACTCCAGCCATGTGCTCACGATCTTGCAGTTCTTCTTTTTTCCTCTTCTCATTTCCAGCTCAGTTCAGCTCACAGTTCTTTCGCTCTTCATGGTGAGGATTCAGTTCAGGGGTTGGCATTTTCATTTTTTTATTCAGCCATGAGTTGAGCGAAAACCGTAACGCTCCCCCAACACGAATTCAGTGGTTGACATTTGTTACGCCCTGCGCGACGGCAGTCTGCAGCCGTGTTATTGATAAGAATTTCCATGCCCCCCCCCCCCGACATGAAGCCAGCCCGTATGATTTAGCTCTTCATGGTGACAATTCAGTTCAGTGGTTGACATTTCCATGGAAATTTGGACGCTGTTAAGCGAGACAAAACCAAGCGACAAAATCTGTTTATTGAGAACACGTGATTCGAAGTTCAAGAACCAAGTAGAAACCAGGGACGGGCAACTTCTGTGTAGCGTATGTAGCAGATGCTACACATGGGAAGATTGTGCCACACATGAGATTAAAAAAAAAAAAAAAACCACATTAAATTAATACTTTTTATTAATTTATTAATGAACTTGAATTTTTTTGTTATGCTACACATGGGAAAAATCTGGGTTGCCGCCCCTGGTAGAAACTATATGACATAGCCTTTACTGAAAAGTTTTATTCAACGTGAGTACACATTTTTGAATCGGGGGCCCAATTTTGAAAAATTCAACTTTTTACGCTCTTTCCAACGACACTAACAACTCATTTTGTCAACAAATGTTGCTTGGTTCTGTCTCGCTTGGCAGCGTCCATTTATTTTTCTTTCACATGTGCTCATTGATCTTGATCTTTGCTGCACCTTGTGCGATTACAGCCTTCAGCCGGGTTGTTGCTGCGCGACTGCAATCTGCAGCTGTGTTGTTAATAGAAATTTCCATGGGCATTTTTTTTTATTAGGGTACGAAAGCATATAAAATGTTACACTACGTGTCTCTGTAGGAGACACATTTTTCCTCCCTTGCCCACTAGTTAGTCTAGGCCAAAAAATTAAGAAAACCCGAAATTTCTTCCAGTTTCCTCCCAATGTAACGTCAATCTGTCAACCAATAGACTAAAAATAGTAATAGAAAACATGAGGAATTTTTTCTTCAGATTCCGACCTACCATTGTTTCTACATTAAAACTTCCCAAACAGGGACGTACCAATAGGGAGGGGGGAAACGTACCCCCCCAGTAGGAATTTTTCACTCAGCAGTTGGGAAAAGGGAAAATTTACCATTTCATCAGTCAGGCTAGTTGGGAAAATCCAACAACTTTAAACGTTTTTTTTGTTTTTTTTTGCTTTGATACTTGGGAATTTTGAGTTGAGCCAGTTGGAAAAATCCAACAGGTCAAAAGGTTTTTCTTTTGCTTCGATACTTGGAAATATTGAGTTGAGTCAGTTGGGACGTTCACGATTTTATCCCCCCCCCCCCCATGAGAAACTCTTCGGTACGTCCCTGTTCTCAAATTTCAGAAAGACTTATTTTATAGACTGACAAAGCAAGCTAGGCCAAAGTGCACATTTATAAATTCGACCACTTTTACAGTTTGAGATCTGGTAAAATGGGAGCAACTACTCCTACCAGACCACTTACTACAGTTCTGATGATTCCCCTCCGCATTTCCCCCAGAAAAACACCTAGAATCCGAATACATTTGTTTGGAGCTGAACGAAACATACTTGGCAATAATTTTTCTACGCAGAAAATTCTGGAAGGGTTTGAAGACTGTGAATTTTGTATACTGCCCCAATGAATGGAGCCCACAGCTACTCGAGGGGGCTTAAACGTAAGTCAAAATACTTTACTTAAAACAAACTGGTTGTGTCCCAAGACAAGGCGTGTGAAAGGAGAAAGTTAGGCGTTCACATTCCAGTAGCGTCGGAAGAGCCTTTATGTTGCTTTTTTGCTTTTGGGTGTGACATTTGCAAGTTTGCCCTTCAATGGAAAAGTGCCTCGCCCCATTTGAAAAACGGTCACGCGACAGGCCTAGGCGTTTAACGGGCTAGTTTAAAACACACATAAATGCGAACTGCTGCTGCAGAAACGATACTGACCACAAACTTAAACGGAAACAGCTGCGATACAGGCATCGATATGAACCAGAAAAACGAAGACAGGAGAAACCCTTATCGAGGCGTGAGTCAGCTCGGGTAATGAGACCACACAGGAAGTGAGAAATACACGAGCTCGTCGCACTTATTTGGGTACAATGTCCACTTCTCCCCAACAGTGATACTGCTTCTATTCTACTTCCCCAAAAGAGGGAAAGGTATAATGAACATGTTTCATCAGCACCATGGATATCAGTAACAGGTAAGCGATATCTAATTTGACTTCGTCCGATGAAATTCCCCAGTGATCACCTTTTCTCTTCATTCCAACACTCGTACAAGTACTCTCTACGATTCTGAAACACCCGGGCTAACGAAGTCACGCAAGAGGGGAAATCTCCCCGGTACTATCTTCGGCCCCAAAGAGCTTCCAAATCGAGTTCCGCAAATAATCGGTAACTAAGTAACTCTACCACTTACAGGGTTTTTCTTCTTCAACCACCGTTTTCGGTTTGAAGAGATCACGAAAATGAGGTTTGCAGAACAGCTCGCCTTCGTGACTGCTGTACACGTCAACCCTGCAAAATTACCGAGAGCTGTAGTCATCGCACATATACATAATTCGCATTCATCGTCGTCATATAATACACGCGCGCACACACTGGCGCGTTTATACAGTTTTTCCTGCGGCGGAATTCCGCGGAAATTTTTGACGCTGTGCCACTTCGGGAAACGACGTTGACAATTATCGCCAGATATGGCGACCATTCGAGCACGAGTCGTCCGATTACGTTTTTTCACTGTACACCGCCCAACATATCAATTATAACAAAGTACACACAACATCGTGTACAGCCAACGACCGAGAAAATGTACTTACGTTAATTGTTTATTGCACGTTTTACATCTGAAGCAGTTTTTATGCCAAACGTGACGTTCGGCTTTAATTTGCTCCATGGCGAAGACGTTTTTGTTGCAGGCTTTGCACAGATTTCCACTATCTTGACTGGCATCGTTCTGCGAACACGATAAGCAATTAGCGTTCGGTTGTAGAAGATGAGCATAAGAACACGAAGGAAGAAATAAGAACAAAAAAAAAGAAAAAGAGAACAGATACCAAGACTATATTTACTGTATTCCTTACTTGACTAAACTGTTGTTGAGCTTTCGCTGGATCCGAAGAACGCACATGCATTACGGTTTTCTTCGTTAACTGGTCGAATTTACCGAATCCGGATCGCTGTTGAAAATTCAACAACGTTAATTACTCTGGGTCGTAAAATACACGACGGAGATACAAAATATACGAACACAGACGAGTAATAAGTAACTTCGAGGCACGAAAATTCCTGATATTGAAAGCATCGCCGGTTCCCATCTCATTTCAGGTCCCATAAACTAAAAAAACATGACAGAAAAATGCGCAGACAGAACCCATATGCGAGAACAGCGCTGAATCTTATCCCTCTTCTTTTCTTTCACGACTCATCAACTCTTCAAGGCTTATTCAAACTACTTCGGGACTCTTGAAAACTCCATTAAGATTGGCTAAAACTCACCAAGACCCGTTTAAGCTTCATCCAAACTTGCCAACTTTTCAAGATTTGTTCAACACACGTTATGACTCAGCAGGCCTATAGCATGATTACTTTTCTAGAGAAAGGGGTAACCTGAAGTAAGACTGCAAATTTTACGACAAAAAAAATAAACCGAAAAGAGCTTTGTTCTTTTAGGCCGTCGGTGTGTCGGGAGGGGGCGACGCTATGAACCCCGGTAGTAATTAAATGGAGCTCTAGCAGGCGTGTTCAAGTCTCTTCAAGACTCATCTTTGAAACCAAGTTCGAAGCCTACAACAGTCTGAGTGTTGTTCATTAGATAAGGTGGGGTTAGAGGGGGGATATAACCATTAAAAATTCCGGTTAAGTTTTTTAAATTTCCATTTGACGACAGAAAAACTCATTTTCTTCATTTTCCCGGCTAGATCACAAAATTTTTTGACTTTCCCGACCTTTTAGTTGGTAAATAACAACTGAAGTGTTACCTACAAAATTTCCAACGAAAAAAATCAACCATCCACTTTTCTTTACTAGGTGTCAGAATTCCCCAATTTTTTGGTATAATTTCACGAGCTCAAGGTTTCCCGACTTTCCCGACCTTTTAGTCAATAACGATTGAAATGTTACGAAATTTCCTATGAGAAGCAAAAAGTCATCGTCCATCCAATTTTCCTCAGTGTCGAAATTTCCCAATTTCTGGGTGTTATTTCACGAACAAAGGACTACTCGTCACCCCGGATCTGTCTAAAATTTCGGTAAAGCTTGTGAAGATTCGTTCAAATTCTCCAAGCGTTTTCGAGACTCTTTCAGGCTTGCTTAAAATTCTAAACGATTCTCTTTCAGGCCTGTTTAGCACTTTTTAGAACTCTGCTTCTGAGACCTTCTCTAAGACTAGATTAAGGACTCTTTGGAATTCTTTGAAATTCTTTCAGACTCATTCAAGACTTTTCAAAACTTCAATAATGTAACTGGAAGATTTTGTATAACGCACTTTTAGACTCATTCGAATGTCTATTAACTTTTCCAGACTTATTTCAGACTCCTCTGGACTAGGGCTACAATCAGAAAAGGGGCACATGGAGGCACTACAGCACTACAGGGTGTCTACAGAAATTGTAAAGTAAAAATGAAGTACTTTTTCAGGACCCTATGGAGGACTGTAACCGACATATTTTCCGTCTTTTCACCGAGTGTGCAAATCTTTTTTTTTTCAATTGTTTTATTTCTCTGACCCCTCCCTCCTTCTTGTTCCCTAACTTCTCCCTTCTTCTGAATATAGATTCTGCGCTACAATTTTTAATAACCAGTCATAGGAATCGCAAAAAATTCATTTTTGAGTATTTCTAACAAAAGTGAAGGACTTTTCAATAATTTTTTGTGATTTTAGCACTTTTCAGGACTTTTAGGACCTTGTTTCAAAATTTAGGACTTGAAGGACTTTTCAGCACTTGTGAACAGTCTACAGAAATTGAAAAGTAAAAATGAAGTACTTTTTCAGGACCTTTTGGAAGACTGTAGCCGACATATTTTCCATATTTTCCCCGAGTGTGCTAATTCCCCATTTTTATCCCTTTACCCTTCCCCTTTTTGCTCCCAAGTATCTACTAACTGAAAAGAAAAATGAATAACTTTTCAAGACCCTGAGGAATGAGCAACAATTTGTTTCTATTCAAAAATTTGAATTTTTTAATTATTTTTTTTGTTTTCCTACCTTTTATTCCCTTCTTTTTGGCCCACTTACTTTTTTAAAATTCAGACTTTTCAAGACCTCAGACAGTCCAGAAAAAATTTGAAATTTAACAAAATGAAGACTTTTTTTTTTCAGTGACACTTTGGTTATGACTGTGGGGCTACTTTCAAAATTCAGCTTTCACACCTGTAGAAGTTACAAATTGAAAGTAAAATGAACTACTTTTTCAGGACCCTTTGGAAGACTGTAGCGGGCATACATTCCATCCTTTCCCTGAGTGTGCAAATCTTTCTTTTTTTTTGGTTTCCAATTTTGCTCCTCTACTTCTCTCTTCTTGTAAATACATATAGATCCTGTGCTTCACTTTTTAATGACCAATCATAGGAATCGCAAAAAAAAAAAAAGTTTTTTTAGTATTTCTAACAAAAATGAAGGACTTTTCAATTATCTTTTGTGATTTCAGCGCTTTTCAGGACTTTTAGGACCTACTTTCAAAATTCAGGACTTTTCAGCACCTGTAGACACCCTGTCCCTCACTTCCTTCCTCCTTCTGAATATAAATCCTGCGCTACACTTTTCAATGACCAATCATAGGAATCGCAAAGAATTTATTTTTGAGTATTTCTAACAAAAATGAAGGACTTTTTTCAATTATTTTTTGTAATTTCAGCAATTTTTAGGACCTAGTTTCTAAATTCAGGACTTGAAGGACTTTTCAGCACCTGTGGACTCCCTGTAATACTGCTGCCTTTTACAAAATCAGAAAATGTAATGCTACCCGTTTCAGATTCTTCGAAATTTCCAGTCAACTGTTCAAGAATCTTTATACCTAGTTTAGAACTGTGTTAGGTAAAGCCGATTTTAGAGGGGAGGGAAAAAGGGAATAATTCCCTTCCTTTCTTGATCGTCCAAAGCAACAATTTTCAGAAAAATAAAAAAAATTTGCTCGTTTTTCTTACAAATGAGTGTTTTTTGATTTTCAAGGCTCAACACCATACAATCCACCGCCATAAAACAATTTTGATACCGAGTCTGGGTGCGAGGCATTCCAAGAGTCTTCCAGGTTCTTTGAAACTTCCTAAATTCATTAAAATGCTTCTAGACTCTTCCGGACGAATTTCTAGATTAATTAAAGACACTTTCAGATTAGTTGAAGGCTCTTGATTTTCTCATGACTCATTTAAAACACCCAAAAACTCGTTAAATTCCTTCTCGATTTGTTACATTCTCTTTAAAACTCTCTTCTGAGACTTTCTCTAAGACTAGAATAAAACTCTTTGGAATACTTTGAAACTCCTTCAGACCCATTCAAGACTTTACAAAACTTCAATAATACAACTGGAAGATAGTGTAAGGCACTTTTAGACTTACTCAAACTTTTATTAACTTTTCCAGACTCACTCCAGACTCCTCTGAACTAGGGTACAATCAGAGAAGGAGCAAATAAAGGCGCTAAAACACTACTGCCCTTTACAAAACCAGAAAATTTATGGTTATCCGTTTCAGATTCTTCAAAATTTCCAGGAAATTGTTCAATAATCTTTAAAACTAGTTTAGAATTGTGTGAGGCAAAGCCGATTTTAAAGGGAAGGGGCAGGGGGAATAATTCCCCTTCTTCCTTGATCGTCCAAAGTAAACATGTTCGGGGAAAAGAAAAAAATTGTGCTTGTTTTACTCACAAATGAGTAATTTTTATCATTTTCAAGGGTCAGCACCATAAAATCCACCGCTCAATTCTGATACCGAAGCTGAGTGTGAGACATTTTAAGAGTCTTCAGATATTCTTTAAAACTTTCTAAATTCGTTAAAATTCTTCTAGGCTTTCCGGACTAATTCTAGGTCAATTAAAACACTTTCAAATTAGTTTAAGGCTCTTAACTTCGTCGGCACTTATTTAAAACGTCCAAAATACTCATTACTTCTTCTAGATTTGTTACATTTTCATTAAAACTCTGCAGGCTTGTTTACGACTTTCATCAAGAGACTGGCAGCCCGGGAAAAAGTTTTAAAGGCTTGCTACGGCTCTTCCGTACTCTCCAAGACACATATGGAACTCTTCATTAAGATTCACTGATGTTTAAGATATATATCCACTTGATGAAACAATTCCAGACTTGTTGAAAACTCTTCAACACTTCATTAACACTCGCGAAGACTTCAGGTTTCGGTTGAGACTCTTCCAGACCTTCCTTCAATACTTATTCAAAACTCATCAGCATTCTTAAGGCCTCGTTAGGCTCTTTCAAATTCTTCAAAACATATAAATGCAAGTCGAGACTATTCAAGACTCAGCGGCGAGTCTATTTCAGATTTCTGCCAGACATGATTAAGACCTTTCCAAATATCTCTTAAGATTCTTTAGGACCAATGTCAAACACACGTAAAATGCACTCTGGGGCAACTTACAGAACAATGCTTCTTCCCAAAAACTATTTCCCCCCTCACTCTAGCGTTTTGTTCCTAACCCTGTTTTCAGCTCCTTGAGTCATCCGCGACTTCTTTCACCACACGTAAATCTGACCCAAAAAATCTCCTTTTCAGCTGCTAATTGCAAATTAAACCTATTCCTGCAACTTTTACGATATAATTCTGACCTACTGGGAGACATAACCCAGCTCGACATCCCTCACTTCGAATTACTACGCCTGGTTGCTTAGTGAAGGGCGCAACAGTGACAAGAGTCCAAGGAATAGGTTCCATTACCAACCAAAATCTTTCAAGCTATAAATTGAGATCAACCTTTTGTTCCTTTCTGGCTGTCGCACTGAAACCTTATTTTCGCTATTTCGATTTCAAATCGACCTCGACCCCAGTGGCAGTCTCGCACCACAGTTGAATCCGTTAACTCATAGAGCCACTTATGTGTTTCCTATTCGGTTAACCCCGATAGAAGTTCGACACACTAATCAACCCCCAATATAGTAACTCATCCCCACTTACTTTAGGTCCTCTATCGGTGGAACACGACACAACTAACAAATACATTTCGATTTCGATATCTCTTAACGTATACGTAGGTACACTAATACACGACGACGAACGACGAATGCGAAATCGATATAAATTAAAAATAAATAAAATTAATACCATTTCATCGTTTGTCGTCGACTTACCGCGCGCATTCAGCGGGTGAAAGTAAAGAGAAAAAGAAAAAAGAAAAGAAAAAAAAAAGTAAAAACAATACGAAAAGCAATCAACGAAGAGATTTTTACCTTGTCTTTGAAATTTACAGCGCAATCGTTATGTTTTAAAGCTTCGTATTTGACGGCCTGTGATCATGCATACGCGACATACACATTGGCATATTACAGCAAAAGAAAAGAACAATACATGTAAACATGGACAAATGTTAATAACAGTTTGGGCACATCAATCGTGAATGTAAGTGATCTACAGGTTCTAACAAGGGATACACTAAACTTTACGCCACTTAGGCATCTAATTTCATTTCTAAGCACAAGGGTGAACTGACAGAACATCCCAGGAGTATCCATTTTGTACTCGTGTATAGTCTGTAGACTGTCTGATCCCCGCTACATTACAAAATGTAACCTTTGGGTCAATAAGCCGATCAATTGAAAAGATGTTAAAAATGCCAGGTTTATGGGTCGAAGGGGGATGGAAAAGAGGTACAAGAAATTGAAGTCGACAAACAAGCAACAAAGAAATTTCCTCAGCAAAAACTTTTATAAATCTTCCAGAATCTCGTAAGTCTTGTCTCTGAAATTAATCAAAGGACCTTCTCATCAACTCGCTGAATAGTTTCTCAATTTTCTTCATCTATTTATTATTTTTTTGGAGGGGAGGGGTCCAATGTACTTCTGTATACTTCCCATGCCACTGATACACTGATTACAGAATAATCGTTCAAGAGACATCATGTATCCGCATACTTGAATTTTCTCCAACTTGGAAGTAATCCTCATTCGCTACAGTTTTCTTGCCTCAAGTTTGGGCGCAGCAAAGGCAGATTAGCCAGGGTAGTCTGCCATTACTTTCCCCGCGGTTTGTCGCGTTCAGAGTTTTCCTTTCTGCGACGAAGATGGAAGAACGTAGGCGTAGGTGAATCCTTATTAGCTACATGTCTCGTACCATCGAGTAAGCGATCCACGAGTCCCACACAACAGCATCAATCCTTCAGATACTGGTGGTAACGTGCCCTGCGAGTATTGTGTTTGGTTCCTGAAACACAGCGGGGAATCGCAGAGCACGCTATCTGTCGATTTGGATTGTTACTGCGGTCCCTCTGTTTGCCAGGATGTTGCGAAGAGAACACGGGTGTATACTAAATAGAACTGGATCATGTACTAAGGCATCCCCCGACGAGCCAAATTAAAGGGGGAAGACGGACAATGAAACCAAACGAAGCCACGCCCTTAGTCCTAACGAAAATATTTTACACTGCACATATGGAAAAAACCGGGGTTTTCAAAAAATCATAATTAATTCGAGGAATGAACTGAAGTTTTGAAATTTTCGCCGCTAGGTGATACGAGCTCCCTCTTCCGAATAAATTTTATTTAATGGTGAAATTAATAACGTTAACTGAGGCCAAGAAAGAGGAGCTTTGTCTGCTGTTGTCTGTAGTCTTGTGTCTGTAGGAATACATAGTTTATTGTTGGTATTTATCAGATTGATGAAAATGTGACTGGCTTCGAGTGAACACATTAATGAGTCTTCTCAAATTTTCACATCCTGAATGAATTAATTGAGCAGAGTTGTATGAACAATTATAACCAAATCTCTATTATTAATAGTTAATACAAAAATCGACCCCTTCGTTAACATTCACAAGCTATTACTTTTTCGATACAGTCGCGGTCAAATTTAATACTAAAATTGATGCTAAAGTCGAGTTTCAGTGCTGACATTGCTTTTTGAATTGGTATTCTGGAGACAACTCTATAGACTATTCTCTGAAACACATTGTCAATATTCACTATGTCACTTTTTCAACACGATATTGCGGTCAAATTTGAATAGAATTCGATTATTAGAAAAAAGTAGAGTTACCATGTCGATGTCGACTTTTGAATAGGATCCTATATCAAAGTCGATGCTAAATTCGATCCAAATGGCTATGTTGACATGGTCACTTGACTTTTGAATCGAATTCTATTTTCAATTTGACCACAAAATAGCATCGAAAAAGTAACGGATTTTGGGTGTCAATGGTTGTTTCCAGAGATCATTTAGTGACAGCTGCGCCAAAATCAGAACGACTCTCATAAAGGGGAGCATCACTGAAGCAAAGTTAAGCCTCTCACAGGGTTTACAAATGAGGGGGGGGGGGTTGATTGGTCGAGTGAATAGCGCGCTGGTCTCGGAATCCGCAGGTCCCGGGTCGGGCCCACGTAACAACTCACTATATTTCGACCTAGGCCGGGTTTTCGGCAAGAAGAAAAGAGAGTTAAGACAGCCCTAAAAGCCTCCCCGACGTCTCTGAGGTAATGCTCGAAAGGGCGCATTCCAGGGCTCAGGTTGAGAGCAAAACTAGAAAAGAGAATACATCTCACACGTGCTTTCCAAATCACACAGGCTATTCATTAGAACGTTATCATCAGAGTTCGGATTTTCATGCGCTCGAAAAATTGTTTTATGCGCATAAAACATATTTATTTTCGTCAAAATATGACAAAATATGCACTTATCTAGCAAAAATGCACTTTTATGCAACATCGATATGGGTATCTTTTGAAATCTTAAAACAGAATAGTGCAGAAAATTAAAGAAATAAAAAGAAAGGGGTTAAATGTTTTCGATTTTATTTCACTTAATTCCGCTGGAACAATTTCATCATCAGATGACTATTTTCCCCCAGAATTTCTTGGTTTTTTCAGGCTTGCCATTTTCAGTGAAAAAAAAAAAAAAAAAAAAAAAAAGTGAAAAAAATATGGCCAAAATTTTTAAAATATGACTGAAAATGGGGGAAAGAAAGGTCAAAATATGATGAATATGCGCTTAAAACGTCTAAAATATGCAAAAACATGCATTTATACCCAAAATATGCAAAATATGCACTATCAAATTAGGCTCATTTTACTCAGAATGTTATTATGATTCGCAAAGATCTACACGATATGCGCGATCTTCTCCATTGTAGGAAAACATGACAAATCATAAA